>JAZKJV010002206.1:0-602716 GCA_037367405.1 Ottelia alismoides | reverse complement strand
TATATATGGAACCTTATTAAGGATATACATTGTAGTCTCTACTACACATATATACCTGGAAACTAAGGGATAATTATGCTAAAATTCATCATTGATAAGATCATGTCACACATGATCCAATTGTATCTACCTATAACTCTATTGAGTTAAGGTGTATTAGGAGGATTGAGACAGGAATGATATTCCTTTCTCCATAAGGTATATTATGAATTCATCTAATAGGTACCGATTACCTAGATTAGACCAAATTCATTTTATCTCCCTTCAAACTTTGGTTCTAAACCAAACTTGTGAAATCTTTGAACTTTTCAAAGGTTTCTAAGTGAAGAGAAGAAATCTCATATCATACTTAATCATCAATAGATATCACATATCCACATTGTTCATTATGATATAGATGATCCACATACATCAATATGCATGAGATCCTGAATACCTCGGCATCTTACACCATTCCCAAAGAAGGTGTATTGGACATTTTACTTTGAATACAATATTCATAAGTATGTAAGTTTTGAAATTTTAGACATTCTAAAGTTTCATCTCTTACTAGTCTATTGATCAAATCGATAGACAAATGTCCAAGGCTCGATTCTAGATCATTGTCAAATGATCTTCATCCTCCTATTGATCTTATAAAGGTTTTAATTTCAGTATTTAGAAATATTAATGAACCATTCATTAATTTTCTAATTTAGCAGAGTCCACTAGATTTTAGATTACTTTCTGAAATATCTTCATCATAACTCTTTATGATAGGTCCATTCCAGAATTCATGTTTATTTCCAACATTTAGAAACAAACAATGAGTGTATTCTTATATCTAGGTCATAGAGACATTCTCTACGACTAAGGGCTCTCCACTGAAATTAACAAGTCTATTAATCCAACAGAGATTGTTGCAACAATTGCATCAATATTCATGTGGACAACTATAAACCTTTAAGATCAAATTTTCCAGTCTTCTAAAACATATGCAACCCATTGCAAATGTCATCAGAAGATTGAGATACAATTATTTGACTTTATCTTATTCAATAAGTAAGTCAATATCAATGATTTATGTAGATTATTCTGATGCTCCATCCGAGTCCTTTTCTAAGGATTCTAGACAGACTTGATAGTCATACTATCAACACATCAACTTATTACAGTATTGGCATTCATCCAACTCTTTGGATGTCATATGGAAGTCACAGAAGTCCAGTCAACTCTTTGACTTTCCTTCTTTCTTGGGTCCAACCCATGCTTCCATTGCGCTCCCTTTATCTATAAGCAACCATTGCTTAAGACTAAGGATCTCTTACAATAAATTCAAAAGAATTCAAAATAAGAGTATTTCAACATTTATTTATGCTTCATTAAATTCACACAATATGAATACTATGAAGCTTCATGAATGACTAGAGTATAGACAGTAGAATAATGACACTCATCATCTACATCCATCTAAACTCATAAAACATAGGTTCAGGTAGGTACTCAAACAATTGAATACATCATCTCTTATAGAGCTACCATTCTGCATGATGCAGAGAACCATGTCACTCATGATTAAATGTCAAGAGCACATATATGTCTGCCAAAATATCTTCATTGATTTTATAAGGGATTATTTGACAATTGCGATCATCATCGACATATTACTTCCAAAGTACATCCAATGAGATCAAGACTATAGAGACATACAAACCCTAGGGTTGTAGTCCTATTATCTATTTAATTGTCATTCCTCATTAGTATGAGGAGACTTGCATATTGCAACCACATACATTATGTGTTCAATTGCAAGTATAATATCTGGATCATGAGTCTATTCCAAGATATTTCACTGGTTACTATTGAGTATTTCATTGAGTGGGTTTTAATGAAGGATTATCTGAAATAAGAAATTTGCATAAATATATAAATATATATATTTACTTTGATTTAGGATTTTTATATCAAAGATGTCTTGGCCTTGTCAACATTGAAAGTTCATTCCCTTAATCACTTTCAATGTAAGAGATATACTTACCATTATATCTCAACAAGATCTGGGATCTCCTTCCTTATCTTTGTTACATCCCAATAATATGAGAATCTGCAACTCGGATAAAAAGAAGCGGGAACACATTCCGCTTTGCAAGTCCAACTTGCATTTCCCAATTCGGTCTTTAACACCCGGGCCCACCACCCCTAAGGCGATGTTGACCCGTCGTTAATTGAACTAACCGTCAACAGGAATATACTCGCTATACGCAATCCAATATCGCCCCAATAATATGAGGATCCGATATTGGGGTCACTATGTATACGGCCTTACTCTTTCGAGAAGCGAAGAGCCCGATCCAGATGCGCTTGTATACAGGAGCTGTCACTTCGGACAGGCGTCTCCCACATGCAATCCCTGGCGACGGAACCCTCCGCCTTAACGGGAGACCATGGATGTCACTTATGTGATCCTCCATATCATATTCAAATTTTAATTAATTATCGTGAATCACATTCACATAATTAACTCTTCCAAGGGAATTATTAGCTCTAATCATATTAGAGTATTTCAATTGGACATAATCAATTTAATCATATTAAATTAATTATCAATCCAATTCAATCAATCAAACTTGATTATTTTACTTGAATACATATATGGTAATATCTCAAAATACGTATTATTCGAATTTGAATAATTAGAAAAAAATACATCTTAATCCCTCGGACATTATCCCGGCCCTACCCGCTGTCATGGTCAGTACCGACGAGAGTGGGACGGACCACATACGTTGCAACCCGCAACCCCAATGCTCTCCGACTAAGCACCATATCCGCCTCGGGAAAGGATAATGCCAAATTGATTAATTTGTACTTGAGATGATCATCGGTTCTTCAACCGAAATTGTACCATATAGTAATAATCAAAATATTTTTGATTATAAGGAAATTTGCTAGACAAATTCCCAAATCCTATTCAAGCATCAAGTTTGAAAGATTGTGGTTTCCAATTATGATTTAGATCACATCTTAATCAATTATTGGTTAAGGCAATGTCATTTAAGGGAATAATTATCATCAAATATTTCACAAATATTTATGCACAATTATTCTAGGAAATTAAACAATTTAATTTCACTAAATGATTAAATGACAATCACCAATCAAACATCAAGTTTGATGAATGTGTTTCCAATTAAGATTTAGATCAAATCTAATCAATTAATTGGTTGAGGCCATGTCAATTATGTAAATAATCATCTTCAAATATTTCACAAATATTTTTCATGATTATTTCACGAAATTAACAATTAATTTCACTAATTGACAATCACTTGGTTCTAGATTAGGACTGTAATTTCAGCAGTGACCCCTTCTTACTAAAATTAGCATATCTCAATCATATTAAATCCAAATTAGACAAAATCAATTTTCATAGATTGCTAAGTTAATTTAGGACAGAATCCAAGTGATGTTACACGCATTTCGAGGCAAGTCTAAACAGTAATTAACATTTTAATCACGTTCAGATCTACAGTTCCCGCAACAGTGTATACATGTTCATTAAAACGACCATATCTAGAGCATACGAAATCCGATTTACGTAAACTCAGATCCTATGGTTTCCTTATTTAATGGGGAACAAAATACAAGTATTAAATTTGTGTTTAAACAATTTAAGCAGTGCCGAATTTATTTACTAAACAGATCTGCGAAATCAAATGCGATAAAAACTTTCGCGACCTTAACGAACCCAAGTCGTCCTCGGTTTTTCGAATCATATTCGAAACCGTCGACCTAAGGCTCTGATACCACTTGAAGGATATGGTTAAATCCTCAAGCGCATCACGGAAGCGTGATCGTCGTATCGGATACGACGAAGAACGACTAGTCGTATTAGTTGTTCGATGCAGCGGAATTTAAAAATTTATTCGATGAAACCACATGATCCGAGAACCATTCTCAGATCGTTTCATCTATAACCACAACAAGTATAATGCAATACCTCTTGAAGCGTGGTTGATCAAGTCTCTAAAGAAAGAGACCTCCTGTCTCAAGTCCGATCGTCGGCGAGACCGCTTGCGAGCGCGGGGATGAACCGCGTTGTCCTCGCAATCCAAGAAGATGATCCAAGCGTGGTTGCTCCTTATCTCGTCACACGAGATCTAACGTCTCCTTCGTGGGCGTAGCACACCAAGAAGACGGAGAAACCGAAGAACGTCGAAGCGGCGGCGCGGTGGCGAAGGCGACGACGGTTCCCTTCTCTAGGGTATGGTGGACGGCCACCAACAAGAGAGGGGGAGAGGGCTGGCGTGTAAGAAGAAAATGAGGGAGAGAGAGCTCCAATAATGCAAGTCACTAGAGAGCATAGTATGCCTCTCTATTTATAGGGTTTTGGGATCCATGGATCTCAATTCATGGGACACATAAAATCAATGGGTGAGATTGATTTGTGTCAATCCAATGGCCAAGAGTGTTGTTGTCAAAAGCAACAAATTTAGGTTAAAATATATTTGAAAAGATCAAATATAATTTAGTCCTAAATCAACCCAACAAATAAGGAGAGAATGTGCATGGAGATTTCATCTCCATGCACCTTCCATGTTGGACGGCCACCCATTCCATATAGGAATGGTGTGCCGCCCACCTATGGGAGTCCAAGGAGGCAATCTCATGGATTCCCATGAGATTGCATATCTCCTTGATTTTCTCTCTTATTTATTTGCAACAAATTTGTTGGATTTTATTCTTCAAAAAATAATTCACAATTATATTTGAGAATATTGCAATCTTGCCATGGAAGAATTGTGAATCATATTCACGACCCAAAACAACATATAATTTATATTGTTAATTAATTACACAATGTGTATCCAATACACATAATAATTAATCAACACATATAAATTATAATTAGCTCTCTCTAATACATTATAAATCACATTTATAATATATTATGAATAATTGGATATTTCTATCCACATTATTCTTATCCACATTAATTAAATCACATTTAATTAAATTGGATAATTTCTTCACACATCAAGATGATTAAATCACATTTAATCATTATTTCTTCATTGCTTAGATCTTATGGAATTATTCTTGAACCCTTCAAGAATAATGCAATCTCTCCGCAGATACTTGGAGATAAGGACAGGGCGATTGTATTGTTACACGTATAGTGACATGGATATTGAGATCATATCTCAAATCCAGATCGCGGGCCTCTCATAGATGCTTGATTAAATCAAGACCGTAAATCTAATCTTCTCATTGTATCTGAATCACATTCAGATCAATGTCCAACACTTGGACCAAGATCAGATCACTTCTCTACTGAGAGGAGTCACTAAAATCCAGACCCGTTTCATCACTCCCTAGGAATGGAAGCGTCATGGTTATACAATCGTTTATGATCAAATCACCCTCAGGTATTCCCAATACCTGTACATCCTGCATACTGGAAGACTCAGACTAAACCCGAAGTATCGGATCAACTTTATACTGTCTACTTCATGGTTTTATCAGTAAGTTTCTCATTTGATCATTGGGAGTTGGTATCGATCATACACTTTCCAAAAAGTGTATATCATACTTAGGTCTTGATCATATACTAAAAGTATATATCAAACCTACAAATTCAGTCAAGCTTCCAAAGCGAGACGACCATGCGCATGGAATTTGATTCTTCCCAATATCTCATGAGTGAGCTCATGTCTTCCGGTTCAGTAACTGAACCTGTATGATCCCTTTGAGAGATCGTACTACTCATATGCCCTTATATGCACACCAGCGCGCCGGTGTATAGACCTTGATTAGGTCATCAACCTATTGGTCTGCCAAATGTACACACTCAGACATATAGTAACACATCTGTCTCCGGTCAGAGGATGCGTGCCTATATCATGACAGCATATGATATAGGACTTTGGTTATCTCGATCTCGTTAAGTCAAATCTTTGACCTAACTAATCTGACATCTCCGAATCCCTATTCCTATGCAGAGGACCTGCATCAAGAGGTCGGTCAGATATCAGCCTAAAGAGATAAGGATTGCCATCTCCTACTCAGGCTGGAGATCATCTTCTTAACAATCATTTGACGGTGCTTGATGAGTCCTCAATCTAACTCTTTAGATATTCATCCAAGCACCAGCCTCTATGATTCAATAGTTGAATCAACAGCTGTATGATCATCAAGATGGCCATGGTACATAACCCTAATTGTACTAAGGGACCTATTATACAAATTATTCGTTCTTCATTTCAGATCAGGGAATGATATTTGCAATAACAATTATTGCATAATGGCTCGCCGTGGGCTCGCATTTCCAACACCTCTCACTATCCTAGCTCCACCCTGGCCACGATACTATACTCGTCGGCCTGCTTCTGCTCATGGTTCGTGCCCATCATCCAACACACTTTAGGTTTGTTCTGAATACATTATTCCTAATGATGGATCTGACGATGTGTATGAGCAGGAACCTTTGTAGGAAGCTATCATACAGGTTGGGGAGATCCCAATGACCTGGATGTACCTATTGCACTTCGAAAGTAGAAGCGTAAATGTGCTTCATAGACTCTCGCTTTCCATATTTCCTTTGCTCGCTTGTCAGGGGAATTCAGGAGGCTCGCAGTTGCTCAGTGTTGTAGAAGTCATCCGACTAGGCTGACTAGTCGAGTCGGGGGGGGGGGGACAGCTGACTCGACTAGGCCAAAGCGGTCTATAGTCGGGTCAACTCGACTAAGCGGGCGACTAGGCGGCTTAGTCAGCCGATTTTGACATAGAACTTTCTAAAGAAGTAACGGGTACCCGAATACCTGAATAACCGACAAGTCGAGATTTGGGGTTAACAGATCCCCAAAGTCTTCGACTCTCTGCTCTTCTGCTTGACTCATGGGCCTCCGTTACCTTGCCGCCTCGCCGCCTCCTCCTCCGCGCCTAAGACCCTCATGCCAAGACTCCGTTTAAAGTCGAACCTCCATCGCCCTCCTCTATAGTAGTAGCAAGTCGAGCCACCGACCGTCGTCCCTAACCTGGTTAGGGTTTTGAAAAATCGATTTTTTCTTGGTTATCCCTTGGTTTTAGTTGTTAATCCTTAAACTATCTTGCTAACTTGTATCTTTTATTATCACTTGGGTACATCGACAATGACATGGCCTTGTAGCTCACCGTATTATCTAATCCAATCTCACAATATGTGTGATGTCATAACATTTTCTATGTGTGATCATCCACTTTGTTGATTTTTCTTTCCTAAGGGCATCTGCCATTAGTTAATTACCATCTTTGTGTACCTACCAAAAACGACGATTTCCATAATTTATAGGTGCTCTGCTTGGAGTTAGAATCTCCTAAAATTAACAGGGCTACTTTAATTAAATGTTATTTAACTTGGTGTTATTAGCGTTAGACAGGTGAAGGAGAAGTTAAGTGATTAAATTTTCAAACTGTTTTCTCATCTGGATATTTATCTAGCTCAAACCATATGTTGATGAGAAGATTTAATTAATTAAGTTTTCTAACTCTGAATTATCAGATCAACTTGGCAATCCTTTTTATTTCAAAAATTCATAAAAAGGGCTAAACATTAGAATAAATGGAAACAATTGATCATGTTCACCTATTCAGAAGAGAATCTCTGAAATGAGTAATACAATGGGCTCATACGTATTAATGCGCACATGTTATTAAAGTTGTGTGCTTTCTTTTGATTTTAAATTTAATTGATGATGTACATGTTGCTTAGATGTTTTTGGCTTGGTTTATTGCTCATGTTTATTATTCTCTAAATCTTTGTGTTTGATGATTGCCTAAATTGTGAGTTATTTGACTATGTAGATGGCTACACCTCCCGCGAACGTCGCTTCCGGTAGCGACTCTTCTTTTTACGTACCGTTGGGATCAACTGATCCTGCATGGAAATACGATTACCTTGCAAACCGTACCGATCCAAATACAATCATTTGCAGATTGTGTAAGAAGATTATCAAGGGTGGTGTGTACAGATTCAAGCAACATCTAGCACACCGTAGAGGGAATGTAGCTGTATGTGCCAACGTGGACAAAGAAACAAAGAAGAAAATGATTGTGTACCTTGATAACATTGCCGGGAAGAAGTCTCAGATTGCCGCCGATGTTCAAGAGATAAGGGAGGAAGTTGATATTACTAGAGATGTGGGTTAGACAAAGAGATCACGAGCCTTCAAATCCTTAGAGCAGACCGTCGCAGTGGAAGGGTCATCACTTCAGATGACCATCAAGGATGTATTCTCCAAGGATCATCGTGACAGGGTTTCCTCGTACATATCCAAATGGGCATGTACATCGATGATTTCGTTTAATGCATTAACGACAAAATACTTCATGCAAATGGTAGAGGCGATTGGGAAGTACGGGCCTGGACTAAAGCCTCCCACGAGGTATGAGCTTAGTGGTCCACTTATGAATAAGGCAGTGAAGGAGCTTCACGATGACTTGCAATGCTATCGTGATACGCGAACATCGATGGGATGCTCTTTGATGACAGATGCATGGACGGACAAGTGAGGAAGGAGCATCATCAATTTTTGTGTCAATTGCACCTTGGGCACTTTATTTTTGAAGTCCATAGATGCCTTAGAGGAGGCTCACACTGCGGAATACATCTGCAAGTTGGTGGAGGAGTGTTTGAATGAGGTGAGAGTGGATAAAAGTGGTCCCAATTGTGGCGGATAATGCATCCACCATTGTAGCAGTGGGAAGATTGTTGGTCACCGAATATCCGCAGATTTGGTGGACTCTATGTGCCGCACACTCCATTGATCTTGCTTTGGAGAAGATAAGCATGGAGACGGAGGTGAGGGGTGCAATCATGAAGGCGAAGAGGTTTACGGTGTTCATCTGTTCTCACACCAAAACTCTAAACTTGATGCGCAAGTTCACCAGCAAGAGGGACATTGTAAAGCCCAATCAAACAAGATTTTCAACCACTTTTCGTACTCTTGAGAGCTTAAATGAGATGAAAGACAAGCTGAGATTGATGTTTTCCTCAGAAGAGTGGAGAAGCTGCAAATGGTACAAGATCAAGAAGGGAGAAGCAACGAGTTCCATTGTATTCAGCCCTACATTTTGGAACCATGCATCACATGCTATCAGAGTTTTCACTCTATTGGTTCGTTTATTGTGTGTGATTGATGCAGATCGACGTCCATCTATGGGATTTGTCTATGGACAGCTTGTAGAGGACAAGAGGGAGATAATTGCAATATTCAATGGTATGGAATCACCTTATAATTTTTTTGTGGATGTTGTTACCTCTAAGACCAAGGGAGGTTGGATACTCCATTGCATCTAGAATCTTATTACTTGAACCCATTTTTCTTATACACCGAGTCTCATGGTGATCCAGATGTTGTTGTGAGGAGAGGGTTCAAGGAGTGCATGGAAAAGTTTTATCTAGATTTGGATATACAAGATGCAATTACCAGAGACGAGCTTCCGACATATAGACTTGGTCGTGGAGATTTTGGCAAGCCTTTAGCTTTGAGACAGATGATGACAAATGATGGTAATTATGATCCAGGTATACAGTCATTATATTTTAATCATTTAATGTTAATAATTTATTTTATTATTTTGACCAATTCTCAATTTCAATACCCAATTGGTGGTATAATCATGTAGATAACACACCTCATTTGAAAGCTATGGCTATCAAAATCTTAAGCTTGACGTATTCATCATCGGGATGTGAGCATAACTGGAGTACATTTGACTCGGTAATAACTCCATTCCACACACCCAATTCGATTAGTTATAGTAAAATTCAAATTAATAATTGATATAAATTAAATTCTTTTTGGTATTCAGATCCATACCAAGAAGAGAAACATGTTGGTGACAAAGAAGCTGAACGATCTTTTGTACGTGCGTTTCAATCCCAACCTGCATGAATGTCGAGTTGAGAAAGAAAGAGATCCTTTCTTATCTCGTGATCATGCGCCCATGGCTGAATGGGTTGGAGATGTTGATGCTCATGGTGAGGAGGTTTTCCAGGTTCCGGATTGAAATGGGGTATTGTAGCACATGCTAGTAGTGCTGAAGAGAATTTGGAATAAAAAAGGAGCCAATGAGGTGAACTTGGAAGGGGACCTTCATCGTCAAGCTCCAATGCTACGCCGATGAATGAGGAGGATGAGCTACATCTTGAGGATATAGAAGAAGAAGAAGATGATGATGATGAAGAAGAAGGCGATGAAGAAGAAGAAGAGCTGGACTTGGATGACGACATTGAGGATTGAATTCGTTTACACACTAGTCGTACTTTTCACTTGTATTATTTTTTGGGCATATTGTATATCATTTTTGATTTTTAAACATCTTCTTGTACTATGTACCAAACATTTTACTCTTAACGTGCTTCATTTTTTCTTCTCTTGCTATATATTTTTAAGCTCTTAAAAATATAAAAACTACTAGATATATGAATATAAATGAGAGTATATGTTGTAAAAATTGATTTATATAATTTAAAATATTTTAAAATTCCAAACCGACCAATGCCCGACTAAATCCGATTCTCTCCCGATTGCTGATTAATCCTTAGTCAATGAACCTACCGATCGAATACCGACTGCCGACTTCTACAACCTTGCAGTTGCTCTATTTGTCATAGAGTTTCCAATGAATTATTGGGAGGCCTTGAAAGACAATCGGTGGCATCTTGACATATAAGAGATGTCTGCACTACAATCGCGTGGTACCTGGAGTTTGGTACCTGCTCTTACCGGAGCATCTATTGTCAGTTGCAAGTGGGTGTTTATAATCAAACATCACACATATGTAATTCTTCGTTACAGGCCTGATTGGTTGCATGTGGATTTACTCAGTCTTACGGGGTAGATTATCTGAATACATTCTCCCCTATTGCTTGCCACTCCGTACTCCGAGTTCTTCTTGAAGTTGTTGGTCTTTATTTTAGCTTGATGTTAAAAATACATTTCTGTATGGAGATCTTCAAGAAGAAGTCTACATGCAACAACCTCTGGGGTTTGCTACTGAAGGGGAGTGTCAGTAGGTTTATAGACTTCACCAGGCAATATATGACCTTAAGCAGAGTCCAAGGGTCTGGTTTTAAAAGCTCGCAGATCTAATTGAGAAGAAGGTATTCAAGAGATCAAACGCAAATCATTTACTATTTGTGCTGAGAACCCGCAGAGGTATAATAGTTATCATGATATATATATTGATGACATTCTTATTACAGGAGATGACGTGCATGGGATCAAGAGGGCAAGGAATTTCTTGGCAGACAATTTGTTACCAAGGATCTTGGCACCATACGCTATTTTTTGGTGTGAGAGTTTTCCAGAAATCAATAGGGTTTTCTGATGACCCAAAGAAAGTTTGTTACAGACATGCTAGTTGAGACAAGCAAGATTGGATGTTGATATGCCATTGCTCCTTTGTATCCTAGCATGTGGCTATATGATGATAGTACAAAGGAGGTGGACATGAGAAGATACCAATAATTGGCAGGAAAGCTTCTTTATATTACCATCACTTGGCCACGCATCTCCTTTGTTGTTAGTCGGGTTAGTCAGTTCATGGAGCAACCCTGACAGGTACATTTGAGGTTCATGAAGTCATCCCCAGATGCGGGATTATTGTTTAGAAAAGGGGCATCCCTCACTAATGCAGATTGTCCTAAGGACATGAATTCCTCCTTAGGCTTCGTTGTATTTGTTGGCAGCTCTCTAGTATCTTGGAAGAGTAAGAAGCAAACTGTGTTTGCCATGTCTAGTGCTGAATCGGAATATATAGCTATGGCACAAGGGAGCACAGAGATGACGCGGGTCTGAGCTGTCTTAGCTGACTTATATATAGAGGTGCCTCTTCCTATGCAATTATAATGTGATAATCAGACATCTTTATTCATTGGAAACAATCTTGGCTTTCATGAGAGAACTAAACATATCGAAGTAGATTGCCACTATACACGAGACATGATTTAGAATTGCTTTATTTTATACTTCCCATTTTATTTCTGGAGAACAAACTGTAGACATCTTCATCAAGGCCTTGCTCATAGGACCCTTTTAGAAGTGTACATCCAAGCTAAGCATGATTTACATCTATGCTTCATCTTGAGGGAGTGTGGAGATATGATTAAGTTTATGTTTTGTTTTTTCAGTTTATTTTTATTTCGTCTATCTTATGTAATTTATCCTTGAACTTCTCCTCTATATAAGAGAGCCCACCGATCATCATGAGTTAGACTGAGCATCAAAGAGAAAGAGAAGTAGCTTAAGGATGGGTCGTTGCTGAGTCCTTTTTCAAATCTATCCCATTAGCCCTTGCTTTCTTTATAAAAAAAATCTGAGGTTGGTGGTACTGTGAATTCCCTGAACAAATTAAGACTAGTGAGGAAGAGCTAGGAGTCGATGCGCACCAACTGGCGAGGTTCAGACTATTCTACTCCGGGAGATAGGACTCCTTCCCTTGGTTCTAGTATCATCCTTGAAGCGGCGACATGCTGCATCAACGAAATGGAATAAAACAATTTTCATTCTTTTCCCAACAATCTATGATTAGTATTGGGGTCTTTATAATAATATTAACATATTGCAATTCACAACATGCGATGCATATAAACAACAAAAAACTGTATCATTGACATATCTAAGACTCTAATGATGTTTGAAACATCAGACCAGGAATAATGTGGAACCCAATAACAAATAGGGATACAAATTCGTTACTATTGAGGATGTTCCCTTGGGACCTCTGCTTTCACGGAAACGATGTTTTCGATACTTTGATTGAAGCAAGAATATGCTCGGAAAGGTACCTTGTGATCCCCCTATTTTTTTTTTTTGAAATCCAGAAGCAAAGGGGATACACTCGACGGTGCACTCCCCAAAAATCTTATTCACTAAAAGAAGGGAACAGGGAGGACAACAAAAAGAAAAACAACAAAAACCACACTACAGAGTCATAACGACGCCCAATCCCTCACCAGGTGTTTAGCAACAGCACCCACATTCTCCTTGTAAAACCTTTGACCCGAGAACAATAGGTCATTTCTCCCCCGCCAAACCGCCCAAAGCACGGCAACCGGATATAGCACCTCCAGCCTTGGCCTCCCCTTATTGGCCCGAAGCGAAGACCAGAACGATTGGAGGTCAAAAGAGCAACACCAATCCAAATCAACCTCCTGCCAAATCTCAACCACCTTGGGGCATAAAAAAATAGGTGCTCCACAGACTCAACTGCTGCATCGCAAAGTAGACATCTATTGGAAATCATGCTTAAAAGCCGGGCACAACGATCTCTTGTCATCAACCTCTTCCTCCTTAACAGCCATAAAAAGAAGCCAACCCGCTCCGGAAGCTTCAGAGCCCATAGAAAGGCACAATCAAGAGTGATACTCTCCGACAGCGATGGTGGCGGCCTAGCGATAGTGCCAAAGACCTTCTTGACAATGAAGGGGGACTCCCTCCAGCACCAGTGATCGCGCCCCCCAGTAGGGTGCCTAACCTCCTGCACCGCCTCGATCAACGCCAAGAATTCCTCCAGCCTCTGATCCGAGAAATTGGCCATGAAAGATGGACACCAAATCCCATCCGACCAGCAAGCCGCAACCGAACATGATTTATCTTCAGCCAACGCAAATAACCGCGGGAAGCGGGAGCAGAGGGGTCCCCCCCTCCCAATCTTCTGTCCAGAAGGAGGACTCCCCCCCACCAAGCATCGGCCTGAAAAGCTCAACATTCTTCAAGAACACCTCCACCACCTCCCTCCAAAACATGGTGGGGGAAGCAATACGGCAGATCTGCGACGACAAACCTCCCCCCACATCATAAATCCTCTGCACGGCATTGAGGCAGAGATCCTCCTCCGGCCCCCAAATCCTGCACGCCCATTTAAGGAGCAAGGCCTCGTTCATATGGGCGAGCGATTTGACCCCCAACCCCCCTGCTCCTTCCCGCAAGTAATATCATCCCACCCAAGCAAGTGAATCCCCCTCGCCCCCTCCTCTCGCTTCCCCCACAAGAAGGCGCGCATACGCTTCTCCAGCCGAGCCTTGATTCCCTTGGGCATCTTACGGTTGAACAAAAAATAAATCGGAATCGCTGAAAGAACCGCCTTAAGTAAAACAAGCCTACCACCTCTCGATAAAATCGTGGACTTCCAGCTCGCCAATCTCGCCTCCACTTTCTCCACAACCCTCAGCCAGACCCCCATCCACGTCCTCCCCACGTTCAAGGGCATCCCCAAGTAATCCATCGGCAACGAAGAGCACGCGTACCCCAGAGCCACCACATATTCATCACGGTCCAGGATCTGTTGATGATGATCTCGGATTGTCGATGCCCATACCTTCTCTTTTGATGATGGTGGCTCTCCGATGAGTTTTTCGGCCAAATGGATGGACTTCCGATGAGGGGAGATAGGGTGGGCAACTAGGCTATGAGAGGACGACCCATCCCTCCCATATTTATAGGGAACGAGGTGAAATTCGGATCTGGGTCGGATACAGTTCGGATCGACGTATTGGTCCAGATTCATCATCTTAAGATGTTGATATCTTGAGTTAGAGAGCTGGTAATTCAACGTTCTTGGGCTCGGTGGAAAAGTCTTGACGATTTTTACGAAATGTTGTGTTCAGTTGTATTTTTTGGATATCAGAAATGCTCCATAATTTAGAATGAAAATATGAGGTTTCATATCATAAAAATCTTAAAAGAAGTCTCATCCTCGAAACGTATAATCTAATGTGTAAGTTTAGTATAGACATGGATTGATACGTAAAAATCTTGAAGAGAGCGGTACCCATAAAAATCTTAAAGAGAATTGAAGTAGGGTTTCATAATCATACCTTCAAAAAAGTAGGGGTGCTTGTGAGATATCTGCCTTGGGCTCCCATATTGCCACTTCAACATTCTAACTTTACCTCAAAATCTTGACCAACCAGGAGATAGTCAGTGTTTCCACTGCCAGTAGTTGGGTCATTACAATGCCATGTGCTCTGTACTTTTTAACAGCTCAGGTGTCCCTCAACCAAGTGTTCGACCAACCCTTTCTTTGGTCAAGATTTTGTGGTAGAATCAGATTGTTGAAAAGGCCACATGGGAGCCTGAGGTAGATATATGACACAAATACCCCTATCTTTTTAAAGGTATGATCGCGAAATTCTAGTGAAATTCTTTAAGATTTTTATGGGTTTCACCCTCTTTAAGATTTTTATGCATTGATACGTGTCTTTAGTGGACTTACACATTAGATCTTATGTCTTGAGGGTGAGACTTCCTTTAAGATTTTTATGATGTGAAACCTCATATTTTTATTCTAAATTCTGGAACAATTCTGATACTAAAAAATGATCACATCATTTCCTAGAACCCGTTGAGACATTTCCAGCGAACCCAAGAGCTTAAATTCTGAGTTTTCTAGCTCAAGATATCAATGATTTAAATTGACAGGTTGTGACCCATATGTAGATCTGAACCAGATCCGACCTGGATACGAATTAATTTGGGTCACAACCCGTCAATTTGGTTGACCCATATATAACTCTTGGGTTACAACCCAGTCGGATATGAATTGATGGGTTGTGACCCATATATAGCTCAAGATAAAATGTTTCCCTATAAATTTCAGAGGGATGGGCTACCCTCTCAACCCTAGCCACCCACTCGCTCTCTCCTCACTGTAAGTGTTAGAATAATTATGTTATTTAGTTTTTTAATTGTCCTGTCTTTGTAAATTACCCATAGAGCTTTTCTCCTATATAAGAGAGCTCTAGGGTTTGATGGAATGTGATCTCTGATTTTTCCTTAACATGGTATCAGAGCGATGGTCCTAGACCGGAGTTCTTGAAACCCTAACCCTGACCCTACCCCACCCGCCGGCCTCTCATTCTCTTTCTGATCGGTGCTGCCGCCTCTGCCACCGCACGCGCGGCTGCGCCTCCTCGCCGCCGCGTGCCTCCTCGCCTGCGCGCGGCTGCGCCCCTCCTTGCACGCGCCTCCTCGCCTGCGCGCCTCTACGCAGCGCGCCTCCTTGCTTGCGAGTGCCATAAGCGCGTGCACCTTGCCTGCGCGTGCTTCTTCAGTGCGTGTGCGCCCCTCGTCGCTCTCGCCTGGGCGTGCGCCCCTCGTCGCGAGCCCGTGCCTGCGCGTGCGTCTTCAGCGCACGTGCGTCTTCAGCGCGCAGCCTTGACTGTGCGTGCAAACCATCCACGCGCGACTCTGGTGCGCGTGATTGGGCTGTAGCCCATCCAGTCCACGGTAGTCGAACTCGTCGAAGGAACTCTCCAAGTATGGAGGGCATTGTGGTTTAAGTCTACGTCCACAACGACCCTCATAAATATTCACGTAGACATTATTGTCTAGTCGTTTAACCCCAGTTGCAGAATATTGTTGTCATCATGTCAGACAACAAGGTAGATCTTCCGTCTCTGGGTGCCTTTAAAGTTCCAGCACCCGTTGTGAAAATGGACGGCACGAACTATGAACTGTGGGCCATGCAGTTCATGAGTCTTATGCAATGCAATGGCAAGAAGCATATCCTCACGCAAGAGGAACCTGTTGAGAAGACTGGGGTTAACGCCTCATGGGAGGCTGACGATGCATATGCACGCGTATGGTTATTGTTGGAGTATAAGTTGTATGCGCCTATGGTGTTGTAGCAGGTAAATGGATCCTGGAGAAGATCCATTTACCCCATCCAGTGCTTAGTCCCACACCGCATGTGGGTGGGACTTGGAGGCTCTGGGAAGGCTATATAAGGAGCCCCAGACCTCCTGTACTCATTGAGAAAAAGCAATGCATAGCATGCCCCTTTGAGGGCTTCTCCCGTGGTTTCATCCCGCTCCTCACGGAGTAGGGTTCAACGTAAATGTTTCTATGTTCTATCTTTCTTGTCTATGCTCTGTTTATCAATCGCTTCCGCATTCTTCATATTTTATAACATGGTATCAGAGCGGGTTCGTTTCTCAAGGATTTCAAGTTTTTCTTTTTCGAGATTCATGTTCTTGATGATGATTATTAGTGTTCAAGTTCTGTCCAAGTTTTTAAGGTTTCTATTGAAACCTTAATCTCTGCATGTTTCAAAGATCATCATTAGTTTTTTGAAGATCCGAAGATCTCCTAGCTGCAGTTCTCCAGAGTCTCTGGGTTTCTTGGAACCCTAGATCCACAACAGCACAAATTGGGGGTTCCTTTCTCGGAGCCTCTCTTCAGGGGAGTACCTTCAGGCGGCAACAGGGCCGTTTCCTTCTCGCGTGCGCTGCTCCTCCAAGTTTATAGCAGATCGACGTACCTTGCCGTGACTCTAGAGGCAGGGCCTTGCGCAACTCCTACGCGTCGACCTCGCATCGTGCGCATCACAGGCTCTGAAGGTGCTCCGCCTTCCTTCATCTTCTCGCGCAGACGCATCCTCCAGTGGGTGCTCCAACTCGTGCATGGCGGTGCGATGTTCTGCGCACAGCCCTAGCGGCGCAACTCTGCCGCTCCTCCTGTGTTCCTCCCAAAAGCCTTCTGTCGCAGATCCCTCCGCGCGCCTTAAGAAGAAGTTGATCAAGACCCAGCCGTGCTTCTAGTTCTCCAGTTGGCGCACCTCCGATCGACCTCAAGCGGCGGCACCCTCGCGCGTCACCCCTTTCCCATCGCGCAACGAAAAAGCTCCGGGAGGCATCGTGCACACAACATCCCAGGTGACCCCATCTCCTTCACGGCATCTTCATCGGCTCCAGATCGTGCGCTCCTTCCCCTCGGCGCACCTCGGCGAGCCCCCAGGCGCGGGGCGGCGGAAGCCCCTGTTGCAAGTTCCCCAAGCAGCGACGACGTGTTTCATCGAAGGGGATTCCCTTTGGGAACCCTATTGCGTGGAAACGGGGGGTGATACCCCTTTAATGGGCCCCATTCGGTCTCCATTTAAATAAAAAAAATTGTGGGGGAATGCTGTGAGGGCCAAATGAGCCTGCCGAGTTTCCAAAAACAAAAAAAAGGATAGAGAGAAAGCCCAAGTTGGGCTACGGCTGTTGCATTAAAAAAACTGTATGTAAAAAAAAGAGAGGGAGAAGTATAGTTTTTGAAAAAAAGGGGGGAGTTTTCAAAAAAGAAGAAGAAGAAGAAAAAGAGGCGCGCACAAAAAAAAGGTGTCGTACGCATGGTTAAAAAGAAAGGAGTTTTCTTTGAAAGAGTCACATACAAAGAAAAGCCGTATGCAATTTTCAAAAAAAATAATGCATAAGAAAGCCGTAAAAAAATGAAATGGCCAAAATTCATGATTTGAGAAGCCGAAAAATTTGTAACGGCTTATTTTATTTTATTTTCCCCCATTTATGTATCTCTTTGTCTTCTCCCAACTTGGTCGACGTCTATGTTTTCCGACAAGTATGGGAGAAAGGGGGAGTATATGTAGAGTCACAGGTCTTGATCCAGATTTCATATTCGAATATCAGCCTCCAGACCAGCCAGATGATCAGACTCTACAGTTCGGTTTCAGACTCGACGATTGTCTTCCGAGTCCTCAGTTTCAGACACGCACGAGTGTGCGGTCATTTTCAGATGAGCATATGTTGCCATCATCAGTTCGAGGTCCCCATCATTCTTGTTGTTGTTCGGCCAGAGTCTTCATGTGAGCCATAGGGACTCCAGAGCAGAGGACCATTCCCTATGCCATATGTTGGCAAGGGTTTTCATGTGGTATCATAGGTACACCAGAGCAGTGCACCATTCTCTGAGCCAGATGGGAGAGACCCAGTTCTCCGACGAGGAGACTTCAGGCGCAGTTTCAGACTCGATGGTCAGATTCCAAGTCTTCAGTTGACTCACACTCCAGCCCGTTCGTCCTCCTCACCTGCACGGCATGAGAAGCAACGTCCTCGACTGCAACAATGTGCGCGTTGGGTTGATATTGTCTGTAGTGTCTTGTAGCGTTGAGTTGAGTTTCTTTCTGTTTGTCCAAGCTGAGCATTGCATGCTCCAGCTTGAGGGGGAGTGTTGGAGTATAAGTTGTATGCGTCTATGGTGTTGTAGCAGGGTAAATGGATCCTGGAGAAGATCCATTTACCCCATCCAGTGCTTAGTCCCACACCGCCTGTGGGTGGGACTTGGAGGCTCTGGGAAGGCTATATAAGGAGCCCTAGACCTCCTGTACTCATTGAGAAAAAGCAATGCATAGCATGCCCCTTTGAGGGCTTCTCCCGTGGTTTCATCCCGCTCCTCACGGAGTAGGGTTCCACGTAAAATCATGGTGTTTCCATGTTCTATCTTTCTTGTCTATGTTCTGTTTATCAATCGCTTCCGCATTCTTCATATTTTATAACAGTTATCATGTACCGTGTCCATGGAGATAGCCAATGACATTCTGAGTCAACCTACTGCGAAGGCTATGTGGGATATCCTGGCTGCCACATATTCTCCGGCAAAGAACGAGTCCAAGATCTTACAACTCCAACATGACATTTTCACCTCGAAACAGAATGGGCGTCCTCTTCATACCCTGTATACCTCTCTGAGGGGTATGTTTGAGTAGCTACACGGGTACATCCCGCTGACGGCCACACCAGAGCAGCCAAAGGTGTATAGGGACTCAGTGATGACAGGAGTATTTCTAGCAGCCCTTGATCAGGAGTATGATGCCGCCAGAGCGCAGATTCTTACAGATGCCACCATACCTCCTATTGAAAGAGGCCTATCGCAGGTTGAGTAGACTCTCCATTTCTCATGGTGGAACTCAGACGTCCTCAGCCATGGCCGCATCCCGTGGCAGGGGAGGATATCCACAGTTTCGAGGTAGAGGTGGTCGTGGCAGAGGAGGAGGTAACAGACCTCCTCGACAGCTGTGCATTTACTGTCGCAGGACTGGTCACACTGAGGAAACATGCTATTCTAAGCATGGGTTTCCTACTACTACAACACGTGTGGCGGAGCAGACTCAGCAGGAAGGGGGTCCTTCCCATGTCCCAGATCAGAGGGTTGAGGAATTAGTGGCGCGACTTAGAGAGATCATGCCTGGTCAGGGGCCAGCAAGTACTTCAGGATCTTCGGAGATAGCCGGTTCAGCATCAACATACACGTCAGGTACATCTTATGCTCTTACTAGTTGTTACAGAGCAGATCTAATAGAATGGATCATGGATTCAGGAGCATCTCATCATTTATGTGGTGATAAAAGGTAATTGGATGGTTTTATTCCAACTCAGACAGGACGCTCTGTGGTGATAGCTGACGGGACACACTCTCCCATTACTGGTCAGGGGGAGGTGCAGTTGACCCCTGCGATACGGCTTCAGAATGTTCTTTATGCTCCCGATTTTTCAATGAATTTACTGTCGATTAGTCAAATCACCAAAGATTTACATTGTCGTGCCATATTTGACCCATCTGCTCTTGTGTTTCAGGACATCCTAACGGGCAGAGTGATTGGAACTGGCCGTGAGCAAGGGGGTCTCTATAGACTGGTGCAGTCTCCTTATGCTGATGTCTCTTCTGTGAGTGCTGGATCTGTCTCTCCTTACACATGGCTTCTCCGCTTTGGTCATCTTCCATTGCAAAAGATGGTCCATATCCTTCCACAGATTTCTCCCAGGTCTACTTTTCAATGCGAGGCGTGCCAGCTTGGAAAACATCACCGGTCGTCGTTTCAGAGTCGTCTAGGTCCAAGTCGTCATAGTCTGTTTGAGTTACTCCATTTTGATACTTGGGGTCCCAGTCGTATCCCTGATCTTCAAGGGCACATGTTCTATCTTGTTGCTGTCGATGATTTTTCTAGGTTATCTTGGGTCTTTCTACTTAAAAATAAGTCTGATGCTGGACATGTTATTCAGTCTTTCATTATTGAAATAAAAAATATTTTCTCTGCTATAGTGAAATTCATACGGACTGACAATGCTCTAGAATTGTGTAGTATTCAGCTATCTAAATTCCTTATGTCTCATGGGATTGTGCATCAGACGTCTTGTGCATATACCTCCCAACAGAATGGGGTAGCTGAGAGGAAACATCGTCATTTGTTGGATATTACCAGAACCCTTTTGATTCAGAGCCGTGCCCCTCACTCCTATTGGGGGGATGCGGTTCTAACTGCCTGCTATCTGATTAACCGTATGCCTTCATTAGTGTTAGGGGAGAAGATCCCGTTCTTGACTGCGTTTCCCGAGAAGGATCTGTTCTCCCTAACACCACGTGCTTTTGGGTCCGTGGCGTTTGTTCATTGCTTCTCTCCTGGTCTTGACAAGCTCTCTCCCAGAGCTGTCAAATGCATGTTTGTGGGTTATTCCAAAACCCAAAAAGGATATAGGTGTTTTGATCCAGTCAGGCGACGGTACTATGTCAGTGCAGATGTCACCTTCTTTGAGTCCATTATGTATTTTTCTCTTACAGGTGACAGACTTACTCACTCAGAGGAAGGAAACGATATCTATGTGCCTCCTCCTCCATCTGTTCCATGCTCTACTCCAACACCACCACCACCACCACCGCATACTCCACCACCACCGCCGCCACCACCAACTACTATTTTTTATCCTCAAGTCTATCATCATCGACCCTCTGCTCATGTGCCTCCTCCATCATCCAGCACGCCCGAGGTATGTACTGATCATTTGAGTTATTCTGATGGCACGGGTGATTTGCATGCGCAGATGAATGTACAGGGTACAGATGATACTCCTACTCCTCCAGTTGATGACCTAGATATCCCTATTGCACGTCGAAGGCAGAAGCGTGCGCGGACGATGAATCCCAAATATGGGATGGAGTTTGGATCTCACGCCTCGTTGGAGCGTTTATGGCCTTTTGCCAGTTTGTTGTTGCGCTATCGGCAGTACAGATCCCAAGGTCATATGAGGAGGCACTACAGAGTAGTCCGTGGCGTTTAGCTATGGAGGAGGAGATGGCGGCGTTGCAGTCGCGTGGTACATGGAGTCTTGTGCATCCTCCGCCAGGTGCGTCAATAGTGGGCAGCAAATGGGTCTTTACTGTTAATCATCGGGCTGATGGTACGATTGATAGATACAAAGCCAGGTTGGTTGCTCGTGGGTTCACCCTGACATATGGGTTGGACTACCAGGAGACGTTTTCTCTAGTAGCACGTCATTCTACCTTGCGGATTCTCATTGCAGTTGCTATTGTCCGTGACTGGCCCCTATTTCAGTTGGATGTCAAGAACGCTTTCTTGTATGGTGACTTGCAGGAAGAGGTTTGTATGCAGCAGCCACCAGGGTTTGCTGCTGAGGGGGAGTCCAGTATGGTGTGCCGTCTTCATAAGGCCATATATGGCCTGAAGTAGAGTCCACGGGCTTGGTTTCAGAAGCTCTCGGAGTTGATTGAAACAAAGGGCTTCGTCAGATCTACAACAAATCATACTCTCTTTGTAAAGAGAGATCAGCAAGGTAATGTGATCATCTTAGTATATGTTGATGATATTGTTATCACAGGAAGTGATGAACAGGGCATTCAAACAACCAAGGATTTTCTTAGCGAGCAGTTTGTTACGAAGGATCTGGGTACACTTCGTTATTTTTTGGGATTGGAGTTTGCACGAAATGAACAAGGCATGGTAATGACACAAAGGAAGCATGTTACTGATCTGTTATCTGAGACAGGTATGGCAGGATGTAGACCAGCTACTACTCCTATGGATCCTAATGTTAAACTTTATGATGATGACTCTGAGGAGGTGGACACGAGACGATATAGAGAGCTCGTGGTGAAGTTGTTGTATGTTACTATTACCCGACCGGATATAACCTTTGCGGTGAACAGGGTAAGTCAATTCATGGAGCAACCCAGGCAGGCTCACATGAATGCTGTTTTTATGATTTTGAGATATCTGAAGTCATCTCCAGGTGCTGGTCTTCTGTTTAGAAGAGATACCTCTATATCCGTCACAGGTTGTGCTGATGCAGACTACGCTGGGTGCCCTAATGATATAAAGTCTACTTCAGGCTTTATTGTATTTATTGGTAGCTCACCAGTAGCTTGGAAGAGTAAGAAACAGATTGTCGTGGCTCGATCCAGTGCAGAGTCAGAATATAGGGCAATGGCCCAAGGTGGTGCTGAGATGATGTGGGTTAAATCTGTTTTGACTGATTTAACTATTGAAGTACCTCTTCCTATGCACCTGAAATGTGATAATCAGGCAGCCTTGTTTATAGCCAATAATCCAGCCTTCCACGAGAGGACAAAGCACATTGAAGTGGATTGTCATTTTACAAGGGACTTGATTCAAAAAGGGCTTATTTCGACTTCTTATGTATCATCAGGGGAACAGATTGCAGACATGTTTACCAAGGCTCTTGCTAGGGGTCCGTTTCATACCTGTTGTTCCAAGCTGAGCATGATAGATATATATGCTCCAGCTTGAGGGGGAGTGTTAGAATAATTATGTTATTTAGTTTTTTAATTGTCCTGTCTTTGTAAATTACCCATAGAGCTTTTCTCCTATATAAGGGAGCTCTAGGGTTTGATGGAATGCGATCTCAGATTTTTCCTCAACAATAAGGCCACCCATTTGGCCGGAAAGGTTGCTGGAGAGCCACTGTCATCGATAGAGAAGGTGTGCAGATCGACAATCCAAGACCTTTATCGCATAGGGGATCGCAAGACCATCGTGGTTATATTCTCGCTATAATCAGAGTATTGAAAACGCTATTTTTGTGCGAGAGGAGTTCTCAAGGAAACATCTTCGGAGGTAACGAGTTTTTACCCTCCCTGTTGTTGGGTTCCACATGATTATTGGTCTCATTTTTCAAACATCATTAGAGCCTTAGGTATGCTGATGATACAGTTTGTTCCTGTTTATCTACGATCCGTGTTGTGAAGTGCAATATATTAATATTACTGTAAAGATCCCGATAATAATGATAGATCAACCAAATTCTGACAATATGACTTTGATTTTATTAGATTGGTCTATATTCTGTTGGTAATATTGATCAACAGCTTAAACGTGCTATAAGCAATACCTTTTAATAATTTCTTCTTGTTCAAGTAAACTTTTAGTTTTTTTTTTGTATATAATATGATAGTCCAAGTACATGAAAGTCCTCTATGGAAAAGAATGATAACTGTTGTATTAGTCAGGAATTAAGTCAATTTTTCTTTATCGAGGATTATTGAATGTTAGTGAAGGCGTAAACTATGGAGAAAGAAAAAAAGTTGATTTACGACCTTTTATAGAATTCTATACACAATTGTCTAGTATCAATTTTTTTTGTAGGGGCATAGAATCTATAATACTACTATTAGTGGGTTCTTCTCACCCCACTTGACACGTGTATCTGTTCCTTTCTATCCCCTCTCATACCCCTTCGTTTCTCTCTCCGATCTCATTGGGCAATATGCCCGCCCATCTCTCCCTCAAATCACGGATATCCCCCCTCTCTCTCCAACTGAATTCTCCACCCCCCTTCTCTCGAATCAGCCCACTTTTTATCTCTCTTCCTTTTTGTCCACACATTTGGTCTCTATCATTTTTCAAAGTTGTATTTTCTTTCCAAACTTAGTAATTTTTTCATATTCACATTCTTCATCTAATTTTTAATTTTTTTAAAAGTAATCTCAAGTGTTAATATTAATAATACTATATTAAATTGATATCACAAACTATACATGATATCCATTGTATCAATAATTTCTAAGATATGGTGTGATAGTAATAAAAAATAATGGGTGAATAGCATGTTATATAAATAATAATCAATAACGATTTTTCAATCCATAACGTTTTTAATAGTTTAAAAATGTATGCGATAATGTTCATAAAAAATATCAATTTGAAGCATCGATATATACTTTATACTTTTTTTTAAAAATCCCAATATGAGATCTTTGTAATATTAAGATTATTAAGATATAAAAATATACTTTGGTTGTAGTTTGAGTATATGTATATCAATTTTTTTATAGAAAAAGTTTTATATACAATAATTTTTAAGATATTTTTTAACAACGATAATAATTAATCAGTTTATGTAAAATAATATATTATATAAATAATAGTTAATAATGAGAAAAAATCAATCCATGTCATTTTTTATAATTAAATAAGTATGTAACAATGTTTCATAAAAAATCACATTGAAGCATCAATATTTTTGTTCCCACTACTTTTTAAAATACCAAAAACGACCTTTTATATGAGAATATATTTTCTGATAATTTTAAAAAAATAAGATTGTTGAGATATAAAACATGCTTTGTGTATAGTTTCAAGCATCCTTATATCCTTTTTAAATTGAAGAAGTTCCATGTCGATAACTTGTAAGATATGTTGTAGTAGTATTATTATAAAATGGTAGTGTTAAATAATATGATAAATAAATAATAGTTCATAATGAAAAAAATCAATCCATATCATTTTCACCATTTAAGTATGTACGGAAAAATATTTCTTCAAAATTCATTTTGAAGCGTTAATATATTTATTCTCAATACCTTTTTTTAACACCCCGATATGAGACATTTTATATGAGAACATATTTTTTAACATCTTTATAAATATTAGTGGGTTTCCTCCCCCTTCATTGCCACATGTCCCTTCTTTTCCCCCACCCCCACCGTTCTGTCTTCATCCTCTCCCACTCCCGCCCCTTTCTCTCTCTGTCAAATGGTCTCCCCGCTTCTCATTCTCTCTCTTCTCAAACGGCCCCCCTCTCTCCCATTCTCTCTCTTCTCAGATGGCCCCTCTCTCCCATTCTCTCTCCCTCCACTTACTCTCTCTCTCCCTTTCTCTCTCCCTCCACTTACTCTCTCTCTCTCTCCCATTCTCTATCCCTCCACTAGATGTCTCGATCCCTCCCTCTCTTCTCTCCCTCTTTCTCTCTTCCTCTCTCTCATTCTCCTCTCTTCCCTCGTTCTCTCTCTCTCCCTCTCTAATATATCATTCTTTTTCCCATTCCTTTAATATAGTTTATTAAATTAAAAATTACCTATAAATATTTTCGCATATATCAATGCATAAAAAGGATTAAGAAAAAAGTTTTGTTGTCCTAATTTAATTCATTTTCTAGAAAATAATGTTTAAATTATATTGATATTTTGTGTATATTGTCAAGAATAGACTTTTTTAAATATAGTTTACGCCATACACTTATATATATGTAGTATGAAATAGTACCAAAATACTTGGTTGTAGATAAATTTTTTAATATAATATTTGTTGGGGTTTACGTTAATAACATCTACCAAACAAAAATATTATGAACCTTTTTTTATTTCATTCATATTTTGAATATATAATGACAACTATCATTTGTTACATGTAATACAAAATATTGTCTGTCACTGGATTTTTAAATACACGATATATTTTAAAATCATAAACTAAAATTTATGTCAACATACAGAAACTTAGATTTAAATTTAAAAATAAATAACTTGCAAATATAAATAGATTTGTAAAGTGCTTAATATTTCTCCAGCTTTATATTACATATCTTCTTAGCCAATTAATGTAATTGATAAATTTTATTCCTAAAATTTTATATGCATTAAGTTAAATGCAAATGCCTATAATGATCATATTTATGATCTTACAACATGATTGCAATCTCTTTCTATAGCTTATTTAAAGTTACCTATGACCATATTATTCAGTCATCGGTTACAACTGGTCCCCTCCTCTTCTCTCCCCAATTCCCATGTGGTCCCTCCCTCTCTCTCCCCAATTCCATTCTCGCATGTCCCCTCTCTCTCCCCCTTAAATTACGGCACTTTATATTTTCTATCCATTCTGTTCTCTCTCTCCATATATAATAAAAATATATAATAATCATATATTCATACCATTTTTAAATGTATAATGTATAATTGCTTCATATCCATATTATTTATCACATAATTAATCAAATATAAATATTATTATTATAGCATATCAGATGTATATTATATATCCGTGTATGTAATTAATTTACATTTCAGCTTCATTTTAATTCTTTAATGAATTCGTGATATTACCTTTCTCATAATTGTCCCCGCCGCGAAGCGCGGGTATGTATCCTAGTTGAGATGTATTTCTGAGTCGGATTTCAACTCTGTTGTGTACTATTTAATCTTGTTGTTGCTTGACATTAGGATGTTAATGCTATTTAAATTGAGGCTATAGATGTAAATATCTCAGTGCGAGTTTTGTTGGGCTTACCTCATTAGTAGAAATGTTTCCATATTCTTAATTTGGAACCACATATGAAATGCAAGATACTATAATATTTAATGCGGTGATAATGTTATCCTACCGAGAAATCAACTATGCGTACCTACCATCATTAGATATGCACACTTGAGTAATAGAAAGATTTTGATTTATAATGGAACTGCAAAAATGAGAGGATGGTTAAGTAGAGAGAGATGTTATCCTATGTCAAATAATTATTATAGGTATCTGTTATGTAAGTATACGACCAAAGGAATTAATGATAATAATTATTTTTCCTCAATGATATCATATAAATTATTGGCGATTCTGAACGTTTCTATTCCCTTTGTGATGATGAATGAATACCACAAATACTTTACATTTCCGACATGTTTTTACATAAATCTTTTTAGGTGATAACCTCTTAAAGATGAGATTTCACGGTGAATGGGTATTTGGAGTTAAGTGACTCAAGCGATTGGGTGTGTACGCTCAGGCCTTAGGTAGATACAACGAAGGTTATGACCCAATGAAGGAGTTATGTGATGCATTGCACCCAGTAGCCCGATTGCATCCTGAGTCACTCGACGGAGTAGGTAGGTAACGTGGTTGGCGCTCTTGGTTTTGCATTTATACAAGATATTAAGACTTGGGAGTAGAATTAAGTGTGGACGCATCAGATTTACCTCAACTATTAGTATTGTCTGAGGTGTTCTAAGATGTGGTTTGAAGTTCGAGATATGGGTTAGAACTTTTCTTGTCCTCGGTCGAACATAGGTCCTTGGGGATTCACCCAAAATGACTACCAAGTTCCAATGTAGCGGAGGTCCACGAGTTGTGCACATGCGTGTGCTTATTTAAGATGAGAAATGATCCATGATCGATCATCAATATTTGCATTTTATGTCATTGTGGACTTAACCAACAAGTAATATATTCACAGTCAATATAGTAGAGAAAATGATTAATAAATTAACAAATGAAATAATTGAATATGTAATCCAATACAAATAATAATAACTTGGTATAATTCAATTTTTACAATATATGCATATGTTTTTTTGAAGCTAGGGAGTTGTTTCCATTAATTCACAATGATGGTGTACAAGTAGCGAGGAATGGTCGTCCCCGACCATTCATTGGTTACATCATTATATAGGGAGAATGCCGCAAGCTTATGAGCTGCATACACCGTGTTCCTTGTAGCATAGACCACTTTGATCGCTTTGTGCAAGGAGAGCGCATCAATGGAGTTTTCTATCAGTCTTTTAATAGGCCAATTTGGGGTCGAGCGAGATTGATCATGTTTACTACAGCCTTGCAGTCAGAATGGATTATAGTGGTACTATCACGGCATCGGGGTGCAATGTTGATTGCCTCATTAATGGCTAATGCTTCTGCTTCCTCAGGGCTATAGGCTTTGACAAGCTCGACTTTTGCTAGAGTGTGCTTATTATTTTTATAGGAGATAATAGCAATGGCTGCTTTGTTGCATTTGTATGTGGCATCGACCATCATGATGACGCGTTGCGCCTTCTCTCGGATTGTGAAGATTGGGGTACTTTGGTTAGGTACATGTTCTACCTCTGTCTCCAGGGGGTCCTTAAGTCGTGCTTGTGGTTGAGCGGTCTGCTGCCAGCTTTTCAATTTATTGATTGTGTATAGTGGACTTGGAATGTGACGTCTGTATTTCGCGGCACATCTGTCTAACCATATAAGGTGGAGAAGCTTGCTTGTATACCGAAAGAGTGGCTTGCCACTCGGATCGTCGATCAGGTCAAAGCAAACTTCAATGGCATTGGTGTTGCATGTTGTTCTGTATCCTAGAGCGAACCAGACAGCACGTGCATATGTGCATGAGCCAAATAAATGACTTTCATCTTCTTCCGAGTTGTGGCA
This sequence comes from Ottelia alismoides, assembly GCA_037367405.1. Taxonomy (NCBI): domain Eukaryota; kingdom Viridiplantae; phylum Streptophyta; class Magnoliopsida; order Alismatales; family Hydrocharitaceae; genus Ottelia; species Ottelia alismoides. The sequence continues at coordinate 573,706 of JAZKJV010002206.1, read as the reverse complement.
TAGGGCGCATGTATTATCATATCTTGGCATCGTACATGATAGACGTTTACTGGTGGGAAGACAGTTTGCAAGTAGCTTCCACATAAATAGTTTGACACGTGGGTCCAATTCTTGAGAGGCCCGTATCTTTTTTACCCGTTCCCTTGTTTGATTGTCCTGGACTCGTTTATGGTATGAATGTTGCTGGTAGGCCGACTCGGTCGTAAAAATACCCCTCGGAAGGGGATTCCAAATGAGCATGTCTGGTGCACATGGTCGTAAGGTCGTGGCTAGGATGTGTCTTATGGTTGTTGGGCTGAAATATTTGTCCAGTATTGACGTATCCCAATTTCCATCGGTATCAATGAGTTGTGAGACCCAGATGGGCATTTCTCTAGTGTACCTCTAGTGTACGCCTTGGGTATAATAGGGTCCTGATGATGAGGGAGCCAATTGTCTCTCCATATTTGGGTGGAGGTCCCATTGCCAACAAGGGTAAGGGTGTTGGCAAAGAGAACTGGCCTTACTTGCACAAGGACTTTCCATAATGGTGACGCTCTCGGTCTCTCTTTGGCTCCCCAGAAGTCTTCCTTGTCATAATACGTTTCCGGAATTAATGAGAATTGTGTGAAAATGTAAGCAAAGGGCGACGCGATTTGAATAGATTTGAAACGATTGTAAAGTGGATTTTGGGTGAGCGTCTAAGCTAGATGATTAGGCGATCTAATGGTGTGATTAGCTACGCTAATCGTGGCATGGAATTCGAGATAAAATTTGAGAAAGATGTAATGAACTGACCTGGGATAGAGGGTATATGACCCTCGGATGATATCTCAACGAGCGGTCTTCTCGAAGCTCTACGCGGCGTGATGGCGACGATGCAAGGCAGCCAAGCGCCTTGGAACCTCCTCCGATGATCCCTCCTCCACTCGGGCTTGCTTGGGCGGAGCTGTCACCTCCAATTCAGGCGAAGCGAGGCTAGGAAGAATGGGGGTCGACCACTGGAGTTGGGGCTTCAGGTGGTTGGAAAAGTTCGTTGCAAAATGGCGATTTTGAGGGCTTTTATAGATGGATTTCGTGGGCTCCAAGTAAAATCCAAGGATGGGTGATGGAGAAGGTTGTTGGGAGAAAGTTTTCAATGGTTTGGATCGCCTGGAAGAGTTAGGATATACGCTGGAGAATTTGGTGAAGTTAGTATGTTGGAACAACTGCAGTACCGGCTTCTTGAGGAAGATGAACCAGGTGCTGACACGTGTCAGCACCTGGTTGGCCAGATGGTTTAAAATGCTTGTAAATTCAATAATAAATAATAAATAAGGTTATTTTAAATAGGTATAAATACAAGAAATGTAAATAATTATATAATCTTAATTATGGAATAATTACTTTTTATAAATAATGAATATTATTCGAAATATAAATATTTTATTAATAAATAAGTATATATAAATAGGTTTTGGATTTTTAATTTAATAAATAGATAGTTAAATATTAATTTTATATTTTCTTAATTATTAGAATAATAAACAAAAGTTGTACGAATTTTTAGGGATTTTAATAAATTAATTTATATATATATTAATAAATACAGGTGTTATTTAGCCAGTTCATTTTTACCTATTATTTAGGATTTTTTATTTTATTAAAATAATAAATAAGATCCAAAAATTATGAAATAAATCAAGGTTAAATTACAAAATCATGAAATTAGTTAGAAATTATAAAATTAATAAAACTTTAAATAATGTGTGCTACATAAAATAAATAGCCCAGAAACCCCGTTGTCATTTGGTCCCAAAACCGACTTTTTGCAAACGGACTCCGAATTCGATGAAACCACCTCTATTAATTAGAGAATATTATTTTATGAACTTTAAAGGTGAGTAGAGTGAAACTGGAGTTCGTATGAAGAAGTTATGATGTTTGGAAGTTGAGATTTTGGCAATTTAAAGACTGGGTTTCTTGGTATATATACATGGTAGTATTTTTGACTTATTTTTTATTTTTATATACATTTTTAAGAATAGTTAAGAGAAGAGTTTAGTGAAAAATATGTACATATGAGTTAATTAAAATTCATTGAAGTTTTGTATTTATTTAATAATTAGTGACAAATATATAAAGTAAGGTTTAATTTATTTTTAGGGTTTTCTTTCCTTATCTCCCCCTACTTATTGGTTTGTCGACCAATTCATGCTGACTTGGTCTCGGGGTTTAGGTTATATAAATATACCTTGCAGTTATATTTATATTTATAAGTCATATTGTACATATTTACATATTCACAATCTGCCTTCTTTTCTTTTCTTTATTTTTATTCTTTTATTTATTAACATGTTTTCATGCTTAAAGGTTAATATTTATTCATGAATGGAATTTGGATAAAAGATGGAAATTAATGAATATTTACATGCATTTGTTAAGGGTTTTAAGACAAAATGCGACAGAAAAGTTAATGAATCATGGATTCATCAATAGCTGAGGAAAAATCTCGGGGCACACCAATCGTCGCTCCTTTTCGGACATCGCTTTTGGTGGGAAGTTCAAGGGACGAGTCAACTTTTGGCAAGGAAGGGCCTATCGTTTCAGAGCCCTTTGTGGTTTTCGTTTCTTTGGGTCAGATCGACCAGATGGGTGACATGGTCCAGAACAACTCTCCTCTTATCGGATCTCCGAGATACTCATTTGCGGTGAGCACGGGTATGAAGTGGGTCCGGCTTGATGTGGATTCGATGAGGGTCCTTTCACTGAATCGTTTTAAGGTGCTATGCACTTGGGATACCCCATTGATTTTGCTGGAAAACATACACCCTTTTGCGGGCACTGGGAGATGCCTCGAGTTGAGACGGGGAACATGGGAGGTGCCTCTGATATTTGATTTTCCCCTTCAAGGCCAATCACCTTGGGGCGATAATTGCCTGACCGTGAAAACCTATTTCTTGGATGCGAGTTCTGCAGAGCATGACTTTACTGATGTCGTGGAGATGCCAATCTTGAAGGCGGAACATGACTTGGTTGCTGTCGTAGAGATGCCAATCTCGGATGACATACATATGGTCGAAGAAAGTCCCTCTAACCCTTATGTTGAGAGAGGAGTACCCAAAAGATATTGACAAAGGCAAAAACAAAAGAGTTCACGTGGGGAGGGGACGGTTGTGCATGAGCGAAAGAATCTGGTGGCCTCTCTTGGACGTGCATTGAGCACGGTGGGTGTACAAATGGTTGTCAAATGAAGATTCTAACCTGGAATGTTAGATGGCTGGGTAACCCAGTGAAGTGGAGGGCTTTGGGAAATAGATTTGTGGAATGGGATTGTGATGTTGTTTTATTGTAGGAAACGAAGCTTGACTCTTGCAGTATAGAGGTTTCGAAATCTTTTGGCTTGAGCTCTATGACTAAGTTTGCAACAATTGATGCTGATGTGAGTGTGGGTGGTCTTTGTGTGGCATGGAAGGATTCCGTGCTTCAGTTTAAAGCGGAGGTCAAAGGTTCTCATGTACTCACTATTCTTCTGAAAAACTCTAGCACGACATCCCTTGTTGCCCTCTCCTGTGTGTATGGGCCTTGCTCGTCGGCTTTGCGGTATAATGTATGGAGGAGCTGAGGGCGGTGAGGATCGCCTTTCCAGGCTGTGTTTTACTCGTTGTCGGGATTTCAACATGACTCTGCTATCCTCTGACCGTCCCTACCTGTGAGGAGGACATGATCTTGGTTCTACTGATTTTGCTGATCTTATTGATGAATTGGAACAGGAGGTCATCAACACCGTGGACTCTAAATATACGTAACGAAGTTCTGGTTCTCTTTCTCATATTGATCGTTTTCTAACTTCTTCGAAGCTTCTACATGCCTTCTCAATATCTTTGGCTACGATGAGACCTCGTACTTGGTCAGATCATTCATCGTTGTTGTGGGCTTTTGGAAGTCATTTGCTGGGATGGGGGGTTTTCATATTTGAGCGTTCTTGGCGTTGAAGACTCTTTTAGAGATTTGGTTTGTTCCCATTGGACGTTTGTCTTGACGTCTGGTTCGGCTGCAATGAGATTCTCGAAGAAGCTGGTTTGTTTACGCTGGAGGATGCATTTGTTTAAAAAAGAAATCAGGGAACTTAGGAAGGCTAGGAGGTAGTCTGCGGAGCAAGAGGTACAAAGGATTGATTTGCTATCGGGTGCTGGACATTGAATAATTAGGACCGAGGCTTGCCGCTCAGAGAACGATTATAGAAGAAGACAATAAGCAAGTGACAGAATGGAAGCGAAGGGCTTGAATCGCTTTGCTAAAAGAGGGTAATGCAAATACGACTTTTTTCTACAGGGTTGCTAGTGGCAGACGTCGACTTAATTCAATCAGATCTATGGTTAATTGAGGGAGACAAAGAGCTGGGGAATGCGATTGCAGATCAATTTCATGATTTTTTGAGGAAGGCTGCGTCCAGGCCTTGGAGGTGGAATGGTCTTGGGGCGGCTCAGATATCAGAGTTGCACGTGAATTGTTTGATTCTGCCTATTGTGCTGGAAGAGGTTAAGGTGACAGTTTGGAGCTTGAATGCGAATGGTGTGTCGGGTCCGGAAAGCTTCCCCGTTCTCTTTTATAAGGGATTCTGGGATCTGGTGAGTGGCGAGTTTTGGAGGTTGTGGAGGATTTTGTTAGTGCAATGCAGGATTCGAAAGGATTAACAATGCACTTTTGTTTCTTCTTCTGAAGCGAGAGGGGGCAGAAAGGATTGAAGATTGCATGCCCATTGCTCTCTCGAATGGCATTTATCTCATAATTACGAAAATATTCGCGACGTGCCTTAACAAAGTTTTTGATCATATTGTTTCTCCTTTCTAGTCGGCTTTCATCCCTGGGAGACAAATTGCCGATAGTCTGGTAGTGGCAATGGAGATCATTTCTGATTTGAAACGTAACGACAAATGAGCTATGTTATGGAAAGTTGACTTTGCTAAGGCATACAACACTTTGGACTGGTGGTTTCAGTGGTCGGCTCTGTATAGGAGAGGTTTTCCGGACTTATGGATATCTTGGATGAAGCGGTGTATCACCACCACATCTTTCTTTGGGCTAGTTAACGGTCATCCTGAGGGTGGTTTTTTTTCAACCTTAGAGAGGGGTTACACAGGGTTGTCCCCTTGCGCCCCTTCTTTTTATCCTGACAGCTGATGTCCTGGCTTGTATGCTGGAACGTATTCAAAGTAACGGCTTGGTCGTGTGCTACAGTTGTGGAAATGTGCACATTCCCCTGCTTCAGTATGTAGATGACATCATCCTCTTCGTGGAAGGTGGTAAGGATGAGGCGGGTGCTATTGCCTTCGTGCTGGAGATATTCGGTGACTTGTCGGGTCTGGAGTTGAATCATAACAACTCCACCGTAATTACCTTCAGGATGACGATGATGTGGCCCTTGGTTACAGTACAGAGCTGGCCTTGGGGCTCGGAACCCTTCCTATTCGATATCTTGGTCTCCCTCTCTCGGTTACCAGGATAAGATGTCAGATTGGCTTCTGGTGGTAGAAAAGATGGAGAGGAAATTGATTGGATGGAAGGCTTCTCTTTTATCGAGGGGAGGTTGCCTGGAGGCGGTTCTGTGCATCATATCGGTGTTCTTCTTTTCGTTCCGTCTCCTACCGGTGGGTGTCAACAAACGTCCGAAGCGTTTGATGCGTAAATTCCTCTGGAGCAGAACCGGTCAGGAGCGACAAAGTATGCATTTGGTAGATTGGAAAACTATCACGATGCCTAAGAAGGTGTCCTTGGGATTAAGGACTTGGAATCGTTCAATGAGGCCCTCCTGATTAAATGGGAAGCATTTGTTGTAAGCTAATTCGACACATCTATGGAGTCTCTTTGGTGGGGCCTGGATTGCTGAGGGGGCCCAATCAATCCGCTTTTTGGCTGGAGATTTTGAAGGTTTTGCGTCGCTTCAGTGAACACTTCAGACCGGTGGTTGGGGATGGTGCTTCCTTTGGTTTTTGTAGGGATGATTGGACGGGGGATGGTACACTTGCTGATCGTTTTCCTCGCTTAGCCGCTTTAGCCATGAATTCTGAGGCATGTGTTGGGGAGTGCAGGATAAATGGGAATTGGATGCCGATGTTCATGACCTCTTTCTCTGATCAACGCCTTGAGGATTTCTTTCACTTGTTGGACTCGCTGGATCAGGCTGGCAAGCCCTCCTTTGGCCCTGATCACCAGGTGTGGAAGGATGGGACTTTTACCGTTAGGAAGGCCTACAGAGCTATATGTGGACCGCTGTCCGCGTTTTCGGCGGATGTTGTTCGAGACTGCAACTTCCATAGCGATCCTGTGGGCCATTTGGCTGGCTCGTAATGATGTTCTTTTTTTCTGGCACACTGTTTCTATGTTGAGAATGTTAGCGCCCTCTATAAGCGCTTGATTGATTCATGGCTTTTGTAAGTTGTAACTTGTAACCTTTTTCATCTAATAAAACTGAGGTGGGCACCTACTCGTGATCCCTCCCTTTTTTTGGTCTCAAAAAAAAGTGTTGCAGCATGGAGAATGTTCCTTTCATATTGAGAATAGAATGCTCCTGTGCTTTGTTTATGTTCACTACAAACTACCATCTCTAGACATTCATAGCTACTACTAGTGTTTCTCGGTAAAAGAAATAAATATTAGGAGTGGCATTGAACTTGTTGAATATTACACATCTACTTTAACTGGACCTTGAGGCTGGAACAGAGAATATTTTTTGCTTTGTTCATGTTTACCCCTTTGATGTTGCCATTCTTACCAAATTTAAACTATTATTAGCATCCCTGCGTATTTCAATTTTAGTTTTGCTTGCTACATTTCTCATAGTCTATCCATTTTCCAGGCTAAAAATCTTTGTTCCCATATCATTCTTTGCGTTTGCAATTTTGGTTCCGGTTAACTGGACAGGTGGTTATCTTATCCAATCATCTACTGAATTCAGCGACATTGATAAGCTTTCCATCTCAAATATACCAACAGGATCACAAAGGTGATGCTACATTCTTCCACTGTACGCTGCAGTTTATTTTTCTCTGTCCCTCTCTTGTAGTTAGTGATCTGTTGCCTGATTTTTCTCTTATAACTAATGATGATGTTGCTAACTCAATTCAAAGTGGATAACATGATTACACGCTTTGCGATGTTATAAAACTTTGCTACTCTGCTCGAGGAGGCCTGTTGAGTCTTGTTTTTCTGTTCTTCTCAAGAAATAATAAATTTTTTGTAGACATAATCATTGTTAGAGTATGCGTTTAGAGAAGGGTAATTGGTTCTTTTTAAGGTCCAATTTCCACATCCACAGGATTAGTCCACATATTTTGTAATTGGGACTTGGTCATTCTGGTGGGGCTATATAAGAAGCCGCACACCCATTGTAACAGTTGAGATAGAGAATTCAATATACAGATGCGATGCTTGAGAGGCATTCTCCAGTGGTTTCAACCCGCTCCTTATGGAGTAGGGTTCCATGTTAACTCCCGGTGTTATTCCATGTCTATCTCTTTATCATTGATACGCTTCTGCATTCTTGTTTTCTACACGGTATCAGAGCGGTCTCGATTTTAAGTGTTATTGAAGTTTTATGCTTTATTATTTCAATGTTCATTATCGTTTGAAGATTTGTTCATGTTCATTGACTATTCAAAATTCTAGAATAGCTCAAGGGTTTTACGAAACCCTAAAATATGCAAGTCAACACCGCTGTATTCGATTGCCATATTTTTATTCGAAGTTCTAGAGTTCGATCAACATGTTCGAAAAGTTCTAGGGTTTCTTTATGAAACCCTAACTCTGAAACCCTAACTCTGTAATGTTATGAAAAAAATCAAGGTACACATGATTTAGAGAAGACCTCCAGGTGCTCCTTTCGCGATGTCCAGCGTACCTCTTGTGCGCATCTCCATCTAGCCTTAGATCTCGAAGAAGAAATGTTAACGCATATAGTAGTGTCTGTATCCCTTCGCTATTTTTATTTTCAGTTGTATGCTTTATGTAATTTACCCATAGGCTACTCTCCTATATAAGAGAGCCTAGGGCTTATGGAATAAACAACTTGCTCATTTTTCCCAACATGGTATCAGAGCGACGGTCCTAGACTGGAGTTCTCGAAATCCTACCCTACCCCACCCCACCCGCCGACCTCTCTCTCTCTCTCTATTCCCGATCGGCGCCGCCCTCTCTTCCGCAGCAAGTACAGCGGGCGCCGCCCTCCCTTCCGCAACACGTGCGGCGACGCTCCCCTTGCCTGCGCGCCTCCCATCTCCTGCGCGACACCATGCTATAGCGCCGTAACACCCTCACGGTGCTCCTCTCCCTTGCGCACAGCCTGAGCGGCTGCGCTGTAGCATCTCCACGGTGCGCGTGAACTGCACCAATCCAGCGTGCGACCAGTGCGCACTACATCGCACTACCAGTGCATGCATCGCGCACCAGTGCGCGAGTGACCGTGCGTACTCCCGGTCGAGTTTGCGCGTGCGCCTGTGCCTCCTATACGCGTGCGCGTGCCCAGCCCTAAAGCGCACAAAATCATCTTCATGGGTTTAGTTGCTTGAGGTCTACACGTGCAAGTAAACCCGTCAATGTCATTGTAGACTAAGTTCATCATTGGTCAATCGCTCCAGTCTTCAGTCTCCAGGATGTCAGAAAATAAGTCAGATATCCCATCTATTAGCGCTTTTCGTGGTCCAGCGCCTATAGTTAAGATGGATGGTACAAATTATGAACTGTGGGCAATGCAGTTCATGAGCATGGTGAAGTCAACAGGCAAGAAGCACATCCTTACTGAACCAGAGCCTGCTGAGAAGACTGGAGCCAATGCCTCTTGGGAGGCTGATGATGCATATGCCAAGGTTTGGCTATCTGGTACGTTGGCTATTGAAATTGCCAATGACATCCTACATCAACCCACAACCAAGGATATGTGGGACATTCTGGTGGCTACATACCCGCAGGCGAAGAACGAGACAAAGATTCTGCAACTTCAGCATGTTATATTCACAATAAAGCAGAATTGTCGCCCCTTACATTCTCTCTATACATCACTGAGAGGGATGTTCGAGAAGCTCTATAGCTTCATGTCCCTTACAGCCACGCCAGAACAACAGAAGACATACAGGAACGCGACTATGGTGGGTGTGTTCCTGGCTGCACTCGATCCAGAGTATGAGGCGGCACGATCACAGATTTTGGCTGACTTTACTATTCCTCCCATGGAGGAAGCTTTCCATAGACTGAGCCGGATCACAGTTCCTTCCACGGCCTCGAGTCCGAATACTTCAGCCATGGCAGCCAACAGGGGTCGCGGATTTCACAATGAAGACACATGCTACTCGAATCATGGATTTCCTGCATCTGCACGGGTTGCTGAGCAGATAGAGCCTCCATCTGCTGCTACTTTGGATCAACGGTTCGACGATCTAGTTGCCCGTCTGAGGGGCATTATTCCACCATCTGGTCCAGCACCAACTACGGAGAGTCAATCTGATGCCGCTGCTTCTGCCTCTGCGTCTACCAATGCTTCAGGTAGTATACTTGCATTCACCAGTAGTAGATCAGATACATTACCATGGATTATGGACTCGGACGCTACACATCACCTATGTGGCGACCAGAGTTTACTTACAGGATACACTCAGATTCCCCCATCATTGGTCAGGGGGACATTAGATTGACATCTTCTATGCAGCTTAAGAATGTGCTACATGCACCTGATTTTTCAATGAATTTGTTGTCAATTAGTCAGATTACGAAGGATCTACATTGTCGGGCAATTTTTGATCCATCTTCTTTGATTTTTCAGGACATCTATACGGGCAATGTGAACCCCCGAGGATCCGGGTACCCGTTTACGCGCATTTCGCAATAATTCATTCACATTTGATCGTACTTGTTGTAGAAAAATAGGGAAAATTTTTCGCGCAACTATGACATTCATTTCGAACACATAACCACAAGTAAAAGAGACAATATGGCACCAAAAATTTCTTTTCATTAATTTTCATATATTTTTACATCATGTACAATGTCTGCCAGTATACATAATATATCCCAAAATGTAGTACATAAGAGAAAAGAAGGGAAACATTTACATCACTATCTGAACAAAAACTGAGACGAAATACTTCATACCGTCTGGTGTATACTCGATCTCCAGGAAATATGTATATCTACTGGACTGCAGGCTGGTTGCCTGCCAAACATGTTAGGAAAGAAAAGGCGTCAGCGGTTGCTGGTACCTCACAAAAACTTATAAAATAACTAGACATTTAATATGTGCAAAAACAAGCAAGTAGAAAGGTGGAAAGTAAAGTCTACATCTACTTGCATAAGTAAAAAGGCTTTTCAGGCTATTTGTAAGCATCTCAAATGTTTGTCCCATAACCCGACATTTCCCACATGTGACATATTTATATAGTAGTTGCGTATTCATGAGTGTATGTGTATGAGCACATATATCATTTTCTTCAGAGATCAAGTTGATGAGTGAAAATGAAAAGTTAAGATTGGAAAGATCTTTTAATTTATTTAAATTCATGGGTAGAGAGAGAATAGTCTTTTGATCGTAACTTCTCCAATTCTTAACTTCAATGATTCAAATATAACTCCAGATGATTTAGATGTAGATATGAATGATCTAGATATAGAATCGCCAAGTCTGTTGGCGAAGTAAACTCAAGCGGTGAAGAAGCCAACAAAAGGGCTCTTCCGTCTCGCCCTCTAATTGGAAGGACGATCCAATAGAGGGATAGGTCTACTCCCAAACTACGCCACTGAGACGGGTGAGAGAGACTTTCTAGAAAAGTCGCTCTAGAAACCTGCCTGACTAGTACAGGCGAACGAGCTCGTACGTAAAACTGAAAACCAAGGATCCCCCGCCTGGGTATCCTAAAAGACAAGGTCAGCGGAACTGGTCTAAAGTCAGGATCCTAACGAGGCGTAAAAACACTGCGAGCTCGCGTAAAAACCGAAAAGGGACTGGGATCCTAGACACACGCACTTGGCGGCCGCTGCCCAAACTGGGCTTCTTATTCTTCCGCCCAGTTAAGGGTCACCGCGCCCTCGCTCGGTCAGGTGTAAGGATCACCATGACTAGCATAATTATTCATCATCACTTATTCACCATTATCCTTACTTTCTTGATTTTTCAACTCTTTCTCACTCTTTTCTGTTGTTGACCATACAGATCTAGATCTTTTGTCGAAAGTGGTCTATAGTTAGGAGAGTGTAACTAAAGAGTAATTCATGAAGATGATTTGGTCCTTATGGTCACATGTTATCATTTTCCAAAAGCAAATAATCTATATAAGTACATAAATCCAGCATTTATTGTTCCAAGAAGATATTTTAATTCTCTTTTCAAAGAGAGCTAAGTCCTGAGTAGGAATGAATCATTGAGTTCAAAAAGACTTGCACTTATTAGGATGAAATCAATGTAACAGATGTAGAGCCCCACATGATATGTTTAAACCAACTGACGACCTAAATCCAGGTCATCGATTTCTCCTGAGCTAGATCTCAACCCACAAACGTATCCATATACGCTGTATAACATCAAGGAAGATGCATGTCATCAGATCAGGTTTTTCTAGAGTTAACAGATACAAATGTAAAGTTACCTTATCAGATATGCATATCTTTCCTAAGGTAAGATCATATTTTTTTTGTTATACAAAACTATTAATGTTATGAAGGTAATTGCAGACCCAGACATACAATAATAGGACTGTAGTATCTCAAAAGGTTTAGTTAGATTAATAACTGGGGCACTTATCTATATTCTATTTTCTTCGATATGTACCATATATATGTATGTACTCATACCATCAAAGCCAAAACATTGGCATAAGTGGACTTAAGAGATATAGATGCAAAACCTGAAGGTAAATTTTGCAAAAGTCCGATAAAATTATGTTGGAATTTATAGCAAGTATTCCATATTGCAGCACATCCATGTTTATTCAATGATTAATTTAAGATATTTCAAGATTAGTCTCTGAATTCAAAGGGAAAAAGGGCCAGACTTTAACAACACAAGGATCGATTTTGTTTAGTTTTTAGGAGCTTTCTCAGGACAAGATTTTAAACAGTATGGGAAATCTTCCCTAAAGATTTAAACTCCGAAACACACATGCAGGAACACAGATGCAGATTTCAGAGAGAAAAAATGTACTAATCATGTATGACAGCAAAAGGTAGGAGAGTGGGATTGTACCTTTTCTTCAGATTTTTTGAAGAAGGAGAAGAACAATAGTAATCAGAACTGGAGGAAAGGCTGCTGCTAGAGGAGAATTGGAGGAGAGCAGCACCTCTAACGACTTCAAGGGCTGAGGAGGAATGCTGGAGGTCTTTTATAGCAGAGGACAGCAGATTGGAACTGTTGGAAGCAACAACAGTAGTTGCTCAGATGCACCAAGAGCAATAGTAGCCGTATGAGAGCGGTTCCACAGGAACAGCTGCAACAGCTACGGAGAAAGAAAAAATTTTCTTGGAGGAGAATACGATAAGGATGGGGGAGACTTTAGGCGGTTACATATACATATATGAAGAGAGGGCTCATATTTATAGAGGGAGGAGGGGTATAAGTTTTGGCCGACTGGAATTTTTAGGGGGTCCACGAGGAGAATTTTTTTTATTATGGTTGTTATATAGAAAACCAATTTTATATATTTCTTCTTTTTTTTCTGACCGTAGCCGCCTGCTGCTCATACTCAAATTTTAATTTAATATATATATTATATATATTTGACAAACTTAAAATGAACCATACGCGCATCTCGGGTCTCGGATTTTGACGCACAATAACTCGATTTGATCATCTTTTCACGACGATCAAAATGAGTACAATATTGATATACCTCCGATCGAGTTTTGAATGCCCGAAATTTTCGAGATACGATTTCGGTTTGAGGTTAAATTTTACGATTTTAAAATATCAAATGACCTCCGATTGACGAACGGTCAATTCCGTTGATCTTATCTCGTCGAATCGGATCTGCTGACGGTCTCGGTTCTTTTTGTGGTTTCCGAATTTACGTCGCGACTTTTCGCGACACGTATTACGATGCGACAGATTTTTGATCGATTTCGCCCGAACAACTTTTGATTCACGATCAATTTATCGTTTTAGGTTGTTTAATGCCGACCAACAACTTTATTGGGTTTGCCGTACCCAAATCGGGTCGGGTTCGGGTTTACGCGGATTCCCGGATGTTACAGGCAATGTGATTGGTCGTGGCTATGAGCAAGGAGGTCTCTACCGCCTGAACCAGACCCCATTTGCTGGAACCTCATCCCTTCCCACTGGACAAGTATCTACTTTATTGTGGCATCTACGCTTTGGCCATTTACCGCTGCAGAAGTTGAGTCACGTGTTACCTTATAGTCTTCCTCACACACCTATTCAATGTGAGGCGTGTCAGTTGGGAAAGTATCACAGGTCGTCCTTTCCCAATGGTCCAGGTCGGAGTAGTCACTCCAAGTTCGAGTTATTTCATATTGATGTCTGGGGACCGAGTCGTGTACCTGATCATCAGGGACACATATTTTATATAGTATTTGTGGATGATTTTTCTAGAGTGTTATGGGTGTTTTTGATGAAAAATAAGTCTGAAGCAGGAAATATCATTATCCATTTTCTGAATGAAATACAAAATGTTTTCTCCACATCTGTGATGTTTGTGAGAAGTGATAATGCCTTAGAATTGTGCACCAATGTTCTTGCCAATTATTACTCCTCAAAAGGGATTGTTCACCAAACATCTTGTGCTCATACATCTCAACAAAATGGCGTCGCTGAAAGGAAACACCGTCACCTTCTTGATGTCACAAGATCACTTCTTATACATAGTCATGTTCCCTATTCTTACTGGGGTGATGCAGTTCTCACTGCATGTTACCTAATCAATCGTATGCCTTCTTCTGTCTTGAATGAACAGATTCCGTTTTCCCTCCTCCATCCTGGGAAGGATCTGTTCACTCTTAGTCCTCGTGTGTTTGGTTCGGTTGCCTTTGTCCATCAGTTGTCGCCTGGTACTGACAAGCTCTCTCCTAGGGCTGTCAAATGTGTTTTCGTTGGGTACTCCAGAACTCAAAAGGGGTACAAGTGTTTTGATCCACTGCGTCGGCGGTATATGGTCAGTGCAAATGTTACATTTTTTGAATCTGTTATGTATTTTTCAGCCTCGGGAGACAAACAGCTACCACCTCCATCTACCGATGCCATATACATGACACCACCACCTCAAATGCCGTCATCAATACCACCAACACCACCACCACCACCGCCACCACCACATATACCTGTCTCACCGCTACCGTTACATTATACCCGCAGGCCTCCTCCTGCTCATAGTCATGACTTGACTCCTAGCTCGCCTATGGTATGTAATGAAAATATTTCTATCGATGGATCTGACGACATTTCTGAGCAGGACATGTTGCAGGGGCCAGATGAGGCTACAACAGATTTAGATGTTCCCATTGCTCTACGCAAATCAAAGAGGAGCTGTGTTACATATCCATTGTCAGCATCTGTGTCTTTTGAGAGATTATCTGGAGATTTCAAGATATTTGTGGTGGCACTGTCAGTTGTAGATATTCCACGGAGTCATCAAGATGCTCTGCAGGATAGTAGATGGCGGCTAACAATGGAGGAAGAAATGGCGGCACTTCAGTCCAGAGGAACTTGGAGTTTGGTTCCTATACCTCCAGATGTGAACCCGGTGAGCTGTAAGTGGGTGTTTACAGTGAAGCACAATGCATACGGCTCTATTGATAGGTACAAGGCACATCTTGTTGCACGTGGCTTTACACAGACATACGGGGTGGATTACCTTGACACATTCTCGCCTGTGGCCCGTCATTCCACTCTCTGGATCTTGTTGTCCGTTGCAGTTGCTAGAGACTGGCCACTCTATCAGCTGGACGCGAAGAATGCATTCTTATATGGAGATTTGCAGGAGGAAGTCTATATGCAACAACCACCCGATTTTGCTGTTGAGGGGGAGTGTTCCAAGGTATGCAGATTACATAAGGCTATCTATGGCCTTAAGCAGAGCCCCAGAGCATGGTTTCAGAAGCTTTCAGACCTCTTTGAGAAACAAGGATACAAACGCTCCAATGCTGATCATTCCTTGTTTGTACAGAAGACTGCTAGAGTTATTGCAATTCTGGTTTATGTAGATGATATCTTGATCACAGGAGATGATGAGCATGGCATAAAGCAGGCGAAAGAAATGCTGGGAAGCGAATTTGTCACTAAAGATCTTGGTGTTCTTAGATACTTTCTGGGGCTAGAATTTGCTAGAAATCCATATGGGTTAGTAATGTCACAAAGGAAATATGTTACAGATTTGTTGAGTGAAACAGGTATGCTTGGGTGTTGACCTGCTACGACACCAATGGATCCCAGCATGAAGCTCTATGATGATGATACAGAGGAGGTGGACAGGAGAAGATACAGAGAACTGGTAGGCAAACTGTTGTATGTCACGATCACTAGACCAGATATATTATTTATAGTGAGTCATGTGAGCCAGTTCATGGAGCAACCATGCCAGGTTCATATGGATGCAATACATATGATTCTTAGATATCTCAAATCATCTCCAGGTGTAGGTCTGCTATTTAAGAAAGGAAAGGGGATTTCTATCTCAGCATGTGCGGATGCAGACTATGCAGGATGTCCCAAGGACAGGAAGTCCACCTCAGGGTATGCCGTCTATGTTGGAGATGCCCTAGTCTCATGGAGAAGCAAGAAACAGACGATGGTAGCTAGATCTAGTGCTGAATCCGAATATAGGGCTATGGCCCAGGCTACTACAGAAATGATGTGGGTGAAAGCTGTACTTACAGACCTATGTCTAGATGTACCACTTCCTATGAACTTGGAATGTGAAAATCAGGCAGCCTTGTTCATTGCAAACAACCCATCATTCCATGAGCGGACCAAGCACATTGAGGTTGACTGTCACTTCATACGTGACATGATTCAGAAGGGGTTCATTGCTACATCTCATGTTACCTCAGAGAATCAGACTGCGGATATATTCACCAAAGCATTACTACGAGGCCCATTCCAGAAGTGTGCGTCCAAGCTGAGCATGATTGATATCTAAGCTCCATCTTGAGGGGGAGTGTTAACGCATATAGTAGTGTCTGTATCCCTTCGCTATTTTTATTTTCAGTTGTATGCTTTATGTAATTTACCCATAGGCTACTCTCCTATATAAGAGAGACTAGGGCTTATGGAATAAACAACTTGCTCATTTTTCCCAACAAGAAACAACAACCACGTTCCTAGGCAGTGCTCTTCCTCCATTGTTTGAAGTGGTAAAAGAAGAAATGCAAGATCAAATGTCAGATCCTCAAAGCCACATGCTATTTGTCTTCTTCACTACGAAATCAATGCTGCGAGTTGCTCCACCATCTCCTACCACATGCCCCACCATCTTCTGTCGTATATGTGGTCTAGCCATATTCCTGTTGCAACAACACTTCGCCGATGGTGCTTCCCATCTCCGATCAACGATTCAAATATGAAATCCTAGTGCCTCTAGTATTGATGGTTGCCATGCGACCCCAACAACCCATATCCAACATCGTCACACAAGCTCTTTAATAACCTCTAGGCATCGCCTCCCTCTCTATATCACCGTTCAAGTGCAAGCGACGACACCAGTCGACGATCAAACGATTCCTACTCGGCATGTTTGGAAGAGGGGACTAGGTTTCCCAAGAGGGAACCCTTCTCGTATGTGGGAACACAAAGAAAGGGTGCCCAATGTCTTCTTTTTGGGGCTTTAAAGATTGTTTAAAAAATCAAGGGGAGACTTTTATTTGAGGCCAAATAACTTCTTTATGTATAGAAAGGAGAGCGGAATGTTTTAGGATCAAATGGATCGGAATTTGCTTCACTAAAAAAGAACAACTTGAGTTTGTGGGCCCAAAGT
The DNA here is from genome assembly GCA_037367405.1 of Ottelia alismoides. Lineage (NCBI taxonomy): Eukaryota > Viridiplantae > Streptophyta > Magnoliopsida > Alismatales > Hydrocharitaceae > Ottelia > Ottelia alismoides. The sequence goes on along the minus strand of JAZKJV010002206.1, from coordinate 556,784 downwards.
TAGTCCAAAGTCTAAAAATAAGAGAAAAAAGATGAGAGATTTATTTTTTTTGAAAAGGAGGCTAATGTATAAAAATGTATGCTAGAAAAAAAGAAAGATTTTTTTGATTCAAAAGGGGTATTGTTCAAAAAAAGAAGTACGAAAAAAGAGGGAAGCTGAAATTTTTTTTTGAGACGGCTTATGAAAAAAGGGAGAGGCTTTTGGTTCCCATCTTAATTTTCTTTTATCAACTTGGTCGACGCCACGTTTTCCGACAAGTCAGGGAGAAGGGGGTATTGTGTAAATTTCAGACTCCACTGGTTCGAGATACTCCATTTTCGAGCGACCTACATGTTCGACTGACTCAATTTCTTCGAGCTCTCCGGAGAGACTTAGTTCCGACTCCATTCTCTTGTGATCGTGAATTTCGGTGCAAGATCTTTTTGAGGTTCCTATGAGTGAGAACCCACTTCGATATTCCTATGAGAGAGACCCATCTTCGAAGATCTACGTATGGATATTCCCACAGTGTTCTTTATTTGGCCCTTAGAGAGATTGAGCTATTGCGGACTAGAGTTCTCCATATGGATACCCATTCCAGTTCCAGTGACTTTGCGTAGTGCATATTACACATTCTCTGACGAGGAGACGTAGTTCACTTCTGGTGACTCTGATAGGCGCAATACATACACTTTATACTCTAGCCCTTCATTTCCTCCTCACCAGCATAACATCAGAAGCAACGTCCTCAATATTCAATCACTTGAGTATGCATTGATTTGATATTATCCGTAGTGTCTTGTATTTTGTGAGTGAGCAATTTCTTTCTATTTGTCCAAGTTGAGCATTGCATGTTCCAGCTTGAGGGGGAGTGTTAGAGTATGCGTCTAGAGATGGGTAATTGGATTATTCTAGTGTCCAATTACCACATCCACATGTTTAGTTCCACATAATCTGTGAGTGGAACTCTATCATTTTGGTGGAGCTATATAAAAAGCCCCACACCCATTGTAAAAGTTGAGAGAGAATTCAATATAAAGATACAATCCTTGAGAGGCCTTCCCACATGGTATCGTCCCACTCCTTATGGAGTATTGTTCCATGTTAAACCTCAGTGTTCTTTCATGTTATTCTCTCTTTGTCTCTTATACGCTTCTGCATTCTCATTTTCTACAATCATTGGAGCATATAGCTCCTAGGCTGCTGGAGTTTGTTAGTTACCTTGTCATAACTGAATCGAACAAGTCTTTCTGGCTTGAGTTACAATCAAGTAGGAGAAACATGCTATCATAATAGGCTAGGCTGTTCAAACTAGCATAGAGACGAGCACATCATAGGAGATGAATGCAAGCACTCCTTGGTTTACCATTGAAAGATGGGGGAACGAATGGAGGTATAATACCGTTGATGAACTCTATGTAAAATAAGATAATCAAGATTCCTTCTACAATAAGTGTCATGAATTCTATCCCTGATGCCGAGGAAGCAACGTTCATGTTATTGATGATGCTAAAGAAACAACAATCATGGCGGTGAAGTAAAACTTGGAAGTAATTGCACGAGAAATAAGCATTGTTAGGGATATTGGTACTAGGAAAAAACCAAAAGTAGAACCACCGTAAATCTCAAACAAAGTAGCCTGAACAAAGGCAATGATTTATTATAATTTTAAATATAACATTGCTGTGGTGGTCTTCTTTAATTATTTCCTCTCTACTTCCACTTGGATCATTTTCAGAGACCTTCATATTTCTACATAAATTTCGAAAAATCCAACTTAAGGAGGATAATGGGTGTATATTTTCCAGAGGTATCCATCTTTTTTCTTAAAACAAAGGAAGGAAAAACAAAAAAATGATGGTAATGAGACGATCATTAAGAACCGAACAATTGTTTGAGCTGTACATTTTTAAGAGTGGGGATCATAAGAAAGGCTGAGTGATGAAAATGACACGAGTCAATGAAGCTTTATCATAGTTTATGATGACAGTGGCATATTTTCCTTTTCCGCTGAGCTCTTGTTTGGCAGCCGGATTTGTTGCTTATTCCTTACTTTTTTAAGATGAGGTATTTTGTTTCTATACCTACTTTTTTTAAAGTTATCTTGCTAGTCCTTCCAAATAAGAAAATAATAAAGGACACTTTCAAACCTTAAGATAATGAGTGATTAAAACAAGTTTTGGGATTTCTAGATATAAGAGTACATGAGAGTTGTAACCCCCTTAGTCAGGAGTGGTATTGTATTTTTCTATTTTTGTTTGCTCTCTGTATCCCTAGCTTCTTCGTATATACATGGCTTCGATTAACTCCTCATCCCGATGTCTCTTGGATCATTTTCTTGGATCAATGGACTTATTGAAGTGCTTTCCCTTTGAGATTGCGTTGGCCTTGGCAAGGTCACATTCATACCATACACAGATCTGTTGGGACTAGGGTGATGGCCAACACCCTAGTGACATCTTTCATTTTGAGCAAGTATGGTTTCAAAAGGAGGGCTTTTGTTAGAAAGTCGCAAGATGTTGGCAGAAAACATATGTTATGGGTTCTGCATCGCGGATAATGACATAGAAGCTCAAGGCTTTGTGTAACATGCTTATTCTGTTTAAGAGGGAGTCTCAGGCACTTTAGTGGAAGAGCAGAGACACGACATTGGTTGAGGTTGTACTTGTGATGCCCGCCCAGTGATCCAAGATACCTGCTTACACAACACTCGTGGTATTATGTTCGCTAGAAATCGCATTAGAGTACTGAAATTTAGGGAAATTTTTTCGCGATTTTAAATGACAATGATTTTCAAGCCACAAAAACAACAATGTATCACCAATTTATATTGCATTAATTTTCATACAAATTAACATGTAACACAAGAAACTGGGTGGAGGTCTGTAGGGGAGGGGGGCCTGGGAGGGACGAAAGATGGTCGACGCCACGAGGACATGCATGGAGGGGGCCTGGGTGGAGGTCCACAGAAGAAGCGCCCGACACCACAGTGGTGCTGTGAGGGAGGCGAGGTTAAGGGTTGCGGAAGGGGTGCACGGCACCGGGGTGAAAAAGTGTGAGAGAAACCTCGTCAACGTTTCTCCAACCCATTCAGAAGATGATGCTATCGATGCGGCTCCATGTCCCACTGGGTCCGGTAGTGCCACGAACTTGTTTGGTGCTTCCGGTGCTGTCGTTTCTCTCACAAGAGTCGTGTGTGTCCCCAGTTGTGGAGGAGTCCTAGCGACGGATGTGAAGGGGGAGCAAGTGTGTTAGTGGGAGAAGGGGGAGGTTCAGAAACACTGTTTCGAGGCTCTTCTGACGTGGGGATGGTCTTGGCAGTGCAGTATGGAGGGAATATCGTGCTGCTGTCTTCTGGGCGGGTATTGGCAAGGGAACTACATGAGGTCAATGCAAAGGAGTTGTTGCGGTAGACGAAGGAAGGGTGGTCACAACTACGATGGCACAGGGTAAAGGTTTATGATGGACTTGCAGCCAAAATTGCTGGACCGAGTTGTTGTGAAAGGGGTCCCTGTCGTGGCAAGAAGCTTGTCAAGCATTCGCGAGTTGCTGGGAAGCTTGGTAGAGGTGATCGAAGTTAAAACCTTGGGGTCTCACTCGGGGGAGCAACCTGACCCTATCCTCAAGGTAAGGAACTTCTCTGTGGAGGCTTTGGGCTGGAAGAGACATTGTTTGGAGGGAAGGACGATCTATGTTGAGCTCGCCTTGGAGGAGAAGGTCAACTCGAGGTTGGGAGAGGGAATGCCAACAGGAAATGAAGCCGTAGCAGGAGTCTCCTGAAGAGGCGGTGGCGGGGGTTGGCCGCCAGTCCTCCGGGTAATCTGCGAAGGAGTTCGGAAGGAGTAATGGCGATTTCATTGGAGGTGACTCCTCGACTCCTGTGATGAATCCGTTTCGGAACTTCAGTGGGGAACGACGCGTTGATAATCTACCTTTGGGGATTGTTCGCTTTCCATCATTTACTGGGAAGACCGCTAGAGCAGACTCGATGGCGACTGACGTGGCACAGAAGGTAAATGCTTTTTAGAGCTCGCAAGGCAAGCTTTGTTATGCGAACCCTCCCTCGGCCCGGACCCCTGACCCGACGGAGATCACAGTTGCTAAAGAAAGTCGTGAGGATGTCCGTAACATAGTTCACAGTCGCTGGAGTTGGAGGCTGAAAATAGTCTCTCCCACTGGCTCAACGAATGAGATCTATACTCTGGAGTTACTATGAATATCTCCGTACCGAGCCTCTACCATAGGCCTCTATCCTACGTGGTCCACATGAATACCTTGAGCCTAAATCAGAAGTTGGAGGACTTCTCAAATAAAAGATTACATATGTACACCATGAAATGGTAGAGTCTGAAATCTAAATGCTCGATAAATTACTTCTCCTTTCTCCCATACTTGTCAAAAATATGACGCTCAGCCAAGTTGGGAGAAGAAATGAATCGGGGAAAACAATACCATAATCACGTCATCTCTTTTCCCCAATAATTCCATTCTTTTTTTGTCTTTTCTCCTCCTTTTTTATAATTTTTTATATGGCCTCTTGCATATCCCCTTTTTTTCAATAAAAAGTTCTCTCCTTTTTTTAAGCACTATGACCTAAATTGGGCCCAAAAGTCATGATGCTCTTTTTTTCGCATGCCTTTTTTCTCGAATCAGGATCTTCCTTTTTTTTTCAGATTTCATCCCAATTGGGTCCAAAACTCTTGTTCTCCTTTTTTTCTCCCATATTGTAGAAACTCAACATGGGCCAAAATATCTCATCCTTCTCTCTTTTTTTAAAAAACTGCAACAACCTAACTTTGGGACCAACTCCCCTCCCTTCTTGTTTTTTTATTAGATACAATAGCAGTCGTGGGGCCCAATTTTAGGCCCCAAACAAATATGACCCAATTTTAGGCCCCAAACAAATATGACCGGTAGCCCTACTCAATAAAGGGACTCAACCCTTTCCTTTGCAAACAAGGTTCCCTGATCGAAGAACCCCATGCTCAAAGCCACCGTCAATGCCTAGGGTTTGGGAGGCATGCCAGGGTGTTGTCAAATACGGGGGTGCTATGCCACCTCTTGTTAAACGGCATCGCTCCACATTCTTCTTCAAGAATGGCAGAGGATTCACACTGGAATTGCAAATCCTCCTTAGCGGAGAAGATGCGATGTGGAGATGGATACATTGTTGGAGGTTTTGTTGCGTTGAGGGTGTTGTTCCTTCTCCTTCGAATATAGGTTTCCCCTATGAGAGGAGAAGCCAACGTCGCCAAGGGAGGCCGTCGCCACGAGGAGTGGCCTAGTACTGCGACCTTGAGGAGATAAAGGACCCATGTTTTGATCTCCTTCTCCTTCTTGCGTTGCCTGCACACAAAGAGGTGGTCAGGAGTTGGAGATAGTCGGCTAGGGTTTGGTAAACCCAAATTAGATGATGCTGATGACATTGATGTAGATGATCTTATGTACCTACAACAATATGTCTAGGGTTTCGTGAAGAACCCTAGATGAATCTTGCTTGCTAGAACTCGTTGGATGAATCCTGATGCTCGTGCACAATTAGGTTTCAGAAACCCGAGAACTTTCGTAAATCTCAATTAGATCACAAATATAGTAATAAATCTTCAAGAATAATTACCAAAAAGCGAACATGCTTTGATATTATGTAGAAAGCGATAATGCAAAAGCGTTATAAGAGATAATAGATAAATAATCATGAAGAACACATGGATTTACGTGGAACCTTACTCCATAAGGAGCGTGATGAAACCACAAAAGAATCATCTCAAAGAGTATAATGAACTCTCTCTCTGTCTTTGTAGTGGGACAACCAATCTGCATCGAAATAGCATGATGAACCAAAAAATTCCAGGCGCTGTTATCAAGAAGAGTCAATTATTATGCTCGTTAGCATTCAACCATCTGACATATGATTGGACTTGCATTTCAACCTGGTTCATCAATAGTGGATATCTATTGCGTCATCTTAGTCTAACATCTCAAACTTCTTTATTTGATCTTTTTTTTCTTATTTTAATTTGATTGCTCCGCCACTTGAGGCTAGCATATTATAGAATCCGAGGCAGAATGCTCATCCTACCCCTCAATGTCTAAGATCTTCTATTGGTCTAGCGATCATTCACTTTTGCTGGTGGATGTGACCTCACAGATGAAAGGAAATCCCTAACATAAAGAAAATATTGAATTCCAGAACACATGGCATGATTAGACCAGCTTAACTCTTTGAGCAGGTCGTTTACTTTCTCGTAATTGGACGTGGCTAACTGGCTGAAGAATTGCCCTGCATGGATGACTGTTGCTCCATGCCCTAGCCTCTAATTATTTTTTTGAAAAATTTGATTTTATTTTGAAAAACCTAGCCTACTAATTATGTCAGTGAATATACGTAGTTGGCATTGCTAGATGTTTTTTTTGGCATAATGAATGTTTCATAATGGTTGTTCTGTATATCTATCACATCAGTCAACTAATATCTCCTAATTGGATGTGGCTAACCGGCTTAGTAATTGGCTTGCATGGGTGTCTGTTGCGTAATATTCGGGCATACTAAGTATGGGTTTGAATATACATAATTTATGTGTCTTGGTGATCTTTTCCCAGCGGGCTAGTGAATGCTTCGCCATGGTTGTTCTGTATATCAATCACGTCTGTTAAACTTTCATACTTTGTAGCCCTATTCTTTTGATACTGTGCTGCTTTTATGAAATTATTTGGCTTTAGGCCTGTTATTTTGCAATGGTTTTGAACTTAATATTACTGCTTTGTTCATTCGAAGGTTTAACTTTATATTTCTTCTTCTCTCATCAGGTTCTGGGCTCATCTATCTATTGCATATGCTGTTACCCTTTGGACATGTTATGTATTACTTACAGAGTACAGGGCAGTTGCATCCATGAGGTTACATTTTCTTGCTTCAGATAGACGACGACCTGATGAATACACAGTAAGATTATTTTTAACTTACTTTGCTTCGATAATTTCGATTCCATGACTAATTTATGATGCTTATGACCAAATCAACGATATTAAAAGAAAAAAAAGGAAACATCAGTTTTTTCTTTGCTTTCTCTCATAAGGTTAGATTTTTAGAAAGCAATCTGTATTTATTTGTGTTTCTTTTGTGATTGTTTCTTCTCAAGTTATTGTTGGAAGCTTTAGATGAATTTTTCCCGAGGAAGATGATAGCTGGCAATATGGTCTTGGCTTTAGAGATTATTGCTGGACGGATGAGGGGAATGGAAGGGTTAGTGTGAAAGGTTGACTTCTTTAAGGCATAAGAGAATAAGAAGTGCCACCAATTTGCATTTCATTAATTTTCATATATATAACATGTAACAAAAGAAACTGACAGTGTATATATGTCTCCCAAAATGTATAGAAGAGAAGGAAAAGCGCTATTAAAGATTCTGAACCAAAAACTGTAATAATTGTACCGTCTGGTAGAGCAGCGGATGCTCGATATCATCAATCAACTGCTGAGACACATGCGATTAGCCTGTTAAACATGCAAGAAACTAGATGACGTCAATGGATGTTGTGTACATTCCAACATATTAAAAATAATAACTAATTAAGTGTGTTCAAAAGTAAGCTAGTAGAGAGACATTGATATTTAAATTAACATATTACCTGCGTAAGAAAATGGTTTTCAAGCTTAAGAAAATGGTTTTCAAGCTGCTTTGTTTGAATACCTCATGATTTCCCATCACCCCATAATATTATAATATTTTCATATATTAGATGATGACTTATAAGTGTATGTTATTTTCTTTTGTCATTTGGAGATCATGTTTATAGATATTGATAATGAGGTTCTGATCTGATTCTTGATTCTAACTAATTACTTAAGTCTAGGTGATAGTCAGTGGTCATGGTCTGAGTGTGACCTCACACTATGACTCCAATGGTCCATTTGGTAACTGGATTGGGTTGGGGTATTCCACTGTGAATAGTAGATGTTTGGAGGGTTGGAATGATAATTGTGATGTGATGTGACATTGATTATGTGTTATATTAATTTTTTTCATGATTATAGTATATTTTTTATTTTAATAATTTTATTTGAACATATTTAAGAACATTATACCAAAGAAATTGTAAGGTCAATACAAGTAATCCCATCCCAGGTTGGGATGGTTGGAACGACGGGTATGCTGGTACACTGGTGTACACCAGCAACCAAACGATCCCTAAGGTGTGAAAAGTACCTTAGGATTGGGTGCCTCCGTAGGCATGCGATGGAGTCTAATGCATCCTAAATAAGTTCCCAACAAATCTACTAAGTTGTTTTATATCACTCATAGTAGTAGTTCTGAGATCCGATGACTGCCTATGATTGAGGATTTATGATGATTGGGGATGATTAATGATTTTATACAAACTCAACTGTAGCCAACTCAGCTGTGCTTGATCTCAACACTAGCTAAACTCAATTGTAATTCATTTAAATGCTCAATTAAAACTCCTTCAGATTCAATTGTTTGGATGTAGATATCGTCAAGCCTATTGGCGGAAAAGTAACCAAAACTCAAGCGGTGAGGAAGTCTCCTAAGAGACTTTTTCGTCTCGCCCTCTTAGTGGAAATGCGGTCCATTAGGAGGATATGTCTACTCCAAAACCAGTCACTGAGACTGATTTGAGAGACTCTCCGGAAAAGTCACTCTAGAAACCTGTTCGGCCGATACAGGCTAATGAGCTCGGGAAAAAAACTAAAACCGAGGTACCCCCAGCCTAGGTACCCTAAAACAGAGGGTCAACGAAACTGATCAAAAGTTGGGATCTCAACGAGGTGTAAAAATACTGCGAGCTCACGTAAAACTGTGAAAAAGACTTGGATCCTAGACCCGCACACTTGGTGGATCCCAACGAGGTGTAAAAACACTGCGAGCTCGCGTAAAAACCGTGAAAAGGACTTGGATCCTAGACCTGCACACTTGGCGGCTGCTACCTTAATTGGGCTCCTTATCTCCCACTCAGCCTTGCACAGTCATGTGTAAGATTCATCATGACCGACACTTTTTTTAATTGATCTCATTGATTCACCGTCAATTTCACTTATTTATCCACTCAATATTTTCTCAATCTCTTCTATGATTGACTTTCCTTTCTTGGTATTTTGCCACAACTTTTCTTTATATATAAATAGTAGGTTATACTCAAGGATTAGTTAAATACTATTCATAATGATCTAATTCTTCTTTGTTAATAGTTATTTCACTTTGGTCCTCCGATTAATTTTCCCATTAAGCTTATATCTATATGAGAGAGACTTATGGCTGCTTGTGATTATCATGTAAATCCCCTGATACTATAGCATCTAAAACCTTGTGTCCATTTTAACAGTCAACAAATAATATGGAAGCAGAACTTATTTTTAACAAAACTTTATAGTTGGATATAAATAACAAACTCCAGCATTATTACAAAAAAATGGAAAAAGAATATGATGGATCAGTACTGATATGGGCTAATTACAATAATCTAAAGATATTTCCTCCTCCAAATTTGGCAGTAAAATATGTTTATATAAATTCATGGTAGTTCACATACATATGTAGATCAATATGTGTTCTTAGGGAAATTGTAATTACTCATTTCAGGCTGAAACTTCCATTTTATAAAATCTATAAAACACCAAACATGTTGGTGTTTCTCTCAGGAAATTATGACAAATGAAAAGCCCATATCAGTACTTGTGAATTCCATATCCATAATCTAAAGCCTCATATCCATGACATAGAGAAATCACTCTCCTTCATAGAACACCAAGGATCTCCAGAACAACCTGGTCCTCTCCTTCCATGATAGGCATATGACATAGCAAGCCTTTAAAATCAGATCACCGAGATTTACCTATATGCATATTCTACACCCTTAAAATTTAAAGAAAAATCAAGTATATTAGACAACTCAATCTGCTAATTTATTTATTTTACTAAGGATATAAAGCGAGAATGCTGGTAAAATATCTAGATTGATCTCATACTAGAATTTTCAAGGACAATTACACCAATTCATTGTATGAAAAAAATCAAGTATATAGACAGCTCAATTTGCTAATTTATTTTTTTACTAAGGATATAAAGTGAGAATGCTGGTAAAATATCTAAATTGATCTCATACTAGAAATTTCAGGGACATTTACGCTGATTCTTTGTATGAAATTTCCAACTTCTTGTTTCTATTTCAGTCCCCAATTCCATCTTCTGGACAGGCTGATAATAATGCCATTTATTTGCCAATTCACTGTATGAAATTTCGAAATTCCCATCTCCATTCTATTCCCCAATCCCATCTTCTAGACAAAATGATAATAATGCCATTTATTTGCTAATTCACTGTATGAGATTTCCTGCGAGCCCCTTCGGATCCGGGTGTTCGTTTACGTCACATTCGTATTATTCATTCACATGACATTGCACTAAGTGTGAAAATTATAATTTTTTTTCTCTTGATGCTGCATATGACATTCATATTTATTGTATCACCACAGAACAACACACCAACAAGATCCACCAACTTTTCTTTTCATTAATTTTCATATATAAATTTACAACATTTAATGAAGCTGACGATACATTCACATATCCCAACATCAGACTGAAAAGGAAATAACATCCACAATATAACAGAACAAAAGCTGCAACAAAAGAAGCTGAACCAAAAGAGACCGTACCGTCTAGTATATACACGATCTCCGGAAGTCATCAACAACTACTAAACAACATGCTCCTTGCCTGCCAAAACATGTTATGAAGAAGAGGTATCAATGATTGCTGGTACACCTTTGATTCATATTATAAAATAAGCAGGCATTTCATCTGGATACAAAGGAAACAAGTAGAAAGGCATAATAATCAAAAGTTACAACTACTTGTTTGAAAAAGAAGTTTTCATGCTACCGTGATGGATGCTTCAAGTTTTTCCCATTTCTTCCTATATATCATTTTCATGTAACGTGGTTATTGACGTATATATATCATTTCTCCACTTCCACATATATATATATATTCATATATTAGTTAATGTCCCATAAATAGATGTTATAATCTTATCATATAGATCATGTTGTAGGTCTTAATAAGAGGTTGGTGAGGTGATGCATAATTTGACTCTTTGTTTCTTAATGGTAAGAAAGATGATGAAATTCTAATATGGTTCTCAATTCTATCTTATCTGTCTAGTGGATAGTCTGTGGTATTGGTATATGTATGACCTCGTACTATGACTATAAGGCGTGAATAATGCCTTAGGGTAGGGGTGCCTCCGTAGGCTTGCGGTGTTGTGTAATGCATCCTAATTAAGTTTCCAACTCGTCCAATTAACCTAATTATAATTAACTTTGACCAACACAATTTATACTTAATTTCCTCTCTTAGACATGATCTATATTGCTCTTCTCTGAGTTCAACTGAAACTCCCCCACACATAACCCCACATGATTCAGATGTAGCATTGCCAAGTCTGTTGGCGTAAAAGTAATTAAAACTCAAGCAGTGAGGTAGCCTCAAAAGAAGGCTCTTTTGTCTCACCCTCTAATTGGAAGTGTGGTCCAATAGAGGGAAACATCTACTCCAAAACTACGCCCCGGAGATGGGTGGGCGAGACTCTTCAGAAGTCACTCTAGAAACGGACCTGACCGGTAACAGGCAAACGAGTTCGTACGAAAAACTAAAACCGAGGATCCCCTGCCTGGGTGTCCTAAAACAGAGGGTCAGCGGAACTGGTCAAAAGTCGAGATCCCAACGAGGTGTGCGAGCTCGCGTAAAAATCGTGAAAATGACTGGGATCCTAGACATACGCAGTTGGTCGCTGCCCTAACTGGGCTTCCTATCTCTCGCCTAGTCGAAGGTCACCGCGCCCTCGCACGGTCATGTGTAAATGTCACTATGACCGTCACAATATTAATTATCAGCCAAGGTTGCAGAAAGCGGTAGTCGGTACTCGGTCTGCGGGGTCACTGACTAAGGATTAATCGGCAGTCAGGCGATTAATGGAATTTAGTCGGTTATTAGTCAGTTTTGAAATTTTTAATTATTTTAAATATATAAATCAATTTTATACACATATTATCATATATTTACATTGCTTTGCACATTTTCTATACTATTATAATGGAATAAAAGAATGAAGAGGGATGGTGCTATATAATTTCTCGAACATCCCACGTAGGGACGTATACAGAGAATGAAGAGGCCGTCCATTTTGCTTCGTGGTAAAAATATCATGCTGCAACTGCAGCATCTTCGTCTCGTTCCTCACTTGAGAATATGTAGTAACCAGAATATCCCACATCGCGTTGGCGGTGGGTTAATGGAGGATGTCATTGGCGATCTCCATTGTGAGCATCCCTGACAGCCAGACCTTGGCATACGCATCGTCAGCCTCCCATGAGGCATATATCCCTGTCTTCTCTGCCGACTCATCTTCGGTAAGAATATGCTTCTTACCACATGACTTCATAAGACTCAGGAACTGCATAGCCCAGAGTTCGTAGTTCGTCCCGTCCATTTTGACTATTGGTGCCGAACCTTTAAAGGCTCCTATGGCGGGCACATCAACTTTTTGTTCTGACATATCGTCGGAGAAAAAGACCTAGGGATGATAGACAGAAGAACTGTCGTCTACAAAGACCCTTTTGGATTCAAGTGCATATGTAGACTTTATGCACTTGAACCCATCGTTGAGTCGATGCCAACCGGAGAAGAAGGGCCGCGAGTGGCGACTGGTTGGTGGCGGGAGGGCGGCGACGGTAGGGGGATGGAGTCGGCGGCGGGAAGGCTGCGACGGGAGGGGGCTGGAGAGGGCGGCGGGAGTGGGGCCTCGACGGTGGGAGGCTGGGGCCTCGGCGACTGGAGGAGGTGGCTGCCGAAGAGGCGGCGGCCGAACGGGAGGGGGGTGGGTGGAGAAAAAAAATCCTAGATTAGGGTTTTGGCTCTGATACCATATTAGAGCCAATAATTCTTTGTTGTGTTATTCCATAGAGCCCTAGGGTCTCTTATATAGAGAGAAAACCCTTGGGTAAATTACATAGACGTACATGAGATAACTAAGAAATACGTAAAGGTACATCATAACATAACGTAAAACTCTACAAACCTAGGCCACTGCACAGGACGCTGTCTAGACCTTTGCAGGTCACCGTCGGTCCCCGCTAGGCCTTTTTAGGTTGCCCAGGCCACAATCGGCCATCATCGACCCTCCTGTACGCTCCGTGCACTCTGAGGTTTGATTTGCGGTCTAAATCGATCTGATTGTGATCAGAGAATGTGATTTCAGCCATATAAATCATGTTTTCCGGCCTTAGCGAGTGTCGGAGATTGATGAGGACAGTTGTATGAGTCTAATCGTCCAAACAATCATCCTTATGTTTGTGCAAACCCGTTCATATCGATTTACTCCCTCGTTGAGTTCCGTCTTTGGTCGTTTTATCATCATGTCATACATATAAAAAGGGAGGTATTTTTTCGTCCGGAGCCTTCAAAGGGCCGACTCCCATCGCTAAGATGGATGAGACCAACTCTGAGTTGTGGTCCATGTGATTCCTCACCCTCATGCAATGCAACACCAAGAAGCACATTTTGACAGATCCAGAACCAACGTATAAGATTGGGGTGAATGCTTCTTGGAAGTAAGATGACGAGTATGCATGTGTTTGGCTATGTGGGACCTTACCACGGAAATAGCCAATGATATTCTGAACCAGCCCACCACCAGGCCATGTGAGGCACTTTGGATTCCACTTATGGTCAAGCAAAGAATGAGGTCGAGATTCTTCATCTACAATTTGATATCTACAATGCCAAGCGGAATGGTTGTCCTCTACACATGTACTACTCTTCGCTGCCTGGCATGTTCGAGAAGCTTCATAACTTTATGCATATTACAACATCTCTAGATTAGCAAAAGTCTTATAGGAACTCCGTAATGGTTGGAGTTTTCATAATTGACTTTGATACAATGTATGATGCAGCATGTACACAGCTTCTCACTGGGGCTAACATACCTCCCATGGTGGAGGCCTATAGCCGTCTTAGCCAGATTATCATGCCTTTTATGACCACTCCTCCGCATTCTTAAGTTATGGTTGATTCTTGTGGTCGAGGAGGGTTGACCTAGTCTAATGGACGCACCCCTTATGGCAGAGGCGGTGGACCTTGCGTGACTCTTGCACTTTTTGTCGTTAGTCGGGACATGCTGAGGTACATACTATTAGAAGTATGGATATCCTACTTCTGGTCGCGTTGCAGAACATATTGAGCCTTTAGAGACTTCATCTTCTCATGTCGATCCTCGCTTAGATGATATTGTCTCTCGTATTCAAGAAATCATGACTCCGACTGCTGGCACTACTACTACAGATACTGCAGCTGCAACCAGAGCCTTTTTGAGCTTCTCAGGTATCACCTATGCTTTTACTGGTAGTAATAGTGTAGACATGACATAGTCGATTATGGACTCTGGTGCTTCCTATTGGACTATAACACCTGGAAGATGGGTTATCATTGCTAATGGCGAACTCTTACCCGTCGCATGACAGAGGGAGGTGCATTTGATGCCGTCCATACGCCTTCAGAGTGGTTTATATGCTCCTGACTTTCAGATGAATTTACTTTCCATTAGTTATCAGGGATCTCCATTGTCGTACCATTTTTGACCTTTCGTCTCTTGTGTTCCAGGACATACTCACAGGCATGGTGATTGGATGTAGTCGTGAGCAGTAGGGGCTCTATAGACTGGTCCAACCTTCTCATGCTGGCATTTCTACTATACTTACCGGACATGTCTCTCCATATCTGTGACACCTTCATTTTGGCCACCTTCCTCTACAAAAGCTGTATCATATTCTTCCACCGATTACTACGAGGTTCTTCTTTTAGTGTAAGGCATGCCAACTTGGGAAGCATCACCGTTCCTCCTTTCGATCCCATTAGAATCGGAGCATTTCTCAGTTATTTAAGCTCCTTAATTTAGACATTTGGGGTCCGCGTTGTGTTCCTGATAACCGAGAACACCGTTTTTTTTCTTATTGTCGTCAATGATTTTTCTAAACTTTTCTGGGTTTTTTTATTGAAGAATAAGTCTGAGGTTGGATCTGTGATAAAATCTTTTTATTAATGAGATAAAGAATATATTTTATGCTAATATAAAATATATTCATTCAGATAATGATTTAGAGTTCTGTACCTTACAACTTTCTGACTTTCTTAGATATCTTGGCATTTTTTCCCAGACCTCATGTGCATATACATCCCAACAGAACCGTATTGCCAAGCATAGATACCGTCACTTACTTGATGAGACCCGAACCTTGTTGATACATAGTCGTGTTGGGAGAGAAGATTCCTTTTCCGATTGCATTTCCTGAGAAGGATCTTTTCTCCCTTACACCTTATATATTCGGTTGAGTTGCTTTTGTTTATAATGTCTATCAAGGCTGTGACAAGCTCTCTCAAGAGTTGTCCAGTGCGTTTTTTCGGTTACTCTCGTACCCAGAATGGGTACCGTTGCTTTGATCCACTTAGGCAGAAATACCTTGTTAGTGTTGACATTACTTTCTTTGAGTCTGTTATGTATTTTTCTCCTACAAGTGATGGACTAGCCCCATCTGACTATGACGATGAAATCTACATGCCTCCACCTCCTACCGCCTTTCCTTTACCTCCCTCTACGCTTGCTCTACTACAACCTCCTTAACTACCATCACCACCACCACCACCTACACCTACTCATACTCCTGCCTCTACACTTGCTCCTGTGGTTCCATCTCCTACCATGACTCAATTTTTGCCATGTATTTTTACTCGCAGTTCTCGCTCGGTTCCTCTGCTCATAGATCTTGCCCATCATCCAACACGCCTCAAGTATGTAATGAGCACATTGTTTTTACTGATGGCACTTCTAAGTTGTCTGTTCAACAAGATTCCATATAGGATGAGCATGTGCCCTCTCCAGAAGGGAACTTACATACCGATTTCTCTGCGAAAGCAGAAACATATGCGTGCTACTTATCTTCTTGTAGCCCAGGTTTCCTTGAGCATACTATCAGAGGATTTGAGGAGGTTTACCTTAGCTCTATCAACCGTGGAGATACCGTGGACATATCAGGAGGCTCTTCAGGATAGTCAGTGGAAGTTTGCCATGGAGGAGGAGATGGCTGTGTCACAGTCACGTGGTATGTGAAGTCTTGTTCCTGCTCCTGTTGGCGCATACGTTGTAGGATGCAAATGGGTGTTCACTGTGAAACACCATGCACATGACAATGTGGATCGTTATAAGGTGAGACTTGTGGCACGTGGGTTCACCCAAACATATGGGGTGGACTATCAGGATACTTTTTCTCCGATTACCAGACATTCTACTCTGTGTATTCTACTTTCTGTTGCCGTGACACGAGATTGGCTCTTTTACCAATCTGATGTGATGCCTTCCTCTATGGTGATCTAGAGGAGGAGGGTCTACATGCAACCACCACCTGAGTTTGTTGCTGAGGGGGAGCGTCAGAAGGTTTGTAGGCTACATAAGGCTATCTATGGCCTTAAGCAGAGTCCAAGAGCATGGTTCCAGAAGCTCTCAGACTTCATAGAGCAGCAGGGGTTTGTGCGATCGATTGCCAATCACTCTTTGTTTGTGTGCATGACCCAGAGAGGTACTATTGTCTTTCTTATTTACGTTGATGGCATTAGTGTTACAGAGGATGACAGACATGTCATTCAAGGTGCCAATGACTTTGTAAGTTAGCAATTTGTGACTAAGGACCTCGGTAATTTACATTACATCCTTGGACTGGAGTTTGCCAGGAACCAACGAGGTCTTGTAATTATCCAAAGGAAGTACATTACAAGTTTTCCTATAGAGACATGCATGACAGATTGCAGATCTGTCATTACTCCTATTGACCTGAGCATGTTGCTCTATGATGATGACACTAAGGAGGTCGACAAGAGGAGGTACTGGGAGTTTGTTGGCAGGCTACTATCTGTGATTATTACTAGGCTTGAAATATCCTTTGCAGTGAGCAAAGTGAGTCAGTTTATAGAGTAGTCTAGACAGACACATATGGATGCAGTGCATATGATTCTGTGGTATCTGAAGACATCACCAGGTACGGGACTTCTTTTTAACAGAGGCGTATCTCTTTCAGTTACAACGTATGCAGGTGCAGATTATGCTGGGTGTCCAAAGGATTGGAAGTCCACTTCAGTCTTCGCTGTGTTCATAAGGAATTCCCTGGTTTAATGGAAGAGCAAGAAGCAGATTGTGGTTGCCAGATCGAGTGCTGAGTCAGAATACAGAGCCATGACACATGCTAGCACATAGATGATGTGGGTCAGATCCGTTCATACTGACATTACTATAGAGGTGCCTCTTCCCATGCACCTCCTATATGACAATCGGGTTGCTCTTTTCATTGCCAACTACCCATCCTTTCATGAGAGGACCAATTACATAGAGGTGGACCGTCGCTACAGTCTTGACATGATACAGAAGGGTCTTATCGTCACTATACATGTCAGCTCTGGAGACTAGATTGCAGATGTTCTTACTAAGGTCCTTGCCAGAGGACCTTACTAGAGGTATTGTTCCAAGCTGAGTCTGATCGATATCTACTCTCCAGCTTGAGGGGGAATGTTGAGATATTTATTATCTTTCTTAGTTTTTTCTTATTATCTATTTGTTTTGTCTTCTACTTGTAATTTGTCCAGTAGGTTCCTCTCCTATGTAAGAGAACTCAAGGACCTCTCATTAATGCAATTCATTCTTTTCCCTCTACATGAACTGAGATTTCCTACCTTGCCGCGGGAGTGGGGAGGAGGTTGATTTTTAGGTGATGTTTCATTGTGTTTTTGCAAAAGAAATTTTGGAGAGGGTAGGTAGTCCTTGGTTGAATGTTTTCAATTGGAGTGAGTTTGGGCATAGTTCGTGGGATATGGTCTTTCAATCTCGGATTGAGAATGTGAAGCCTTTGGCTTTCATCTGGCAAATTTGGCTATGCAGTATTGCTTGTGTTTGGATGCACACGCTAAGTTTTTTTTTAATTTTTGGTTATTGTACTTGTTATTGTGTGTAGTGGGAGTAAATCACCAATCGAAAATGAAGATAAGCTTCTTCGAAAAATATGAAGATAAGCATGAACAAAACAACCATGACATATGATGTATAATGTTCATCCTTAACTAGGCCACATCCTCACATCAGTGTTGAACCTCTCTCTATAAGGTGGAAGAATGGTAATGCAGAGAATATGTAATAGCCCTATCCCAAAATGTAGTTTTTGTAGCAATATCATACAGATGCTGGGTTGTGAACCCCCTAGGATTCGGGTACCCGTTTACGCGCATTTCCCAATATTTCATTCATATTGATCGCAGAAGTTGTAGAAAAGCAGGGAAAATTTTTCGCGAATGAAATAATTTCATCTGACATTCACCTCAACATTTATAACCACAAGCTCATAGAACAATTGTCATCTAAATCTCATTTCATTAACTTCCATATATTTTACAACATGTACCAATTTCTAACAGTACATACAATATCCCAAAATATGACTGAAGAGAAAGAAACATAATACATTATAATCTGAAAAAAAACTGAGACAAAAAACATCATACCGTCTAGTGTATACTTTATCTCCAGGAAGCATGTATAGCTACTGAACTGCTACTGAATAGCAGGTTATTTGCCTGCCAAGCGTGCAAGGAAGAAAAGGCGCCAGCGGTTGCCGGTACCTCCTAAAAACTTTTATGAAATAACATGCATTTACTGTTTTCAAAAGCAACAAGTAGAAATGCGAAAACAACTGAATTTAAAATTTAAATTCTACTTGCAATGTAAAAGATTTCCAATTTCTAGTAAGCACATCTCATGATTAGCCCTTAACCCAACATTTTCCACATAAGCATATTTATAATGTAACTAATTGATCATAAGTAAGTATATTTTATTCTCATGTTACTTAGAGATCATATTAGTGGATTTTGATGATGGAAAAGGTGAGATGATTTATTAAATTCTTAAGTCTAGTGGATAGTCTGTGGTCTTGGTTCTTGTGAAACCTCACACTATGACTCTAAGACTTGGGGAATGTCTTAGGGTTGGGGTGCCTCCGTAGGCATGCGGTGTTGTATAATGCATCCTAACTAAGTTCCCAACACGTCCACTAGCTTAATGAGATTTCGAATTAGATTATAGTCTTTTCCATTTGCTAAATTTTAAATTTTTAATCCCTTAAAACCTCAAGTGCAACTGTCTCAGATGTAACTCTAGATGATGTGGATATAAAGATGGATGTTCTGGATGTAGAATTAATCCTTTCAAACCTCAATGCAACAGTCTCAAATGTAACTCTAGATGATGTAGATATAGATATGGATGATCTGGATGTAGAATCGCCAAGTCTGTTGGCGAAAGAAAAACTCAAGCGATGAAGAAGCCAACAAAAAGGGCTCTTCCGTCTCGCCCCCTAATTGGAAGGACGGTCCAATAGAGGGATAGGTCTACTCCCAAACTACGCCACTGAGACGGGTGAGAGGGACTTCCCGGGAAAAGTCACTCTAGAAAACAGCCCGACCGGTAATGGGGAACCGAGCTCGTACGTAAATTGAAAACCAAGGATCCCCCGCCTGGATATCCTAAAACAGGGTCAGCGTAACTGGTCTAAAGTCGGGATCCCAACGAGGCGTAAAAACACTGCAAGCTTGCATAAAAACGGAAAAGGGTCTGGGATCCTAGACCCGCGCACTTGGCGGCCGCTGCCCAAACTGGGCTTCCTATCTTCCGCCCAGGTGAGGGTCACCGCGCCCTCGCACAGTCAGGCATAAAGATCACCATGACTGGCACAATCAATCATCACTTCTTCATCAATACTTATTTAATTTATCACTCTTTCCTCAATTTCTTATGTGGTCAATCTTTACAAATCTAGATATCTTGTTAATAACTATTATCAAGAGTGATCAATATTTAGAAGAGTATACCTAAAGGATGATTTCAAAAAGATGATTAATTCTTCGGGTTACAAGCATTATTTTTCAATGATGAGATTATGAACCATTCATAGATCTGTGTCTAAGTTTAATTCTACACCAGGTTATCCACACATATATCTTTCATTATTGATTCTTATTAAACCAATTATTTGGGCCAACATCCAATAAATGGTATTTGCACCATAAGGTATAGTCTCCGTTGTAGGCAAACACTATTTATTTATATGTATATTTGACGTGATCCCAAAACTTCAAAATAGTCCTGGCATGTCTGTGTATATTTTTGGTATAAGATCTTCTATCTAAAGATAATTCCATTTGATGGATGGAGAGACACATGCTAATTTATAAAGCATGGAGTTTGGACAAAGTTAGAAGCTCTCGGCATTCAATGGTGTGAGCCAAGGAAAAACTGGTGAATTCTAACCATTAGTATAGTACAAACTAGAAAAGAAAGTATATTCTATCCACTGAATGCCTCCAAACATAATGGGCAGAGGCTATCATTGATGTGCATAACCTTGGCTCAAAAGACTTCATCTATATCCAGCCCCTTGTGAAATAAACCCAAGAATCTATAATGCAAGATGGCAAACTAGAGCATCAGATTAGCTTTTATTCTTGAGATGAAGCCCCAGTTAATGAACCAAAATTTTTCCATATTCTGCAGATGCACAGATGTATCAATATCTGAAATAGATACAGTGTGTGTATTTTACAACTAGATTGAATGGAATAAGCCTTTATAACAACAACAATCCTATGCATGCTACCACTCTGTCATACTTCAACTATTTTAGATCTAATTAAAATTTCGAACCCCATTCATCTTGTATAATCTCTAAGAAAAGATACTAATCTGCAACCTAACAACTTGATACATTATCATCAAACCCAAACTTATGAAGATTCACATCCCATTTGTCCTATGGCAAGATCCTAAACCTCCAGTCATAAATAGGGTACTGTTAAGATCATTAAAACAAACCCATAATTTTCGTCACCTTGTGGATCAATCATGAAATTCGTAACAGGATTACAAACATTTTTTTTATATTAGGGGAAGCCCAAATCCAGAAATGACTTCAGATTGCCTTATGATCTTCAAACGATTGATAGTGAAATTAGGAGAACTCCTATTGTCAAGACCAACCAGCAACTCTTTGAAACTTAAAACATGAAACAATTTTACCCTTAGGGAAGGATCTGTTACTTCAGGAATAATCCAAAATTTCATGTGCATCAAAGATCACCGACAATTAATCTGATGTTTATAAAAAAAATCTTAGATGAGAGAAATTCAACTTGAACATCGATTTGAGAAACACAAGGATTATAAAATTCATGCTTTTCAACAAAAGGAGGTGAAATTGTGCACATGCAAGGCAGCAAGAGGAGTTAGAGATATGGATAGTACCTATTTCTTCAAAATTTTGAAGATCTTTGCATGCAAGAGGGAGGAAGTTGAGCTCCAGCAACATGCTACGGCTACAGGAAGGTAGATTGTATGGTTTCGCCTCTTGGCTGGAACTCCAGGAAAGAAGAATGGCTTTATTGGCTGTGGTATTGTTGTTCTCTGCGGCTATGGAAAGAGAGAAAGTGGATCGGGACCCTCTCTCGTTGGAAACGATGAAGAGAAGGAATTGGAAAATTATGGTAAGTCGGTATTGTATATAAACAAGGCAAAAGGGATTGTTTGTTGACATGTGGTGGCTAACTTTGGAGCCAAGTGTTTGAGAGAAACAAAGCCAAATGGAGGAAATGTGGGCTACAACAGTATCTCTTTATTACGATATTTTTTTTTAAAAAAAAAATTTGCAACAGAACGAGTCTGTTGTAGCAGAAAATAATAATATAATATATTTTTTATACTTTTAATTTGACCGTACGAGCACCTCAAGCCTCGGATTTTGAGGTACAATATCTCAATGTGCTCGTCTTATAAAGACGGTCAATTTGAGTATAATATTGATATACTTTCGGTTGAGTTTTGAATACCCGAAATTTTCGGATACGATTTCGGTTTGAGATTAAATTTTGTTGTTTTAAAATATCAAACGACCTCCGATTGAAGAACGGTCGATTCCGTTGGTCTCGTTTCGTCGAATCGGATCTAATGACGGTCTCGGTTCTTTTTGTGGTTTCCGATTTTGCGTTGCGACTTTCGCGGCACATACTACGATGCGACCGTTTTTCGGTCAATTCCGCCTGAACGACTTTTGATTCATAATAAATTGACCGTTTTAGGTTGTTTGGCATTGGCCAACAACGTTTTTGGATTCATTGGATTCAAAATCGGACGAGATCGGGTTTGGCGGATCCCGGATGTTACAAATATAAAAACCTCAACGGAGTCTCGTCCTCGAGACTCGAGTTAAGGTCATTAGGTATTTGATTTGGATTCCATGTGGCCATAAAAACCTCAAAGGGTTTTTTAAACCCATAAAAACCTCAAAGAGAAAACAAGCCATATATTTTATCATATATCTTATTACAAAAGCTTGTTTTGATTATTACCGCTGAAAAGTTGCGGTTATCGTGCCCGCATGTCGACTTCGGTCTCCTACTTTGCTTCTTCGATGCCGTGTCGATGCCACAAAACCTTGATTAATGAAATCTCTTTGCTGCGAAGCATCTTCACAACACGATTAAGTATCTGGACTGGCTTCTCCTCATAAGTTAGATCTGGCTCCACGTCAGGATTCTCGTAGCTGATGATGTGTCGAGGGTCGTGCACAAGGTTGGACATGTGGAAGACACCTTGAATCGCTGATAGATGTGGAGGAAGGGCTACTCGGTAGGCCACTTTCCCCACTCTCGCAAGAATCTCAAACGGACGTACATATTGCAGTGCTAGTTTGCCATGAACACCGAATCTCTGTATTCCCTTCATGGGAGATACACGGAGGAATACCAATTCTCCAACCTATAATTGATAATAGTGTCATTAATATGAGATTAAGTTTTTTTTAAGGAGAAAAAAAATTGGATACCTGAAACCCCAAATTTCTTCTCCGACGATCTGCATAGCTTTTCTGGCGGCTTTGTGCCGTCAGAAGCCTCCGTCTCACAAGATCAACAGCTCTCGCAGTCTCCTTCAAGAGATTTACGGAGTAGAGAGCATGCTTACCTACCTCTCGCCAACTAAGAGGTGTAAGACATCTCCGCCCGTATAGGGCTTCGAATGATGCCATACCGATACTGGAGTGATAGCTGTTGTTGTACGTGAATTCTATTAACGGCAAATGATCCTTCCAGGACCCTTTCCACTCTAAAGTGCAAGCGTGGAGCAAATCCTCCAATGTCTGAATGGTGCGCTCTCTCTACCCGTCTGTCTGCGGATGATAGACATAACTCATCTTCATCTCTGTCTGTAGTGCTGACATGAATTGATGCCAATAATGTGAAGTAAATCTCGAATCTCTGTCAGACACCACTTTTCGTGGTATACCATGAAGTCTAATGATATTCTGCACATAGAGCTTGGCCAATCTGGATGGAATGTAAGTTGTGTTGATAGGTATGAAATGGGCTGACTTGGTCAACCTATCAACAACAACCCAATTGGAATCATGGCCACCCGGTGTCTTTGGTAGACCCGTGAAAAATCCATAGAAATGCTCTCCCACTTCCATTCGGGAATGGGAAGAGACTGCAGTAATTCCGGTGGTCTCCTGTGTTCGTCCTTGATCATTTGACTGGTCATGCATCTGCTGACATGTAGTGCCACATCGCGCTTCATTCAATCCCACCAAAAATGTCAGCGTAGATCACAATACATCTTCATGCTGCCGGGATGGATAGATAACCGTGAACTGTGTGCTTCATCAAGTATGTCTCTGCGGAGCTGCTCGTTATTGGGCATAACGACCCGTCCTGCCTTCCATAGAATAGACTCAGCCGCAACAAAATCATCTACCTCGTCCTTGACGGCGCGCATGTATCTATCTTGGATCCAAGGATCTATCTTCTGGCCTTCAACAATGCGATCCCACAAACTGCTGAATTGTGGAGGTACGACGGTAGAAATGGATGCGCTCTCCTAAGGATGTCAATCTGTCAAAGCGGCAAACGTATCCCATGTCTATAGCCAGTTCGCCGTACCATCAGCATACGCTCTCCTGCTGAGTGCATCAACCACCATGTTTCCCTTACCGGGATGGTAAGCGATCGTGCAATCATAATCCTTCAGCAGCTCAAGCCATCTGCGCTGCCTCATGTTCAGCTCCTTCTGATCAACGATGTACTTTAGACTCTTGTGGTCTGTGAAAATCTCGAGGTTCACCCCATAAAGATAGTGGCGTCAGATCTTCAGAGCGAAGACTACTGCCGCCAATTCCAAGTCGTGTGTGGGGTAGTTATGCTCATGCGGCCTCAACTGTCGTGATGCATAAGCAATCACTTGTCCTCTCTGCATCAACACTGCTCCTAGACCTTCTTCAGATGCATCTGTGTATACCGCATAGTCCTGAGTGCCTGAAGGAAGAGCAAGAATGGCGCTGTAGTCAATCTCTCCTTCAGTGTTGGAAGGCCTGCTCACATGAATCATCCCAAATAAATGGGACTCCCTTCTGCGTCAGTCGTGTCAAAGGATGAACGATGCGTGAAAATCCGTTGACAGAGCGTCTGTAATAGCCCGCTAGCCCGAGGAAGCTTCGAATCTGCGTGACAGTCTTGGGCTGCTCCCAAGACATAACTGCATCTATCTTCGCAGGATCAACTGCAATGCCTGCTCCAGAAATAACATGCCCGAGAAACGAGACCTGGGATAACCAGAACTCACACTTGCTCAACTTGACATATAGCTTGTGCTCCCATAATATATCTAAGACGATCCGCATATTATTAGCATGATCCCATTCGTTCCGTGAATAGATGAGCACATCATCGATGAACACCACTACAAACTTGTCCAAGTATGGATGAAAGATCCGGTTTATTATATCCTTGAAAGCCGCAGGTGCATTGGTGAGCCCAAACGGCATCACTACAAACTCATAGTGTCCATAGCGCATTCTGAAAGCAGTCTTCGGAATATCAGACTTTCGAATCCTCAGCTGATGGTAGCCTGAGCGAAGATCGATCTTCGAGAATACCGAAGATCCCTGAAGTTGATCGAACAAATCATCGATGCGCGGCAAGGGATAACTGTTCTTCACCGTTCTCTTGTTCAGCTGCATGTAATCGATGCATAACTTCATGGATCCATCTTTCTTTTTGACAAATAGAACCGGAGCACCCCAAGGTGAAGTACTCGGCCTCACGAATCCCAAATCCAGTAACTCCTGTAACTGTACCTTTAGTTCTCTCAACTCGGCTGGTGCCATACGGTAAGGAGCCATCGAGATCGGCTGGGTATCTGGTAGTAATGTGATCTCGAACTCGATCTCTCTCTCAGGAGGTAATCCTGGTAGCTCATCGGGAAACACGTCTGGATATTCAGATACTACTCTGATGTCCTGTGTCATCGGCTCCTTATCAGACACCTCCCGAACGATGCAAGGTAGGAATCGCAACCCTGATCAACAAGTCGTTGTGCTCGCAACACCGAGATGTACTCCATGGTGGAGTCGTGTATAATACCCTCAAAGGTGAACTCAGGTAAATCTGGAATCCTGAAGACAACTGTCTTCCTAAAACAATCAACAAGTGCATGATGAACAGATAACCAATCCATGTTTAGAATCAAGTAGAACTCATCAAGCTGTAGAAGTAGACAATCTGCGAGCATCTCGTGATGATAAACAACTGGCCACTTGGCCCTCGGATGTGATATGGAGAGGAGAGAGAGTCTCTGCGACTCTACCTAAAGAAACTAGTAGTCTCAAAGCTATAAAAGAATGTGTCATGCTAGAATTAAGTAGATCATGGAAAGGTTGACAAGAGTAGTCAGTATGTGTACTAGTTGGTTAGTCATCTCCTGGTCTGGTCGGGATGACCATTTTTTTGTCATAAAATCGATGGTTCGCAGATAATATGATATATGCTTTTCTCTTCTTGGGATATAATATGAAAATTAATGAAATTGGTGACATCTGTGGTGCTAGTATATGAATGTCATATTTCCCTTCTCGAACACACGACAAGTCGGAAAACTGCCGCTATCCGAGAACTTAATGCGATCGGAATTGAAATACTGTGAATGTGCGTATCGGGGTACCACTGCTCTGATACCAAACTGGGAACCCCCTAGGATCCGGGTACCCGTTTACGCGCATTTCGCAATATTTCATTCACATTGATCGCAGAAGTTGTAGAAAAGCAGGGAAAATTTTTCGCGAATGAAATAATTTCATCTGACATTCACCTCAACATTTATAACCACAAGCTCATAGAACAATTGTCATCTAAATCTCATTTCATTAACTTCCATATATTTTACAACATGTACCAATTTCTAACAGTACATACAATATCCCAAAATCTGACTGAAGATAAAGAAACATAATACATTATAATCTGAAAAAAAACCGAGACAAAATAAATCATACCGTCTAGTGTATACTTTATCTCCAGGAAGCATGTATAGCTACTGAACTGCTACTGAATAGCAGACTGTTTGCCTGCCAAGCGTGCAAGGAAGAAAAGGCGTCAGCGGTTGCTGGTACCTCCCAAAAACTTTTATGAAATAACAAGCATTTATTATTTTCAAAAGCAACAAGTAGAAAGGCGAAAACAACTGAATTTAAAATTTAAATTCTACTTGCAATGTAAAAGATTTCCAATTTCTAGTAAGCACATCTCATGATTAGCCCTTAACCCAACATTTTCCACATAAGCATATTTATAATGTAACTAATTGATCATAAGTAAGTATATTTTATTCTCATATTACTTAGAGATCATATTTGTGGATTTTGATGATGGAAAAGGTGAGATGATTTATTAAATTCTTAAGTTTAGTTGATAGTCTGTGTTCTTGGTTCTTGTGAAACCTCATACTATGACTCTAAGACTTGGGGAATGTCTTAGGGTTGGGGTGCCTCCGTAGGCATGCAGTGTTGTATAATGCATCCTACCTAAGTTCCCAACACGTCCACTAGCTTAATGAGATTTCGAATTAGATTATAGTCTTTTCCGTTTGCTAAATTTTAAATTTTTAATCCCTTAAAACCTCAAGTGCAACTATCTCAGATGTAACTCTAGATAATGTGGATATAAAGATGGATGTTCTGGATGTAGAATTAATCCCTTCAAACCTCAGTGCAATAGTCTCAAATGTAACTCTAGATGATGTAGATATAGATATGGATGATCTGGATGTAGAATCGCCAAGTCTGTTGGCGAAAGAAAAACTCAAGCGGTGAAGAAGCCAACAAAAAGGGCTCTTCCGTCTCGCCCCCTAATTGGAAGGACGGTCCAATAGAGGGATAGGTCTACTCCCAAACTACGCCACTGAGATGGGTGAGGGGGACTTCACGGGAAAAGTCACTCTAGAAAACAGCCCGACCGGTAACGGGCAACCGAGCTCGTACGTAAATTGAAAACCAAGGATCCCCCACCTGGGTATCCTAAAACAGAGTCAGCGTAACTGGTCTAAAGTCGGGATCCCAACGAGGCGTAAAAACACTGCGAGCTTGCATAAAAACGGAAAAGGGACTGGGATCCTAGACCCGCGCACTTGGCGGCCGCTGCCCAAACTGGGCTTCCTATCTTCCGCCTAGGGGAGGGTCACCGCGCCCTCGCACAATCAGGCGTAAAGATCACCATGACTGGCACAATTGATTATCAATCATCACTTCTTCATCAATACTTATTTAATTTATCACTCTTTCCTCAATTTCTTATGTGGTCAATCTTTACAAATCTAGATATCTTGTTAATAACTATTATCAAGAGTGATCAATATTTAGAAGAGTATACCTAAAGGATGATTTCAAAAAGATGATTAATTCTTCGGGTTACAAGTCATTATTTTTCAATGATGAGATTATGAACCATTCATAGATCTGTGTCTAAGTTTAATTCTACACCAGGTTATCCACACATATATCTTTCATTATTGATTCTTATTAAACCAATTATTTGGGCCAACATCCAATAAATGGTATTTGCACCATAAGGTATAGTCTCCATTGTAGGCAAACACTATTTATTTATATGTATATTTGACGTGATCCCAAAACTTCAAAATAGTCCTGGCATGTCCGTGTATATTTTTGGTATAAGATCTTCTATCTAAAGATAATTCCATTTGATGGATGGAGAGACACATGCTAATATATAAAGCATGGAGTTTGGACAAAGTTAGAAGCTCTCGGCATTCAATGGTGTGAGCCAAGGAAAAACTGGTGAATTCTAACCATTAGTATAGTACAAACTAGAAAAGAAAGTATATTCTATCTGCTGAATGCCTCCAAACATAATGGGCAGAGGCTATCATTGATGTGCATAACCTTGGCTCAAAAGACTTCATCTATATCCAGCCCCTTGTGAAATAAACCCAAGAATCTATAATGCAAGATGGCAAACTAGAGCATCAGATTAGCTTTTATTCTTGAGATGAAGCCCCAGTTAATGAACCAAAAATTTTCCATATTCTGCAGATGCACAGATGTATCAATATCTGAAATAGATACAGTGTGTGTATTTTACAACTAGGATCGAATGGAATAAGCCTTTATAACAACAACAATCCTATGCATGCTACCACTCTGTCATACTTCAACTATTTTAGATCTAATTAAAATTTCGAACCCCATTCATCTTGTATAATCTCTAAGAAAAGATACTAATGCAACCTAACAACATGATACATTATCATCAAACCCAAACTTATGAAGATTCACATCCCATTTGTCCTATGGCAAGATCCTAAACCTCCAGTCATAAATAGGGTACTGTTAAGATCATTAAAACAAACCCATAATTTTCGTCACCTTGTGGATCAATCATGAAATTCGTAACAGGATTACAAACATTTTTTTATATTAGGGGAAACCCAAATCCAGAAATGACTTCAGATTGCCTTATGATCTTCAATCGATTGATAGTGAAATTAGAAGAACTCCTATTGTCAAGACCAACCAGCAACTCTTTGAAACTTAAAACATGAAACAATTTTACCCTTAGGGAAGGATCTGTTACTTCAGGAATAATCCAAAATTTCATGTGCATCAAAGATCACCGACAATTAATCTGATGTTTATAAAAAAAATCTTAGATGAGAGAAATTCAACTTGAACATCGATTTGAGAAACACAAGGATTATAAAATTCATGCTTTTCAACAAAAGGAGGTGAAATTGTGCACATGCAAGGCAGCAAGAGGAGTTAGAGATATGGATAGTACCTATTTCTTCAAAATTTTGAAGATCTTCGCATGCAAGAGGGAGGAAGTTGAGCTCCAGCAGCAGGCTACGGCTACAGGAAGGTAGATTGTATGGTTTCGCCTCTTGGCTGGAACTCCAGGAAAGAAGAATGGCTTTATTGGTTGTGGTATTATTGTTCTCTGCGGCTATGGAAAGAGAGAAAGTGGCTCGGGACCCTCTCTCGTTGGAAACGATGAAGAGAAGGAATTGGAAAATTATGGTAAGTCGGTGTTGTATATAAACAAGGCAAAAAGGGATTGTTTGTTGACATGTGGTGGCTAACTTTGGAGCCAAGTGTTTGAGAGAAACAAAGCCAAATGGAGGAAATGTGGGCTACAGCAGTATCTCTTTATTACGATATTTTTTTTAAAAAAAATTGCAACAGAACGAGTCTGTTGTAGCAGAAAATAATAATATAATATATTTTTTTTATACTTTTAATTTGACCGTACGAGCACCTCAAGCCTCGGATTTTGAGGTACAATATCTCAATGTGCTCGTCTTATAAAGACGGTCAATTTGAGTATAATATTGATATACTTTCGGTTGAGTTTTGAATACCCGAAATTTTGGGATACGATTTCGGTTTGAGATTAAATTTTGTTGTTTTAAAATATCAAACGACCTCCGATTGACGAACGGTCGATTCCGTTGGTCTCGTTTCGTCGAATCGGATCTAATGACGGTCTCGGTTCTTTTTGTGGTTTCCGATTTTGCGTTGCGACTTTCACGGCACGCACTACGATGTGACCGTTTTTCGGTCGATTTCGCCCAAACGACTTTTGATTCATAATAAATTGACCGTTTTAGGTTGTTTGGCATTGACCAACAACGTTTTTGGGTTCATTGGATCCAAAATCGGACGAGATCGGGTTTGGCGGATCCCGGATGTTACATGGGTTTCCCTATTTATCGTTTGGGGAGGTCACATGATGGGCTCTAAATTGTATTGAGCTAAAGAACTGGATTCAAGGCATATGGTTGGATGCATCTCAACACTTGTAATTTATCCTTTGTGATTAATATAACTACTTTTGGGCGAAGGCCTTCTGTAAGTTGTTGCCCGAGGGAAATTCCTAAGTAACGTCCCTACAAATAATTTTTCTTCGAATAAGCCACCAAAATTTTTTTTCTCTGTATAGTGTAGGAATATCGCATATATTGTATGCGCTATAGAATATCGCAACTATTCTATGCGTTTTCTCTAGGTAACGCAGAGAAATCCCGCGATATGCATGTAGCGCATACATTTCCTGCGATATACCCTTAAGAAGAAATAAATTACAGAGAGCGAACGAAGGGTCACTTACGCAACCCTTCGTTCGCTCGCTCTGTTTCTGTCTGTGCCCGAGCCGCGAAGCCGCGAACACCTCCGCCCCGAGCATCTCCTTCTCCGCCCCGAGCATCTCCTTCTCCGCCGCGGTTGCCACAAGCCGCGAAGAACGTCCCCGCACCTCCGCCAGGCGTCCCCGCGACCTCCGCCCAGCTTCTTCCCGTCCGCTGCCTCCACTGCTTGCGAGGGTAACGATTTTCACAATTTTTTTGTTAGGTTTCTTTATCTCTTATGCCTCCCCACGACATTGTGATTTTGTATAACCTAAGATCATGTGATTACAATATATAGGATGTCTATGGATTCCATATTTTGCGTGTTTGAGTTGAAGAGTCATAATGAAGACTCTTGTTCTACTGTCAAGCGAAGTCTGCGATTGACAAAATCCATGTCGTATGACGAGTTATTGGATTTGGTTTGTAAGAAGTTTTCATTGGATAGGAATACATACAACGTGAAGATATTGCAGTGTATTGGAAATGGTTCAGTGATGACGTCCATTGCAGATGATGATGATGTAGACAATATTTTTCTTTACGCTGAGACTTATGCAAAGTCGTCTCCCGTAGAGATAGTTGTAGAAACATCTTTGATTGAACTTGGAACCGAGCAGCACGCCTTTGAACGTCACAGTGTGCCCACATTTGCAGATCTATCTAACGACGAGGTACCTATTATATGCCCACATGGTGAATGGAAGAAATCCTATGCGGAAATGCCACATCTCTTACATGCTTTGAAGGATGTCATTCCAGGGACAGAAATAGCTATTACGCATACGGTCCATCCTGATCCAAGGAAGCCACATTGTCGAAGATTTCAGCAATGTTTTTGGGCGTTTGGTCCATGTATTGAAGCGTTCAAGTATTGCAGGCCGCTGATCAGCATAGACGGTACACACTTGTATGGAAAATATACACAAAAATTACTGATTGCTTGTGGGATTGATGGTGATAACCATATTGTCCCCCTCGCCTTTGCCATTGTGGAAAAGGAATCTGCGCCAACTTGGAAGTGGTTTCTTTCTCTACTTCGTATCAAGGTTATTGGGATGCATCCAGGTCCCATTTGCATTATTTCAGATCGCCATCCAAGTATAAAATCTGCAATGAATGATGTTGATGTTGACCTACTGCCACCATTTGCTCATTGGCGTTTTTGTTCGCGACATGTGGCTAGCAATTTCAACACTGTTTTTAAGAACGGTTCTATGAAAAATATTGTGACTGCAGCTGCCTTACAGACATCCTCTAAGAAATTTGCATACTTCATGAGAAAATTGAGAGAATGGAATAGAGACGCAAGCAGATGGTTCGAAAGTCATGATTGTCCAAAAGAGCAGTGGACTTTGGCTTACGATGGTGGTTTTAGATTTGATCAATTAACCACCAATCTCAGTGAGAGTTACAATGCCGTACTTAAGGATGCGCGATGTTTGCCCATTTCAGCTCTTATTGAGAAAACATTCTACAATTGCATTTTGTATTTCAATAAACGCAAAGCAGAAGCTGCTACCGCCATAGCTAATGGGAAGAAATGCACCACATGGGCTTCTTCAAAACTACAAGCATGGAGCTCTTTTGCAAATGGGCACAATGTCACAGAAATACAATGTGCTCCTGATTTACTTTTTCAGGTTGTTACAGGTGCTAGACGTACACAGTACGGCATGAGAGGCCGGAAAAAATATACGGTTTTGATAAGCAAAGGCACATGCACTTGCCAGAAATGGCAAACCTATCGGATTCCTTGTTCGCATGCAATGGCTGTTATGTCGCAAAGACGTTCTGCAGTCGACTCTTACATAGGTGAGTGGTACACTTGGGAGCACCAGTTAAAGGTGTACCAAGGGAAATTTTTTCCCTTGGGCGATAGGGATACATGGGTGCCTATGTCGTATCCTGAATTGAGACCGGACAAGAAATTAAAGCGGAGTAAAGGGAGACCTAAGTCCACGAGAATCCATACTGAGATGGATATTAGAGTAGCGATGCAAAAAAATACATGTGGTTTATGTGGGACTTTGGGACATAGCAAGCGCACGTGTCCAAGGAAAAATTCAGGAGCGTCTTCATCAACTACAAGACATACAGCATCTTGAAACAAAAATAGATGTGGAACATGTGGTCAGGAAGGGCATAATAAGAGAAAATGTAACGGCCATAGTAAGTTTTATATGTAACTCTTAAGAAATTTGTAACGTTTAATGCTTCTTCTATTTTTGATATTTTTTCCTGTTTACAATGTAACATATTTGTGATATATTTGTGTGTTGTTGATGGATCCAGGCCCGATTGACGCTTCTGTACTGACACTACAGCATCGACATCGCTCACGCCGAGTTTGGGAGGGCGATGTAAGTTACGAATTTCTATTTATTTCTAAGATGGTTATCATGATTGTATCACATCATATCATAATTACAGGTTTCATCATGGCTACGTTGTCGGCGAAGGGAGAAGCAGGTACGACATATACCACTGGATGAGCGGATCCGCCCATTTGTTGTGCAGGCAGGTTTTGGTGGAGTTACTGAGTTGGAGTTCATAGCCCTGGACTGGCATCTTATTACTGCTTTGGTGGAGCGATGGAGGCCGGAAACACATACATTTCATATGGCCAACGGGGAGATGTCGATTACTCTTCAGGATGTAGCTGTGTTGTTGGGATTGAGAGTAGATGGCATGGCGGTGACCGGTGCCACATCGACTGTAGGGAAATGGGCTGATGTTTGCGAACAGTTACTTGGTGTTTGCCCTTTGGAGAACGAGATCCAAGGCTCGAGAGTGCTAGCAAGTTGGTTGTATCAGTCATTTGCACATGTGCCAGACAATGCAGATGAAGTGACATTGATACGTCATGCCAGGGCGTACATCCTGCAGCTCCTTGGAGGTATCTTATTCACGGACAAGAGCGGATCGTTGATATCGATTATTACATTACCGCTTTTATCCGATCTTGATGTTACTGGTACTTTCAGCTGGGGATCTGCCACTTTGGCTTATTTGTACAGGCATCTTTGTTACGCTGCAGACATGGGAACTGAGGAGATAGGAGGTTCTGTTATCCTTTTACAGCTTTGGGCGTGGGAGCACTTTCCCCATATAGCCCCTGTCATTAGATTGAGGCCCCAATGGCACGGGCGACCATTAGGTGTTCGGTGGAGGGCGGACTTTGAGAATAGACGGCAACCAACACACGTTGTTCGCCCATATCGTGATGCATTTGATATGCAATCGCCCGACCAGGTATAAATTTTTTTTGGAAATTTAATTCTTTTCAATTATCCATAGAGTAATGTAATTCTGGTATGTGCAGGTTTTGTGGATGCCATATGGGAGTGACATCTTGGAAGGGCTTCCAGATTATTGCCTCGATGGTCAGCATGTTTGGACGTCACGTGTACCACTTATTTACTTCCACGTGGTCGAATACTACTTTCCGGACCGTGTCGTACGCCAATTCGGTGGATGCCAGAGTATTCCAGCTCCCTGCGACACTGACGAGGTGCTACATGCGATCGATCTACGGGGTAAGGTGGATGTGGATTGGAGAGAGAAGCATATTGACCACATCAATGCTTGGATGTCTCGACACGATAGAGTCCTCCACATAGACCAATCAATTGGGGTTAGCACAACTCCGGATTACATGGGTTGGTATCTCCGCATCACCAGAAGATACGTGGGGAGATTAGGTGCAATCCTAGCCTACAATGTAAGTATACATAACGCAAATATATTTCGCTTACTTGTTATTATGTAAATAACATGTATTCCAATTTTTCAGATGCAAAGATGGGATCTTGTTATGAATTTAGGAGGAAGAGATCCTGGCCACTACCAGTATAGAGACATAGCACAAGAGACCAAGGCCGAGATGGAGCGTTCATTAGCAACTCAATTTGTAGATGCTATGATCTTGAACGAGGAGTACACGCAGCAAGAGGACATCCAAGATAGAGGAAGAGGACGTGGAAGAGGTAGAGGTCGGGCTAGGGCACAACAACATGCTCATGGACGAGGTCGGGCAAGGGCTAGGGCACAACAACAAGATTTTGCACATGGCGACAACTTGGAGGAGGGACACCAAGATATGGATGACGTTCCCGACTTTGTTTTAGAGACACAGTTTGTCACACCGCCTGTTGAACCTCGAACCGGCGAGATGTCAACTCCACAAGCTCCTGCAAGGAACATTCGAGGTGAAGAAGCTCAACATGCATATGCTACATTGACACCGCCACCTGCGCCCACCTTTGAAGAGGAAGAAGCCATTGAAAGTTCTCAACAACAAGATCTTGATCTCAGATTTGGAAGGACTGCATACCAAAGGAGGAGGAAGAGATAGATATGTAATGTAAACAATGTAGTCTTACTTTTTTGTATTGTACCCCTCATGTACTCATTTTGGAAGCAATGAAGACTATTTATGGACGTCTATTCAAACATTCTTCAAATTTTGTACATATCTTATGGATGAAGAAGTACAAGCATTACAATTCTTGGTGTTGTTATGTTCTGTCCACCTTGTTCCTGACTTTATTTTTTTTTCCGCATAGCAGAGTATATCGCAGCATTTCTATGCGCTATATGCTTTCCTTTATTTTTTTGGCCCGGTAGCAGAGTATATCGCAACTATTGTCTGCGCTATAGAGTAAAGCGCATAGATTAAATGCGTCTTCCTATATCGCACAGATTGTCTGCGCTATGCGTACACTATTCGAAGAAAAAAAATTTTTTTTGGCTTAGTTGGAGACTAATGTTTTCCAACTACGCCTCTTAGGAATTTTTCTCGTTGTTGCCCCCTATTCTTTAAATAAATGATGGATTGGAGTGCGCTCATGATATTACAAGCTTGCTGATTTATGATATTAAAAAAGTGCAATTTTTTAGGTTTAGATCAGTTCAAATATACTCATTTGCTCTGGTAACTATTGATCATGGCTGTGTTGGATTTTTTTCTGCTAAATCTACAGTGATAATTAACGTCCAAACATATCAATATTCCTAATTTTTGTTTATAGATAATCTGATTAGTTTCTTATCTAGGTCCTTGTTCGTAATATACCTCTAGATTCTGATGAATCTGTCAGTGCGTCTGTGGAGCACTTTTTTCTGGTGAATCATCCCAACCATTATCTATCCCACCAGGTTTTACATTCTTTCTGTCATCTTTCTTAATTTTGTTGCTTATTACATTGTAAAGTTACTTTCATAATTAAAGTGATGCTGAAGTAAAGAATGATATGAAAGTTGATTGTGAAATTAAGGTAATAATTTATAAAGCTAGGTGATGACCCAAAGGTGGGCCAAATTATATCATTAACGAGGTTAGATCACTTTATATGTGATGATAACCAAAGATAGGATGCACAATCTCATTGGGATTTCTGGAAAAGATCCTTGATTTCTGTTTAAATGGTCCCGTTAACTGTGAAATCTGTGACGAAACAAAGTTTTCCTTGCAAGAATTTAGTTTATGTTTTTGCATCTGATGTCATGCAAAAGTATCAAAGAGAATTTTCCATGCCCGCCATCCTCATATTCGACACAGTTGACATGAAGGACCTTCGATTATTTTATATTTGTTTTTGGGAAATATTATGGTGGGCACCTAGCAGGTACCCAGCCACCTTTAATTAAAAAACCAGAGTAAAAGTTGATTTACAAGCAGGGCGATCAGTCTTTATATAATGATTGGACATGCACAAAAACATTGTCCACATAAAGTCGTTACTGAAATACCCGTCGTATTACTTGCAAGCCTCTCAGACGACTATTAAAGGGTTTTCCCTGTTCATTCTGGTGCAGTAAGTTTCCTCCCAAAGGCTATTCCAGAACTTCATATAGCCAAAGATTATCCAAGAGATTCTCACGTTCGCGAAATCACAATCGGAAAAAGGGCGGGAGATATCTTGCTCTTCCTTTTTTGTGGATTGGGCATGTCTTCTCTCTGTGTGGAATAAAATGAGCCGTGACGTCATGTGCCATAATCTTTCCTTTTCTCCAAAGACAAATGAAGATCACTCTGAGTGGGGCTCACGCTTTCTATATTATGGGACATTGGCTAACTTGATGTTGTGCTGTAGTCTCTCTCCTACCATATTTTCATAATCCATTCTCAAGGATTACCCATCACACTCTAGGATCAAAATCGTTTTTTAATCTCCCGAGGACACCATTTTTGGTCTTAATGATTCCATAAGCTCCATATCCTTCAAAAAGTCCAATAAACTTTGATCTTTTCCTCCATAGTAAAAGACAAGCATCAAATCTCTAGGCCATCACCTTGTCTTTCTCGATATTCTTCCATCATTTCCCCTGTTTTTTTCCATGGTGAATCATAAAGCCCACTAGCTTGGAACCCACTTAATGGTCTGATGGTAGTGCAATCTGCCAACCACCTAGAAGACCAGGGTTCAAACCCTGGGACGGAAACTTATGCGTGTTTCCTCACCTTGTTAAAAAAACGAATGAAAAACAAAAAAATAAAGCTAACTGGCCTCTATCTGGTTATATTTCTACAATCCAAGAAACTATTTACTGAGAAATTCCCATCACCCTAGAATCGGTAGTCTTTGTTATCTGCTGAAAGTCCTCATGTCACCCTTAATGATTTCAGAAAATTCTCTTAACTTTTGATAAGATTTATCCATAGTAAAAGTTGGGTAACAAGCCCAACGCCATTGTTGTGTTTGGCCTAACGTCCTTCTATCTTTGCCTCTTTGTTTATTCCCATGGAAAATTTCATAACACAGTTAGCCTCAGTCTTGTTATCTTTCTAGAATTTGAAGTGTCTAATATCCCATATAACATGACATAAGAAAATCAATGTCTTTGGTATCATGCAATCCATACCTTTCCAGAAGTTCGAAGGAAATTTCACCCCTACATAGGAAGCCTTGAGGTTCACACCCACCGTGAAAATCTTTCTTGCAAGCTGACAAAGCAGGTCTTCACACGTTCACCTAGATGAAAATCAACCATTTCATTAGCGTTGCCTTATTCATCTTATGTATTTTGATTACCCCAAGACCACCATTCACAATTTGCTAGGAAATTGCGTCCCAATTTGCCAAAGCCATACCTTTACTTTCCTACTTAATGAATGATCAAAATTTTCTTTGCGTGGTACCAATGTGTTCGTGTATGTATATGTATATATTTGTCTTTTTGTGTATATACATGTGTATAATATTATTTGTGATATGAGTTGTATCCCTTAGGATGGTCATTTTGTTTTCTCTCTTCTTTAGTGTAACTCTATTTTTTTGCCTCTCCCTAAGAGGCACCGGATTCTTCTCTCAATAAACTTTTGAGTTTTCATCTTGGTATCAAAGCCTTTCTCTACTTATTCTTCTCTATATGCTAAGCTTCCATTACGCCAACACTTTAGAATCATTGCCCGCCCTTCCACACCGGTGCCTCCCTACCACCATCGCCTAGCCATACCACTGAGGTCTCTCTGGCGTGCCCGAAGGCAACTGCTTCGACAATGCATAAACACCAATGTTTGGACAACACCTCCATCTTTGTGTTGATTAATGCGGTAGATAAAATTGTTTTCAAGGCTTTATCAAATCATTTAGGGCTTTGTTCGTCTCTTGATATGATTGAAAGGATTGTTCGCCTACATAGGTTGTGCATAAAAGATGTTGGAGCTACTCAGTGTGATCTCCAGGTATAATGATGGAAGGAACATGATGCTTCTCATTTCGCATGATTTGAAAGCTAGATGAGGACATTAATCCTAAGTGGTTTTGTTCTTGGTAATCGTATAATGATACACAGAATGCATTCTTCTCAGCTCATAACCCATTGAGAAGATTGGAAATGATTACACATAGGACAAAGACAATGGTATGGTTTGTTCTAGGAACATACTATGTATTTTCATAAAAAGATAAACTTATCTATTCTCAAAATGCCTATGAGCTCTATAATAACGGCATACATGCACGATTAAAACTCTAGCATGATGTTTCCTATGTACTATAATATAATGAATATGAAGAAAGCTAGTCATCCCTTGGCTGATATTTCTCCGAGCTAAAATACTTTCTTCGAGAGATAAAATGCATGTTTTCCATGATAATTGTACGAAGCAGAAATAATACCGCAAATACATGGTGATCATGGTGTTTCTGAATATTTTTTTTGAGAGGTAAGAAGGATGGAATCCCAAGCTGGGACCCACCTCTTTGAAATAGTATATATATAAAAGTTGGATTTTACAATATCATTACATCACATGATTCCAAGCAGTACAAATTGCCCTACAATGCTGAACAACATTCTCAAAGTAAAACACCTGTCCACAAAAAAATGTATCATTCCTATCACACCAGATAGCCCACAGGGCGACAAATGGATAAGAAGCATCTTCATAGCCACCCCTGCACATTGATTTGATACAAGTCCAGAAGATAGAACCATTTTCCGCCCCTATTCAAGAAATTCACGCCTCCCTCCAAACCTGGACCGAATACGAACATAAGAAAAAGAGGTGGTTTATATCCTCCTCCTAGCTGCATTTGTCACATCGGCGATCATCTACCCTAAGCAGCTAACCATGTCGGCACTTAGAATCCTCCTAAGGCTGAATAACCACAAGAAAACCTTGACTCTATCAGGTATCCTGCTCCTCCATACGATGTTGGCATCAAACCTGGTATCACCACTACCCTGCCCTTCATCATTAGTGAAGAAGCGATATGCTTTCTTCACCGTGAATTTGCCATCACCCCACATCCAATGAGGAGAAACCTGGAACTATAGAAACGGGGATGCAACAATGATGGTCCTTAGGTAGGTCTCAGTCTGCTCTAGGCAAGGGCCATTCCTCCTATAATCCCGAAAGGGAAGTCTATTGATGTAGTAGCATACACATATGCAGACTATGCTGGTTGCCCAAAGGACAGGAAGTCCACGACTGGAGACATATTAGTGGGCCTATGTTGCTGGGAATCTTGTCCATATATATAGCTCGGAGCAAGAAACACGAGCGATATATAAGTTCTTTGATTTTGATAAGGCAACACATAATATTATTCAAACAAAGATATAAAGAAATAGTTATTATAGTAGTCGACGTGCCGGGATGAGACTGCTTGCTTTTCATTCCATTCATTTAGAAAATCAAGTACAAGATCAACTGCTTGTGAGGCTTGAAAAGAGCTGAATAGGAGAGAAAGCTCCTTCCCTAAGACTCTTTGAAGGAGGGTGTGGTTCATCCCACACGTACTCGTCACGGGCATCCTACTTTTCTATGTTCTATAGACCTATATGTCACTATGGAAAGTCAGTTTATTATACATAATGTGGAATATCTTCGTAAATGGATGGAGTGTATCTGATCTGAGAAGAGAGCTAGATTGAGAGAGAGGGGAGGATGAACAGAGGAAGGGGAATCAAGGTCATGACGGCGAACTGAAACATCTGAGTAGCTAAAGGAAGGGAAATCAACCGAGACCCCGTTAGTAGCGGCGAGCGAGAGCAGATTGGGCCCTAGCAGCAACTATGGCGGTTCTTCTTAACTGCGATGGCTATTCATTCAAGTCTTTGGGTAGCACCACCAGATCTTCAACAAGGTGGAAATTCTCGTATTCTGTATGTACATGTTCCTGCGGCTCGGATGAGTATAGTAGTTTATATCGCAACGACAGGGCAAGAGCGAGGGCTTGGTCTACAAGCGCAGGCAGACAGCAAGAGTGAGAGGGCAGTGAGAATAAGGTACTGAGTGGCTGACTGAGGGCTTTAACTAGAATATCCTCTGGGTGATGCGAGGTAGTCAGCTTTGGAGTTCAGCTGTGTCCCTCGGACAATTTTATCTGTAATTGATTGAAGGTTAGTGCAGCTTGAGGTAGACCTCGACTCCCGGTTTTGACCCCTTCTTTTCTTTTGAAGTTGGGTGGTCCGAGCTTCCCCACTCAACCTGATAATTAGGGGTCTAGTCTAGTCCACCATCAAGAATCCGCTTGATCCCGATGTGAAGCCGGTCATGATCTATGTATAGCCCTGAGGGTTCGCTCTGAAGCTATAATGAAGGTCAGGAAGGAGGAGCAATAGATACATCTTCTCATTCCCGGTCTCACCATGAAAAACGGACTAGCAAAAATATATCGCGTTGCTCGCTCCTCGATTCTGCAAAACGAACTTAAACAGTACAATACGAGACGATGGAATGCAATAGGGGCAAAGAGAGAGTGGAAAGGCCGGAAAGTAAGGATGACAGCCGGGACTCATGCCTTGTCCTAGTCACCCCCGCTCGATCGCAACTAATAACTAACCTTCAATCAATTACAGATAAAACATGATAATATGACGGAAGTGCCTTGTCTTTTCCCTGATTAAGATATGAAAGCGCTTGGACTAGTGGATTAGAGAACTGCCCTGATTCTTCCGCACCTGACTTACCGATGACCTATGACGATGGCATGCGAGTAGCACATGATTCATATGACTACTTCCACTATATATCTGGATGCTTCTCTCTTTCTTCCCTCACTCCCCGCTACTATATATGTAGAACCCACGAGGCTTTCCTTCGCTTCATAGCTGCCGACTGTTGTGCTTCCATTTCCCGTGTTGATCATCGCTTGAATTCCAATTCCTCTACTACGAGACGGGACCTTTCCGAGTGCAAGCGGGGAGTTTGCACCTACTAAGGTGAAGTCAGGGTCTTTCGAAAGATCAAAAACGATTGCCAAGGCCCGTCCATTCAACCCTTTAGCCACCCGCTTCCGGGCACAGGTAGTGCATGAGACACTTGGAACAAGGGATAGCTAGGGGAGAGAGCCCAGTAAACTGGGACCTCTTATCTCCCCTACCTCCTATGACTTCGAGGTCTCCACAGTCTCTACTAGGAGATGTATGTCGTCTCACTTTCTCTCTCTCGGCGCTCTGCTACTATATATCAAATGTCTGAATATTTCCTCCGAAGACTTCGAGCAATTCCTTCACTCCTTGGAAGAAGTGTCTAATTCTCCTTTTCTTTGATTTCGTCGCATGGAAAAGGGAGGACGACAGGGGGCCTTTCTCTCTTTTTTAAATAAGGAAGTTGGGGGTCTTAGGGGCTAACTAGTTGCTGTCTCCCTGGACTCACTCGCTTTTGCACCTGCCCTGCCCGACGATCCGGGATCTGATTCTGCCTGCAAATAGTTATATAATAGGGACTCATTTCCATGTTTTAATAGAATTGGAACCGGTTGTCCACTATCAAAAATAGGTGAGATTGATTCTTCTAGCTCGATACGGTATATAGAATAGAAACCGAAAAAGATGTCCTTATGTCCTTTCATCAAATTCTCTATTTATCTAACTATTTCATCAAATGATCTGTGGTTAACCCTACGGAACCCCCCTTCCAACGTGATCCTATAAGCCCTCTTTCTCTTAGCTCGAGGCAGTCCGTGCACCCACCAGGCACCACTTTCTCAACTGGGCTCTGAAGTCATAACTAGAAACGGAAGATCGTCCG
Organism: Ottelia alismoides; assembly: GCA_037367405.1. Lineage (NCBI taxonomy): Eukaryota > Viridiplantae > Streptophyta > Magnoliopsida > Alismatales > Hydrocharitaceae > Ottelia > Ottelia alismoides. Next base: position 514,690 of record JAZKJV010002206.1, on the reverse strand, counting down.
CTTCCCGTCAAAGTGACATATGTTTACTGCTCAATCGAGAGGTACTAGCCCTCCCTTCTTATCCCCCTGATTGCGTGAATCAGGATCATCCCAGGTCTCTGACTTGCCCCCTATAAGAACCTCTAAATTCTATCAAAGTTTGAATAAGATTATGTAGTTTGAAGAAGATTATAATAGTAGTTCGGAAGAGAAATCCGCAAGAAGACGACGTCACCTCAGAGGCAGGGCCATGGCTCGATACTCGGCCTCTGAGCTAAAGAGAAAGGAAAACTTTCTAGCCTACCCCAAAGACTCGTAGAGTATATTACCTCGTAGATATTATAAGGGGGGCCTCTGCCGTCTGTTGCTTAGCTTATTTACTGCTGCTGTCTTCTTCTGTCCTATTTGACTGCCCCACCTTTCCGCTAGCTTGAGACTCTGCTGCTTCGTCTACACCTATCTTTGATAAGGCCCCTCTAATATGCAACTTGGTACTATCCAGAAATCAGCCCCAGAGGTCAAGGATTTGCTTCCCCAGATGTAGATTCGATTGATGCCTTTGATGTGGCTTCGACTCTTGACTTTCTGTCTTCATACCTAGCTCGGATGTCAACTAAATCAACCATAGCTGCACGGAGTACCGTTGAATTCCTCGGTACGGTCATTCGGGAAGTCCCTCCGAGGACGACTCCCATCCCATTCTTGCGAGAGCTGGAGAAGCGTCTACGGGTAAAGCACCGGGTACATATAACAGCTTGCCACCTACGCTCCACCATCTATTCCAAGTGTGGGGACCTGGGTGAGGGTATCCCGATCAAAGAGCTGACGCAGGGGATGAGCGGAACAGGGAGTCTACTGGACGCCGTTCTCGACTATCGCGTATACTTCTTTCTTTCTCCGGAGTGAAGAGCGGAGGGAGGTAGCTGACGAAAGAAAGGTAGGACCAGTGCCAATGGACGTGACTGACTGCTAAAAGGATCGAGGCAGGATATCAGATCTCAGATAGATAGGGAAAGCCCTCCACAGGGAAAGGGGCAGATGTAGCCAAGTGGATTCTTTTTCCCCCTCCTTCTGGTCCAATGGGTTCTAAGCTGACCAAGGTCACTCACTCGGTCCGCTCCGCCAAGGCTTAGTACCTGCGCTTGTTATGAAGCTTTTCTCTATTCTACTATAGATGTCGAGGGTCCCGAAGATGCGAGGACCTCCTCTCCTAGAGGGCGGATTCGCTATCGCGAGGGGCGGGTCTTTGTTCTCGCTGAACTATAACAAGAGTACGGTGCTCATCTCTCGAAGGTGCGGGTGCAGGCAGTGTGAATTAATTAGGTCAATTAGGGGTCACGGGAAGACTCGCCTATTCCTTCTTATTTGCCTCGGCCCCTGACTCTGACCCCCCAAGCCCAAGCTTGAAAGGAAAAAGGGCAGGGGTAGACAGGTGATTCAGGCCTCTATATCCTATCCCCCGGGAATGATTGACTAAAGTTAGCTGGTGCCCACCTGGTCCACTCGCGATAATCCTCAAGGTCCTCGAGGAGAGGGGCCGATTTCTTATATCAGTCTAATTGTCGAAGCTAGGGGGGCAACATCATCTTTATAGTGAGATTGACCTATAGAGAGTAGTGGCTCGAAAGGGAGAAGCAATCGACGCATGACAGAGCAAGAAGAAAGGCATTTGTTATCAGCGTGCGGGTCTGTTGGCCGTGTTCAGCCGTTGTTAGCTTGGCAGTCGTGACCAGCTTGGGATGTGCGGTGTCACCCTAATGAGGAGCTGTTATGACTAGGTCCCATCCCAGCCGCCTATTCACAGTCGGCCTACTAGTAGGTAGTAGGTGCTAGCTCCGCACCCCTGATCTTTCTCTTCTCAACACGGTTTGTGTTAACTGGCCCATTCCACTCTTCCTTTCCGTGATCTCCGCAAAGAGCGGAGGAAGGGTTTTGAAAGACAACATCTTTCCATTCCACTTCTATTTTTTTCACTATGGAACTGGGGAAGCTCTTGCTCGATCATCTGTCTCAACCAGAAAGAAAGAACAAAAGAATCAGCCTCACTCATTATCTAAGCGAAAGAAGTAGATGGGGCTCACGAGCATCAAGTAATTCCAGACTCATCGCCTGCTTCTATCAAAGCAGCTTTCTCTCTTGAAGTTTGGGAGAGGGAATCGTGGAATGGAAGAGGACCCCTGGAAACCGCGAAAAAACTATGAGATTCTCAAAAGAGGAGGAAAAAAGCTGATAGATGCAAGAGTTGCTCATAGCTGGAGTTTGAGTCTTCTGTTTGATTAAGTGGGTGGTCAGAGACAGCCAAATCCTGCATCTGAGATTTCACCCGACCATGACCTCAAATTTCAACGAAATCCCACCAAATTTCTCCGAAATTTTCATTTCTTTAGGTCACCGAAATTGAAACGCTACCTTATTTCTTTTCCCAGGATTTTAACGGTGTCACCGAAATGTCAACAAAATTTTATCAAAATTTCATGTTGTTTCGTCGAAATAACAAAAATAAGGGAATCTACCCTTTGTTTTCATCGAAATTTGCATATATTAATGAATTTTCACTTCTTTATTCATTGGTGTGTTGAGTTGTTAGAGTGCTTTAAGTTATTTGAAGACGTTGCTTTAATTAGTTTCTAAATTTTAGATCTAAATCCAAACTAAATCAGTTAGCCACAAGATTTAAGAGTTAAATTCAAGCCTTTTTTATTGTAGAGCTTTATTTTTTTGTTCTTTCTTTATTTTAATATATATGTTTTGATTAATAGTTATTACATGTATCATCTCATTCTTATTGACAATATGATTATCATGGCTTTTGCTTCCAGTTTAGCATACGGTTCTGACTCTAGGCAATGCGTTGCTTTCTATATCAACATATGTGTTGATTACGACAATAATATTACTTCGAAACTTTTATTTAAAATTCTATTTTACAAAAAATGCGCATTTCTATTTTATTTATTCACTCAGGAATACAAAAAACTTTAGTTTTGGAAAAATGTCCAGTTTAAGATTTCCGATGTTTTTGCCGAAATTCATCAAATTTCTCTTGCCGGACATTGGCGAAATGAAACCGTAAATCTGAAATTTAAGGATTTGCTTTCTTGTGGCTTCTCTCTACTACAAGGAGTATGTATGGTTGTGTGAAGGCTAGGTTGCTAGCAAACTTCAAAATCTTGTAATTGTAAGTATTTGCCTACTATCAGATTGGATATAGATTGTGCTTGTGAATGCTATGTAATTTCTTGTTGTTAGTTGACTTGTTTGTGTCTTGTATAACATATATTTTATTATCACAAGCTCTACAATGCATCTATTAGACGTACATGTTACAAATATTTGTGCTTGTGAGTGTGTGCTTGCCTTATTTTATTCAAAAAAATAAATATTTTTCTATGTTGAAAATATTTTTGTTAGATACGAGTTCTAAGCTATCATTTCATACTTTAATTTCTTACATAAGATACCATTTTGCTAGTACTCTTTGTTGGCCTATGTTTCTCTATGTTATTATTGCACGTGTCACCATTCTCTTCATATTTAAGAGGTGAACATAATGACTTCTAACTTTAGTTACAAATATGATTTTGTTTTTGAGCATTAAACTATTTTTTCTTCTTGGAGGGATTGGATGAAAATTTAATGTAACATATCATGTTAATATCTTACTATTAGCAAACAAACTGTGTGTTTCTATCTCATTTATTGAGTTAAAGAATATTAGAGTTGATGGTAGACTGTCCCCTATTGACGGGAGATGGAAAAACAACAACGATGGTTGCATTTACCCTACATGTTGCTCAAGAGAAAGTAAAGCACTCCACTTACAATGAGGTTATAACATGGCAAAATACGAGCAATAGATTACTGTTATGGTTGAGGAGTTCGAGTCTCTTCTCAAAAACCAAACATGGGAGCTTGATAGATTATCAAAGGGGAGGAAAGTCATTGGATGCAAGTGGTTCATTAATAAAAAGTCAGGAATCTCAGACAACGACGACATCGAATGCAAGGCATATCTAGTTGCAAATGGATACATTCAAAAGGAAGGTATGAACGACAATGAAATATTCTTTCCCATTGTAAGACATCACTATTAGGGTACTACTAGCTCCTGTGCTACTTCGACACTTGGAGCTGGAGTAGTTAGATTTGAGGACAACTCTCTTGCATGGTAAACTTGATGAGGACATTCTGATGAGTCAACATATAGATTCACATCTCAAGTTAAGTTTAAAGATGTCACACATATATCGTAGTTGCTCGCTTGTATACTTGTTTACATGAGGACTGCATGACTTTTCAGTAAAAAAATCTTTATGAAGTGAACTAGTGACAACGTTGCAAAAGTTTAAAGTTTTGTTGTTATTGTTGTTGACTGTTATGTTGTATTTGAGAAAGTTATCACCTCAGCTATACCTTTAGAACTTTCCTAATTAAGACATGTCAAGGAACTCAACCTTAATTAATCAATCTTGTATAGCGATCGATTATCTTTTGAATTCAAGACCCATAAAGGCCATCACTTGACCGACCATGCATCTTAATTAATCGACCAACCTCATTAGCTTGATCGACCAGACTTGTAAAATCTTCATGATTTCTTACTAGATTTATTTCTAATGGTCATATTTTTGTAATCCTATATAAGGGACCTCATAACCACGTTGGAACATAAACCAAATCACATTCACTCTCTAATGTGAAGAAAAAGAATTTTCTCATAATGATATTCTATTATTCTTTCTTATTCTTCGAGTTCTTAGATATTTTTGAGTATAAGTTCTAAAGACATCTCTGTCCAAGAAAGTTATTCAATAAGCAATGTTTTATTGCCTTCAAGTTTTCGAGTTCTTGTGATAGTAGTCAGAACTCTTTTAGCACTCTTTTAGCAGCTTTAGTGATATTTATTCGGTGATATGTTTGCTTATTCACTTGTATTGTTTACGATATAATTGCAGTGCTTATATTTGATAATATCTCAACAATTATTGTATTAAGTCCTATTCACAATATCACTGCACTTTTTATAGAGAATTATCATTGAAGTACGCTCTTTACAAAGATCTTCAATTTGTGGAGTACTCTTTTCAAAGAAGTCAGAGGACAGTTGGACTTCATCCTGTTGGACATGCGAGCCCACAGCGAGCCATTATGCAATAAATGTTATTGCGAATATCATTCCCTGATCTGAAATGAAGAATGAATAATTTGCATAATAGCTCCATTTGTACAATTAGGGTTATGTACCATGGCCATCTTAATAATCATACAACTGTTGATTCAACTATTGAATCATAGAGGCTGGTGCTTGGATGAATATCTAAAGGGTTAGATTGAGGACTCATCAAACACCGTCAAATGATTGTCAAGAGATGATCTCCAGCCTGAGTATGAGATGACAATCCTTTCTCAGTTAGGCTGATATCTAACCGACCTCTTGATGCAGGTCCTCTGCATAGGAATAGAGATTCGAAAGTATCAGATTAGTTAGGTCAAAGAGTTGACTTAACGAGATCGAGATAACCAAAGTCCTATATCGTATGCTGTCACGATACATGTACGCATCCTCTGACCGGAGACAGATGTGTAACTATATGTCTGAGTATGTACATTTGGCAGACCATTAGGTTGATGATCTAACCAAGGTCTATACATCGGCGCGTTGGTGTGCATATAAGTCATATGAGTAATACGATCTCTCAAAGGGATCATACAGGTTCATTTATTGAACTGGAAGGCATGAGCTCACTCATGAGATATTGGGAAGAATCAAATTTCGTGCACACGGTCGTCTGGCTTTGGAAGCTTGATTGAATTTGTAGGTTTGATATATACTTTTGGAAAGTATATGATCAAGACCTAGGTATGATATACACTTTTGGAAAGTATATGATCGATACCGACTCCCAATGATCGAATGAGAAACTGATAGAATCCTGAAGTAGATAGTGTAAAGTTGATCTAATACTTCGGGTTTATTCTGAGTCTTCTAGTATGCAGGATGTACAGGTATTGGGAATACCTGAGGGTGATGTGATCATAAATGATTGTATAACCATGACGCTTCCATTCCTAGGGAGTGATGAAACGGGTATGGATTTTAGTGACTCCTCTCAGTAGAGAAGTAATCTGATCTTGGTCCAAATGTTGGACATTGATCTGAATGTTATTCAGTTGCAATGAGAAGATTAGATTTGCGGTCTTGATTTAGTCAAGCATCTATGGGAGGCCCGCGATCTGGATTTGAGATAGATCTCAATATCCAAGTCACTATACGTGAAACAATACAATCGCCCTGTCCTTATCTCCAAGTATTCGCGGAGAAAGCGAATTTCCTTGAAAGAGTTCATGGATAATTTCATTGTTGATATGAGTATCCGAGCATTGAGAAAATAGATAATTAAATGTGATTTAATTATCATGATTATAAAGAGAGCTATCTTAGATAATTAAATGTGATTTAATTATCAAAGATATAAATAATGTGAATATGATTCATATTATTTGAGCACAGATCCAAGATGATTAAATGTGATTTAATTATCATGGATATGAATAATATGGATAGCAATATCCATATTAATCATATATATTATAAATGTGATTTATAATATATAAGAGAGAGCAATTTGTAATTTACATTTGTTAATTAAATGTTGATGTGAATTGGATTCACATTGGACATTAAATTGAAATGTAATTTACATTTTATTTTGGGTTATGAATGTGATTCACAATTTCCAATGGCATGATTGCAATGTTCACAAAAAAAATTGGATTTATTTTTGTGAAATTATTTGCAACAAAAGTTTTTGCAAATATTGGAGAGAATTATGAGATAATGCAATCTCATGTAATATAGAAAGGAGACTCCCTTCCTAATAAGGAGAGGGGACTGCTACCAAGTCCTTACAGGACTCATAGCCGTCCTCCCCACTTTATGGAAGGAGGCTTGCCTCCTTCCTATTTCTCCAATGGAGATTAATTTGATATAAATCAAATTTATATTTATTATATATTTGATTTTTTATTAAATCAATTGTTGTTGGCTTTTTACCAACAAAATCCTAGCCATTGAAAGAAACACAATCAATGAGAGCCATTGGATTTGTGTTGTCCCATGGATTGAGATCCATGGATCCCAAAATGTTATAAAAGGAGAGGCACCCCTTTGCTCTTCTTTACACAAGAGAGAACATTAGTCTCTCTCTCCCTTTCTCTCTACACGTTAGCCCTCTCTCTCCCTCTCATGGCCGTCCACCATGGATGCCTTAACCAATAATTGATTAGATGTGATCTAGATCACTAATTGGTTACATGATCTACATGATCTACATTCCAACAAACATGTTGCTTCAATAGGATTTGGGATTTGTTTAGTAAATCTCATTATAATGTTAATCAAAATTCTTTTGATTATTATTATATGGTATAATTTCGGTTGAAAAACCGTTGATCATCTCAAGTACAAATTGATTTATTTGGAGTCAAATTCCTAAGTAGTACCTGGGATTTACTTAAATACCTAGGTTCTACGGAATAATTTTTTTACTCAAAAACTACAGAGGTGTCGCATGTTAAACATGCGACACCCCTGAAGTTTTTATTTTACCCAGGCACTACATGTATGTCGCACTTTCGACATGCGACATATGAGAAAGTGCCTCGAATCGTTCCAGGAACTTTCTTATATGTCGCATGTTAGACATGCGACATATAAGAAAGTTCCTGGAACGATTCCAAGCACTTCCTCATATGTCGCATGTTATATGTCACATGTTAGACATGCGACATATGAGAAAGTTCCTGGAATGATTCCAGGCACTTTCTCATATGTCGCATGTCGAAAGTGCGACATATGAGGAAGTGCCTGGAAAATGACAGTCCAGCTCTGTATTTATGAGTTGTTGAAGTTTTTTGTTTGGCCCGTAGTCATCTTACGAGAAGAAACCAAATACACGTCTAAGTGTTCGCAACAACGGCTTAGCCCTAGTGGGACGCGGGGGCGGCTAGGACGGAGCCAACCAATGAAACCACGGAAAAGGAGTGTTTCGTGGGGCTAGGAGTGAGCAAAATGGGTGTTTTTGAGAGAGGAGGAGATCAAAATACGCGGGTGGCGCAGTGAGGGATCGAGGGCGGCACGGGTGCACGAGCTGGAAGGAGCGGGGAAATGGCAAGACCGATACGCGCGGCCCTTATTTAGCCCCTATATCGCATATCCAAAATGCGTTATCTACAATGCATGTCGAAAGTGCGACATACATGTAGTTCCTGGGTAAAATAAAAACTTTAGGGGTGTCGCATGTTTAACATGCGACACCTCTGTAGTTTTTGAGTAAAAAAAATTATTCCGTAGAACCTGGGTATTTAAGTAAATCCCAGGTACTACTTAGGAATTTGACTCGATTTATTTGGCATTATCCTTTCCCGAGGTGGATATGGTGTCTAGTCGGAGAGCATTGGGGTAGCGGGTTGCAAAGTATGTGGTCCGTCCCACTCTCGTCGGTACTGGCCATGACAGCGGGTAGGGACTCGATAATGCCAGAGAAATCAAGATATATTTCTAATTATTAAAATTCAGAATAATACGTATTTGAGATAATACCATAATTCAAGTAACAATAAAAATATTTGTTGGATATTAATTGGATCATTAATTTAATATGATTAGATTAATTGGAATCCAATTAAAATTAAAACACTCTATTATAAATAGAGATGTTATTTCCCTTGGAAGAATTAATCATAATGAATATGATTCATAATGATTAATTATAATTTGAATATGATGTGGAGGATCACATAAGTGACATCCATGGTCTCCCGTCAAGGCGGATGGTTTCGTCGCCAGGGATTGGATGTAGGAGACGCCTGTCCGAAGTGACAGCTCCTGTATGCAAGCGCATCTGGATCGGACTCTTCGCTTCTCAAAAAGAGTAAGGACGTATGCGTAGTGACCCCAATATCGGGTCCTCATATTATTGGGGCGATATTGGATTGCGTATAGCGAGTTGTATTCCTGGTGACGGTTGGTTCAATTAATGACGGGTCAACATCGCCTTAGGGGTGGTGGGCCCGGGTGTTGACCGAATTGGGAGATGTAAGTTGGACTTGCAAGGCGGAATGTGTTCCCGCTTCTTTTTATCCGAGTTGTAGGTTCTCATATTATTGGGATGCGACAAAGGTAAGGAAGGAGATCCCAGATCTTGCTTGAGATATAATGGTAAGTATATCTCTTACATTGAAAGTGATTAAGGAAATGAACTTTCAGTGTTGACAAGGTAAGACAACTTTGATATAAAAATTCCTAAATCAATGTAAAATATGTATATATATATAAATATATACACTTATGCAAATTTGTTATTTCAGGTAATCCTTCATTACAATCCACTCAATGATATACTCAATAATAACCAGTAAAATATCATGGATTGGACTCATGATCCAGATATTGTACTTGCAGTTGGACACATAATGTATGTGGTTGCAATGTGCAAGTTTCCTCATAATAATGAGGAATGGCAACTAAATAGATAATAGGACTACAACCCCAAGGTTTGTATGTCTATGTGGTCTTGATCTCTCATCGGATGTACTTTGGAAGTGACATGTCGATGATGATCGCAATTGTCAAATAATCCTTATAAAATCAATGAAGATATTTTGGCATACATTTGTGCTCTTGACATTTATCATGAATGAGATGGTTCATTGCATCGTGCAGAATGGTGGCGCTATAAGAGATGATGTATTCAAAATGTTTGAATACCTACCTGAACCAATATTTCAAGAGTTTAGATGGATGGAGATTCGATGAGTGTCATCGTTTTACTGTCTATGCTCTAATCATTCATGGAGCTTCATAAAATTCTTATTGTATGAATTGAATGAAGCATGTATAAATGTTGAAATACTCTTACATTGAATTTTTTGAATTTAATATAAGAGATCCTTAGTCTTAAGCAATAGTTGTTTATAGATGAAAGGAGTGCAGTGGAAGCATGGGTCGGACCCGAGTAAGAAGGATAAGTCAAAGAGTTGACCTACTTCTGTAACTTCCATATGACATCCAAAGAGTTGGATGAATGCTAATACTGCAATAAATTGATTTGTTGATAGTTTGACTGTCAAGTCTGTCTAGATTCCTTAGAGAAGGACTCAGATAGAGCATCAGAATAATCTACATATAATCATTGACTTTGACTTACTTATTTGATAAGATAAAGTCTAATAATTGTATCTCAATCTTCTAACAACACTTGCAATAGGTTGCATATGTTTAGAAGACTGGAAAATTTGATCTTAAGGTTTATAGTTATCCACATGGATATTGATGCAATTGTTGCAACAATCTCTGTTGGATTGATAGGCTTGTTAATTTCAGTGGGAGAGCCCTTAGTCTTAGAGAATTTCTCTATGACCTAGATATAAGAATACACTCATTGTTTATTTCTAAATGTTGGAAATAAACATGAATTCTGAGATAGAACTATCATAAAGAGTTATGATGGATATATTTCAGATAGTAATCTAACATCTAGTAGACTCCTCAAAATTAAAAAATTAATGAATGGTTCATTAACATTTCTAATACTGAAATTAAACCTTAAGATCAATATGAGGATGAAGATCATTTGACAATGATCTGGCATCAAGTTTTGGACATATGTCTGTTGATGAGATCAATAGACTAGTGAGAGATGAAACTTTTGATTGCCTAAAGGTTCAAATCTTACATACTTGTGAATATTGTATTCAAAAGGTAAAAATGTCCAATACACCCTTCCTTAGGAAAGGTGTAAGATGTCAAGGTATTCAGGATCTCATACATATTGATATATGCGTATCATCTATATCATAGTAAACATTATGGATATATGATATCTGTTGATGATTATCTATGATATGAGATTTCTTCTATTACCTAAGAAATCTTTGAAATGTTCAAAGATTTCATTAATTTTGGTTTAGAACCAAAGTTTGAAGGAAGATAAAATGAATTTGATCTATCTAGGTAGCAAGTACCTGCTAGATAAATTCAAAGAATACCTTATGGAGATATGAATACCATTTCTATCTCAATCCTCCTAATACACCTTGACTCAATAGAGTTATAGGGAGATACAATTGGATCATGTGTGACATGATTTGATCAATGATGAATTTTAGCATAATTTCCTCATAGTTTCCTAGTATATGTGTAGTAGAGACTACATTATATATCCTTAGTAAGATTCCATGCAAATAAGCTGGAATCGAGCACTAGAGAGTGCTACTTCATTAAGAAAATAAAGGATGGTATAGGATACATACTTTATGACCTTGAGATTCTTAAAATATCTTATCTTTGAGACTGTGATTCTTAGAGGTTGAGACTCTTGAGAATCAAGAAGAAAATGAAGTGTAGGAACTCATTTAATCTTTAGAAGATAATGAGACTCCTGAAATCGGAAACTAAAAGGATAATAAAAGATGAAATACTTATACCTCTTCAAAAGAGTTTGAGGATGTATTCTATGTGTCAGTTAAGTCTGACAATGATCAGATTTCATGTGATGAAATTCCTAAGAATCATGACATGGAAAGATGGATGTTAGCAATAAAGTCTAAAGTAGACTTCATATACAAGTGTTGTATGTGGACTCTCAAGGATCCACCTATATGGGTAAGACCCAAAAGGTGTAAATGGATCTTCAAGAGAAAGGGAACCTGACCTACACAACTTGACTTTTTTATCTATGAGATGAACGTCAAGATTGCATTCCTCTACGAATACCTCTCTAAGGATATTCACATGAAGTAGCCTCAGGGCTTCATGGTTGAGGAAAGTAAGATGTGCAAGCTAAAGAAATCCATCTATGGACTCAAATAAGCTTCTTGTAGCTGGAACATAAGATTTGATGAAATTATAAATGTTATGATTTCAGATAGAATTTTTATGAACCGTATGAAGCTTAGTGGGAGTGCCATTTTTGTTCATCATGCTAAATGTAGATAATATCCTAATCATTTAGAATGATATAAGGATGATAATAAGTGTTTTATAATATGGTTGGTCCATAACTTGAGATATAATCTCAAGGATACCTCTTGGATCTTAGTTCTGAATGTGTTCAGAAGCAAAGAGAAGAGGGTATTGGGACTGTCACAATAGTAGTACACATTGAACATATTCCATTTTCTGAAAAATTCCAAGAAAGGCTTCCATCCCTTAAGATATGGTACTGACCTATCTAAAGGGATATCACCTCAAAGAATTGAGGAAGTGAATGCTATAACTACTTGCACTTGTGGATTAGTTACGAGAAGCTGAGTATATGCTAGATGTGTACAAAAGCCAGATATCTGCCATGCAGTGGGAGTAGTAAAGTATTGCTAATTCTACTATGGAGAGAAAACACTTGATTGCAGTAATAACAATATCTTCATAGAGGACAAGATTTTTGAGATAGTGATCTCAAAGTCTTATCTTCAAAAACTTAAGATTTTATAGATAGAGATCTAAAAGGTCTTAACTGTGGATACCTTAGGAGATAGAGATCTCTAGGAATAAGGGTATTCTGACAAGGATTATAGAAATACTGGTTATGATAATTATTAGGCTATAGTATCAATGACACAATAACCAACAAGATTGAGTATTGGTTGCATAAGATGCAACATTCGCATCAGATGCGAGCACTGTTACTGGGGATATGCAAGTGTCGTTAAAGGACTTGGCATAGTCTCGCGGGAACAGAGTGACTGATCAACTTACCTAGCTATTTTCTTAATAGCCTATGATTGTCACATGAGTGTGGGTTTAAATGATTAGCCCATTAATGGCTCTTTGGGCTAGTGGGAGATTGTTGGACATGCGAGCCCACGGCGAGCCATTATGCAATAAATGTTATTGCGAATATCATTCCCTGATCTGAAATGAAGAATGAATAATTTGCATAATAGGTCTCTTTGTACAATTAGGGTTATGTACCATGGCCATCTTAATAATCATACAACTGTTGATTCAACTATTGAATCATAGAGGCTGGTGTTTGGATGAATATCTAAAGGGTTAGATTGAGGACTCATCAAGCACCGTCAAATGATTGTTAAGAGATGATCTCCAACCTGAGTAGGAGATGGCAATCCTTTCTCAATTAGGTTGATATCTAACTGACCTATTGATGCAGGTCCTCTGCATAGGAATAGAGATTCGGAGATGTCAGATTAGTTAGGTCAAAGAGTTGACTTAACGAGATCGAGATAACCAAAGTCCTATATCGTATGCTGTCACGATACAGGTATGCATCCTATGACCGGAGACAAATGTGTAACTATATGTCTGAGTATGTACATTTGGCAGACCAATAGGTTGATGACCTAACCAAGGTCTATACACCGGCGCGCTGGTGTGCATATAAGGGCATATGAGTAATACGATCTCTCAAAGGGATCATACAGGTTCATTTATTGAACCGGAAGGCATGTGCTCACTAATGAGATATTGGGAAGAATCAAATTCCGTGCGCACGGTCGTCTCGCTTTGGAAGCTTGACTGAATTTGTATTGATATATACTTTTGGAAAGTATATGATCAATACCTAGGTATGATATACGCTTTTGGTAAGTATATGATCGATACCGACTCCCAATGATCGAATGAGAAACTGATAGAACCTGAAGTAGACAGTGTAAAGTTGATCTAATACTTGATTCTGAGTCTTCCAGTATGCAGGATGTACATGTATTGGGAATAGCTGAGGGTGATGTGATCATAAATGATTGTATAACTATGACGCTTCCTTTCCTAAGGAGTGATAAAATATGTCTGGATTTTAGTGACTCCTCTCAGTAGAGAAGTAATCTGATCTTGGTCCAAATGTTGGACATTCATCTGAATGTGATTCAGATGCAATTAGAAGATTAGATTTGCGGTCTTGATTTAATCAAGCATCTATGGGAGGCCCGCGATCTGGATTTGAAATAGATCTCAATATCCAAGTCACTATACGTGGAACAATACAATTGCCCTGTCCTTATCTCCAAGTATTCGCGGAGAAAGCGCATTATCCTCGAAAGAGTTCATGGATAATTCCATTATTGATATGAGTATCCGAGCATTGAGAAAATGGATAATTAAATGTGATTTATTTATCATGATTATAAAGAGAGCTATCTTAGATATTTAAATGTGATTTGATTATCAAAGATATAAATAATGTGAATATGATTCATATTATTTAAGCACATGAGAATAGAGATCCAAGATGATTAAATGTGATTTAATTATCATGGATATGAATAATATGGATAGCAATATCCATATTAATCATATATATTATAAATGTGATTTATATTATATAAGAGAGCAATTTGTAATTTACATTTGTTAATTAAATGTTGATGTGAATTGGATTCACATTGGACATTAAATTGAAATGTAATTTACATTTTATTTTGGGTTGTGAATGTGATTCACAAATTTCCAGTGGCATGATTGCAATGTTAACGAAGTAAATTGGATTTATTTTTGTGAAATTATTTGCAACAAAAGTTGCTGCAAATATTGGAGAGAATCATGAGATAATGCAATCTCATGTAATATAGAAAGGAAGCTCCCTTCCTAATAAGGAGAGGGGACGGCTACCAAGTCCTTATAGGACTCTTAGCCGTCCTCCCCCCTTTATGGAAGGAGGCTTGCCTCCTTCCTATTTCTCCAATGGAGATTGATTTGATATAAATCAAATTTATATTTATTATATATTTGATTTTTTATTAAATTAATTGTTGTTGGTTTTTTACCAACAAAATCCTAGCCATTGAAAGAAGCACAATCAGTGAGAGCCATTGGATTTGTGTTGTCCCATGGATTGAGATCCATGGATCCCAAAATGTTATAATGGGAGAGGCACCCCTTTGCTCTTCTTTACACAAGAGAGAACATTAGTCTCTCTCTCTCTCTTTCTCTCTACACGTCAGCCCTCTCTCTCCCTCTCATGGCCGTCCACCATAAATGTCCTAGAGAGGTTCTCCATTGCCGCAGCGTCGTCGTCATGCTTCCCGATTGTTGCTCGTGGAACTCTATCTACTTCGGCGTGCCTTGCTCGTGAAGAAGACGTCGTATCTTGTGTGTCGAGATCAGGAGATCCGCCGCTTGGATCATCAACATGGATTGCGAGAAGCACGCGATTCATCCACGCGCTCGCAAGCGTCTCCTCCGTCGGATCGGACTTGAGACAGGAGGTCTCTTCGTTTAGAGACTCGATCGCAACCACACTTCAAGAGGTAATCCTATTACTTGTTTGTGGTTTAGACGAAACGATCCGAGAAGTGTTCTTGGATTATGTGGTTTCGTCGCATGAAAATTTTTAAATTCCGCTGCATAGAACAACTAGTCCGACTAGTCGTTCTTCGTCGTATAAGATACGACGCTCACGCTTCCGTGATGCGCTTGAGGATTATACCATATCCTTTACATCCACCCTTGATAATTGCTGCAATGCTTGATTTTTAATGTTGACTTATGTGCTACACTGCTAAATAAGTGAAATCGAGCTTATTATATAGAAAGTATAGTCGTGGGTTTGAAAGTAATCCGTGGGAGAATTTCCAAAGATAATGATAGGGTAAAAGTTAGCGTGAAGAGGCAAAGCGGAGTAGAGAGGGAAGAGTGAATGTGACACACTTGGATCCGGGTACCCATTTACACGGTATTCACATTATAGCGTTCATTGATCGCATTAGACAATGAAATTTGAGGGAAAATTTCTGCATTTTGCATTGACATTCAAATCGGTATTCTTAACCTCAAAACAACAAGACGTGCCACCAAAATTTCATTTCATTAATTTTCACATATATATATACATGTAACAAACATAGGATTACAAATTGTAGATAATCCCAAAAATATACAGAAGAGAAAATAAAGCATTTTCCTCAAAATTGAACAAAAACTACAACTGTACCGTCTGGTATATGTGTGTATGCTCGGTATCATTAATCTGGTACTGCAATGTAGGTAATTTGCCTGCCAACCATGCAAGGAAGAAAAAGATATCAACGGATGTTGTGTACATTTCAACATATTAAACAATAACAAGTAATTATGCGTGTTCAAAAGTAAGCAAGTAGAAAGGCATTAAATTTTAAATTTAACAAACTTACCTGCCTAAGAAATGGTTTTATAGGTATTTTGTTTGAATGCCTCAATATTTCCCTTCTCCCCATAGTAGAATAAAATTTTCATATATTAGATGTGTTGGGAAAAATGAAAGAGATGTTTATTCCATAAGCCCTAGGCTCTCTTATATAGGAGAGTAGCCTATGGGTAAATTACATAAAGCATACAACTGAAAATAAAAATAACAGAGAGACACACAGACAACTAATATATGCGTTAACACTCCCCCTCAAGATGGAGCATAGATATCAATCATGCTCAGCTTGGACTCACACTTCTGGAATGGGCCTCGTAGTAATGCCTTGGTGAATATATCGGCAATTTGATTCTCTGAGGTGACATGCGATGTAGCAATGAACCCCTTCTGAATCATGTCACGTATGAAGTGACAGTCAACCTCAATATGCTTGGTCCGCTCATGGAAAGCTGGATTGTTTGCAATGAACAAGGCTGCCTGATTATCACATTCTAAGTTCATAGGAAGTGGTATATCTAGACATAGATCTATAAGTACAGCCTTCACCCACATCATCTCTGTGCTAGCCTGGGCGATAGCCCTATATTCAGATTCAACACTAGATCTGGCTACCATCGTCTGTTTCTTGCTCCTCCATGAGATTAGAGAATCTCCAACATAGACTGCAAACCCCGAGGTGGACTTCCTGTCCTTGGGACAACCTACATAGTCTGCATCCGCACATGCTGAGATAGAAATCCCCTTTCCCTTCTTGAATAGCAAACCTGCACCTGGAGATGATTTGAGGTATCTAAATATCATATGTATGGCATCCATATGAACCTGATGTGGTTTCTCCATGAACTGGCTCACATGACTCACTGCAAAGGATATATCGGGCCTAGTGATCATGACATACAACAGTTTGCCTACCAGTTCTCTGTATCTTCTCCTGTCCACCTCCTCTGTGTCATCATCATAGAGGTTCATGCTGGGGTCCATTGGTGTTGTAGCAGGCCGACACCTAAGCATACCTGTTTCACTCAACAGGTCCGTAAAATATTTCCTCTGCGACATTACTAATCCATATGGATTTCTAGCAAATTACAGCCCCAGAAAATATCTAAGGACTCCAAGATCCTTAGTGACAAATTCGCTCCCCAGCTTCTCTTTCGCCTGCTTTATGCCTTGCTCATCATCTCCTGTAATCAGGACGTCATCTACGTAAACCATAATTGCAATAATACCTCTTGAAGTCTTCTGTACAAACAAGGAATGATCAACATTGGAGCGTTTGTATCCCTGTTTTTCAAAGAGGTCTGAGAGCTTCTGAAACCATGCTCTGGGGCTCTGCTTAAGGCCATAGATAGCCTTATGAAGTCTGCACACCTTGGAACACTCCCTCTCAACAGCAAAACCGGGTGGCTGTTGCATATAGACTTCCTCTTGCAGGTCTCCATATAAGAACGAGTTCTTCACATCCAACTGATATATCGGCCACTCTCGATTGACTGCGACTGACAGCAAGATCCGGAGAGTGGAATGACGGGCTACTGGCGAGAATGTATCAAGATAATCCACCCCGTATGTCTGTGTAAAACCACGTGCAACAAGGCGGGCCTTGTATCTGTCAATGTTGCCATCTGCATTTTGCTTCACCGTAAACACCCACTTGCAGCTCACCGGGGTCACATCTGGAGGTATAGGAATTAGACTCCAAGTTCCCCTAGATTGAAGTGCCGCCATTTCCTCCTCCATTGCTAGATGCCATCTACTATCCTGCAGAGCATCTTGATAATTCCGTGAAATATCAGCAACTGACAAGGCCATCACAAAGTTCCTGAAATCCCCAGATAGTCGCTCAAATGACACAAAAGCTGCCAATGGATATGTAACGCAGCTCCTCTTTGATTTGCGTATAGCAATAGGAACATCTAAATCAGTTGTGTCCTCATCTGGCCCATGCAACATATCCTTCTCAAAAATATCATTAGATCCATCAAGAGAAGTATCTTCAGTACATACCATAGGCGAGCTAGGAGATGAGCCATGACCATGAGCTGGAGGAGGCCTGCGGGTATAATGGAACGGTAGTGGTGAAACGGGGATCGATGATGGTGGTGGTGGTGGTGATGGTGGTGAGGGTGCTGGAGGTGGTGGTGTCATGTATATAGCGTCGGTAGTCAGTGGAGGTAGCTGTTGATCACCTGAAGATGAAAAATACATTACGGATTCAAAAAATGTAACATCTGCACTGACCATATACCGCCTACGCAAAGGATCAAAACACTTGTACCCCTTTTGAGTTCTGGAGTACCCAACAAACACACACTTGACAGCCCTAGGAGAGAGCTTGTCAACACCGGTAGACAACTGGTGGACAAAGGCAACTGAACCAAACACACGGGGAGTAAGGGAAAACAGATCCTTCCCAGGATAGATAATGGAAAAAGGAATCTGTTCATCCAAGACAGAGGACAGCATACGGTTAATTAGGTAACATGCAGTGAAAACCGCGTCACCCCAGTAAGAATAAGGAACATGACTCTGTATAAGAAGTGATCTTGTGACATCTAGCAGGTGGCGATGTTTCCTTTCAGCAATCCCATTTTGTTGACAGGTATAAGCACATGATGTTTGATGTATAATCCCTTTTGAGGAGTAGTAGTTGGCTAGGACATGAGTATACAATTCTAGGGCATTATCACTTCTTACAAACTTCACAGATGTGGAGAAAACATTTTGAATTTCATTCAGAAAATGGATAATAATATCGCCTGCTTCAGATTTATTTTTCATTAAAAATACCCATGACACATGAGAGAAGTCATCCACAATAACTATATAAAATATGTGTCCCTGATGATCAGGTACACGACTCGGACCCCAAATATCATCATCAAATAACTCAAACTTGGAGGTACTACTCCGACCTGGACGACTGGAAAAGGTAGACCTGTGATGCTTTCCCAACTGACAAGCCTCACATTGGATAGATGTGTGAGGAAGACCCTGGGGTAACACACGATGCAAATTCTGAAGCGGTAGATGCCCAAAGCGCAGATGCCACAGTAAAGGAGATACAGGTCCAGTGGGAAGGGATGAGGTTCCAGCGAATGGAGTCTGATTTAGGCGGTAGAGGCCTCCTTGCTCATAGCCACGACCAATCACGTTGCCCGTACGGATGTCCTGAAAAATAAGAAAAGATGGATCAAAAATTGCCTGACATTGTAAATCCTTCGTAATCTGACTGATTGACACCAAATCCATTGAAAAGTCAGGTGCATGTAGCACATTCTTGAGCTGCATAGAAGATGTCAGTCTAATCTCCCCCTGACCAGTGATGGGAGAATGTGTACCATTGGCAATGACCACTGTTCGGCCTGGAGGAATCTGAGAATATCCTGTAAGTAAACTCTGATCGTCACATAGATGATGTGTAGCGCCTGAGTCCATCATCCACGGTAATGTATCTGATCTACTACTGGTAAGTTCAAGTTTGCTACCTAAAGCACTGGTAGACGCAGAAGCAGAAGCAACAACATCAGATTGACTCTCAGTAGTAGGTGTTGGGCCAGGTGGGGGAATAATGCCCCTTAGACGGGCAACTAGATCATCGAACCGCTGATCCAAAGTAGCAGCAGATGAAGGCTCTATCTGCTCAGCGACTCGTGTAGATGCAGGAAATCCATGCTTCGAGTAGCATGTGTCTTCATTGTGTCCAACGCGATGACAGTAAGTACATGTTGGCCGAGTGCGGCCTCCTCCTCTGCCACGAGGTCCACGTCCACGGGTCTGATGATGAAATCCGCTACCCCTGTTGGCAGCCATGGCTGAAGTATTCTGATTCGTGGCCGTGGAAGGAACGGTGATCCGGCTCAGTCTATGGAAGGCTTCCTCCATGGAAGGAATAGTAGAGTGGGCCAAGATCTGGGATCGTGCTGCCTCATACTATGGATCAAGTGCAGCAAGGAACACGCCCACCATAGTCGCATTCCGATATGTCTTCTGCTGTTAGAGGCATGAAGCTGTAGAGCTTCTCGAACATCCCTCTCAGGGATGTGTAGAGTAGAGGGCGACCATTCTGCTTTATAGTGAATATGTCATGCTGGAGTTGCAGAATCTTTGTCTCGTTCTTCGCCTGCGAATATGTTGCCGCCACAATGTACCACATATCCTTGGCCGTGGGTTGATGTAAAATGTCATTGGCTATCTCAATTGCCAACGTACCAAATAGCCAAACTTTGGCGTATGCGTCATCAGCCTCCCAAGAGGCATTGGCTCCAGTCTTCTCAGCAGGCTCTGATTCGGTAAGAATATGCTTCTTCCCTGTTGACTTCATCATGCTCATGAACTGCATCGCCTACAGTTCATAGTTTGTGCCGTCCATTTTGACGATAGGCACCGGACCACGGAAGGCGCCAATGTATGGGATATCCGCCTTGCTTTTTGACATACTGGAAACTGAAGACTGGAGCGATTGACTGAAGATAAGATTTGTCTACAATGACATAGATGGGTTTAGTTGCCTGTGTAGACCTCAAACAACTAAACCCATGTAGGTGACGGTGTGCTCTTTAAGGCTTTGCACACGCTTAGGGCTCCTTAATGCCCTCTGACCTCACAGAAACATGCACCGTGAAGTTACACACAGGCGTACAACCGCGCATGAAGTTGCGCGTACAGGCGCAGACGAGCGCGCAGCCGCGCGTGAAGGAGCACGCTCAGGCGCGTGATGGAGTGTGCACAGGCGTAGACCTACGCGCACAGGCGCGTGAAGGCGCGCGTATAGGCCCGGGAAGGAGCGCGCACAGGCGCAGACCTACCCGCACATGCGCGTGAAGGCGTACAGGCAGGCGCGCAGGGGCGCACAGGCAGGCGCGCAGGAGCGTGGGCACTGGTGGAGGCGCAACTGCGGAGCAGAAGCGCTGACGGCGCCAACGATGAGAGAGAGGGGCTCGCGGGTGGGGTGGGGTAGGGTTAGGGTTTTGAGAAGTCCGGTCTAGGACCGTCGCTCTGATACCATGTTGGGAAAAATGAAAGAGATGTTTATTCCATAAGACCTAGGCTCTCTTATATAGGAGAGTAGCCTATGGGTAAATTACATAAAGCATA
This sequence comes from Ottelia alismoides, assembly GCA_037367405.1. NCBI lineage: Eukaryota > Viridiplantae > Streptophyta > Magnoliopsida > Alismatales > Hydrocharitaceae > Ottelia > Ottelia alismoides. Next base: position 493,475 of record JAZKJV010002206.1, on the reverse strand, counting down.
CAACTGAAAATAAAAATAACAGAGAGACACACAGACAACTAATATATGCGTTAACAAGATGATGACCCATAAGTATATGTTTTTTCTTTTGTTATAGAGAGATCATGATTATGGATATTGATAATGAGGATGATGAGTTTCTGATCTGATCATTGATTTTGCCAATTTCTTTAAGTCTAGTGGATAGTCTCTGTTCTTGGTCTGAGGGTGACCTCACACCGTGATTTGCCTGCCAAGCATGCAAGGAAGAAAAAGATGTCAACGGATGTTGTGTGCATTCCAACATATTAAACAATAACAAGTAATTAAGTGTGTTCAAAAGTAAGCAAGTAGAAAGGCATTAATTTTTAAATTTAACAAACTACCTGCCTAAGAAACGTTTTTATAAGTATTTTGTTTGAATGCCCCAATATTTCCCTTCTCCCCATAATAGAATAAATTTTCATATATTAGATGATGACCCATAAGTGTATGTTGTTTCTTTTGCCATAGAGAGATCATGATTATGGATATCAATAATGAGGATGAGTTTCTGATCTAACCATTGATTTTGCCAATTTCTTTAAGTCTAGTGGATAGTCTCTGGTCTTGGTCTGAGGGTGACCTGATACTATGACCCTAAGGTGTGAAGAGTAGCTTAGGGTTGGAGTACCTCCGTAGACATACAGTGAAGTGTAATACATCCTAGCTAAGTTCCCAAGATATTCACTAGCTTACTTATCACTTGTAGTAGTTGTCCCAAGATCTGATTTATTGTCGATGATTGATGTTTGATGATGAGCGATGATATGGTACTGAGTTCATATGTAACTTAATCATGATTGATCTCAACACTAGCCAATTCAATTGTGCTTTATTCCAAGTTTAATTGTGACTACTCCAATTTCAACTGTAACTGTTTCAGATGTAGTCATATTCTGATGTAGCCATTGCCAACCTATTGGCGGAAAAGTAACCAAAACTCAAGCGGTGAGGAAGTCTCCTAAGAGACCACCCTTCCGTCTTTCCCTCAAGTGGAAGTATTGTCCATTAGAGGGATATGTCTACTCCAAAACTACGCCACTGAGACGGGTGAAAGAGACTCTCCGGAAAAGCCATTCTAGAAACCGATCCGACTAGTATGGCCTAACGAGCGTGTACGAAAAACTAAAATCGAGGAACCCCCAGCCTAGGTATCCTAAAAAAGAAGGTCAATGAGATTGGTCGAAAGTCAAGATCCCAACGAGGCGTAAAAACACTACGAGGTTGCGGAAAATTGTGAAAAGGACTAGGATACTAGAACCACGCACTTGGTTGCCGCTGCCCTATCTGGGCTTCCTTTCCTCCACCTAGTTGAGGATCACCGCGCCCTTGCACGATCAGGTATAAGGATTACCGTGACCGAAACAATTAATATTTGTTAATCAACATAGATTCTTAATATTTTTACTTGATAACTTATCCCCAACACTTCCACTTGATTACTGTTTCCCAATATTTTCTCTCCTTTGTATATACTTTCTGTAGATATACTTGTTATTTTATTTTGTACAGTTTCGTATTTTCCTTTTTCTTTTGGACTCTTGATATATTTTACCCATAGGCTACTCTCCTATATAAGAGAGCCTAGGGCGTGTGGAATAAACAAGTCTCTTATTTTACCCAACATGGTATCAGAGCGACAGTCCTAGAACGGAGTTCTCGAACCAAACCCTAGCCCTAGCCTCCACCTTCGAGCCCTCTGCGCGCGTGCCTCCCAGCCTTGCGTCGCCCCCGGCCCCAGCCCCATGTTCGGTCCCGCTCGGCCTCGTGCCGCCTCCAGCGTCGCGCTAGGCCTCGCGTCGCTCTCGGTTCCAGCCTCGACGTTGCTCGGTCCCAACCTCGGCATTGCCAGTCCCTGTGTGCGCTCCTATACGCGCATCTGTGCACGTTCCTGTGCGCACATCTGTATGCGTGAAGCACCTGGTTCCCGTGCGACCCTAGTCCCATACAACCCCAGCTTCCGTACGCGTGCAGCTGTAGGTCAGCGTGTGTGCGACTCCAGTCCTCGTTCCGCGCGCGCGTTTCCAAATTAATGGGTTTTGTTGCTTAAGTGTACACATGCAACTAAACCCGTTAATGTCCATGTAGACGATCATATCTTCAGTCTACAACCCTAGTCTTTTATTATCATAATGTCAGAAAGCAAGACAGACGCCCCATCTACAGGTGCCTTAAGAGGTCCAACGCCTATTGTGAGAATGGATGGGTCAAATTACGAATTGTGGGCAATGCAGTTCATGAGTATGATGAAGTTAACCGGTAAGAAGAACGTTCTTACCGAAGAAGAGTCTGCTGAGAAGACCGGGTCAACGCCTCATGGGAGGCAGATGATGCATATGCCAAGGTTTGGATATCAAGAACCCGGGCAATTGAGATTGCCAATGATATTCTCCATCAGCCCATTGCAAAAGCAATGCGGGATATTATGAGTGCTACATATTCACAGGCAAAGAATGAAATGAAGATTCTGCAACCCTAGCATGACATCTTTACCATCAAGCAGAATGGACGGCGTCAACACTCATTGTACACATTTTTATGAGGAATGTTTTAGAAGCTTTACAGCTTCATGCCTCTCACAGCCACTCCTGAGAAACAAAAGACCTACCGGAATGCCACTATTGTTGGTGTATTTCTGGCGGCTCTAGATCCAGAGTACGAGGCTGCATGTTCCCAGATCTTGGCAGACTCCACCATTCCTTCAATGGAGGAAGCTTTTCACAAACTGAGCCGTATTATTGTTCCTTCATCCACATCAAATCAGATAGCCTCAACCATGGCAGCGAATCGAGGTCACGGTCAGTTCCGTGGTCATGGACCACGGGGAAGAGGGGGTCGTGTTCGGCCATCATGCACCTTTTGCCACCGTTCTGGGCATACCAAAGACACGTGCTACTCCAAATATGGATTTCCTGCTTCTACACGTGTATCTGAATAGATTGAGCCCCCATCTGCTCACCTCTGGATCAACTTTTTGATGATCTTGTAGCCTGTATGAGGGGCATTATTCCTCCATCCGGTCCCGTTGCATCAGTACCTGTTTTTGATAGTCACTCTGATGTTGCTGCTTCTGCATCCACCGGTACCTCATGTAGCACTTATGCATTTAGTAGCAGTAGTGGATCAGATTTTTTTGAGTGGATTATGGACTCTGGTGCCACACATCATCTGTGTGGTGATCAAGGTCTATTTACAACCTACCAACATGTTCCTCCAGGCTGTACTGTGGTTATTGCCAATAAAACGCATTCTCCGATCACTGGTTAGGGGGAGATTAGCCTGACACCCTCTATACACCTCAAGAACGTGCTGCACACACATGATTTGTCTATGAATTTATTGTTCATTAGCCAACTTACAAAGGATTTACATTGTCGAGCAATTTTTGATCCATCTTCTCTCATCTTTCAGGACATCCTTACGGGCAACGTGATTGGGCGTGGCTATTAGCAAAGCAGCCTATATCGTCTCAGTCGGACCCCTTATGCCGGGACCTCCTCTCTACTTGTTGTTTCCTCCCTCCTATGGCACTTGCACTTTGGACATCTACCGCTTCAGAAACAGTGCCGTGCGACCTCACACGTCCATCCAGTGCGAGGCTTGTCAGTTGGGAAAGTACCATCGGTCTACCTTTCCCAGTCGTTAGAGTCGGATTAGTAGCTCCAAGTTTGAGTTGTTTCATGTCGATATCCAGGGTCCTAATCGTGTTCCTGATCATCAGGAACACATGTTTTATATGGTTATTGTGGATTATTTCTCTCGTGTGTCTTGGTTCTTTTTGTTAAAGAATAAATCTGAAGCGGGGAATATTATCATAAATTTCATCAATGAAGTTCGTAATATTTTTTCTGCATCTGTAAAGATTGTGAGAAGTGATAATGTCTTGGAATTTTGTACTCATACTCTCTCTAATTATTTCTCAACTCAAGGGATTATCCACCAAACATCCTGTGCCTATACTTCCCAACAAAATGGAGTTGCATAAAGAAAGCATCGTCATTTACTTGATGTTACCAGGTCGCTTCTCATACAGAGTCATGCCCCTCATTCTTTCTGGGGCGATGCTATCCTAACAACATATTATCTCATTAATCGTATGCCGTCGTCTGTCTTAGGTGAGAAGATTCCTTTCTCCCTTGTTTTTCCAGAAAGATAATTGTTCTCCCTCATTCCCCGTGTGTTTGGCTCGGTGGTCTTTGTCCACCAGTTGTCTCCAGGTATTGACAAGCTCTCTCCTCGGTCTATCAGGTATGTTTTCGTCGGGTGCTCCAGAACACAAAGGGGGTACGTGTGTTATGATCCATTGCGCAGGAGATATTTCGAGTATGTCATGTACTTCTCTTCTATAGGTGATCAGTTGGTATCCTCAGGCACCGATGAAGCTATATACGTGCCACCACCATCACCACCTCCACCACTACCATCACCACCTCCACCACTACCATCTCCTACAACTCTTGTTATCGTTCCTGTTCCCCCATTGCCACTCCACTATACCCGTCGACCTGCTTCTGCTCATGGTCACCTCTCATCAACTAGCTCTCCTGAGGTATGTTCTGAGAATGTAATCAATATTGATGGATCTGACGACTTACCTGAGCAGGATGTGTTACAGAGGCCAGATGAGGATGCAGGTGATTTGGATCTTCTTATTGCACTTTGGAAACAGAAGCGCAGTTGCGCGTCATATCCTATAATATCCACTATTTCTTTTGATTAATTATCTGGAGAATTCAGGAGCTTTGTCATTGCACTATCGGCGGTGGATATTCCAAATAATTACCAAGATGTGTTGAAGGATAGTAGATGGTGTTTAGCCATGGAAGAAAAGATGACTTCTCTTCAGTCAAGAGGTACTTGGAGCCTTGTTCCTGTACCTATCGGTATGTCTACAGTGAGCTGCAAGTGGGTCTTTACGGTTAAGCTGAATGCATATGGCAGCATTGACAGATACAAGGCACGCCTGGTTGCTCGTGGCTTTACACAGACATATGGGGTGGATTATCTTGATACATTCTCGTCGGTTGCTCGTCATTCTACCCTACGGATCCTTCTCTCTGTTGCACTTACTCGTGATTGGCAACTATTCCAATTAGATGCCAAGTATACATTTTTATATAATGACACTCAGGAGGAAGTCTACATGCGACAACCACCTGATTTTGCTGTTGAGGGGGAGTGTTCTAAGGTGTGTAGAGTTCATAAGTCCATCTATGGCCTTAAGCGGTACCCCAGAGTTTGGTTCTAGAAGCTGTTAGACCTGCTTGAAAAACATGGTTACATACGTTCCAATGCAAATCATTCCCTATTCCTACAGAAGACATCCAGAGGTATTATTGCAATTATGGTGTATGTAGATGATATCTTGATTACATGTTATGATGGACAAGGAATTCAGAGGGCAAAAGAAATGTTGGTTCGTGAGTTTGTCACCAAGGACCTTGGAGTTTTTAGATATTTTCTAGGACTGGAGTTCGCCAGAAATCCTCATGGGCTGGTAATGACTCAGAGGAAATATGTCACTGACCTGTTGAGTGAAACAAGAATGCTTGGTCTTCATCCTGCCACTACACCCATGGATCCCGGTATGAAATTATATGATGACGACACTGATGAGGTGGATAGGACAAGATACAGAGAACTGGTTGGCAAGCTTCTTTATATTACTATTACCAGACCCAATATCTCTTTTGTTGTTAGTCGGGAGAGCCAGTTCATGGGGCAACCACGTCAAATATATATGGATGCTATACGTATGATACTCAGGTATCTTAAGTCATCTCCAGGTACATGTCTGCTATTCAAGAGAGACAAGGAGATTACTTTTTCAGCATGTGCAGATGCTGATTACACAGGATGCCCCAAGAATAGGAAGTCCACCATTGGATTTGATGTGTATGTCGGAGACTTTCTGGTCTCTTGGAGAAGCAAGAAGCAAACGGTTGTAGCAAGATCCAGTGCTGAGTCTGAATATATGGCTATGGCCCAGGTCAGTACAGAAATAATGTGGGTGAAAGCTGTTGTTACAGATCTATATATAGAAGTCCCTCTTCCTATGGCTCTGGAATGTGACAATCAAGCTGCCCTATTTATTGCAAATAATCCAGCATTTCATGAACGAACCAAGAACCAAGGTTGTAGAAAGCGGTAGTCGGTATTCAGTCGGCAGGATCACCTACTAAGGATTGGTCAGCAGTCGGGTGACTAGTCGGAATTAGTCGGTCAATAGTCGGTTTTGAATTTTTTATTATTTTAAATATATAAATCAGTTTTCATACATATATTCGTATGTATATACATTTATTTGTACATTTTATATGACATCATGATGAAACAAAAGAAGTAATTGACTTTAAATATAATATTAAGCATATTAGAATATGTTTGCTTTAAAAAAAGTGAAAAACAAAAAAAAATAAAAAAGGTTGTTGTAAAAGGCGGCCGATTAGTCGGCCGACTAGGCCGACTAGTCGGCCAGACTAGTCGGGTGGACCGACTAAGGGCCGACTAGGCCTAGTCGAGTCGGCTACCCCCCCGACTCGACTAGTCGGACCGACTAGTCGGCCTAGTCGGCCGACTTTTGCAAGCTTGCCAAGAACATTGAGGTTGATTGTCACTTCATACGAGATATGATTCAGAAGGGGTTTATTTCTACATCCCATGTTAGCTCATGTGACCGAACTGCATACATCTTTACCAAGGCATTACTTCGAGGGCCGTTGCAGAAGTATTCGTCCAAGTTGAGCATGATTGACATCTATGCTCCACCTTGAGGGGGAGTGTAGAGATATATGTTATTCTATTTTGTACTGTTTTGTATTTTCCTCTTTCTTTTGGACTCTTGATGTATTTTACCCATAAGCTGCTCTCCTATATAAGAGAGCCTAGGGCGTATGGAATAAAAAAGTCTCTTGGGTCTAAACCGGAGGTTGTTAAAATCTTAATTAACAACACTTTCATATACGATTGATATTGTTAGATAATTAAGATCTTAAAGGAGATATCAAGGAAGGGTCTAAACTGGAGGTTGTTAAATCTTAATTAATTGACAACATGAGAATATATATATATATGTGTGTGTGTGTGTGTGTGTGTGTTACCTAATTTAGACATTGACTAATTCAATGACTTAATTTAGTCAACATTAACTCTTTTTTTAAAATAATGCTTGCACATGATGGGTACAGTCGGTAGTTTGAATTATTTTTATTTATTGTTATTAAAAAATAGAGATGCGGAAGCGAACATGGAAAAGATAAAGAACAACGAAGAACGCGGGATTTAACGTGGAACCCTACTCCGTGAGGAGCGGGATGAAACCATGGGAGAAGCTCTCAAAGGGGCGTGTTATGCATTGCACTTTCTCTCAATGGTAGCAAGAGGTTTAGAGCTCCTTATATAGCCTCTACAGAGCCTCCAAGTCCCACCACTGGACAATGTGGGACTAAACACTGGATGGGGTAAATGGATCTTCTCCAGGATCCATTTACCTTGCTACTACTCAATAGGCGCACAACCAAATACTCTAACACTCCCCCTCAAGCTGGAGCATGCAATGCTCAATTTGGACAAACAGAAAGAAACTCAACTCAACGCTACAAGACACTACGAACGATATCAGCCCAACGCGCACATTGTTGCAGTCGAGGACGTTGCTTCTCATGCCGTGCAGGTGAGGAGGACGAATGAGCTGGATTGTGAGTCTGCTGAATCTCCTCGTCGGAGAGCATGCTCTCTGAACTGCGCCTGTCAGAGTCGCTGCAACTGGAAATGAGTATCCTCGTCGGAGTACTCTGGCCAGCCACAATAATGTGGACAACTGCTCCATCTCTGAAAAGGGCCTAACTGAAAAGGAGTCGTGGTTGTGCAATCCTCATCAGAGTCCACTGTCGCTGGAGAATGGAGTCTAAAATAAGTCTTCTCGTCGGAGAACTGGGTCTCTCCCATCTGGCTCAGAGAATGGTGTACTGCTCTGGTGTACCTATGATACCACATGAAAACCCTTGCCTACATGGCGTAGGAATGGTCCTCTACTCTGGAGTCCCTATGGCTCACATGAAAACTCTGGTCGAAACAACAAGAACGGATGTGGACCTCTGACACTGATGGCATACATGTGCTCATCTGAAAATGACCGCATACATGTGTGTGTCTTTAACTGAGTCTCTCTCTGGAGAACTCGAAAATAGGTCACTCAAGCATGGAGTGCCTCGATCTTGGACTCTGACCAGTCTGTCGAGTCTGAACAACTGCGCATCACACTTGTGGACTCGGAATCTGAATGTCGAGTCTGAATCTTGCGCATGGAGAAACTGTAGAGTCCGAACATCTGGAAGGTCTGGAAATCTGCATCTGAATCCGGAACATCTGAATAATACCTGTGACTCTACATAATACTCCCCCTTTCTCCCATGCTTGTCGGAAAATGACTCGACAAAGTTGGGAGAAGACAAGATAAATAGGGGTAAACATGAATATCCACAAACATTTCTTATGGCTTTTCATTTTTTATAAGCCATCATTTTTTTAACAATTTTTTTAAACTGTATCATAAATTTTTTTTTCTCGACCTTTTTTTTTCAAATTTTCCTCTCTTTTTTTAAGGGCTTGCTCCCCCCTTTTTCTTTTAGGCCCCTCGTCATTTTTTTTACGTAATGAATTTGGCTAAATTGAGCTCTACAGGAACAATCCCTATGGGCTTAAAAAAAAATCCAAAACTTCGGCCGCTTTTTGCAAATTTTTTAAATTATACTGGCCACTCTTCTTAGGGTTCCCACGGGGGAAACCCTTCGACTGTGCGCCGCTCGCGCATGGGGAGCAACTGCTACACATGTCGCTGCCTGGATGATCGTTCCGCGTGCGCACGATGCGCCACTGCCTGGAGAAGAAGCTGGAGCCGCATGGAGGGCCGGACGCTTGGTGGCTCGAGCGCCGCATGGGGCGCCGCCTTGAGGAAGAACGCATGCCAGGAGGAGATCGCGCGCGTTGCGCGCCTGGAGGCCTGGAACAGTGCCGCCGCCAACAAGCGCCAGGAGGTTGCGTAGGGATCTCCTGGAGCCGCCATTGGGCTCCTCTTAGAAAGGGAGACTCGTGCCGCCAGCGCGTGCCTGGGGTCTCGCAAAGGCAAGAGGGCTTGAAGGTGCATGGGAGATTAGGGTGCGTAGCTTGTAGAGTGGAGGCGCCTTGGGTCTCGCTGCGACGAGAGGGCCATCGTTCGAGAGAAAGGTTGCGCCAACTGGCAGCGGAAGGAGAACCGCCTGGTGAAAGGGCGGCGCCTGATGGAGCATCTATGCCCACCGTATGTGGCTAGGATCTGAGAGAATCGACAGAACACTTTGTGCTGGGGAACGATGCCTGCGCTGGGGAACGATGCCTGCACTCGAGATACTTCTTGAACACTTTGCGCATGGCCTGTGTGCAAAGGGAACGGTGCCTGCGAACATCGCCGTACGGACTAGATGCGCCATACACGGCTAGGTTTTAAAAAAAAACCTAGACCATGTTCTCTGAGAATCAAACAGATTATGGTTTCATGAAACCCAAAAAAAACTCTGAGCAGATCTCGAATAATTTACATAAAATCGAATCTCGAATAAATAATCAATATGAAATCCTCGAGAAACGAACCCGCTCTGATACCATGTTAAAAAATAGAGATGCGGAAACGAACATGGAAAAAGATAAAGAACAACGAAGAACGTGGGATTTAACGTGGAACCTTACTCCGTGAGGAGCGGGATGAAACCACGGGAGAAGCCCTCAAAGGGGCATGTTATGCATTGCACTTTCTCTTAATGGTTACAGGAGGTCTGGGGCTCCTTATATAGCCTCTCCAGAGCCTCCAAGTCCCCCCACTGGACAATGTGGGACTAAACACTGGATGGGCTAAATGGATCTTCTCTAGGATCCATTTACCCTGCTACAACTCAATAGACGCACAATCAAATACTCTAACAATTGTCATTCTTATTATTCATGTTTATAAACAATAATACTAATCAGTCTCTTAATTGATAAATAATAAATTCTCCTTGTTAACCTCTTCCATCAATATCTCTTTTCTAGTCCCAGGAGATAGTGACTTAATTTTAATTCAACTTTTGAATTATATATATATATATATATATTACAAACCGATACTCAATTAATGAGGTTCACATATTTCTGAACTTAGTCCTTAAATACCCTAATATAGTTGTAAGGTGATACATCATTTTACCTTATTTATTTCGGCATACGACAATGACTATATAACTTGTACAGTAAAGAGCTTAAATTGATTCATTTTTTTTCTATTTCAAAAAATTAATAGAAATGACACATAACCGAACATTATTTTAAAAAATATCTAATGGCAGTAGTTTAACTACGGAAAAAGAGCTTAAATTTTATCATTCATTTTTACATTTTTTTAGTTAGAGATTTACTTAAATCAAAGCATTTTTCTTTTTTCTGACATTTCAATAGAAGTTACATTTAAGAAGGTAAATCGAATCATTTTTTCTTTTTCAAAAATTTCAATAGAAATTATACAGTAAGTATTATTCCAGTCCAAAAATTTAAATTTTTAAAAGCTATTTTGTGATTTAAAATCCCAATTTCTCAACAATTGAGGATCCATTGTGAGAGACATATGCATGGTAACAAGGAGGGAAAATAATTGAATTGTATCTCACTAGATCTCCTAAGGTATCCGCATCACAAATGTTGGCCATCCGCATCCACAAGAAAGGCAAAAGGTGCTAAAGGTGTGGGGGTCCGGGTCATCTTGCGTTGGAATGCCCGAAGCCGCCTTGTTGCTTTCGGTGCGGGTGTGTTGGCCATCACCGCCTTCAATGCACCCTGACAGTGGCGAATGCGTTAAACCTTACGACGGGAGCCAGACGGAATGACTTGCGGGAAGGCTCTGCTTTTCCGACATCGGGGAAATCTTTTGCCTCCGTTGTCAGGGGTGAGGCCCTGAATATGGGTGTCGTTTCTATGGAAGAGAATGCTGTGTTTACAGGCTGGAAGGTGATTAATTGGCTAGTAGGGCAGTGGGCTAAGGAATCTTTGACGTTGAGATCGGTATGGGCGGGTTTGTTGCTTCAGTTTGGAGGGGAGTTTGTCAGGGATGTCTGCATGATTGGTATCTGCAAATGATGTGTTCGCGGGCTCTCGCTGATGCAGGCGAAGCGGTTGTTGCACTTAAGTGGAAATAGTGATGTCTGCTGGAGGATGCCAAATTTTTTCTGAAGGGGGAGAGAAGTTTCTCTTCTCTCAGGTGCTACATCTCTGAGGTGTCCCGTTCCTTTCCTGGAGGCTTGATGTAGTTAAGAACGTAATCAAGGGTTTTGGCTACATTAAGAAGATTTTGTTTGATGGAAATTAGCCGGGCTCAGACCCTCAATTCAGAGTGGTGATGATCGATTCATTTGAAGATGTGGATTCTACACCTCGCAGGGTGATGTTGCATTTCGGTGGCGAGGTGTTCCCCATTGAAGTCCGGTGTCTTCAACCACCGCCGCCACCATTGCCGTTGAGGGAGGCTGGTCTTAATACTGTAACTCGTGATCCCGCCTCCTCGGAGTCCGGAGGGGGGGGGGAACGCCTTGTCTTCTCGATTTGTTTTGATGGCGCAGATTTATTCCTATTCATCTTGGATCGTACGGGTACCGCTTGTGGAGCTAAAAAGGCAATCTCGGTGTGTCTTTTAAGGGATCGGTTGACGCACTATTTCTAGATGCATTATGGGGACATGCCCCTTTACGTTTGCAGCTGACATGCTCAAATCCTTCTGGTGGAGTCCGAAAAAGATTTTCAGACTTTTTCCCTTTTCTCACTAGGGCTGGGTTTTGCGAGTCCAAGGTTGCGTGGTTTCGAAGGGCGTTCGGGTTGGGTTCTCGGATCCGATTATGGCTCCTGGACCTCTTATTTCGTCGGTGCTACCTGATTCTCTTTCGTCTCTGTTTAACCATGCATCCAATGCTTTACCGTGCTTGGAGGTTGGACAAAGTGGTTTGAAAATACTTATGGTAGAATTCTTAGAGGATGACCAAACCGCACTTTCTTTGGGTACATATGCGAACATTTTCAAAAGCGTGAACAAAAGATACATGAGGAGAAAGAAACAGAGGGTTGTGAACAACGAAGTGGCTTCTCTTTCTAATCGGAAGGTTGTGATAGCGTCAACTGTAGGGGCTGTGAGCCTCTTGGGGAGTCAAAATTATGTTAAATGAAGATTCTTACGTGGAACGTAAGAGGTCTGAGTGACCCGAAGAAGAGGCGTGCTCTTGGGGCGAGATTAGTTGAGTGGGAATGCGATGTCATCCTGCTGCAGGAATTAAAATTGGGTTCGTGCGATAGGGTTGTTTGGTGTTCTTTCGACTTGAGTGGGTTTAAAAATTTCAGGGCGCTAGATGCTTGTGGTTTGTCTGGGGGGCTTATCATTACGTGGAAGGAGGCAATCTTTACTTGTAGGGCGGAGGTGAGAGGGTCCCACATGATCATGGTTCTGCTTGAATGTGCTTCCACACGGTCTTTCTTTGCTTTAAGCTGTGAGGAGTTGTGGGCGGATATCCGGGCTTCTCATGAGGCTTTTCCTGAGTATGTCTGGCTCCTTAGTGGGGATTTCAATGTGACCTTGCTTTCATTGGATCGCCCGCACTTGCGGGGTGGGCAGGATCCTGGTTCTGATACGTTTGCCGAGTAAATGGATGAGTTGCAGCTGGAGGTGCTTGATGCTTCAGACACGAAGTTAACTTGGAGGAGCTCTGGGTCCCGTTCTAGAATTGATCGATTTTTTGCTTGTTCTGAGATGATAGCTCTTTTCCCTTGTTCGTTTGTTTCTTCTTGACCCAGGTCGCGCTCTGATCATACTCCCTTGGTTTGGGATTCAGGTTCTTTGGTCCTCCCAAGGGGTTTTTTCTGGTTTGAGCGAATCTGGTTGCTTGAAGAATCCTTCAGATCTCTGGTTAACTATTTCTGGACTACAATACCGATGACTGCTCCGCAGCAAGGAAATTTTCAGATGAGCTCATAGGGCTTCGTCAGTGGCTCTGTTAGTATAAAGGGGAGGTTAGGGATGTCAGGAGGACCAAGAGAGTGGGTGCTGAGATTGAGATTCGTACTGTTGACTGTTTGGAGGATGATAGACAACTAACCGCAGAGGAGTTGAAGAGGAGGGATTTGATTCTGGGAGTGGTGATGGAGGAGGACAAGAAACAAATCACCAAATGGAGGCATCTGTCAATAATTTCTTGGCTTCATGAGGGTGATGCTAAAACGACTTTCTTCCACCGTATTGCTAGCGGAAGGCATCGGATTAATTCTTTCAGACCTATGGTGGTCACTGGCATTCGATTTGAAGGGGACAAGGAGATGGGGGATGCGGTTGCTAAATACTTTCTTGAGTTTTCTAGGAGGGATGCATCTAGGTCATGGATGTGGAGCAGTCTTGGGGCGCTGAGATTATTCGATGCTCATGCCGACAACTTGAGCATTACAGTCACTAGGGAGGAGGTAAAGGCTGCAGTTTGGAGTCTTAACTGCGATGGGGTACCTGGTCCTGACGGTTTTATTCTCTCCTTTTACAGGGAATTCTGAGATATGCTCAACAATGAAGTGATGGAGGTCGTGCAGGAGTTCTGTTGTCAAAATACAGGGTTCGAGAGGTTGAATAAGGCCTTGATCTTCCTTCTTTCGAAGACCGGTTCTCCGTAGCGGATTGAGGACTTCAGGCCGATTGCTATCTCTAATGGTATTTATCTTATTGTGGCTAAGGTGCTGGCTACTCGTCTGAGTCGGGTTCTTGACCTCATTGTCTCGCCTGTCCAATCTGCCTTCATTCCTGGTCGCCAGATTGGTGATAGTCTGGTGTTGGCCACGGAGATCATTAGCGAGTGGAAGCGTAATAACAAGCATGCATTACTTTGGAAGGTGGATTTTGCCAAAGCATACAACTCCTTGGACTAGCGGTTTCTATGGGCGGCTTTGTATAAGAGAGTTTTTCCGGAAGTTTGGATCTCTTGGATGAAGCGGTGCATCACCACGTCTTCATTCTCGATGCTGGTCAATGGGCGGCCTGAGGGGGGTTTTATCCAACCTCAAAGGGGTGTCAGACAGGGTTTCCCATTGGCTCCCTTGTTGTTCGTGATTGCTGCTGATGTTCTTGCTTGCATGGTTGGATGTGCTCAAAATTGCGGGTTTGTCAATGGTTTTAATGGTGGTGGGATAACCATCCCCTTGTTGCAATATGCTGATGATACTATCCTCTTCGTGGAGGGTGGGAAGGAAGAGGCCGGGGCCATCGCTACTACTCTTGAGATTTTTGCCAAGATGACTGGTCTTCGCTTGAACCTTGACAAGTCCAAGGTTATTCCGTTTGGTTTGGCTGATGGTTTGGTTGCGGCATGTAGTTTGGAGCTTGCTACTACTTGCGGGTCACTGCCCATTAGATATCTTGGCATCCCTTTGTCGGATGGTAGGATAAGGTTGGCGGATTGGTTGGCGGTTGTTGATAAGATGGAAAGCAAGCTTGCTGGCTGGAAGGCGGCTCTGCTTTCTCGTGGTGCCAGATTGGTGCTTATTAAGGCGGTTCTTTCCATGATTCCTGTTTACTTTTTCTCCGCTTGCTTGATGTCAAAGGGTATCGTGTAGCGGTTGGAGCGGCTGATGCATAGATTCTTATGGAGCAAGGCGGGGCAGAAAGAAAAGGGTTCACTTGAAAGATTGGGAGACTATGGTGCAACCTAAGAAGAAGGGGGCCTTGGGATTAAGAGTTTGGAGGCTCTCAACGAGGCTTTGATTTTGAAGTGGGTGGCGAGGATGAGGGGATTTGTTGCAAACTGGTTCGTAATTTGTACGGGGTTTTCATTTCCAACCCAGTTGTGCAGCGTCAGGGTCAGAGTGATTCGGCTTTTTGGTGGGGGGTCATGAAGGTTTTGCCTCGTTTTCGGGATCTGTTTTGCCCAACCATGGGGAATGAAGAAGTGCTTGGAGTGGACGGATGATTGGACTGGTGAGAGGCCTCTCAGTCATCGCTTTCCGTGCTTGTATGCCTTGGTCGTTGATCAGGAGATTCGAGTTGCTGGGTGCTGGGATAACGGTAACTGGATGTCGCCTTTTAGGGTTGCCTTTTCGGATCAGTGCTTGGAGGATTTTCTTTATCTCCTGGATTTTCTTAGTCCGTTTGGGAGGCCATCCAATGGGGCAGATCACTGGAGTTGGAAGGGTTCTCCCTTCTCGGTTAGGAAGGCTTATGGTGCTATTGGTCGTCCACCTCCGTCTTGCTCGGATCTAATCATTCGTGATTGCGATTTTCTCTGGACTATTGGCCTGCCTGAGAGGATTGGTTTCTTCTTGTGGCTGTTTAGGAGGAAGCGTATTGACTCGTGATAGATGCTTTAAGCTGTTTGAGAATGTCTTCGACCGTTCTCCGCTCTGTGGAACTGAAATTGAGTCGATCGATCATCTTTTCTTTCGCTGCCGCTTTACTGCGCCAATCTGGGATGATGTGGGGTCAGATTGGCTGCGCCCCGTCGACTTTGATTCTTTTTGGAGCTCTTTTTATGGTGCACACAAAAGACATAAGAGGGAGATTTTACTTCCGGTTGCAGTTCTATGGGCCATCTGGCTTGCTCGCAATGAGAATCTTTGCACGAAATTTATGAACGGAAACTCGCAATGAGAATCTTTGCACGAAATTTATGAACGGAAACGAATTATCCCGCAGATAAGAAATGCCTTCTAATGCTTACATTTAGTTGGACTGTTTGGTAAAGTTGAGACTAATAGCTAACTAAATCAAAAGTAATAAACTACAAGACAACAAAGTACAAAAAGAAACTATAGTATCATACTAAGTTTAATAACTATGTAATAAATGATTAAATGATATATATTTCTTCTCCTATTTGAAAATGAGACCATATGCAATATATTGCAACTAATCCTATAGCATACTTGGACGTACATTCATAAGTTGATGTTTGTATATACAATATAAACACATATTTAGCAATGCAGATATCCGTATCCGTCAAAAAATATGTAACCATATCCTTATCCTCAAAAAAATTGAAAACTATATCTTTCATTATCCGTATCTGCAAAAAAATAAAATCTCACATCCATATCCGTATCCATTTCTGATAAAATCATAAATTCATATCCATGTCCTCTTAAAAATGGATACGATGGTAGATGGATACGAGATATCTGTATCCGATTGCATTCCTAGGGAGAAGGCTTTATTGTTATTGCTTCATCTATGTTTTTGCTTGTATGACAATCACTCTACATCTTTTAAGGCTGGATCGACTAACCCCGTTTGGACGATAAGCTTTCATCTTTACATCTTCAATTAATTATATGAAAAAACTCATATGTATCTGCTGAGAGTTGCTGTTGTAATTCCTTTTTAATATGTATTTTCTACTTTAATCTTTATAATGTATTTTGCCTTCTAGGGTTTCTTTTTTTTTGACGCTCTTCTAGGGTTTCTTCTCTTTATATAAGAGAGCTCTATGGTCCTTTTTCATTTTTAAGTCATTATTCTATTTCCACATGGTATCATAATGATGATACTACTTCGTAGCTCGGTATCCTTGAGTGGTAACCTCGTTTGCCGACCCCCACCTTCACCGTCGACTTCCACCTTCAATGCCAACCCCTCCCTTTACTGCCAAGAACTGTGGTCACCTCCTCCTGTCACTATCACCATTGTCACCTCTTGTAGTGCCACCCAGTCACCGCGACACCGCTAGGCTGCCTAACCCCCAACCTTGTAGCCTTCCAACAACACTGGTGGCGGGTTTCATCGCCTAAAGAACCGCATGCCCCCTACCTCACTGCTACCGGTGCTTAGGGCCCCTTCAAAAACTGTTGGGGCCCTCCGACCTTTGAGCTTCTTCCCACGATGCGTCTTCTACGCCTGAGGCCCGTGAGAGGTCTAATTTTGGCAGTTAAAGGATGATTTCTGATTTATTGCTCTCAAAGTTGATAGGAATGGTTGTGACATGAGTTTGCACACGCAACCGTTTTCATATGTGATCTTGTAGACACATTCATATCAATTTACAGCCCCAATTACGTTCGTTCCTGGCTTCATCATCATGTTAGAAAGAACGGGTGACTTATCTTCCTTCGATGCCTTTAAGGGCCCAACGCCTAGTGTAAAGATGAATGGGATCAACTATGAGTTGTTCTGCATGTAATTTGTGTCCATCTTATAGTTTAATAACAAGGATCATATTCTGACAAAGTTAGGGCTGACCGACAAAACTAAGGCGAATGCTTCGTGGAAGCAAGACGACACGTATGCACGTGTATGGCTAGTTGGTACATAGATAGACAATTGCATCCTTCAACAGGTCTCTGCCATGGCAATATGGGACATCCTTGCAACCACATAGAATGAGAGGAAGATCCTGCAGCTTCAGTATGATTTTTTCGCAGGCAAGCAGAATGTTGCCCTTTTCATATCTTCCACTCATGGCTCCTGGGCATGTTTGAGAAGCTTCAAAGCTTCATGCCTAGAAACACAATTGTAAAGAAACAATATGCATACAGGAACACCACTATGGTTCATGTATTTCTGGCTGGACTTGACTTACAATACGATGCCACATACACCCAGTTCTTACGGGCACATCTATACCTCCTCTGGAGGAGGCCTACCATAGATTGAGTAGGATCATGATGCAACCTGCAACCATTACTCAGATCTCCTCTACGATGGTCGCATCTTGTGTCAGAAAGATCCATCTTAGTTCAGAGGATGTGATGTTCATGACAGAGGATGCAGGTGACATTATCCACCATGCACCTAGTGTCACCGTTTTGGCCACTCCGAGGGCACTTACTTCTAGAAGCTGGGTTATCCTGCTTTCGCTCGTGGTTGCTGAGTAAGTTATGCCTCTTGTTGATTCTGCTGATTAGAATTTCGATAATCTTTTCTCTTGCCTGAGGGGGATTATGACTCATGCTACCGCCACTGCTAGTGCTCCTCAGATATAACTTATGTTGTTACTAGTTGTCATAGGCCATACATGACATAATCGATTATGGATGTTGACGTATCTCATATTTGTGCGAAGACCGAGCTCAGTTTACGTCATACATATTTGTACCTCCAAGCATATACGTTATTGCATATTGGACACGTACCTTATTACTATACATGAGGAGATCAAAAGTCGCCATTTACACATTTGAGAATGTGCTTTATGTGCCTGATTTCTCTATGAAGTTACTATTATAGTAGTATAATTTGTTGTACGAACTTTAGTTCGTAGTATGCGGGTGTGATTGTAATTGTTTCAATAATCTAGGCTACCTTCTATGTGAGGGATAACAATTCAATGAGAAAACTAAATTCATTTTCCCCATTTCTAGTAAATCTTACATGGTATCAGAGCTTTGAAAGGGGCTCCTTCTCTCTTGGGACCCATGACCTTATTCTAGGCATCCCCCACTCCTTCGACTCCAACCACCATCGCCTCTAGCTTCGCTACCAACATCGCCTTTTGGAATAACCTCCGGCACTTTAGCATCGCTACCAATGCTACACCATCGCCTCTAGTACTCTAACATCGCTGCCGACATTTCAACGCCTACTACCATCCATCGCCTACCATCCAACGCTACCAACACTCCAATGCCTACCACCTTCCATTGCTACACAACTAGCCTACCACCATCGCCCACCTCTAGTATTGCCTACCACAACATTGCCTACCACCATCGTACTCCAAAATCTCTAGAGTTAGTACGTACGGACATCGCCAACTCCTACCAACATAGCTACCATTATCACATACCATCATCGCTGCCACTATCCACTTGGTGCTACTGCCAACCACCTTTGATATGTCGCCAGCAACCTTCAGTGTTTCTGCTAGCCACCTTTGATACATCAACAACAACTTCCAGTAAACCATATCTTGGTTGTCCAAATCGTCAAGGTTGTCGGTTTCCGTATTCTTTCTCCACCTAGAGACTACCGGTTATTTTTTTTTGTG
Organism: Ottelia alismoides; assembly: GCA_037367405.1. NCBI lineage: Eukaryota > Viridiplantae > Streptophyta > Magnoliopsida > Alismatales > Hydrocharitaceae > Ottelia > Ottelia alismoides. The sequence continues at coordinate 474,453 of JAZKJV010002206.1, read as the reverse complement.
GTTTATACTTGAAGAGTCTGTCATGATCTAGCATACATGATCTGAGATTCTTTTTATTGTGATCTATTCATGTTGCTTCTGCTGTGATTGTTGGGTTGGTCCTATATGTGTTGTTAAATATGTATGAGGTAGTAGATTCATCTACTCACGAACGAGAAATGAAGAACCCCTTCTTTGGTACCATCAGTAAGTTGGGTGATGCAAATTATGTGCTATGGTCTCAGTCTCTTCTGAACGTAATAGAGGGATATGACAAGGAGCACATCATTACCATTAATCGGATTGACCAAGATCCGTTTAGGGAATGCATTCATATTATAAACTGGCTGGGTCTTCAAAACATATCTTAACACTTAGCGCAACATTATATTGCGATAACGATATTGCATGAACAAAATGAGATATTAAAAATAGAACAAAATAAGATATTAAAAATGTGGAAAGGCAAAGAAAAGTTCTATTCAACATAATCCTGGAGCTCTCTTTTAGAGGAGAAAAGCTCTAGGATAAATTACATAGATAACCGAAAGAAATATGAAATTACAGGATAACATATAAAGAGATAGAATATCTCAACACTCCCACTCAAGCTGGAGCATAATTATCTATCATGCTCAGCTTGGATCAATAACGGTGAAATGGTCCCTTTGCAAGTGCTTTGATGAACATGTCAACAACCTGATCGCTGAAGTAACATAAGAAGTGAATATAAACCTTTCTGAATCAAATCACGGGTGTATTGGCAGTCAACCTTAATGTGCTTTATCCTTTCATGAAAGGCTAGATTATTTTCTATAAATAGTGCAGCTTGGTTATCACATTGTAGATGCATAGGAAGAGACACCTCCATAGTAAGGTCAGTCAGGACAGACTTGACCCACATCATTTCTATGCTCCGTTGGGCCATTGCCCTATATTATGATTCTACACTAGATCTGACCACAACTGTGTGCTTCTTGCTCCTTCATGAAACTAATGAGTTGCCCACAAACACAGTGAAGCCTGAAGTTGACTTCCTGTCCTTGCGACACCTAATATAGTCTGCATCCGCACAACCTGATACTGTTAGGATCATGTCTCTTCTGAATAGAAGTCCTGCACCTTGAGAAGACTGAGGTACCTCAAGATCTTGTTGACTGCATCTATATGTGACTGCCTAGGTTGCTCCATAAATTAGTTAACTCTACTGAATGCAAACAATATATCATGCCTGGTAATGGTGACATACAATTGCTTCCCTACCAGTTCTATGTACTGTCTCTTATCCACCTCTACAGAGTCATCATCATATAGCCGACCATTGGGATCCATTGGAGTAGTAGCCGGTCTACAACCTGTCATACCCGTCTAATATAGGAGTTCAATGACGTACTTCCTTTGTGTCATTACCATTCCCTGCTGGTTTCTTGCAAATTCTAGTCCATGAAAATACCTCAGCTAACCAAGATCCTTGGTCACAAATTGTTGTCAAAGAAAATCCTTAGCTGCATGATTTCCTTCGTTATCACTACCTGTAACAACAATATCATCCACATAAACCAAAATAGCAACAATACCTCTCTAAGTTCTCTTAATAAAAAGAGAATGGTCTGCAGTATATCTGGCAAAGCCCTGCAGGCTGCAGTTCAATAAACTCTGAGAGCTTCTGAAACCACGCACTCGGACTCTGCTTAAGGCCATATATAGCCTTATGAAGTTTACACACAATACTAGACTCCTCCTCAGCAGTAAACCATGGTGGCTGATGCACATAACTTATTTCTCGAATGATAATATAGAGAACTCATCAACAACAACAAGATAAAAACGATGTCCCTGAAGATCAGGAACACGATTGGGACCCCAAATATCCAAATGAATCAACTCAAAGAGACCACGACTACTTTGACCCTGACGACTCTGAAAGGTGGACCTATGATGTTTTCCCAAGCTGACAGGAGTTACATTGGAAAGTAGAGCGAGGAGAAATCTAAGGAAAAAAATGACGCAGCTTTTGTAGAGGAAGCTGACCAAAGCGAAGGTGCCACATATATGGAGAGACAGATCCAGTGCGAGGAGAGGGGACAACATCATATGGAGATTGCACCGGTCTATATAGGGCCTCCTTGCTTACGACCAGTACCAATCACCCTGCCCTTTAGAATGTCTTGAAACACAAGAGTAGAGGGGTCAAATATGGCACGAAAATGCAAATTCTTGGTGATTTAGCTAATACATAATAAATTTATAGAGAATTCAGGAGCGAAAAGAACATTCTGAAGCCGTATTTCAGGAGCTAACTTCACCTCCCCCTGGCCAATAATGGGGGAATGTGTCCCATCAGCTATCACCACAGATCTACCTGACTTAGTCGAGCTATATGTACTGAATTGTCCTTTGTCACCACAAAGGTGATGTGATTCTCCTGAATCCATGATCCACTCTGACAAGTCTACCCTGTAATAGCTAGTAAAAGCATATGCTGTATCTGATGTGGATGCAGGGGCCGAGACTACTACCTCTGAAGATCCTGACTGTGTAATGGTTGACCTGGGAGATGACATAATCTCCCTAAGATGTGCAATTAACTCATCAAACCTATGGTCAAATGCGCTAGACGAACTGCTGCCTGACTGGATCTGTTCTGCCACACGAGCTGAAGTGGGAAAACCATGCTTAGAATATCATGTTTCCTTTGACTGACCTGACCTATGACAATAAGTGCATGGCTGATGAGGGAGTCTATTGCCCCCCTTCTACGGCCACCTTGGCCAAAGAACTGTGTTGTGCTTCCCCTGCCACGAGATGCTGCCATGTCTGAAGAAGTCGGAGATACAGAAGAGCTGTCAGAAGATATGAAGAGTCTGCTCAGCCGACGATATGCTTCCTCCATCGGAAGAATGGTGGCATCGGTAAGAATCTGTGCTCTAGCTGCATCACACTCAAGATCCAGTGTCGCTAGAAAGACTCATGTCATCATGGAATCCCCATATGCCTTGAGTTGCTCTGGTGTAGCAGTCAAGGAAATGTAACCATGTAATTTCTCAAACATACCCCTTAACGAAGTGTAAATGGCATGGAGAGGACGTCACTCTGCTTCGTATTCGCGTTGAAGTTGCAGAATCTTTGACTCATTCTTCGCCGGAGAATATGTTAGCTGCAAGAATGCCCCACATAGCCTTTGCCATGGGCTGGCTCAAATGTCATTGGCTATCTCCATGGATATTGTTCCAGAAAGCCATGCTTGTGTATACACATCATCTCCCTCCCATGAGGCATTAACCCTGGTCTTGTCGACAAGCTCCTCATGTGTGAGGATAGGCTTCTGCATTAGACTCATGAACTGCATGGCCCACAGTTCAAAATTGGTTCCATCCATCTTTACAATGGGTGTTGGACCTTTGAAGGCACTCAAGGATGGAATATCTGCTTTGTTGTCCGACATGATGATAACAATCTCTCAAAACATGGGTTGCAAACTTGGATAGAGAATGTCTACACACATCTAGGAAGATCATTGTGGGTGTAGACTCATACCACGCCCACTTCCATTCTTCGAAGACTCCCCTGAAGGGTAGGATCTTTTAGAGGATCACGTCACACCTTAGGAGATCTGAACAAGGCCTCTCGAGAACGTAGGGCACGCGAGGGCACACTGGCACATGAGGGCGTGCACGATAGGCCACACATAGGTGCACTGGGGCACGCTAGGGCGTGTGCAGTTGCACTAAAGCGCCAATGCATGAAGGTGCGCAGCATGCACAGACGCATGGAGATGCACATGTGCCCGGACTGGAGCACCGAGGCGTGCAGGTCGCATGCGCGCTGTGTTGCGCAGGTGTGCAGCAACACAACCACACGGTGGCGCAGTCGGAGGGGCGTTGGCGCAGGCATGCAGGAGCAAGGCTTGCGGCGGTGCGTGAGGATTTTGGTTGGGGGCACAGATTTAGGCACAAGCTCGGTCTAGGATCATCGCTCTGATACCATGTGGATAGGCGAAAGAAAAGTTCTATTCAACATAACCTTAGAGCTCTCTTATATAGGAGAGAAGCTTTAGGGTAAATTACATAGATAACTAAAAGAAATATGAAATTACAGGATAATATATAAAGAGATAGAAATATCTCAACAAAAATACTCAGAGAATACAAAGTTTTGGAACACAAAAACGTTTTTTTCCCAAAACATTATTGCAGTATTGAAAGTTTAAAGATGTGTTTCATTCTTTTTTTTTCTGGTTACTGTAATGTCATTTCTACTTTCCTAATCAAAATCAATAATTTTTGCAGGTTGTATACAATGCAGACAAACTTGATAAGCTTGTTAAGAAGAAGAAGAAAAGTTTGAATAATCTTATATGTTATCAAAGTGAGTATGAGCGCAACCCACTTAGACGACCGAGTCACAGGGTATCGTAAACTGTTGATCTTTAATTTATTTAAATTTTCACTACTAATTGATGCATGTTGTCACCATTTTCTTTGACCGCTGATTATAATTGTCTTGATCAGGTTGGGTTTCCAGCTATTTTCCGTTGAAATGCCTGGGTTAGGTTGCTTTGGTCCTAAAGTGGATTCAATTGAATTCTTTTCCTCAGAAATTGAAAAGATTGACTAAAGAGGTAACGCTTGTTATACTACTTTATGGGCTACTCGGCGAATTGCGCCTCATCTAGTTGTGGTCTTGGATATAACCCATTATTCTGATGTCACGATTTTCTCTGTATATATTCATTCTTCGTTATCTTGATTATTTCGCGAAAAGTTTCAGTAGTTATTTTCCGTACACTCCATGGGATCACATTATTGGTAAAAGGCATCTGACATAGCACATATGCTCAAAAACTTGTACAAAAATGGCAAAGCCTTCTCCCACTATAAGTTGGGCTGGCTATATGGATTCTTGCTCAAATCCATGTTGAAAGATTCAACTATTTTTTATGGTGGTTGTCAACTACCTAACGCAACCCCCAGGAGGTGGGAATTGAGCCCTGATCTTCCTAGTTCCTGGTGGTAGGCATCCTGCTCAGAGACCTGTACAATGTAAACCAAATAAATCTAGAACAAGCTAGGTCAAGGGCTCTAAACACTAACCATAGCAGATACGACAAAGGGAAATTGGAAAATTGACAAAGTATGCACATGCATTGTTGATTCGTGTACATTATCCCACAACTATAGCCACCCTTGACCTCCAGAGGAAAAGGAGAGAGCGAGCCAAAATTTACATTGTTTAAATTTTGATAATGACCAAAATTGCCCCAACCTACCCCGGTATGAGAGTGGGACAAATTTATGAGCATCATAGACAACACCAATAAAGGATGTTGTGGATTGGAGACGAAAAACTCGCTGCGATCAAGGTTGCCAATGGTTTTTGTGCCATAGGAGAAAACAGGTTGTTACACTCCGAGTTTGTCCTGTGCTCTGAGCAAATACAATTTATTATCACAATAACTGAATAAAGACGGGATTGAATTGTCTAGTAATAAAAATCAGCAAGTACACTTTTCAATTTACAAGGAAACACAAAGATTTAGCGTGGGAACTCACACAGTTGAAAACATACGTTTATATAATTTCCTTCTTAGCTCGTCCATCTGATCCTTCTTTCACTATTTCACACTACTTAGAATCAAGGCTAGTGTAACCCTTTTACATCCATCCTTTCCTCAAATGACACTCAAGGACGGATTTGAACTTTGCGGCTATTTTACATAGAACGTAAAAAACTGGACATATTCATTATACATTGTGCTACAAGATTACAAAGGTCTTCTTCGAGATAAGTAATCCAAATAGATGTTTTCTCATTTGAGATTGAAAATATATGTTGTAGCTCCAATAGAGTTTGAAATATAAATTGGTGCATATGACCATCATTGAGATAGCTGAAATAATTGTCTTGTATGTAAATTCCTTGAGATACATACATACATACATACATACATACATATATATATATATATATATACACACACATATATGGGTAAAATGGGGTTGCCTTATAGGGGGAGCTAACTTGGCTCCCCATCCCTTTTTCTCCGTATTTTCTATTTTTTTGAAAAATGTTTCCTTGGATTTTCATCATTATATTACTATATTATGTCATTCAAATTTCTTGCGAAACAGAGACTCTTACGGCCTCCATCTAGATGGGGTCCTTTTCAATAATTCTACGACCGTTAAAAAATAATTGTCTAGACGGAAGACGTGGGAGTTTCTGTTTCTCACAAAACTTGAATGACATAATATAATGATATAGTGATGAATTTTCACGTATTCATTTTTCAAAAAAAATAAAAAAATAGGGAAACAGGATGGGGAAAACCAAGTTAGCTCCCCCAAGGGCATCCTCATTTCCCCCTATATAGGGAAATTAGCTTAGTGGGCCTTGTGCCGTCTAGAGATTGGATGAGCCCCCAATTACAACCACCAAATTTTAATCCCAATAAATAGGAACTATATTCATAATGGAACGAAAAAAAATTGGAAGTTATAAGCATTTCCAAAAATAGCATATGTTTATGTAAAGAGGAAGGTTTGGGAATACGATTACAAAGGTTATTGAAATGAGATCAAACATTACTGAGGAATTTTTTAGAAATACTGAACCTATTTTAAGAATTACCGATGAAATGTAGAGAAATTAGAACAAATAATTACCGAAGCTATTAGTTACTAGTAACTTCATATAAGTTACTAAAGCTATGATATCACTTACTGAAGGTTTGATATATATTACGGAAGTCGTCTATAGAGTTACTTTACTAAAGCTATAATATCACATTTACTTGTAACTTCATATAAGTTACTAGAATTATGATATCACTTACTGAGGATTGAATATTTATTACTGAAGCAATCTAAAGAGTTCATATTTACTTGTAACTTCATGTAAGTTGCTTAACCTATGATATCACATTTATTTGTAACTTCACATACGTTTCTAAAGCTGTGATATCACTTATTGAAGATTGAATATTTATTACTGAAGCAATCTATAGAGTTCGCATTTACTTGTAACTTCATGCAAGTTACTAAAGCTATGATATCACTTAATGAAGCTTGGATATATATTACTGAAGAATTTATAGAGTTCATATTTACTTGAAACATCATATATTTTAATAAGTGATATCACAACTTTAGTAACTTATGTGAAGTTACAAGCAAATGCGATATTATATCTTTAGTAACTTATATGTACAAGTAAATACAAACTCTAAAGTTTACTTGAGTAATAAATATTTAATCTTCATTAAGTGATATCGCAACTTTAATAACTTATATGAAGTTACAAGTAACTGCGATATTATAGCTGTAGTAAAGTAACTTTATAGATATTTTCAGTATATATATATATATCAAAGTTTAGTAAGTAATATCATAGCTTTGGTAACTTATATGAAGTTACCGGTAACTTATTTGAAGTGACCAGTAACTTATAGCTTCGTAATTCTTTGATTCTAATTTCTCTGTATTTCATCAATAATTCTTAAAATATGTTTAGTCTTTCTCAACGATTCCTCAGTAATATTTTATCCTATTTCAACAGCCTTTCCCAAGCCTTTCTCTTTCCATATACATGTGCTATTTTTAGAAATGCTTGTAATTTCCAAATTTAGTTTCTTTCCATTACGAAATACAATTCACTTTTTTAGGGATTGGAATCTGGTGACTGAAATTGAGTGCTCATCCCATCTCTAAATGGCACAAAGTCCATTGGATAATTTCCCTATATATAGCATCTTAGATGAAAAATTTATAGCTTGACATTATAAAAGTATATTCACAATGTATGTGGTCAATAATCATAATCATTCGGTTATAGTTCCTGTTGGAGTATAAGTTGTATGCGCCTATTGAGTTGTAGCAGGGTAAATGGATCCTGGAGAAGATCCATTTACCTCATCATGTGTTTAGTCCCGCATCATCTAGTGGTGGGACTTGTAGGCTCTGGAGAGGCCATATAAGGAGCCCCAAACCTCATGTATCTCTTGAGAAAGTCAATAGACAAACACACCCTATTTGAGGGCTTCTTCCGTGGTTTCATCCTGTTCCTCACGGAGTAGGGTTCCACGTTAAATCCCGTGTGTTCTTCATGTTTATATTATTTTCTCTGATTCCACTTCCGCTTTCTATTTCTTAACATGGTATCAGAGCTGGTCGATTCTCGAGGATTTCAAGTTTATTGTTTTATTCTTGTCGAGATTTGATTAGCAGAAGCATGTTCTTGTTCTTGGTTAATTTGTGAAGATTTGTGATTTTTTCCAAGATCTGGTCGATTGTTGTTATTCCTAGGGTTTTATGAAACCCTAGTCTTATTCGTTCTTGAAGATCAGGCTCCACATCACTCAGGCGGCAATGCCACAACATCCCAGGCGCACCTCAGACCTTCCCCATGCACGAGACCCATGCGCACAGATCATCTCCAGGCGCGCATCACCAGGTGCGAAGCGACAACCTCAGGCGGTTGCCCGAGTCGCCTTCAAACCCTAGAAGCAGCGGCCAAGCCATCAGATCGCAGGCATCATCCAAGCGAAAAGAGTGCTTCCGCATCCTCCAGCCCTAATGCAGCAAGGCGGCTCCTTCCACGCAGCAAGGCGGCTCCTCCTTCGCGCCTCCCAGACGGTGGCGGCGCGCTCCATGCGCAGCATCCAGACTCACGCGCCAGGCCTTCTCGCGCAGCCCCACGCAGCCATGTATGCGACAAAGGCCGCTTTTGGCCTCTGCTACCTCGAGCCCAGACGGCAAACATGTCGTTTATCTGCTCCAGCAGCGGCCCCCCGCATCCCGCTCTCTTCTCAGGCAAAAGACCTAGGCGGCGCCGTGAAAGCACAGGCGCAACGGCGGCTCTGAAACGTTGATCTGCGCCTCCATACAACCTCCAGGCAGAGGTCTCGACCAAGCAGCGCGACTCCCCTCTATCTCCCCTCAAATCGATGACGGTGCGACGATGCAGGAGCAGGGCTCCTTTAGGGGCAGCGGGGCTTGAAAGTAGAGAGGGGTACCGTGGGAACCCTAAGGGCAGCCGTTATTTGAAAAAGAGAGAGAGAGGGCTCGATGGCCCCCGCCCCTGTAAACTCCCTGGCGGCGCAAATGAATATGTAAAAAGGAGGGTTACATCGTAGAACCCTAAGTCTCGTTTTTTATTATTAAAAAAGTTATATGAGGGGCCAGGCCAAAAAAAAAGAAAGGGGGATCCCAAGGGCTGCTATGTAAAAAAAAGGGAGAGAAAAAAAGGAAGAAGAAGAAAGCCGCAATATTTCAAAAAAATGACAGCATTTGTTTGGACCCTATTTGGGTCAAGTTGAAAAAAACAAAAAACAAAAAAAGGCGTGTACACCGGAAAAAAACCGTACGCAAGAATTTTAAAAAATGCTAAAAGCCGATAAAAAATGATGAACGGCTTATGTTCAAAAAAAAAGTTGGCGACTATTAAAAAAAATGAGAAAAACCGCAAGTTCATGTTTTCTCCCCATTCTATCTTATCTTCTCCCAACTTTGTCGATGTCATTTTCCGACAAGTATGGGAGAAAAGGGGAGTATATATGTAGAGTCACAGGTCTTGATCCAGAATCCAGATATCAGATTCAGATTCTTCATATGCAGATTTCCAGACCATTCAGCGTTCAGACTCTACAGATGATGATCAGACTCGACGTCAGATGTTTCCGAGTCTCCGATTTCAGACACGCACATTGATGTGGTCTTCCTTTCAGATGTGCAGATGTTTTGCCATCGTTTGTTCGTGGTCCCCATCATTCTTCTTGTTGTCAGGCTAGAGTTTTCATGTGAGCCGTAGGGACTCCAGAGCAGAGGTCCATTCCCTATGCCATGTTGGCAAGGGCTTTCATGTGGTATCATAGGTACTCCAGAGTAGAGTATCATTCTCTGAGCCAGATGGGAGAGACCCAGTTCTCCGACGAGGAGACTTCAGGCGCAGTTTCAGACTCGATGGTCATATTCCGAGTCTTCAGTTGACTCACACTCCATCCCGTTCGTCCTCCTCACCAGCACGGCAAGAGAAGCAACGTCCTCGACTGCAGCAATGTGCGCGTTGGGTTGATATTATCCGTAGTGTCCTGTAGCGTTGAGTTGAGTTTCTTTCTGTTTGTCCAAGCTGAGCATTGCATGCTCCAGCTTGAGGGGGAGTGTTGGAGTATAAGTTGTATGTGCCTATTGAGTTGTAGCAGGGTAAATGGATCCTGGAGAAGATCCATTTACTCCATCATGTGTTTAGTCCCGCATCGCCTAGTGGTGGGACTTGTAGGCTCTGGAGAGGCTGTTGGAAATGCGAGCCCACGGTGAGCCATTATGCAATAAATGTTATTGCAATTCACTCCTTGTTCTGAAATAAAGAATACATAATTTGCATAACAGGTCCCTTAGTACAATTAGGGTTATGTACCATGGCCATCTTGATGATCATACAGCTGTTGATTCAACTATTGAATCATAGAGGCCGGTGCTTGGATGAATATCTAAAGAGTTAGATTGAGGACTCATCAAGCACCGGCAAATGATTGTTAAGAGATGATCTCCAGCCTGAGCAGGAGATGGCAATCCTTATCTCTGAAGGATGATATCTGACCGACCTCTTGATGCAGGTCCTCTGCATAGGAATAGAGATTCGGAGGTGTCAGATTAGTTAGGTCAAAGAGTTGACTTAACGAGATCGAGATAACCAAAGTCCTATATCATATGCTGTCATGATATAGGCACGCATCCTCTGACCGGAGACAGATGTGTTACTATATGTCTGAGTATGTACATTTGGCAGACCAATAGGTTGATGACCTAATCAAGGTCTATACACCGGTGCGCTGGTGTGCATGTAAGGGTATATGAGTAATACGATCTCTCAAAGGGAACATACAGGTTCATTCACTGAACCGGAAGACATGAGCTCACTCATGAGATATTGGGAAGAATCAAATTCCGTGCGCACGGTCGTCTCGCTTTGGAAGCTTGACTGAATTTGTAGGTTTGATATATACTTTTGGAAAGTATATGATCAAGACCTAGGTATGATATACGCTTTTAGAAAGTGTATGATTGATACCAACTCCCAATGATCGAATGAGAAACTTATTGACAAAACCATGAAGTAGACAGTATAAAGTTGATCCGATACTTCGGGTTTAGTTTGAGTCTTCCAGTATGCAGGATGTACAGGTATTGGGAATACCTGAGGGTGATGTGATCATAAACGATTCTATAACCATGACGCTTCCATTCCTAGGGAGTGATGAAACGGGTCTGGATTTTAGTGACTCCTCTCAGTAGAGAAGTAATCTGATCTTGGTCCAAGTATTGGACATTGATCTGAATGTGATTCAGATGCAATAAGAAGATTAGATTTACGGTCTTGATTTAATCAAGCATCTATGGGAGGCCCGCGATCTGGATTTGAGATACGATCTCAATATCCATGTCACTATACGTGGAACAATACAATCGCCATGTCCTTATCTCCAAGTATCTGCGGAGAAAGCGCATTATCCTTGAAGGAGTTCATGGATAATTCTATTGTTGATTTATGTATCCGAGCATTGAGAAAATGGATAATTAAATGTGATTTAATTATCATGAGTAATATGAATTTGATTCATATTATAAAGAGAGTTATCTTAGATAATTAAATGAGATTTAATTATCAAAGATGTAAATAATGTGAATGTGATTCATATTATTTGGACACACGAGAATAGAGATCCAAGATGATTAAATATGATTTAATTATCATGGATATGAATAATGTGGATAGCAATATCCATATTAGTCATATATATTATAAATGTGATTTATAATATATAAGAGAGAGCTATTTGTAATTTACATTTGTTAATTAAATGTTAATGTGAATTGGATTCACATTGGGCATCAAATTGAAAATGTAATTTACATTTTGTTTTGAGTTGTGAATGTGATTCACAATTTTTCAATGGCATGATTGCAATGTTCACAAAATAAATTGGATTTATTTTTTGTGAAATAATTTGCAACAAAAGTTGTTGCAAATAATGGAGATTACATAAAAGGTGAAATAGCCACCTTCCTAATGGAGGAGGGTGGACGGCCACCACTCCCATTAGGAAAGGGAGGCCGTCCCCCCTCTCCACATGGAAGGAGGCTTTCTCTCCTTTCATTATCTCCATGTATTGATGATTTAATTTTGTAATTAAATTGTGTTGATTTATCAACATATATTTAATTTAAATTAAATTAATTGTTGTGTTTTTAGCAACAAATCATGACCATTGAAAGAAACACAAATTAATGTGGACCATTGGATTTGTGTTGACACATGGATTGAGATCCATGGATCCCAAAACCCTATAAAAGGAGAGGCACCCCATTGCTCTTCTTGAGTACATAAGTTGAGGCAACAAATCTCTCTCTCTCTCTCATTCTCTCTACACGTCCTCTCTCTATCTCTCTCATGTGGCCGTCCACCATGGATGCCCTAGAGAGGTTCTCCATCGCCGCGGCATCGTCGTTATGCTGCCCGATGGTTTGCTCGTGTATCTCCGTCTCCTTCGGTGCGCCCCGCTCGTGAAGAAGACATCGGATCTCGTGTGTCGAGATCAGGAGATCCGCCGCTTGGATCATCAACATGGATTGCGAGAAGCACGCGGTTCATCCCCGCGCTCGCAAGCGTCTCCTCCGTCGGATCGGACTTGAGACAGGAGGTCTCTTTGTTTAGAGACTCGATCGCAACCACGCTTCAAGAGGTAAACCTAATACTTGTTTGTGGTTTAGACGAAACGATCCGAGAAGTGTTCTTGGATCATGTGGTTTCGTCGCAAGAAAATTTTTTTAATTTCCGCTGCATAGAACAACTAGTGCGACTAGTCGTTCTTCGTCGTATTCGATGCGACGATCACGCTTCCGTGATGCGCTTGAGGATCTAACCATATCCTTCAAGTGGTATCAGAGCCTTAGGTCGGTGGTTTTGGATACGATCCATAAACCGAGGACGACTTGGGTTCATTAGGGTATGTGAAAGTTTTCTTGCATTTCATTTTCTCTGTTTTGATATTATTTTCGGCACTGTTTAAATTGTTTAAACACGAAAATAATATTTGGATTTTATTCCCCATTAAATAAGGAAACCGTAGGATCTGAGTTTGCGTGATTTCGATTCCGTTTGCTCTAGATATGCTCATTTTAGTAAACATGTATCCACTGTTTCGGGGACTGCAGATCATGACGTAATTAAGATGTTAATTGCGGATTTGAAACGCCTTGAAATGCGTGCAAATCACTTGGGTTCTGTTGTAAATCAAGTTAGCAAACTTTAGAAATTTACTTTGCTTAATTTGGATTTAAATTGATTGAGATATGGTATTTTTAGTAAGTGAGGGTCACTGCTGAAAATACTTTCCTAATCAAGAACCTAGTGATTGTCATTCAATTAATTAGTGAAATTAAATTGTTTAATTTCCTGGAATAATTATGCATAAATATTTGTGAAATATTTAATGATAATTATGTCCTTAAATGACTTTGCCCTAACCAACAAATGATTAGATGTGATCTAGATCAAGATTGGTTATATGATCTACATGATCAACATTCCAACAAAAATGTTGCTTGAATAGGACTTGGGATTTGTTTAGCAAATCTCATTATAATGTTAATCAAAATTGATTTGATTATTACTATATGGTATAATTTCGGTTGAAGAACCGATGATCATCTCAAGTACGAAATGATCTATTTTGCATTATCCTTTCCCGAGGTGGATATGGTGTCTAGTCAGAGAGCATTGGGGTTGCGGGTTGCAACGTATGTGGTCCGTCCCACTCTCGTCGGTACTGGCCATGACAGCGGGTAGGGTTAGTATAATGCTTAAGAAATCATGATGTATTTCTTATTATTAAAATTCGAAATAATACGTATTTGAGATAATACCATTATTCAAGTAACTATTAAAATGTTTGTTGGATATTAATTAGATCATTAATTTAATATGATTAGATTAATTGGAATCCAATTAAGATTGAAATACTCTAATATGATTAGAGTTAATAATTCCCTTGGAAGAATTAATTATGTGAATTTGATTCACGATAATTAATTAAAATTTGAATATGAGGTGGAGGATCACATAAGTGACATCCATGGTCTCCCGTCAAGGCGAAGGGTTCCGTCGCCAGGGATTGTATGTAGGAGACGCCTGTCCGAAGTGACAGCTCCTGTATGCAAGTGCATCTGGATCGGGCTCTTTGCTTCTCGAAAGAGTAAGGCCGTATACGTAGTGACCCCAATGTCGGATCCTCATATTATTGGGGCGATATTGGATTGCGTATAGCGAGTACTATTCCTGTTGACGGTTGGTTCAATTAACGACGGGTCAACATCGCCTTAGGGGTGGTGGGCTCGGGTGTTAAAGACCGAATTGGGAAATGCAAGTTGGACTTGCAAAGCGGAATGTGTTCCCGCTTCTTTTTATCCGAGTTGCAGATTCTCATATTATTGGGATGCAACAAAGATAAGGAAGGAGATCCCAGATCTTGTTGAGATATAATGGTAAGTATATCTCTTACATTGAAAGTGATTAAGGGAATGAACTTTCAGTGTTGACAAGACAAGACAACTTTGATATAAAAATCCTAAATCAAAGTAAAATATATATATATATTTATATATTTATGCAAATTTCTTATTTCAGATAATCCTTCATTAAAACCCACTCAATGACATACTCAATAATAACCAGTAAAATATCATGGATTGGACTCATGATCCAGATATTGTACTTGCAATTGGACACATAATGTATGTGGTTGCAATGTGCAAGTTTCCTCATAATATTGAGGAATGACAATTAAATAGATAATAGGACTACAACCCTAGGGTTTGTGTGTCTCTATAGTCTTGATCTCTCATCAGATGTACTTTGGAAGTGACATGTCGATGATGATCGTAATTGTCAAATAATCCTTATAAAATTAATGAAGATATTCTGGTATACATATGTGCTCTTGACATTTAACATGAATGAGATGGTTTACTGCATCATGCAGAATGGTGGCTTCATAAGAGATGATGTATTCAAATTGTTTGAGTACCTACCTGAACCTATGTTTTAAGAGTTTAGATGGATGTAGATGATGAGTGTCATCATTCTACTATCTATACTCTGGTCATTCATGAAGCTTCATAATATTCATATTGTATGAATTTAATGAAGCATGTATAAATGTTCAAATGCTCTTACGTAAGAGATCCTTAGTCTTAAGCAATGGTTGCTTATAGATAAAGGAAGCACAGTGGAAGCATGGGTTGGACCTGAGTAAGAAGTATGGTCAAAGAGTTGACTATACATCTATGACTTCCACATGTCATCCGAAGAGTTGGATGAATGCCAATACTGCAATAAGTTGATGTGTTGATATTATGACTATCAAGTCTATCTAGAATCCTTAGAGAAGGACTCGGATGGAGCATCAGATTAATCTACATAAATCATTGATAAGATAAAGTCAAATAATTGTATCTCAATCTTCTGATGACATTTGCAATAGGTTGCATATGTTTTAGAAGACTGGAAAATTTGATCTTAAAGGTTTATAGTTATCCACATGAATATTGATGCAATTGTTGCAACAATCTCTGTTGGATTGATAGACTTGTTAATTTCAGTGGGAGAGTCCTTAGTCTTAGAGAATGTCTCTATGACCTAGATATAAGAATACACTCATTGTTTGTTTCTAAATGTTGGAAATAAACATGAATTCTGAGGTAGAACTATCATAAATAGTTATGATGGAGATATTTCAGATAGTAATCTAAAATCTAGTGGACTTCACTAAATTAGAAAATTGATGAATGGCTCATTAACATTTCTAAATGCTGAAATTAAAACTTAAGATCAATATGAGGATGAAGATCATTTGACAATGATCTAGCATCAAGCCTTGGACATTTGTCTATTGATTTGATCAATAGACTAGTAAGAGATGAAACTTTAGAATGTCTAAAATTTCAAAACTTACATACTTATGAATATTGTATTCAAAGTAAAATGTCCAATACACCCTTCTTAAAGAATGGTGTAAGATGCCAAGGTATTCAGTATCTCATGCATATTGATGTATGTAGATCATCTATATCATAGTAAACATTATGGATATGTGATATCTGTTGATGATTATGTATGATATGAGATTTCTTCTCTTCACCTAAGAAACCTTTGAAATGTTCAAAGATTTCATTATTTTTTGGTTTAGAACCAAAGTTTGAAGGAAGATAAAATGAATTTGATCTAATCTAGGTAGCAAGTACCTGTTAGATAAATTCAAAGAATACCTTATAGAGATATGAATATCATTTCTATCTCAATCCTCCTAACTCACCTTAACTCAATAGAGTTATAGGTAGATACAATTGGATCATGTGTGACATGAACTTATCAATGATGAATTTCAGCATAATTATCCCTTAGTTTCCAGGTATATATATATGTGTAGTAGAGACTACAATGTATATCCTTAAAAAGGTTCCATGCATGATGGAATCTAGCACTTGAGAGTGTTGCTTCATTAGAAAAATAAAGGATGGTATTGGATACCTACTTTATGACCTTGAGATTCTTAAAATATCTCATCTCTAAGAATGTGATTCTTAGATGTTGAGACTCTTGAGAATCAAGATAAAATGAAGTGTAGGAACTCATTTAATCTTGAGAAGATAATGAGGCTCCTGAAATTGGAAACTAAGAGGACAATTAAAAATGAAACACTAATACCTCTTCAAATGAGTTTGAAGATGGATTCCATGTGTCAGAGAAATCTGACAATGATTGAACTTCATGAGATGAAGCTTCTGAAGATCATAGCATGGATAGATGGATGTTAGCAATAAAAGTCTAATGAGACTTCATATGCAAGTGTTGTATATGGACCCTCGTGGATCCACCTATATGGGTAAAACCTGTAAAGGTGTAAATGGATCTTCAAGAGAAAGGGAACCTGATGAGAAGGTAGAGACCTTCAAAGCACGGTTCGTATCCATGAGCCACACACCGGAAGAGAAGACATTGCTTGCAATGAGACTTGCTCTTCGGTGACCATGCTTAAAATCATCAGAATGTTGCTAACCTTAGCTACACAACTTGACTATTGCATCTTCAAGATGTAAGTCAATATTGCATTCCTCTACGAATACCTCTTTGAGGATATTCACATGAAGTAGCCCCAAGGCTTCATGGTTGGGGAAAGCAAGGTGTGCAAACTAAGGAATCCATCTATGGACTCAAATAAGCTTCTTGAAGTTGGACCATAAGATTTGATGGAATTATAATTGTTATGATTTCAGATAGAATCTTGATGAGCCATGTGAAGCTTAGTGGGAGTGCCTTTGTGTTCATCTTGCTGAATGTAGATGATATCCTGATCATTTAAAATGATATAAGGATAATAATAAGTGTTTTATTCTCTGGTTATTCCATATCTTGAAATATGATTTCAAAGATACCTCTTAGATCTTAGTTCTGAAGTTGTTCAGAAGCCAAGAGAAGAGGATAATTGGACTGTCACATTTGTAGTATACCTTGGACATATTCTATTCATAGAAATTCCAAGAAAAGCTTCTAACCCTTAAGATATGGTACTGACCTATCTTAAGGGATAACTCCTCAAAGAGTTGAGGAAGTAAATGCTACAACTACTTGCACTTGTGCATTAGTTACGAGAAGCTGAGTGTATGCTAGAGTGTAGAAATACCAGATGTCTGTCATGCAGTGGGAGTAGTAAAGTGTTACTAGTCCTACTATGTAGAGATAAAACACTTGATTGCAGTAATAACAAAATCTTCATAGATGAGGAGATTTTTGAGATAGTAATCTCAAAGTCTTATCTTCAAAAGTTTAAGACCATGTAGATAGTGATCTATAAGGGTCTAAACTTTAGATACCTTAGGAGATAGAGATCTTCGGGAATGAAGGTATTCTAATAAGGATTATGGGGATACTGGTTATGATGTCAGGGACTCTGTAACCAACTAGATTGAGTATTGGTTGCATGAGATGCAACATTCGCATTAGATGCGAGCACTGTTACTGGGGATATGCAAGTGCCGTAAAAGGACTTGGTATAGTCTCGCGGGAACAGAGTGACTAATCAGCTTACCTAGCTATTTTCTAAATAGCCTATGATTGTCACATGAGTGCGGGTTTAAATGATTAGCCCATTAATGGCTCTTTGGGCTAGTGGGAGATTGTTGGAAATGCGAGCCCACGACGAGCCATTATGCAATAAATGTTATTGCAATTCACTCCTTGATCTGAAATAAAGAATACATAATTTGCATAACAGGTCCCTTAGTACAATTAGGGTTATGTACTATGGCCATCTTGATGATCATACAGCTGTTGATTCAACTATTGAATCATAGAGGCCGGTGCTTGGATGAATATCTAAAGAGTTAGATTGAGGACTCATCAAGCACCGTCAAATGATTGTTAAGAGATGATCTCCAGCCTGAGTAGGAGATGGCAATCCTTATCTCTGAAAGCTGATATCTGACCGACCTCTTGATGCAGGTCCTCTGCATAGGAATAGAGATTCGGAGGTGTCAGATTAGTTAGGTCAAAGAGTTGACTTAACGAGATCGAGATAACCAAAGTCCTATATCATATGCTGTCATGATATAGGCACGCATCCTCTGACCGGAGACAGATGTGTTACTATATGTCTGAGTATGTACATTTGGCAGACCAATAGGTTGATGACCTAATCAAGGTCTATACACCGGCGCGCTGGTGTGCATGTAAGGGTATATGAGTAATACGATCTCTCAAAGGGAACATACAGGTTCATTCACTGAACCGGAAGACATGAGCTCACTCATGAGATATTGGGAAGAATCAAATTCCGTGCGCACGGTCGTCTCGCTTTGGAAGCTTGACTGAATTTGTAGGTTTGATATATACTTTTGGAAAGTATATGATCAAGACCTAGGTATGATATACGCTTTTAGAAAGTGTATGATTGATACCAACTCCCAATGATCGAATGAGAAACTTATTGACAAAACCATGAAGTAGACAGTATAAAGTTGATCCGATACTTCGGGTTTAGTCTGAGTCTTCCAGTATGCAGGATGTACAGGTATTGGGAATACCTGAGGGTGATGTGATCATAAACGATTCTATAACCATGACGCTTCCATTCCTAGGGAGTGATGAAACGGGTCTGGATTTTAGTGACTCCTCTCAGTAGAGAAGTAATCTGATCTTGGTCCAAGTATTGGACATTGATCTGAATGTGATTCAGATGCAATAAGAAGATTAGGTCTTGATTTAATCAAGCATCTATGGGAGGCCCGCGATCTGGATTTGAGATACGATCTAATATCCATGTCACTTTACGTGGAACAATACAATCGCCCTGTCCTTATCTCCAAGTATCTGCGGAGAAAGCGCATTATCCTTGAAGGAGTTCATGGATAATTCTATTGTTGATTTATGTATCCGAGCATTGAGAAAATGGATAATTAAATGTGATTTAATTATCATGAGTAATATGAATTTGATTCATATTATAAAGAGAGTTATCTTAGATAATTAAATGAGATTTAATTATCAAAGATGTAAATAATGTGAATGCGATTCATATTATTTGGACACAAGAGAATAGAGATCCAAGATGATTAAATATGATTTAATTATCATGGATATGAATAATGTGGATAGCAATATCCATATTAGTCATATATATTATAAATGTGATTTATAATATATAAGAGAGAGCTATTTGTAATTTACATTTGTTAATTAAATGTTAATGTGAATTGGATTCACATTGGGCATCAAATTGAAAATGTAATTTACATTTTGTTTTGGGTTGTGAATGTGATTCACAATTTTTCAATGGCATGATTGCAATGTTCACAAAATAAATTGGATTTATTTTTTGTGAAATAATTTGCAACAAAAGTTGTTGCAAATAATGGAGATTACATAAAAGGTGAAATAGCCACCTTCCTAATGGAGGAGGGTGGACAGCCACCACTCCCATTAGGAAAGGGAGGCCGTCCCCCCTCTCCACATGGAAGGAGGCTTTCTCTCCTTTCATTATCTCCATGTATTGATGATTTAATTTTGTAATTAAATTGTGTTGATTTATCAACATATATTTAATTTAAATTAAATTAATTGTTGTTGTGTTTTTAGCAACAAATCATGACCATTGAAAGAAACACAAATTAATGTGGACCATTGGATTTATGTTGACACATGGATTGAGATCCATGGATCCCAAAACCCTATAAAAGGAGAGGCACCCCATTGCTCTTCTTGAGTACATAAGTTGAGGCAACAAATCTCTCTCTCTCTCTCTCATTCTCTCTACACGTCCTCTCTCTATCTCTCTCATGTGGCCGTCCACCATGGATGCCCTAGAGAGGTTCTCCATCGCCACGGCATCGTCGTTATGCTGCCCGATGGTTTGCTCGTGGATCTCCGTCTCCTTCGGTGCGCCACGCTCGTGAAGAAGACATCGGATCTCGTGTGTCGAGATCAGGAGATCCGCCGCTTGGATCATCAACATGGATTGCGAGAAGCACGCGGTTCATCACCGCGCTCGCAAGCGTCTCCTCCGTCGGATCGGACTTGAGACAGGAGGTCTCTTTGTTTAGAGACTCGATCGCAACCACGCTTCAAGAGGTAAACCTAATACTTGTTTGTGGTTTAGACGAAACGATCCGAGAAGTGTTCTTGGATCATGTGGTTTCGTCGCAAGAAAATTTTTTTAATTTCCGCTGCATAGAACAACTAGTGCGACTAGTCGTTCTTCGTCGTATTCGATGCGACGATCACGCTTCCGTGATGCGCTTGAGGATCTAACCATATCCTTCAGAGGCTATATAAGGAGCCCCAAACCTCATGTATCTCTTGAGAAAGTCAATAGACAAACACGCCCTATTTGAGGGCTTCTCCCATGATTTCATCCCGCTCCTCACGAAGTAGGGTTCCATGTTAAATCCCGTGTGTTCTTCATGTTTATATTATTTTCTCTGATTCCGCTCCCGCTTTCTATTTCTTAACAGTTCCATTATTAAAACTAATGTATTGTTAGTTTAGTTAATGCCAATCTCTGCCATACTTGTCAAAAATCTTACTATGTTGGGAGTACATATAAGTGCAATGAACAAGACTTCTTTATTTTCATTTTTTTAATTTCTTTTCGCTCCTTTTGAACCATCTCTTTTCCAGCAACCCTCCCCTCTGTTTTATGATAGTTTATCGTTCCTTTTTTCAAGCCCACACTTTATTTTATCCTTCTCTCTCTCTTTGCCTGCCTTTATTTCCTTTTTTTAAACCAAATTAGCTCAATGAAAATCATAGAAGGTTTCCTTGGGGAACCCATCCATCGCTTCCATTGTATGCTTGCTTGGCTGTAGACTCATGCGTTTAACATGCTTGTTTGATGGGGAAGTTGGTGTGTGCAAAAAAACTGAGGCTATCCACATTGTGTTGGCAGCGTTGGAAATTGACAGGAGTGCTGTTCGTTCTCCTGATCTTTGCATTAAGTGATAATTATGAAGAAATTTAGATGTCAATGAAGTGGCTTCTTGCCGTAAGTGCCTCTAGGTCTTTCAGTGATGTTGGTGATAAGTGGCCTCCAATTTAGGGTTTGGGGGATGGTACCTTCCATCAACCACACTGCGACATGAACTTCGAGAATAAAAATTAAACATTTAAATGATCACAAATCACAAAACAAACAATCCTAATCCCTGGAATGCTATATGACACAAAATAAGTAGAATGCACAGCATAACAAACAAGAGGATTAAATGACTTATATGACGCAAAATAAGTTGAATGCACAACATCAGAAACAAGAAGATTAAACTTATATGATTTGTGGGGAGTGTACTTAAAGTTGCAGCCGCCTCTTCTTCAACCAATCAAGGATATACACTTCGAGACCACAAATAAAATATGGAAACAATTGCAAACCTCTAAACGAACAGTCCGTTTGATGTCACATTGAAATACATAGAATGCACATCATCACAAATAGGAACAAATGATTACTTACGTGAGTTGTGATGGTCATGGAGATCAATCTACTATGCGGAAGAGACCCAACGGGTTTGATCTTTATGTTAAGGTTCTCAAGGAATACAAAGATGTGCGAGTATCTTTATATAATCTATTTATATCTTGAATCCTAACCATCTGTTCTGCTGAACGTAGTTGAAGTACAATCGTTCGATGTCCCCCATGTACACCTTACCCTATTAAACAGGGGTCTCGCTGGATCCTTTTCTATTTGGGTTATTAGATCCGTTTGAATCAGGGATCTATTTTATAAGTGAGTAGTGTAGAGATATTTATATCTCTTCATATTTATATCTCGTCATCTGTAATTTTCTATTTCTTTTTTCGATCTATGTAATTTTCCCATAGAGCTTTTCTCCTATATAAGAGAGCTCTAGGGCTACGGTGAATAACACTTTTCATTTCAATCCATTCCACATGGTATCAGAGTAACGATCCTAGACCGGAGCCTATGCCCTAGAGCTCCAAACCCCCACCAAAACCCTAGTGGCTGCCTCCCACGAGCAACAACCCCTCACGTCGCCGTCGTCGCCGCATGCAACAAACCCAGTGCCACCGTTGCTTCTGTTGGCAGCAGCCCTCAGGCTGCTGCCGTCCCTCCGCAGCCTGCAGGCAACCGCCGCCACCCCCTTTCTTGCAGTCTGTTGCCATCCTCCACGTATGAGGCAATACCGTCGGGGTTCCCATATGGCTCAGACATACAATGGCTGCTCTATTTTGTGTCCTGAAACTCGAATAGTTTGACTTTGGTTCCTAGGGCGTGGTTTTGATCAATGTTGCAAAAGTCGGTAGTCGGTACTCAGTTGGTCGGGTCATGACTAAGGAATAATCGGTAGTCGGGCGATTAATTAGATTTAGTTGGGTTTTAATCACTTTTGATTTTATAAATATAGAAATCATTTTTATACATTTATTATAATATATTTACATATATTTATATATTTTTTACTATCATAATGAATCAAAAGAAGTAATTGAATTTAAATAAAACATTAAGCGTATTAGAATAAGTTTGCTTTTAAAAAAGTAAGAAAATATGGTATCTCCAAGCAAAAATTGGTTGGCTAGTTTACCTAGTCGAAATTAGTCGGGTCGGCCACTCCACTGACTAGACTAGTCAGACGTACTAGTCGGGCTAGTCAGGTAACTTTTACAATATTAGTTTTGATCTTTTAAAACTATCCTAGGTGCCTCAAGAAGCTCTGGTTGATGGAGGAGGTTGTGGTATGAGTCTACACCCACAACCATCCTCATATATGTCTGTGTAGACATAGTTATTCATGCTTGTGGCCTTAGTCTTGAAGATAGTTGTCAGTATGTTGGAAAACGAAGCAGGTGTTCCATCCTTGGGTACCTTCAAAGGTCTCACTTCATCGTGAAGATGGATGGAACTAACTATGAATTGTGGGTCATGCAATTCATGAGTCTAATGCAATGCAATGGAAATAAGTATATTCTCACACAGGGAGGGCCTGTAGACAAGACTGGGGTTAACGCCTCATTGGAGGCAGATGATGTGTATGCACGTGCGTGGCTTTCAGGGATGGTGTCCACGGAGATAGCTAATGATATATTGAGTCAGCTTACGACTAAGACTATTCAGGATATTCTTGTTGCAACATAATCTCCAACAAAGAATGAATCAAAGATTTATCAACTACAACATGAGGTTTGTTGTTGCCTTATCGTTGTAAATATACCGAGGTCCTATGAGGAGGCATTGCAAAGTGGTCCTTGGTCTCTTGCTATGGAAGAGGAGATGACTGCCTTATAGTCTCGAGGTACGTAGAGTGTCGTCTCCGCTCTCCCAAGTGCTTCTGTTGTTGGCAGTAAATGGGTGTTTACCATTAAACACCGTGCGAACGGTTCAATGGGCAGATACAAGTCCTGATTGGTTGCTCGTGGATTTACCCAAACTTATGGGGTGGACTGTCAAGACACCTTTTCTCATGTTGTGCGCCACTCTACACTCTACATTCTTATTGCTGTTGCTGTGGTTGAGGACTGGCCACTTTTCCAATTAGATATCAAGAATACTTTCTTGTATGGTGACTTGCAAGAAGAAGTGTACATACAACAACCACTAGGGTTTGCTGCTGAGGGGGAGTCTAGTATGGTATGCAAACTTCATAAGGCTATATATGACCTTAAGCAGAGTATGAGAGCTTGGTTTCAAAAATTCTCAAAGTTGATTGAACTACAAGGCTTTGCCAGATCTAATGCAGATCATTCTCTTTTTAATAAGAGAACCCATAAAGGTATAGTTGCTATTTTAATTTCTGTGGATGATATTGTTGTCACAAGCAGTGATAATGAAGGAATTCAGACAGCTAAGGATTTTCTTGGACAACAGTTCGTGACCAAGGATCTTGGTAAGCTGAGTATTTTCTTGGACTGGAATTAGCAAGAAACCATCAGGGATTGGTAATGATGCACATGGAATATATCATTTATCTCCTATCTCAGACGGGTATGTCATGATGTAGACTTGCTACTACTCCAATGGATTCCAATGCTTGGTTATATGATGATGACTCTGCGGAGGTGGATAAGAGACAATACAGAGAGTTGGTAGGAAAGCTATTGTATGTCGCTATTACTAGGCCTGATATATTGTTTGCTGTCAGCTGGGTTAGCCAATTTATGAAGCAACCTAGGTAGGCTCACATGAATGCAATCGGCACGATCTTGAGATATCTCAAGTCTTCTCCAAGTGCAAGATTTCTATTTAGGAGAAACACAACCCTGACAGTGTCAGGATGTGCAGATGCAGACTATGCTGGATGTCCCAAGGATAGGAAGTCAACTTCAGGCTTCACTGTGTTTGTAGGTAGCTCGTTGGTTTCATGGATGAGCAAGAACCAGCTTTCGGCAAGGAGAACACATTTTGAGTCACCCCTTTGAGCCGACATCCGTGAGGTCCTACCACTGCTTGGGAATAGAGTTGGACTCAAGGCTGGTAATGGCAATCTGTTTAAATTTTGGCGAGACGATTGGACTGGGGAGGGCAAGCTTGAAGACGTTTTCCCACATTTGTTTGCGCTAACGCCTCTCAGGGAGGTGACCCTGGCCCAGATGGCGGTAATGGGAACATGGGCGTTGGGAGCGTATGGAGGAGTACTTGAGATTGCAAGCGGAGCTACCTCAGACGAGTGTGGTGACCACAGTCAGAGATCATTTTGAATGGCAGGGAAACATGTTCATGGTGAAGAGAGCTTACGAAGAATTCAACAGGTGTGCTCAGGAACAGGGAACGAGAGCTGAGGTAGGACGTCAAAATTATCTGAGCAGCGAAGATCCCAAGCAGAGTTAAGATTTTTATTTGGTGTTTAAGAAGGGGCCACTTATTAGACAAGATACTCAGGGGAGATTGTTGGCTTAGCCAGACACTCGTTGTGACAGATGCGAGGAGGCGGAAGAAGACTCAGATTACCTATTCTTGGGGTGCCCTATTTCAGTCTGGGTTTGGTGAGAGGTGGGGATCTCATGGTTCAATACAGATGATCTCTCTTCGTTTTGGGCTTCCGTTCAATGGGTTGGGGGAGGTTCCACTGAAGACTGTTCGTGGTCGTTCGCTGTGATGTGGGCCATCTGGCTCGGTCGAAACAAAGTGATATTCAAAGGCCAAAGATGTTATTGGGAGAATGTAGTCTCCTACTGCACCGTCCTTTATAATTTCTAGTGAACGTGATGATATAAACATTTGTTATATTTAATATAAACCGAGTAGTGACTCCCACGATGGGGGTTCACCCACTCTTCAATAAAAAAAGAAACAGACTGTTCTGACCATGGTCAGAGCCGAATCAGAGTACAGGGCAATGGCCCATGGGAGCACAGAAATAATATGGGTCAAGTCTGTTCTGACTGAGCTAACTATGGAGGTGTCTTTTCCTATGCACCTAAAATGTGATAATCAAGTTGCATTATTTATAGCTAATAATCCATCATTTCATGAAAGAACAAAGCACATTAAGGTTGACTACCACTACACCCGTGATTTGATTTAAAAGGGGTTTATATTCACTTCTTATGTTGCTTTAGGTGATCAAATTGCTGACATGTTCACCAAAACGCTTGCAAAGGGACCATCTCACCATTGTTGTTCCAAGCTGAACATGATAAATATCTATGCTCCAGCTTGAGAGGGAGGTGTTGAGATATTTATATCTCTTCATTTGTAATTTTCTATTTCTTTCAACTATCTATGTAATTTTCTCATATAACTTTTCTCCTATATAAGAGAGCTTTAGGGCGAATAACACTTTTCATTTCAATCCTTTCCACAAGTAGTATATAAACTCCCATGGGTTTGGGCTCTCGGTATCCTCTGTATTCTTATTCTTCATAAATAGTGAAAATCACCCACCGTTCAAGGACATATCCTAGTTACGACGAATCTTGTATATTTACATTGATTTGTACATTTTCTATATTATCATATTGAAATAAAAGAAATAATTACCTTTAAATATAACATTAAGAATATTAGAATAAGTTTGTTTTAAAAAATTGAAAAACTAAAAAAATAAAAAATCTCTATGTAAAAGTCGGCCTTGTAGTCGGACGACTAGGCCGATTAGTCGGCCCGATTAGTCGGGTTGACCGACTAATGGCTGACTAGGCCTAGTCGAGTCGGCTACCCCACTGCTCGACTAGTTGGGCTGACTAATCGGCGTAGTAGGCAGACTTTTACAACAATGATTATTTTTCAATTTTCCCTCTTTCTAGCAGCTCTTGATCCTGAATATGATGCTTCTCATGCCCATATCCTTACCGATGCTACCATACCTCCAATGGAGGAGGCATATCACAGATTGAGTACGCTATCTATATCCTTAAGTGGTACCTTGCAGTCCCAGACATCTTTTGCTATGGTTGCATCTTGCTGTAGGGAAAGTCATGCCATATAGTGGCAAAGGAAGCTTTAGCCGTGACAGTGGAGGGGATGGTCGACCCCGTTAGCCTTGCACCTATTGCCACAGATCTGGCCACTCTGATGAAACATGTTATTCTAAGCATGGGTTTCGTGCTTTAGCTCGGGTTGCAGAGAAGACACAACCATTTGGGAACCCTCACCTGTTGCTGATCAAAGATTTGATGAACTTTTTACTCGACTTAGGGAGATTATGCCCACTACTAGGTCGACCGGCTCTCCTTCAGGATCCTCAGAGGTGGCTGCCTCAACATGAACATCTACATCAGGTACAATGTCTGCCTTCACTAGTTGTGACATGACAAACTTGTCAAAACGGATCATGGATTCATGAGCATCCCATCATCTCTGTGATGACAGAGACCGGTTTAGCGTATTTCACCTGACTCATAATGGACGATCTGTCGTGATAGCAGATGGGACACATTCTCCCATCATAGGTTAGGGGGAGGTGCACTTGACCCCCGGAATGAGGCTTGAGATTGTTCTTTATACTCCCAAATTTTCTATGAATCTACTTTCAATTAGTCAAATCACCAAAGACTTACATTGTCGTGCCATATTCGATCCATCTACTCTTGTGTTTCAGGATATACTAGCGGGCATGGTGATTGGAATTGGCCGTAAATAAAGGCTTCTCTACAGATTAGTGCAATGTCCTTATGCTGGTGCCTTTTCTCTTCGCACTAGATCGGCTTTTCCCTATATGTGGCATCATTGATTTGGTCACCTTCCTCTACAAGAGTTGTGCCATGTTCTTCCACATATTTCTCCTTGCTCCACCTTTCAATGCGAGGCCTTCCAGCTTGGGAAGCATCATCGCTCTTCCTTTCAGAGTCATCAGGGTCGTATAAGTGATAGTCTATTTGAGTTGATGCATTTTGATATTTGAGGTCCCAGTCGTGTCCCAGATCATCAGGGACATATGTTTTATCTTGTTGCAGTTGATGAGTTTTCGAGATTGTCATGGGTATTTCTTCTTAAAAACAAGTCTGATGCATGTCTTGTTATCCAGTCCTTTATTAATGAAATAAGGAATATTTTTTCTACAAAAGTCAAGTTTATTCGTTCTGATAATGCATTAGAGTTTTGCAGTACACAACTTTCTCAATTCCTTAGGTCTCTCGGCATTGTGCATCAGACATCGTATGCATATACTTCCGAACAGAATGGGAAAAGCAGAACGAAAGCATTATCATCTGTTAGACGTCACCAGAAATCTTTTGATTTAGAGTCGTGCCCCTCATTTATATTGGGGAGATGTGGTTCTAACTGTTGTCTGGTGTATGCCCTCTTTTGATTCAAATTGTATGCCCTCTTTAGTGTTGGGAGAGAAGATTCCGTTCTTGATTGCCTTTTCCGAGACGAATCTTTTCTCGCTAACTCCTCGTGTCTTTGGTTATGTTGCTTTTGTTCATCAAATGTGTCCAGGTCTTGACTAGCTCTCTCCTAGGGCTATCAAATGTGTGTTTGTTGGGTATTTCAAGACCCAAAAAGGATATCACTGGTTTGAATCTGTTCAACGAAGATACTATGTTAATGATGATGTTAACTTTTTCAAGTCCATTATGTATTTTTCTCCCACAGGTGACATGCTTACTCCTTCAGAGGATGGAGAAGAGGTCTATATGCCACTTTCTCCATCATTATCACCCCGACACCTTCTCCACCACCACCTCCTCCACTGCCACCTCTACCATCACCACCTCCTCCACCGTCACCTCCATTGTCACCTCCATTGTCACCTACTTTCTTTCTGTAGGTTTACCAGCGACGAATCCCTGCTCCTGTGCCTCCTCCGTCATCCAGTACACCCAAGGTATGTTCTGAACATTTGAGTTTTTCTAATGGCACTGGTGATTTGTATGTACAGATTGAGGTAGAAGACGTGGATACTATGTCTTATATATCTATTGAGGATCTGGATATGCCTATTGTACTAAGGCGACAGAAACAGACATACACTATGCATCCTATTGGGTCTCATGTTTCCTTAGGGTGTTTTTCCAAGGATTTTCAGAGATTTGTTGTTGGTTTGTCTACCGTGGAGATACCACAGTAATATCAGGAGGCACTACAGAGCAGTCAATGGCATCTGGCTATGGATGAGGAGATGGTAGCTTTATAGTCACGAGGTACGTGGGGTGTTATCCATGCTCCACCAGGTGCATCTGTTGTTGGCAGCAAGCGGGTATTTACTGTGAAACATTGGGCTGATGGTACAATAGACATATATAAGGCCAGATTGGTTGCTCATGGTTCACCCAAACCTATGGGGTAGATTGCCAGGACACCATTTCCCTTATTGCACGCCACTCTATCATGCAGATTCTTATATTGTTGGTGTGGTTCGTGATTGGCCACTTTTTCAATTAGATGTACAAAATGCTTTCTTGTATGGAAATTTGCAGAAGGAGGTTTACATGCAGCAACCACATGGGTTTGCTACTGCGGGGAAGTCTGGTATGGTGTGCCTTCTTCATAAGGCTATTGATGGACTTAAGCAAAGTCCGAGGGCTTGGTTTCAGAAGCTCTCGGAGTTGATTGAACAGAAGGGGTTTGTCAAATCCACTGCAGATCATACTCTTTTGTTAAAAGAAATAAAAAAGGTATTGTAGTTGTTTTGGTTTATGTTTATGACATTGTTATCACTGGCAACAATGAACATGGCATTCAAGCAACTAAGGATTTTCTTGGGCAACAGTTTGTTACCAAGGATCTTGGCATGCTTCGTTACTTCCATGGCTTGGAGTTTGCACGAAATGAACAGGGTATGGTTATGACGTAACGGAAGTATATTACTGATCTTCTATCTGAGACAAGCATGACATGATGTAGACCAGCTACTACCCCAATGGATCCTAATTCTAGGCTCTATGATGATGAATCTGAGGAGGTAGATAAGACACGATACATAGAGCTGGTAGGGAAATTATTATATGTTACTATTACCAGGCCTGATATATCTTTCGCTGTGAACAGAGTGAGCTAGTTCGTGGAGCAACATGGATGCAATGTGCATGATTTTGAGATATCTGAAGTCATCTCCAGGTGCAGGTCTTCTCTTTAGAAGTGATACTTCTCTTACAGTTACTGGATGTACATATGCAGATTATGCTGGGTGTCCTAAGGACAGGATGTCCACTTCAGGCTTCATTGTATTTGTTGGTAGTTCATTGGTCTCATGGAAGAGTAAGAAACATACTGTTGTTTCTCGATCTAGCACTGAATCAGAATATAGGTCCATGGCCCAAGGGAGTACAGAAATGGTGTGGGTCAAGTATGTCCTGATTGATCTAACGATTGAGGTGCCTCTTCCTATGCACCTCAAATGTGATAATCTAGCAACCTTGTTCATAGGTAATTATCCAACATTTCATGAGAGAACAAAGCATATTGAGGTAGGTTGTTACTACACTCGTGACTTGATACAAAAGGGGCTTCTTTCAACGTCTTATGTTACGTCAGTAGGTCAGATTGCAGATATGTTCACCAAAGCGCTTGCAAGAGGTTCATCTCATCATTGTTGTTCCAAGCTGAGCATGATAGATATATATGCTCCAGCTTGAGGGGGAGTGTTAAGATTCTTATGTTTTGTTGTATTTATTTATATTTTTTATTTCTCTTGTCCCGTTTATGTAATTTACCCTTTGATCTTTTCTTCTATATAAGAGAGCTCTAGGGTTAGATGGAATACAATTTTTTGTTTCACCTCAACATCTTCTGCAATGATTCTTCTCCAGGCACGATATAGATATGTTTCGGTGACTTGATATCGCATCGGCTCTACATGCATGGCTAAGATATGTTCCAATGACCTGAAAGCCGCAGACATGTCCTCGTGCGAGGTCTTCTATCAGAAACAAATATATGTTCTTCCTATTGATGTATCGTGTAAAGATGTGTTGTATACTTTATTTTTGTTGTAAGCTGTAGCTTTCTCAGTTCCAGTTTAAGGGGGAATGTTAGAGAATGTATTAAGTGGGTAATTGGATCTCACCAACATCCAATTACCCCACTCATGTTTAGTCCCACATGTATGAGCGGTGGGACTCTGGATTGTCTGTGAGGTTATATAAGGAGCCTTACACCCAATGTACTTATTGAGAAATTCAATAGAATATCTAACCCCTATGAGCGCTTCTTCCGTGGTTTCATCTCGCTCCTTAGGGGGTAGGGCTCCACGTTAAATCATGTTCTTCATGTTTATCTTTCTTGTTTTATCGATTTTGTTTCGGCTTCTCAGATTTCAACACCGACTAGTCGACCAATTTTTGCTTGGAGATAATATTTTTATATTTTTTTGCTTTTCTAAATGCAAACTTATTCTAGTATACTTAGTGTTTTATTTAAATTCAATTACTTCTTATATTTTATTATGGTAGTATGAAAAATGTATAAATCTATGTAAATATATAAGAATATATGTATACAAATGAATTACATATTTAAAATACAACGGCAGTGCCTTTTACCACATTGATTTACATATTAAAAAAATTCAGAGCTGATTAAAGTTGGACTAAATCCGATTAGTCGCTCGACTGCTGATTAATCCATAGTGACCCAACTGATTGGGTACCAATTAGCAACCTTGAGATTCATTTAAAGCGGAGATTTGTTTGTACATGAGTACTATTAAGATAAATATATTGTTATGTCTCACTTATGTAATTTCAGTTTCTCTGAGTACTTATCATGTAATTAACCCAAGGGCTATTCTCCTATATAAGAGAGCCCTCGGGTACGTCTAATGCATCCATTCATTCTCTCCTATCATGGTATCAGAGCAACGGTCCTAGACCGGGGTCTTGGTATCCCATCTAAAACCCTAACCCTAATCCCCCACCCGCCCCATCCCCTCCCTCCCCGGCGCCACCGCCCTCTCAGGAGTCCCTCTCGGTCTCTTGCCACCCCTCAGCGGCACCATCCCTCCCGTGCCCCCTCTCCCCGCGTGGCACCAACCGCCCCTCGCGCCTCCTTTGCCACCTCCGGACTTGGTTCGGTGCTTGAACGACGATTAGGGATGGTTGTATGAGTCTAAACATACAACCTATCCCTCACATGATAATGTAGACCGACTATTTTGTTTACCTCTGTCGGTTCGTGGGTATTCTTCAATCATGTCAGAGAACAAGGGTGACGTCTTTACATCTTCGGGTGCCTTCAAAGGCCCGACCACGATAGTAAAGATGGACGGGACCAACTACGAACTATGGTCCATGCAGTTTCGCACCCTGATGCAGTGCCATAATAAGGAGCACATCCTGGCAGAACCCGAGCCGGAGGACAAGACTGGAGCGAATGTGACATGGAAACAAGACGATGCTTATGCTCGTATACGGGGACGCTGACTACAGAGATTGCTAATGATATGAATCAACCCACAACAAAGGCTATCAAGTACTATATATACTCCCTAGGGTTAGGGCCTTCAGTATCTTTTGTATTCTTTGTGAACCCCCTAGGATCCGGGTACCCGTTAATCACACATTTTGCATTACAACATTCATTTCTATCGCATTAAGTAACTGAAAGTACGAGGAAATTTTTCGCGCGAATGAAATGAATTCATCTGACATTCACAATCAACATTTATAACCACAAACACATAGAACAATGGTCACCAAAATCTTATTTCATTTCATTAACTTCCATATATTTTACATGTACAAAGTCTGACAGTACATACAGTATATCCCAAAATCTGACTGAAGAGAAAGAAACATAATACATTATAAATTCTACAAAACTGGCACAAAATAACCCATACCGTTGGGTATAAAATTTATCTTCTGAACCCATGTATAGCTACTGAACTGCAGGCTGTTTGCCTGCCAAACATGTTAGGAAAGAAGAGGAGTCAGCGGTTGCTGGTACCTCCCAAAAACTTATATAAAATAACATGCATTTATTATTTACAAAAGAAAGCAAGTAGAGAGGCATGAGCAACTCAAATTTAAAATTTATTTCTACTTGCAATTGTAAAAGGTTTCCAAATTTCTAGCAAGCACCTCTTATGATCAGCCATTATCCCAACATTTCCCACATGAGTATATTTCTATGGTGACTAATTGATAATAAGAATGATATTTTATTCTCATATTACTCAGAAATCATATTTTTGGATTTTGATGATGGGAAAAATAAGATGAGAAGATATAATGGTTTATTTAAATTCTGAAGTCTAGTTACTCCTTTAAGTTAGTGGATAGTCTGTGGTCTTGGTTCTTGTGAAACCTCACACTATGACTCTAAGACTTGGGGAATGTCTTAGGGTTGGGGGGCCTCCGTAGGCATGCGGTGTTGTGTAATGCATCCTAACTAAGTTCCCAACACGTCCACTAACTCAAAGGGATTTTGAATCAGATTAGTATCTTTTCCAGTTACTCAATTTTAATTATAATCCCTTAAAACCTTAGGTGCAACAGTCTCAGATGTAACTCTAGATGGTATGGATATAGAGATGGATGATCTGGATGTAGAATCAATCCCTTCAAGCCTTAATGCAACAGTCTCAATTGTAACTCTAAATGATATAGATATAGATATGAATGATCTGGATGTAGAATCGCCAAGTCTGTTGGCGAAAGAAAAACTCAAGCGGTGAAGAAGCCAACAAAAGGCTCTTCCGTCTCGCCCTCTAATTGGAAGGACGGTCCAATAGAGGGATAGGTCTACACTCCCAAACTACGCCACTGAGACGGGTGAGAGAGACTTCCCGGAAAAGTCGCTCTAGAAAACAGCCCGACCGGTAACGGGCAACCGAGCTCGTACGTAAAACTGAAAACCAAGGATCCCCCGCCTGGGTATCCTAAAACAGGGTCAGCGGAATGGTCTAAAGTCGG
This sequence comes from Ottelia alismoides, assembly GCA_037367405.1. Lineage (NCBI taxonomy): Eukaryota > Viridiplantae > Streptophyta > Magnoliopsida > Alismatales > Hydrocharitaceae > Ottelia > Ottelia alismoides. The sequence goes on along the minus strand of JAZKJV010002206.1, from coordinate 440,607 downwards.
GATCCCAACGAGGTGTAAAAACACTGTGAGCTCACGTAAAAACCGAAAAGGGACTGGGATCCTAGACCCGCGCACTTGGCGGCCGCTGCCCAAACTGGGCTTCCTTTCCTCCGCCCAGGTGAGGGTCACCGCGCCCTCGCACAGTCAGGTGTAAAGATTACCATGACCGGCAATATTTATTATTGATTTACAACCGACCAATTATTTCACAGACTTCATAATGGTATAAGGTACTTAACTTCCTTAATCTTCCTTAATCAGATCAAATACTGAGCTTCCTGGATTTGAATGATTTGATCTAGAATTGGAGTTAATTCCATACATCTCTCCAATGCTCTCTTCCTTAAGATCATGCAATTATAACCTATTTATTATGATTTGGAATTTAAGATTTATTTTGAGGTAGAAATCCCTGATTATGGAAATTTATTGACAGTAGGCCTCAAATTTTAATTCTTCATGGCAATGCATATAGAGCCGCATACACACTAAATGTAGATAGAGCCGCATACACTTCCTTTACAAAACCAACTCATCATAATTTCATATTAATACATCCTCTTCGTAAACATACCATTCACCATGTCCAAGAAAGTAGCATCTTTTATTGATATAAACATGTATTATTGTGAGGGCAACATTAACGGATTTTTCACCAATCCATATCTATAGCTGAAAAGATGATATTATAACTTAAGATTCTTGAGGTCTGATTCTAATATTGTCATATATACATAGAAATTATAATATTTTGAAGCCTTGAACCTTGGCTTCTGTTAATTCACTACTTTCAAACTCTTGAACAATTTAGCTGCTTCTTTTAGACCGTACTCTTCGAAATAACTATAAGTATTGATAATTTTATCATTTAGAAATAATTATAAGTATCAAAATTTTTGGTATCCAGGTTAATAACAACCCATTAAATTTGTGCAACAATATCACTATATTTGATTATACCAACCATTAAAGAAGATACACAATAACATAGATAAAACGTATATACTAGATGCTTACGAGCCTTACGGGCCTTAATTTGAGCATATGACAATAATTTCATCAAATAATATTATAGGATACTTGACTTCTATATATATACTTGGATATTATACATACATATTGATTGGCAGTTATACGGTTATGAAATTCACACCAATTTCAAAGAACCTCAATACATCAGGCAGCTCAATCGACTAAGGATTTATATATCTAAGATCAGTGGCTATATATATTTACGAAAATCAGTAGCTATAATTTTATGAAAATCAGTAGTTGTAATTTTATATTACTCCTTCATTCAAAAGACAAACTCTAAATGAATATTCGTCACTAACACCTACAGTCTAAGTTTGTGACTATTATGGATTTCAGATTGTCAAAAATGGAAAACAAAAATCCCTGTTCTAAGCTTTGGAATTAATCTTCTTTCAATGGTAAACACCAACACCCTAATCTATAGTTTAGGGCCATAGTTGACTGTGCATATACGTCAATTGACTGTATGAAATCCTAATTCCCCATACATCCAGTTTAGCTCATTGATATAATATTTTAGAATTTAACAGATTTAAGAATCCAAAAATCAATTGATGTCAATAGTAGATCGAACGAAGGAATCGAATAACCGACAAGAATATGGATTTTGAACTTGAGTCTCAATCTACATGCAAGGCAGCAAAGGAGGGTATTAGGAATGTACCTTTGAATGGAATTTTGGAGGAAGGAGGCTGAATCTTGCATGCATGAACACCAATTCAAAGAGGAGCAGCTTCCTCCTCAGACTTCATTGCTTGCTGCATTCTCTAGAGCTCAGAGAAGTATTCCAGGACTGCTGGACAGCCGCAGGAAGGGGGGTAGAAGATGGTTCTTTTGTCTGGAATTGACAGGGAATTTGGGGCTTTTTGGTGCTGACTTAATTTAGGAGAAAAGAAGAAGAATAAAAAGAAGAGAATGAAGAGCAAGGTTTAGATAGTACCTCTTTGAATTCGCTTCCAATGGATAACTCGTATGAGGAGTTTTAATTGAAGGAGCAGCAGCCGTTGAAGACTACTTCCCAGCAGCCGCTTTAGGGAAGAGAAGAAGATTCCCGTTGAGGAGAAGGAGAGGAAAAAGGGTATATTTATATAGGACATGAGAGGGGCAAGTGGCTACTTGTGCAGCAGCAACAGTACACGTATTGTTGTATGTTGCTAATTTAATTTAATTTTTTTTTTAACCGAACTCTGTTATATTCTACTTGCATGAACTAAATTCTTATTTATATATTATTATTATATTATATTATAACTCTTTTATTATGCACTCATAAAAATCGACCGCACGTGTACCTCGGGCATCGGATTTTGACGCGAAATATCTCGATTTGACCGTCTCGGAATAACGGTCAATATGAGTATAATGTTGATATACTTCCGATCGAGTTTTGAATACCCGAAATTTTCGGATACGGTTTTTGTTTAAGATTAAATTTTACGGTTTTAAAATATCAAACGACCTCCGATTGACGAACGGTCGATTTCGTTGGTCTTCTTTCGTCGAATCGTATCTCATGGCGATCTTGATTTATTTCGTGGTTTCCGAATTTTGCGTCGCGACTTTTTCACGGCACGCATTACGATGCAACCGATTTTTGATCGTTTTTGCCCGAACAACTTTTGATTCATGATCAATTGATCGTTTTAGGTTATTTAATGTTGTCAGATAACTTTATTGGGTCAATCGGACCTTAATCGGACCAAGTTCGGGTTTACGTGGATCCTGGATGTTACATTCTTATTCTCCACAAATATTTAAAATCGGTTGTTGCTGCCCAAGGGCATATTCCAGTTATGTGTGAACCCTATAAACCCGTGTGTTTACATTTTGCTTGATTTAATTGTGTTGAGTGTTTGCTTCCATGATTCGCAACATAATCCTCCAACACACAAGGCTGACCACTAAGCAATGCGAGATTAAATATAAATGAACAACGAATTTGGATCTTAGAGAGATTCGATTATCCATCTAAAGACACAATCAATCTCGACTTTGATATACACAAAGAGGTTCATCCTTGAACTGTAAGTTTGTATATAAACAAGTTCCTGAGCTATGGGATAGTAATTTTATCTTTTCAAAAAACATTAACCCGCTTTTTCTTTAGAAATTCATATCATGCGGAGAAAAGAAGGGAATCAAACTTAGTGTGCTTGGGACATGGTTCACAGAGTCTTGATGCATCTTCTCCAATTTACTTTTCAAGATCCCAATGCATCAACATAATTAGTCAAAAGAGGAGAAGCATCCAAATAACTAGCTTATCTAGTACTGGTCACATAAAAGAGTTGAATTTGGTTCCTGGTGGTTCGTTTTTTAAGGGGCTTCTACACAAAAGTGTGCAGTAAAAAAAGTGATTACCATCTTGATTATGCATTTTTAATATAATGCCGTTCTTATGTTCTTATGTTATTGGTGTAAAGGTCCATTCATTTTATTATAAATCCTTGGTAATTTGGAGGTCTTGGCGAAATAATTCCTATGATACAACGTTTCAATGCTCAATCTGCAATATTTTAGCACTCTGATGTATTAGCAAATAAAGAATATCTGCGTATACAAGTTGAATACTAATGTGATATTGGTAATTGATGTGTCTATGTTCAGCATGCTGCAGAAAGTGAACGTATAAAAGGAAATCCCAAGTATGTCATTCCTGCTGCCTTTGTTTCCTTCAAAAATCGTTGGGCTGCTGCTGTATGTGCTCAAACTCAACAGTCTAGAAATCCAACTATATGGTCAACTGAATGGGCGCCTGAGCCACGTGATGTCTATTGGGAAAATCTTGCAGTTCCAGTAGTTTGTCTCACAATAAGAAAATTGCTTATTGCAGTTGCATTCTTTTTCCTTACCTTTTTCTACATTATACCTATATCATTAGTGCAATCTCTTGCTAATATTGAGAGCATTGAGAAGGTTGTCCCATTCTTGAAACCACTCATCGAAAGGTATGCGGAATCTTATCGTTATATTTCATTCTTATAATTCCAAAATCCTGGCCTTGCCATCTTCATGCATTTTTGCAGATTTCTCATATAAGTAATGCGAATTATGACCTCTGATCAAAGTATTGCATTTTCTTATATATATATATATATATATATCTTCCTACTTCCACTTATGAAGCATTTGTTGCTGTTATTCTTTTTAACAGTATTATGAACAAAACCTCTAACTATGAAGGAGCATTTTCATGGCGCTGATAATTCAGGGCAGTTTTTGTCCAATAAAGAGTTGCTGCTCTATACTTTATTGCTTTATGAATTTTTATAATCAAAATATTACCAATGGCTTCAATTTAGGATAAAAACACTGTACAGTCTGATACGAATTGGTTGACGATAATCATATTTCTGCTGTTCATGGAATTTTCACCTCCATTCATATCTATCTTGGGTCAATCTCGGGCTTATATCCAAAAAACTAAGATCCCTTTGTATAGTCTATTTCTAATAGTTCTTGGGCCGTCCTCGCCCTCTCTTAGCTAGCTCAGCATCCTAACACTCGCAACTCCTAAATGGTGCATCGGATGACCTTCTTTGCGAATGACCAAACCATCTTAAGCATAAAAATATATGATGAAGAAAAATGATGAACTTTTTTTATCCCCTTATCATTTGTTCTGCCAACTTGGTCAAGAACCCATCTAAATTCCGACTTCGAGGTCCTAAGAGATCGACACACATCCAGAGATTTAAGTACGGATATTCTCATGACGTGAAGAAAAAGGCATTCAACGACAGCTCCTCCCATAGGTGACAAGCTGGCCCTACGGGTTTTCTTCGATAACAAAGAGACTCATTACAGAGGATAGACCTTAAGTTCATCACACCAGCATAGCATGCGAAGCATCATCTACATCGGCAACCGACAAAGTATGCATTGAGTCGTTATGGTCTGTATTGTCATGTATTTATCGAGTGAGTTCGTGTCTTCTTATGTTTGTCCAAGCTGAGCATTACATGCTCCAACTTGAGGGGGAGTGCTGGAGAATGACCTAGAGATAGTCTCAGATCGTCTATTGGTGGGACTTTAGAGAGTCAATAGGTCTATATAAGGAGCCCCACATACCTATACTCATTAAAAGAAAATCATTATAAGAATCCACCCTTTGAGACATTCTCTCGTGGTTTCATCCTGGTCCTCACGAAGTAGGGTTGCACATGAAATCTTTGTGTTCTACATCTTTATCATGCTTGTTCTTGTTATCACTTTCCAGACTTCTATTTGTCCAAGCTGAGCATTGCATGCTCCACCTTGCATGGAAGTGTTAGAGTATGCATTAGCATGTGGCTAATTGGATCCCTCCCGGGTCCAATTATCACACCCTCTTATGTTTAGTCCAACATTGGCTATTCGTGAGACTTGGAGATTCAGTGGCAACTATATAAAAAACCACACATCCATTGTACCAATCGAGAAAATGTAATGACCTGATCATCCCTTTGAGGTAGTTATCCCATGGTTTTATTCCGCTCCTTAGGTAGTAATTTTCCACGTAATTCGCTGTGTTCATTTCATGTTTATATTTCCGCGTCTCTAATACGCTTCCGCATTATCATGTTCTACAATAAGCTTAAGGTCTTCCGTCGAAGAAAAAACACCCTAGGAGAAGGGAGAAAGGCTTGGCTTCGCAATTCAACTATGACAATCCAAGAAATCTTCGGTTGGTTGGCTAAAGTCATTGTTAGTGGACTTAGTGATCCCGAACCTTGGATTACTTGGACTTCTACCACCATTCCAGCTTATATGGAAGCATAAGAGGCTCACAGATGTGAGACCACTCAGTCAACTATCTATTTACTGCGGTAGGGAAAGACTCAAGTTGTCTATATACTTCTTCCCATCCCCTCTCCTCATCAAAAAGATTTTGTACATCTTAAGCGGGTTTGATTCTCGAACAATCTAGATCACTAACTCATGAAGCGGATAGACGACCCTAAAGTAGGAACCCTATATTAGAATTGCATCTCACTACACCCAGGGTGATTGCACACGTGTGGGTACACATAGATGAGCTTGCACCTAAGTTAAGTAAGTTCAACATCGAGGCCCTGGATAAGAAAGATTTTCCTGCTTATCGACCTCTATTGGTACAACATTAACTGAGATCTCTATTTCATTGCTAGAAAGTTTTACTTTCTCACATCACTATTTCCTTGTCCTTCTTTTCCATAACACAATCCCACGTTGCTTTCAAAGACTCTGTGACCTACTTCTTTCTTGGATTTTTTAGAGGTCAAAGTATGCGGAGACTGGATAAAGCTTGAAAGGAGGCGACGAGCGAGCTTGAGAGAGAAATTCCTCAAAGTTCTAGAGCCCAATGTACCTGATTGTGCAAATTAGTCCCAAAAGATAAAAAAATGGCCTTACTTATAAAAACACATTTAGTTAAAGATCTCAAGCTTCGATTCATTTTTTTCAAAAATGTTCATTCTACTAATATATTAAACAACATTAAATAGAAGGGTGGTTTTCGTAAGTAGACTTGTTGAGGCAGGAGAAATACTTAACTATAGCAAGATGTAAGCCCAGATAAAGGTATGAAGCTCAACTCTCTACTCAGATTACGGGTGATCGCTCTGTCTATAGAGAGAAGTTCAGGGAGGGGATTCAAAAGGCTTGTATAATATGCAAGAACGATCACACATTCTTCTTGATCTTTCAGTCATCTCACTGAAAAGGTGAGGGGATGAATCTGACCAACTTTCTTTCATCCGACCAACTCTATGTACATAAGTTTGCGCTGTCCGACCATGGGATGATAGCAGTAATGGCAAGCTTCCCTGCTTTTTTTAGCAGCCATATGGAGCCGAAATGTTGGAAGTCAATCACATTCTTTCTATATTTAGGACTATATATTTGCGGATGAAGTTTAACCAAGAAGGCTATCTCAAAACTCCTGCTGCAAGGATGCTTTCTTTTGCTCATGGTACCCCTACCAAAGAGAGAGAAGAGAACAACTAGCACTATTTTACTTCTCCCTTGTTAATGGATGCTAGGCGATGATCCACCAACCTCTTGGGTTTATGCATGTAACTCATCCCCAATATTTTTCTTTTTGTAATAGAGAGATACCTAGCTTCTGGTGAGACCCGTGGATTCGTCTGGCCCCATGGTTTTTACATCCACTCTGGAGTGTAGTACATATTAAAATTTTGCTTGTTTATGGTGTATTGCCTTTTTACCATCTCAAAAAGGAAAAAGTTGCACTAGATTTTTAGCTTCAATTTCTACTTGGTTTCACATTTGGAGAATATTTTTCTCCTTTTATTGGCAGCGTAAACCAACTACCCTAAGTTTCGTATATTTCTTTTGAACCAGCTCAAACCCTAGGAAAAAACATATTTATTTGTGCCTCTTTTTTTGATGGTGTGTAATGACTTCAATGTTCTTTTTTGCATTTTCCGCAGGACTACAATCAAGTCATTTATTCAAGGTTTTCTTCCAGGCCTCGCTCTTAAGATTTTCTTATGGATTTTGCCAACTATATTGATGTTTATGTCCAAGTTTGAAGGGTTATGTTCCTTGTCCTCTCTTGAGAGGCGTTCTGGAGCTAAATATTATCTCTTTTTACTTGTGAATGTATTTCTTGGATCTTTAATTGCTGGAACTGCCTTTCAACAGCTGAATACTTTTATTCACAAGCCTGCAAATGAGTACGTTCCTTTATCTTGTTATGGACGGATACCCTCAAATTCCCTAAACTTCTCGATGTGAAAACTCAACACTGCAGTTTCGATTTTGGTACAATGACAAACTCGTTATCATGTGATCTGTCTAGAAATAATAAATGGGTGATCATTCCATGGAAACAGAACCGATTTTTCTTGTTGTATATCAAGTTGTCTATTTTGTGGTACTTGTAATTCCATTTTTCTTAGTGATAGAAACTTCTGTGAGTTACACACTTAATGAAGGGTGTTAGGTATTCGTTTAAATCCACTCAACTAACTTGCATTGTGCATATATTTAATTTGATATTGTTTGTGATAGTACCATGAAGGGAGTACAAAGATTTGGTGTTTGTGGCAAACTGACGCCACGATATGTTGGACCGTTCGAGATTCTGGCTAGAGTGGGGAAGGTTGCATACCTAATAGCCCTTCCTCCACATCTATCGGCTATTCAGGATATTTTCCACATATCCAATCTGAGGAAGTATGTCCACGACCCTCGACACATTATCAGTTACGAGAGTCTCGATGTAGAGCCGGATCTGACTCATGAGGAGAAGCCAGTTCAGATACTTGACCGTGCTGTGAAGAAGCTTCGCAGCAAGGAGATGTCATTGGTCAAGGTTTTGTGGCACCGACACGGCGTCAAAGAGGCGACGTGGGAGACCGAAGCCGACATGCGGGCACGATACCCGCAGCTTTTCTGATGTAAGCATCAAAACAAGCTTTTGTAATTAGATACATGATAAATATATGGCTTGTTTTCTCTTTGAGGTTTTTATGGGTTCAAAACCCTTTGAGGTTTTTATGGACATATGAAATCCAAACAAGAACAGCTAATGACCTTAACTCGAGTCTCGAGGACGAGACTCCCTTTGAGGTTTTTATATTTGTAACATCCGGGATCCACGTAAACCCGAACTCGACCCGAATAAGGTCCGAATAACCCAATTAAGTTATCTGACAATATTAGATAACCTAAAACGATCAATTGATCGAGAATCAAAAGTTGTTCGGGTGAAATCGACTAAAAATCGGTCGCTCCGTAATGCGCGCCGTGAAAAGCCACGACGCAAATTCGGAAACCGCGAAACGAACCGAGACCGTCATTAGATCCGATTCGACGATACAAGACCAACGGAATCGACCGTTCGTCAATCGGAGGTCGTTTGATATTTTTAAATCGTAAAATTTAACCTTAAACAAAAATCGTATCCGAAAATTTCGGGTATTCAAAACCCGATCGGAAGTATATCAATATTGTACTCATTTTGATCGTCGTTTTTAGACGATCAAATCGATATATTGCCCGTCGAAATCCGACGCCCGAGGAGCATATACGATCAGTTTTAAGTATCTCAAATAAAGAGAATTTTTGTAATATATATATATATAATAAAATTTTATTTTCTGCTGAAAGCAGTAGACACTAAGCAGACTGTTAAAAAAAATAATAATAATTTTTTTTATATAGCTGTCGTAGTAGACAGTTGCAGTAAAAAGAAAACATATACATATATATTTTCTGCACACACACGTGTACAGTTTTTTCCCCAAATGTTCAACGCATGCATATCCCCTTCCCTATAAATAATACTCAAGTCTTCTTCCCTATTCCGTCTCCGTTCTCCCCCTTCTCCTCAACAAAGAACCCATTCACAGACCTTCTATTCCCAGATACTGCTGCCGATTGTTGCAATTGTTGATGCTCTGCAAGCCTTTGTTGATATTGCATGGTACTGCTGTGACAAAGCCTGTATTCCTCAATTTTATGGATCTAAGGTACAGCCCCTATTCCTTCCTTTTGCTGCCCTGCATGTCATTCTCTCCCCACATAACTATCTATTCTACTCATTTGATCTTAATGTTGAGAAGTTTTCATATATATGTCCTTGTGGTTTTGGGATCTTTGATCAGGATTTTGGATCTGTCTCAGTTATGAAATTGTAATTTTTTTATCTTGACTATAACCATACTGAAGTATATTTCCAGGATTGCTTAAATTGTTAAAAAAAAATCTGTTATAAGTTAGATTAAAATCCCTACAGCCACTACTTAATGGTTCCATAGTTATCTAATGAGGGGTATCGAATTATTAGCACGTTGCTTTATCCTTTCTTTTAAGGCCTGAAAAGCTTCCTAGAAATGATAAGTAGTAAATTTATATATAGTTTTAATTTAGAATCGGGTAGAACTTGCAATCTTCTATGATTGTTTTACATGTATATTTTTATTTTTCTTCACCACAATGTGCTGAGTTGTCCTTATTTATTTATATTTTATTATATACACTTATTTCCTTAACTTCTAACCGTCCTTTTTAATTCAACACCTAACTTTACAACAAAAAAAAAGTTATTTAATAATTCATACTGTAAGAAGAGCATACCTTTTTAATAATTTAATGGTTATTATCAGAAGTCATCTTTGGTTTTTTTGTATGTATAAATTAATAGGAACCATGTTGCATATTTTTTTTGATTAGTATCAAATCGTATTAATGTATGTTTGAGAAGACAATATGGGATAAATTAGTTACCTATTTTAAGACGGGTTATTCCAGCATTAGTTATCAATTGCATAGTGTCATACTTATTTTCCCCAGAAAGTAGTTAATGTTGTGTGCCAAGCTGTACATAGAGAAAATGAATAATTGTTAAGCCCAAGGAAAAGATAATAAGTATATGAAGCATGAATTTGAATTTATGTATTGTTCCTGAATATTAAATTTAATTATGAGTACTGTTCTCTCTGGTTAAATTTTTGTTGTAAAAGAAATTAAAATTTTACTATTCTAAATTAAAAGTTAAGATTCTGCTACTGAAAATCTATAATAATAACAATGAAATTTTGATCTAATATATATAGTTGTGTGTATATCTATAAGTAGATATATATACATATGAAGAAAACTCTAATATCTAGATTTATAACCAGATACAGATTGTATACTGGGAAGGTGGATTTTAGGAGGGAATGATTATCACGCAAATTAAACTCAATCTCAGATCACTAAATTAGGCTTCTAAACCCATGATCCTATTAAAGAATGTTTGGAATACAAATATTAAATTATTCATATTTTCCTCTTATGAAATCAATAGTTGATAAAAAAATCATTAGGATTAATAATCTTCAATCATTTGATCCATGAGTATAATCTGCTATTGGTTTATATCACTAAGGATAAGCTATGAAAGAATACCTAGACTGGAAAACATGTTTGCAGAAGAGGGTGAGAATGATTGAGTAATCAAGTAAGTAAATATGATGAAGAATGAGTGATGACAATAAATTGTGCCGGTCATGGTAAATCTCACACCTGACCGTGCGAGAGCGCGGTGACTCTCAACTGGGCGGAAGAAAGGAAGCCCAGATAGGGAAGCGGCCGCCTAGTGCGCGGGTCTAGGATCCCAATCCTCTTTCGGTTTTTTACGCGAGCTCGCAGTGTTTTTACGCCTCGTTGGGATCCCGACTTTAGACCATTCCGTTGACCCTGTTTTAGGATACCCAGGCGGGGGATCCTTGGTTTTCAGTTTTACGTACGAGCTCGGTTGCCCGTTACCGGTCGGGCTGTTTTTCTAGAGTGACTTTTCCGGGAAGTCCCTCTCACCCGTCTCAGTGGCGTAGTTGGGGAGTAGACCTATCCCTCTATTGGACCGTCCTTCCAACTAGAGGGCGAGACGGAAGAGCCATTTGTAGGCTTCTTCACCGCTTGAGTTTTCTTTCGCCAACAGACGGCGATTCTATATCCAGATCATCCATATCTACATCTATATCTACATCTAAATCATCAAGAGTTGCATCTGAGAGAGTTAGAGTGAAGGATTGGAGGAAATTACAATTAAAATTGAGTTGATTGGAGGTGACTTTAATCTGATTCGAAATCCCTATAAGTTAGTGGACGCGTTGGGAACTTAGTTAGGATGCATTACACAACACCGCATGCCTACGGAGGCCCCCCAACCCTAAGGCATATTTAATACCTTAGAGTCATAGTGTGAGGTTACACACATACCAAGACCACAGACTATTCATTAGACTTAAGAATATAATAAATCGTCATATCTTCTTATCTCATCTTTCCCATCATCAAAATCCACAAATATGATCTCTAAGTAATATGAGAATTAAATGTATTTACTTATAATCAATTAGTTACAATATAAATATGCTAATGTGGGAAATGTTGGGTTAATGGCTAATCATGAGAGGTGCTTACTAGAAATTTGGAAACCTTTTTCATTTGCAAGTAGAAATAAAATTAAATTGAGTTGCTCCACCTTTCTACTTGCTCTCTTTTGCACATTAAATTACCTGTTATTTATTTTAAACTACGGGTTTGTATTCACGTTTGTGACTCCTCTTCTTCCTTGCACGCATGGCAGGAAAGGGGTCTTCTGTTTAGTAGCTATACATGGTTCCGAGAGACAAGGTCTATACTAGACGGTATGTTATTCTTTTTGTCTCAGTTTTTGTTCGGTTGTTAATGTTATATGCTTCTTTTCTCTTCAGTTAGATTTTGGGATATACTGTATGTACTGTCAGACATTGTACATGATGTAAAAATACATGCAAATTAATGAAATATGATTTTGGTGCCAATTTTCTCTATTAGCTTGTGGTTGTGAATGTGAATGTCGAATGTCACTTGCAAATATATTCATTGCGAAAAATTTCCCCATAAAAACTATGCTTTTAATGCGATGTCATAAATGGAATTTCGCGAATTGTGTCGTAAACGGGTACCCGGATCCTTGGGGGTTCACAGTTGTATGAAGGAGATGATCTTGCATGCACAACAACAAGGTACAACACTCCTGCTGTTGAGGATTCAAAAATCTAATTGTAACAGGCCTTGCCAGCTGCAATTGAAGGATGTAGCTCTAGAATATCAGCAACCGATGCTGCCAATCTTTGGCAACATGACTTGATTGAAGAAGGAATGAGCAAGGAAGTGTTGGGAATTCCTTTTTGTTGGAAAACGAAGGGGAGATATGTAGCAGAAAAGAAACGAGGGGAAGAAAAGGGGTATTTCCAACAGTTTCGGTTATAGAAATTTGAAGGAATAATAGTGGAAAGAGTGAAGAACCACGTGGAAAAAGTAATTTGCCAATTGTGGCTTTAAGATGACCCTATGCATGACATCAGGGTAGTATCTGAATATCCAGATGTTTTTCCTGATAAGCTACCAGGACTACCTCCTGAGAGAGAGATCGAGTTCGAGATCACATTATTGCCAGATACACAGCCGATCTCTATGGCACCATATCGCATGGCACCGACCGAATTGAGGGAACTGAAGGTGCAGTTGCAGGAGTTACTTGATTTGGGATTCGTGAGACCAAGCACTTCACCTTGGGGTGCTCCGGTTCTAATTGTCAGGAAGAAGGATGGATCCATGAGGTTATGTATTGACTACAGCAGCCTTTGGGATCGTATTGCAGATGGCCAGAAGACAGATCCTTGGATCCGAGATAGATACATGCGCGCTATCAAGGATGAATTTGATGATTATGTCGTGGCAGAGTCTAATTTATGGAAGGCAGGACGGGTCGTTGTACCCAATGACGAGCAGCTTCGCAAAGACATTCTCAATGAGGCACACAGTTCAGGTTATCTATCCATCCAGGCAGTACAAAGATGTATCGTGATCTACGTCGACATTTCAGGTGGGATGGAATGAAGCGTGATGTGGCGCTACATGTTAGCAGATGCATGACCTGTCAGATGGTCAAGGCTGAGCACAGGAGACCACCAGGATTACTGCAGTCTCTCCCCATTCCCGAGTGGAAGTGGGAGAGCATTTCTATGGATTTTGTCACAGGATTGCCGAAGACACCAGGTGGCCATGATTCCATATGGGTCGTAATTGATAGGTTGACCAAGTCAGCCCATTTTATACCTGTCAACACGACTTACACTCCATCCAGATTGGCCAAACTATATGTACAGAACATCATCAGACTGCATGGTATACCACGTGAGGTGGTGTCTGACAGGGATTCAAGATTTACATCTATTATTGGCATCAGTTCATGTCAGCACTACAGACAGAGCTGAAGATGAGTTCTGCATATCATCCACAGACTGACGGGCAGAGTGAGCGCACCATTCAGACGCTTGAGGATCTACTTCGCGCATGCACTTTGGAGTGGAAAGGGTCCTGGAAGGACCATTTGCCCTTGGTGGAATTCACGTACAACAACAGCTATCACTCCAGTATTGGCATGGCACCATTCGAGGCCCTATACGGGCGGAGATGCCTCACACCTCTCAGTTGGCGTGAGGTAGGTGATCATGCTTTGTATTCCGTGGATCTCTTGGAGGAGACTGCGAGAGCTGTTGATCTTGTGAGACGGAGACTTCTGACGGCACAGAGCCACCAGAAGAGCTATGCGGATCATCGGAGGAGAGACATAGAATTTCAGGTAATCTAATTATTTCCTCTTCACTTATTCAATTATAACTCATATATAATTAACTTAATCACATACTAATGACATTCCTGTAAATTACAAGTGGGAGATTGGGTATTTCTCCGTGTATCTCCCATGAAGGGAGTACAAAGATTTGGTGTTTGTGGCAAACTGACGCCACGATATGTTGGACCGTTCGAGATTCTGGCTAGAGTGGGGAAGGTTGCATACCTAATAGCCCTTCCTCCACATCTATCGGCTATTCAGGATATTTTCCACATATCCAATCTGAGGAAGTATGTCCACGACCCTCGACACATTATCAGTTACGAGAGTCTCGATGTAGAGCCGGATCTGACTCATGAGGAGAAGCCAGTTCAGATACTTGACCGTGCTGTGAAGAAGCTTCGCAGCAAGGAGATGTCATTGGTCAAGGTTTTGTGGCACCGACACGGCGTCAAAGAGGCGACGTGGGAGACCGAAGCCGACATGCGGGCACGATACCCGCAGCTTTTCTGATGTAAGCATCAAAACAAGCTTTTGTAATTAGATACATGATAAATATATGGCTTGTTTTCTCTTTGAGGTTTTTATGGGTTCAAAACCCTTTGAGGTTTTTATGGACATATGAAATCCAAACAAGAACAGCTAATGACCTTAACTCGAGTCTCGAGGACGAGACTCCCTTTGAGGTTTTTATATTTGTAACATCCGGGATCCACGTAAACCCGAACTCGACCCGAATAAGGTCCGAATAACCCAATTAAGTTATCTGACAATATTAGATAACCTAAAACGATCAATTGATCGAGAATCAAAAGTTGTTCGGGTGAAATCGACTAAAAATCGGTCGCTCCGTAATGCGCGCCGTGAAAAGCCACGACGCAAATTCGGAAACCGCGAAACGAACCGAGACCGTCATTAGATCCGATTCGACGATACAAGACCAACGGAATCGACCGTTCGTCAATCGGAGGTCGTTTGATATTTTTAAATCGTAAAATTTAACCTTAAACAAAAATCGTATCCGAAAATTTCGGGTATTCAAAACCCGATCGGAAGTATATCAATATTGTACTCATTTTGATCGTCGTTTTTAGACGATCAAATCGATATATTGCCCGTCGAAATCCGACGCCCGAGGAGCATATACGATCAGTTTTAAGTATCTCAAATAAAGAGAATTTTTGTAAAATATATATATATATAATAAAATTTTATTTTCTGCTGAAAGCAGTAGACACTAAGCAGACTGTTAAAAAAAAAATAATAATTTTTTTTATATAGCTGTCGTAGTAGACAGTTGCAGTAAAAAGAAAACATATACATATATATTTTCTGCACACACACGTGTACAGTTTTTTCCCCAAATGTTCAACGCATGCATATCCCCTTCCCTATAAATAATACTCAAGTCTTCTTCCCTATTCCGTCTCCGTTCTCCCCCTTCTCCTCAACAAAGAACCCATTCACAGACCTTCTATTCCCAGATACTGCTGCCGATTGTTGCAATTGTTGATGCTCTGCAAGCCTTTGTTGATATTGCATGGTACTGCTGTGACAAAGCCTGTATTCCTCAATTTTATGGATCTAAGGTACAGCCCCTATTCCTTCCTTTTGCTGCCCTGCATGTCATTCTCTCCCCACATAACTATCTATTCTACTCATTTGATCTTAATGTTGAGAAGTTTTCATATATATGTCCTTGTGGTTTTGGGATCTTTGATCAGGATTTTGGATCTGTCTCAGTTATGAAATTGTAATTTTTTTATCTTGACTATAACCATACTGAAGTATATTTCCAGGATTGCTTAAATTGTTAAAAAAAAATCTGTTATAAGTTAGATTAAAATCCCTACAGCCACTACTTAATGGTTCCATAGTTATCTAATGAGGGGTATCGAATTATTAGCACGTTGCTTTATCCTTTCTTTTAAGGCCTGAAAAGCTTCCTAGAAATGATAAGTAGTAAATTTATATATAGTTTTAATTTAGAATCGGGTAGAACTTGCAATCTTCTATGATTGTTTTACATGTATATTTTTATTTTTCTTCACCACAATGTGCTGAGTTGTCCTTATTTATTTATATTTTATTATATACACTTATTTCCTTAACTTCTAACCGTCCTTTTTAATTCAACACCTAACTTTACAACAAAAAAAAAGTTATTTAATAATTCATACTGTAAGAAGAGCATACCTTTTTAATAATTTAATGGTTATTATCAGAAGTCATCTTTGGTTTTTTTGTATGTATAAATTAATAGGAACCATGTTGCATATTTTTTTTGATTAGTATCAAATCGTATTAATGTATGTTTGAGAAGACAATATGGGATAAATTAGTTACCTATTTTAAGACGGGTTATTCCAGCATTAGTTATCAATTGCATAGTGTCATACTTATTTTCCCCAGAAAGTAGTTAATGTTGTGTGCCAAGCTGTACATAGAGAAAATGAATAATTGTTAAGCCCAAGGAAAAGATAATAAGTATATGAAGCATGAATTTGAATTTATGTATTGTTCCTGAATATTAAATTTAATTATGAGTACTGTTCTCTCTGGTTAAATTTTTGTTGTAAAAGAAATTAAAATTTTACTATTCTAAATTAAAAGTTAAGATTCTGCTACTGAAAATCTATAATAATAACAACGAAATTTTGATCTAATATATATAGTTGTGTGTATATCTATAAGTAGATATATATACATATGAAGAAAACTCTAATATCTAGATTTATAACCAGATACAGATTGTATACTGGGAAGGTGGATTTTAGGAGGGAATGATTATCACGCAAATTAAACTCAATCTCAGATCACTAAATTAGGCTTCTAAACCCATGATCCTATTAAAGAATGTTTGGAATACAAATATTAAATTATTCATATTTTCCTCTTATGAAATCAATAGTTGATAAAAAAATCATTAGGATTAATAATCTTCAATCATTTGATCCATGAGTATAATCTGCTATTGGTTTATATCACTAAGGATAAGCTATGAAAGAATACCTAGACTGGAAAACATGTTTGCAGAAGAGGGTGAGAATGATTGAGTAATCAAGTAAGTAAATATGATGAAGAATGAGTGATGACAATAAATTGTGCCGGTCATGGTAAATCTCACACCTGACCGTGCGAGAGCGCGGTGACTCTCAACTGGGCGGAAGAAAGGAAGCCCAGATAGGGAAGCGGCCGCCTAGTGCGCGGGTCTAGGATCCCAATCCTCTTTCGGTTTTTTACGCGAGCTCGCAGTGTTTTTACGCCTCGTTGGGATCCCGACTTTAGACCATTCCGTTGACCCTGTTTTAGGATACCCAGGCGGGGGATCCTTGGTTTTCAGTTTTACGTACGAGCTCGGTTGCCCGTTACCGGTCGGGCTGTTTTTCTAGAGTGACTTTTCCGGGAAGTCCCTCTCACCCGTCTCAGTGGCGTAGTTGGGGAGTAGACCTATCCCTCTATTGGACCGTCCTTCCAACTAGAGGGCGAGACGGAAGAGCCATTTGTAGGCTTCTTCACCGCTTGAGTTTTCTTTCGCCAACAGACGGCGATTCTATATCCAGATCATCCATATCTACATCTATATCTACATCTAAATCATCAAGAGTTGCATCTGAGAGAGTTAGAGTGAAGGATTGGAGGAAATTACAATTAAAATTGAGTTGATTGGAGGTGACTTTAATCTGATTCGAAATCCCTATAAGTTAGTGGACGCGTTGGGAACTTAGTTAGGATGCATTACACAACACCGCATGCCTACGGAGGCCCCCCAACCCTAAGGCATATTTAATACCTTAGAGTCATAGTGTGAGGTTACACACATACCAAGACCACAGACTATTCATTAGACTTAAGAATATAATAAATCGTCATATCTTCTTATCTCATCTTTCCCATCATCAAAATCCA
Source organism: Ottelia alismoides (assembly GCA_037367405.1). Taxonomy (NCBI): domain Eukaryota; kingdom Viridiplantae; phylum Streptophyta; class Magnoliopsida; order Alismatales; family Hydrocharitaceae; genus Ottelia; species Ottelia alismoides. Next base: position 422,561 of record JAZKJV010002206.1, on the reverse strand, counting down.
CAAATATGATCTCTAAGTAATATGAGAATTAAATGTATTTACTTATAATCAATTAGTTACAATATAAATATGCTAATGTGGGAAATGTTGGGTTAATGGCTAATCATGAGAGGTGCTTACTAGAAATTTGGAAACCTTTTTCATTTGCAAGTAGAAATAAAATTAAATTGAGTTGCTCCACCTTTCTACTTGCTCTCTTTTGCACATTAAATTACCTGTTATTTATTTTAAACTACGGGTTTGTATTCACGTTTGTGACTCCTCTTCTTCCTTGCACGCATGGCAGGAAAGGGGTCTTCTGTTTAGTAGCTATACATGGTTCCGAGAGACAAGGTCTATACTAGACGGTATGTTATTCTTTTTGTCTCAGTTTTTGTTCGGTTGTTAATGTTATATGCTTCTTTTCTCTTCAGTTAGATTTTGGGATATACTGTATGTACTGTCAGACATTGTACATGATGTAAAAATACATGCAAATTAATGAAATATGATTTTGGTGTCAATTTTCCTTATTAGCTTGTGTTTGTGAATGTGAATGTCGAATGTCACTTGCAAATATATTCATTGCAAAAAATTTCCCCATAAAAATTATACTTTTAATGCGATGTCATAAATGGAATATTGCGAATTGTGTCGTAAACGGGCACCCGGATCCTGAGGGGTTCACATTGATAACATTACCTAAATCTATTTCAGATTTTGTGATCATGTCCTTGATATACTATCACTGAAATATTTGAAATATGGAGGACTAGATGATTCCTTGTATATTGTATTTGAATATCACATGTTATGGGTGGTAGTGGTCCTCATTTCACCCAATTTTCCCTTGGAGGTAATAGTTATCCTTGGATATGGCTGATATCAGTCCTCATTTCCCTCGTGGTTTCACCTTTTTCTGTTAACAATTCTCCTCAGATACACTTCCCGGCACATGTGATATATTATGAACGTAGGGAGCACTTGATAGATTACAAAACCATATACTCTTATATGACATGAGAGAATTATGTGGAATATAAAGCCTTGATTAGGACACAATATGGATGACAACGATTGAGCGTGACAGATGGATCGAACAAGAGTCTTGGATTATGAGGTTGTGTTGCCAGACATTCTTGGTTTTGACGAGCGACAAATCTTCAACTTATTTTCGTGGTCAATATAGTAAAAACATATTTTATCTTATGAGCTTATGAGGTTGTATTATTTGTTATTTTTAGAGTTATTTGAGATATTATTATCCTTTTATTGAAACATGTAACCTCATTGGGGTCACTTATGTAATTATCTCTTTTTGATCTCTAGGGTTTCACGCTTCACGCTATATTTGTAATCCTAATCTCCTTAAATAAAATATTTCATTCATTCTCAAATCTCTCTCTACATGGTATCAGAACAACGGTCCTAAACTGGGGCTCGTACCCAAAACCCTACTACCACCCGCCATCCTCTTCCATCTCCACCACTAGGACTCCTTTTCATCACTGCTAGGACTTCTCTTCATCACCAGAACCTCTTTTCAAAATGCACTAACAACTGGTCCTGACAGTCCCTCTTCATCATGCTACAGGGGTTGATGCGGCAGGTGATCTGCTGCCATGGTAAGAAATATCAATATTGTTGGAGTATAAGTTGTATGCATCACTTATGTGGGAGATGGGTAAATGAATCTCTCTAGGATCCATTTACCACATCCAAGTCTTTAGTCCCGCATCTACCAGTTGGGAGATGTAGAGATTCAGTGAGAGCTATATAAGAAGCCTTTCACCCCCTGTATCAGATGAGAAACATAATAGACTATCAGCCCTTTGGGGCGTTCTTCCGTGGTTTCATCTCGCTCCTTAGGGAGTAGGGTTCCACGTAAAATCTTCGTGTTCCAAGTTCATATTTTTGGTTCATGATCTGTTTATTATTTTCGCTTCCACATTCATATTTTCTAACATGGTATCAGAGCAAATCGTTCTTGAGATTTTTTTATCGGGTTTGACTTTCTGTAATTAGTTTGATATTTGTTCAAGAGTTCTAGGGCTTATCATTAAACCCTAGTTCTTCAAGAGTTCCAGTTTTGATGTTCTATTTTTAGGGTTCAATCTCAGAAATCGTATATGGTTCTCCATGATCCAACTTCCCTGTTCAAGCTTTTGAAGTTCAAGCCATCAAAATCAACTAGGGTTTCTCCACGAAACCCTAGATCTGGAAGCTCCTCAAGCCGCCCCTCCCTCGTGCATTGTAGCTCTCTCTATAAGTTCACACAGACTAGTTGGCCTCCTCAAGGCGGCGAGCTGCAACCCTCTTCCATCAAGGCTCCAGACAATCCTACAACAACCCCTCTCCTTGGGCGGAGCCTATACTTGCTCCAGCAGCCACTCCCCAGGCACGAAACCCTAGCTAGACAACGTCACCCTCTTCTTGGCGGAGATCCAATAACGTAGGCAGCAGCGGCGACGTCCCATTAAGATCCAGGCAGAGCTTGTTAGCGGTCTCCTACAGTACTCCTAGCCTAGGCGGGGAGCTTCTCCATCGACGGCGTACCCTCCAACCTTCTCGAAGCTTCCTAATCCAGCTCGCAGGAGGGCTTCTTCCCCCTCGATGGTATCTTGTGTATCCCCTTCAGCAGTAGGTGGCGCTGTGCAACAGCGGGCGAGGTCCTCAAAGGCGACGAAATATTCATCTCTTCAGATAGCCTTCGGTGAAGGTGCCTTCTTCCTCATGACCTCCTGACAAGCGCACTCGTTGCATGCAACACAGGCGTTGCTCGTACCTCACCTCCAGCAATCACACCTCCTAGGAAGAAGGCGGTGACATCGAAAGAAGCTCCCAAAATGTCAGGTTCTAGGGACCCCTAAAGGGAATGCATACCCCTTCGGGCTTGGTTGCTATTTAAAAAAATTGAGAGACATCTCTAGTTCGGTTTTTAGGCCGAATGTTAAAAAAATGATACAAGGAGTGATGGGCCGAGAAAAATGGGAAGCGCAAGTTAAAAAACTTTGTTTAAAAGAAAGGGTGCGTACAAATAAAAGTTGTACGCAAGAAATTCTTTAAAGAAAGGAAAAAGTTGAAAAAAAAGGTGAACGATTTATTTGAAGAAAAAAGGTAATGGCTATTAAAAAAGGGAGGAAAATATCCAAGGGAAAAAAATTTACGACAAGAAAAGCTGGAAAAAAGATCTTGAGATCGACTTATTGATGTTTTGTTTCTCCCCATTCTTCATGTCTTCTCCCAACTTGGTCGATATTGATTTTCGGACCAGTCTGCGAGAAAGGAGGAGTATTGTGTAGAGTTACAGGTCTGTTGCAGATTCAGATGTCATATTCTAGACTATCTAGTTGTTTAGACTTTACAGTTTATATATTTAGAGTCGACGTCAGATGTTTCTGAGTCCTCAGTTTCAGACACACACATGTATGCGGTCTTCTTTTCAGATGTGCACATGTTTGTTATCTTTTGTGTGGTCCCCATATTTTATGTTTTGTCCAGGGTTCTCATGTAATCCGTATAGACTCCAGAGTTGAGATCTCATTCCCTATGCTATGTGGGATTGGGTTTTCATGTGATTTCATAGGGACTCCAGAGTAGAGTACTATTCTCTAAGCTAAATGGCAACGGCCCTGTTCTCCGACGTGGAGAATTTCAAACTCCATTCTCAAGCGATCGTGAACTCCAATACGAGATCCTTTCGAGGTTCCTATGAGAGAGAACCCACTTCGAGGTCCCTATGAGAGAGACACATCTTTAGAGATCTGCGTACGGATACTTAGCGACATTCTCTATTTGGCCCTTTCAGAGATGGAGCAGTTGTCCACATGATGTGGCAGACCAGAGTTCTCTATGTAGAGACTCATTTTCAATTGCAGTGACTCTGACAGGCGCAGTACGGAGCACATGCTCTCCGACGAGGAGATTCGGTTGACTCACACTCCAGCCCGTTCATCCTCCTCACCTGCACGACATGAGAATCGACGTCCTCGATAGCTGCCGACAGTTGTACGCGTTGAGTTGATATTGTTTGTAGTGTCATGTAGTGTGAGTTGAGATTTCCTTCTGTTTATCCAAGCTGCGCATTGCATGCTCCAGCTTGAGGGGAATGGTTGGAGTATAAGTATTTTGCATCACTTATACGAGAGATGTGTAAATGGATCTCTCCAGGATCCATTTACTACATACAAGTCTTTAGTCTCACATCTATTAATTAGAATATATGGAGGCTCAGTGAGGGCTATATAAGAAGCCCCTCATCCCTTGTATCAGATGAGAAAAACAATAGACTATCAACCCTTTGAGGCATTCTTCCATGGTTTCATCTCGCACCATAAGGAATAAGGTTCCACGTAAAATCTCTGTGTTCTGAGTTTATATTTCTAGTTCATGCTTTGTTTATCATTTTCACTTCCGCATTCCTATTTTCTAATAGATATCGTATCAGTCCTTCCATTAAAAGGATATATCAGGATATATCACCGATATGGGGTGGAAATGTCAGAATGGCTCAAAAAATACATTTTTTGTTGTTTTTTTCAGAAATTAAGATCATCCAAGATACTAAAACAACAAATAACCTACAAATACACACTTATATAATAGATATCGGTTATTTATATCATATATGTCACACATATCGGTCATATCGAATGTATCACTGTTAATGTTGATTCCAGACTTATAGATATTGGAAATGGATTTCATTCAAGTCCTTATAACATTAAATAACATAGAAATATACATTAGATGACACATATATATCATATGTGATCTCTATCTTGCACATATCAGTCATATCAGGCGTATAGTGAATGGTATTTAGATGAGTGATTCCAAAAATGTACATAATGATTAATGACAAATGAGACAATATTTCTTTGGTATAAAGATTTTTCTATTAACAAAAATAAATAGAAAAAATATATTTTACTGCAATATTGTAATAGAGATTACCTAAAACCAAGAGTTCAATGGAGGATCTGAATCAACCCCCTGCCCTGTTGTCTCTCATAACGGATCATGGACTCAATGAACTTGCAGTAATTTTCCCATATCATGTAAGATTACATGGCCTTGTAATCCATGACATATTAACAGTATTGATGGTCATCGATCCCTATGAGTATCTCGAGACGAGGATAAGCAACACTAGATTCGATATCAGGAGGGGCATGATGAGGTTGCAAAGTTCTGACTTGAGATCCTCGGGATTACGACAACGGAGTAGGAGAAGATCTATGTGGAGGAGGAGGTACGAGCATGTACTTAGGGAAGAAATTAAAATTGTCACCACCAAAGAAGCTACTCTGGCTTTGCTTGAGTTGGCCACTGTGGTGGTTTTCACTGCTATAGTTTTTATATCCTGCATACCTGTTGTACCTGTTAGAAAATCGGAAACGGAAGCGGAATGATAGACAGAGCATAGAAATAGAGAAAGATAAACATAAAAAAACACAAGGTTTAACGTGGAACCCTACTCCTTAAGGAGCGGGATGAAACCACGAGAGAAGCCCTCAAAGGGGGTGATATTTCATTCCTTTTCTCGATGGATACAAGAGGTCTGGGGCTTCTTATATAGCCTCTACAGGGCCTCCAAGTCCCACCACTGGTAGATGTGGTACTAAACATGTAGATGGGGTAAATGGATCTCTCCAGGATCTATTTACCCTCCTACAACGCATATGGCACACAACCAAATACTCCAACACTCCACCTCAAGCTGGAGCATGCAATGCTCAGCTTGGACAAACAGACATAAACTCAACTCATGCTACATGACATTATAGACAATATTTACTCAACGCGCACAACTGTCGGTTGCTATCGAGGATGTTGCTTCTCATGCCGTGCCGGTGAGGAGGATGAACGTGCTGGAGTGTGAGTCCGTCAAATCTCCTCGTCAGAGAGCATGCACTCTGAACTGCTCTTGTCAGAGTCACTGCAACTGAAAATGAGTCTCCTCGTCGGAGAACTCTGGCCCGCCACAATAATGTGGACAACTGCTTTATCTATGAAAAAGGGCTGAACTGAAAAGGCCATGGCAGTGCAATCCTCGTCAGAGTCCATCGACATTCTTGCTACCATGTCAGAAAACAAGGGTGATGTTTTTCCGTCCAATGCCTTCAAGGGCCCGGCTTTCATCGTAAATATGGACATGACCAATTACGAGTTATGGTCCATGTAATTTCACACCCTGATGCATTGCCATAACAAGGAGCACATTCTGACAGATCCATGGAAGGAAATATCGATATCGATATCGTTTCGATATCTTGTCGATATCGATATATCGACGATATATCGTGGATATATCACCGATATATCGCTATATCTAAGAATCTTTCTGAAGAAAATGCCTGAAATCGGATATATCGATATATCGATTTCGATATCGATCCCATGTCGATATGGATATATCGGCGATATATCGCCGATATATCGGGATACGACCTTCCATGGACAGATCTAGAGCTGGAGGAAAAGACTGGGGCTAATGCTTCTTGGAAGCAAGATGGTACCTATGATCGCATTTGACTCTCTAGGATGCTCGCCACAGAGATTACCAATGATATTGTCAATCAACCCACAGTAAAGGCTATGTGGTACATCTTAGTAGAAACGCATAAGCAGGCAAAGAATGAGAGCAAAATTCTACGGTTGCAGTTTGATATCTTTTCGACCAAGCAGAATGGTCGACCTGTTCATGCACATTTCTCGCATCTTAGAGGCATGTTTGAGCACCTACATAGCTTCATGCCTATTAATACTAGCACTGAGCAACATCACGCATATAGGATGCTACTATGAAGGAGTATTTCTGTCATCTCTTGACTATGAGTACGATGCAACACGTACTCAACAACTTACTGGAGAGACGATACCTCCAATGGAGGAAGTTTACAACAGGCCGAGTAGGATTACTATTTCATCTACTATTGTGGCTCAAACTCCCTCTATTATAGAGCCTCTCGTGGCAGAGGAGGTACTTCACATTTTCGTTGCCGAGGACCACGTGGTCGAGGAGGAGGACGTCAGCGAGGTCCGTGTTCACATTGCCACCGTCTTGGTCATTATGAGGAGACATGTTATCAGAAGCATGGGTATCGTGCGTCTGCCTGAGTTGTTGAGCACATCGAGCCTACTTCTACTCCTGCTCCGTCTCATGATGCACGTTTTGATGATATTGTTTCCAGACTGCGAGAGATGATTGACTACTCCTACTACCTCGACTACAGGATCTTCATATGTCGCACGCATTGCTAGAGCCTCTTCGAGGTTGTCAGATGCCCTTACCAGTAGTAGTAGTTCAGATTTGTCTAATTGGATCATGGACTCCGGAGCATCTCATCATATGTGTGGCGATCGAGCAAGATTTACTTCTTACAGGTCTATCCCTCGTAGTAGATCAGTAGTGATTTCCAATGGGGTTCATCTACCCATTATTAGACAAGGAGATATTTTTTTAGCTCCCTCGATGCATCTGCAGAATGTCTTGCATGCTCCTGCATTTCATATCAATCTTTTGTCTATTAATCAGATTACAAAAGATTTACATTGTCATGCCATATTTGATCCTTCTCTTGTATGTCAGGACATACTCACGGGAAGGGTGATTGGATGTGGCCATGAGCAAAGAGGACTTTACAGACTTGTCCAGCCTACGTGTGCTGGTGCTGCTACTATCCCTTCTGGATTTATTTCTCCTTTCATGTGGCATCTTTTCTTTGGACACCTTCCTTTGTAGAAGTTGTGTCATGTCCTCTCGTATATCTCTACTCGTACTACCTTGGAGTGTGAGGTGTATCATCTTAGGAAGCACCATCGTTCCTCTTTTTCGAGTCGTCAAGGTCATCATAGTGGTCAGTTGTTTGAGTTGGTTCACTTTGATATATGGGGTCCTTGTCGTGTTCCTTATCATCAGGGACATCGGTTTTATATGGTTGTTGTAGATGATTTCTCTAGATTATATTGGGTATTCCTGATGATGAATAAGCGTGAAGCTGGTCTTGTTATCAAATCTTTTCTTATTGAGATTAAGTTTTTGCTAATGTGAAATTTATTCGCACTGACGATGCCTTGGAGTTTTCTACCTTACAATTGTTTGTTTTTCTTGAATCTATTGGTGTTCATCAAACTTCGTGTGCTTATACTTTGCAACAGAATGGTGTTGTTGAACGTAAACACTATCATCTTTTGGATGTCACGAGGACTCTTTTGATTCAGAGTCGAGCTCCTCATTCATTCTGAGGTGATGCGGTTCTCACTGCATGTTACTTGGTGAACGCATGTCGTCTACTATGCTTGGAGAAAAAATTCCTTTCTTGATTACGTTTCTCGAGAAGGACTTATTCTCACTTACCCCTAGAGTCTTTGGATCTGTGGCTTTCGTCCACATTTTACTCCTGGTCGTGACAAGCTCGCTCCTAGAGTTGTCAAATGTGTGTTCATTGGCTATTCTTATATCCAAAAAGGGTATAGATGTTTTGATCCTGTTGGGAGAAAATATTATATGAGTGTTGATGTCATATTTTTTGGGTATGTTATGTATTTTTCTCCTACAGGTGATAGGTTCTCTAATGTTAACTTTGATGAGGACATATTTATTCCACCACCTCTGTCATCTCCACTAAGAACTCCTCATGCTGAGTCTTAGTCACCTACACCTCCACCTCCTCCACCACCTCCATCTACCTTGACCCAGTTTCTACCTCGATTTTACATTCACAAGTCCGTTACTTGCCCCTCTGTTTCTGTGCCTTCCCCATCATACAACATGCCCCAAGTATGTAGTGAACACATTGTTTCTACTGATGGCATTGATGCTATGCTTGATCCACAATACACTACACAAGAGGAGCTGATACCAGAGAACAGAGAGGCCGATGACCTTGATGTACCTATTGCCTTGAGGAAGCCACGTCGCAACTGTGCTACGTACCCTATATTTGCGCATGTTTTGTTGGACCATCTTTAGAGGAATACAAGAGGTTTGTTATGGGCCTCTCAGCTATTACTATCCCACGAACATTTCAGGAGTCCATACAGGATAGCAGTTGGCAACTTGCCATGGAGGAGGAGATGGTCACTTTGCAGTCTTGTGGTACCTGGAGTGTTGTTTCTGCCCCTCCAGGTGCATCTGTTGTGGGGTACAAATGGATATTTATGGTGAACTAGCGAGGAGATAGCAGTGTGGATCGTTACAACGCAAGGCTTATAGCACATGGATTCACCCAAACTTATGGGGTGGATTATCAAGATACCTTCTCTCCAGTGGCCATACACTCGATATTATGCATTCTCCTATCAGTTATTGTTTCACGGGACTGGCCTCTTTACCAACTTGATGTGAAGAATGTATTTCTTTACGGAGATCTACAAGAAGAAGTTTTAATGCAACAACCACTAGGGTTTGGTATTGAGGGGGAGTGTCAGAAGGTGTGTAGGCTCCACAAGGCGATCTACGGTCTGAAGCAGAGTCCCAAAGCTTGGTAGCAAAAGCTTTCAGAGTTAATAGAGTATCATGCGTTTGCCCGATCCACTGCGGATCACTCATATTTTGTTCAGAGGACACATAAAGATATTGTTGCTATTCCCGTCTATGTTAATAATATTATTGTCATGGGTGTTGTTGAGCATGCCATTCAGATGACCAAGGAGTTCCTAGGTCAGCAATTTATGATCAAAGACCTTGGCAATCTTCGATGGATTAGAGTTCGCCAGGAATCAGCATGGTCTTGTGATGACCTAGTGGAAGTTTTCTATTGATCTTCTTCTAGAGACAGGCATGATAGGGTACAAGCTTGCTACTACTCCTATGAATCCAAACATGAGACTATATGATGATAATACTGAGGAGGTAGATCAGAGGAGATATAGAGAGCTGGTTGGGAAGTTTCTATATGCTACCATTACCAGGACATATATATCCTTTGTTGTGAGCAAGGTGAGCCAGTTCATAGAGCAGCCTAGGAAGGCTCATATGGATGTTGTCTATATGATTTTGAGATATTTGAAGTCTTCACCAGGTAGTGGTCTTATATTCAGCAGAGGCACTTCTCTTGATGTAACAACGTGTGCAGACACAGATTATGTAGGATGTCCTAGGGACAAAAAGTCTACTTCTGGTTATGCTATTTTTGTTGGCAACTCACTCGTGTCATGAAAAAGTAAGAAACAGACAGTGGTTGCTAGATCTAGTGCAGAGTCCGAATACAAGGCCATGGCTCAGGGAAACACAGAGATGATGTGGTTGAGGTCAGTTTTGACAGATCTTGCAATCGATGTACCTCTTCCTATGCAGCTTCTATGTGACAATCAGGCAGGGTCTCATATCCACCTTCTATGTTTCCACTGGAGATCAGACTCTTGATATCTTCACCAACGCTCCTACTAGAGGCTCTTTTCAAAGATGTCATTCCAAGCTGGGCATGATAGACATATATGCTCTAGCTTGAGGGAGAGTGTTGAGATTCTAATACATTTTTGGTGTCATTTCCTATTTTATTTTCTTTATGTACCTCTCATGTTATTTACCCAGGGTTTTTCTCCTATATAAGAGAGCCCTGGGTCTCATGAATAATCAAGCTATACATTTTTTTTCCAACAATATGCATTCCAGTTATCTGAAAAACAAACCCTAAAAGGAAGACATAGTTGGCATCTTAATGATACTCCCACTGGTGGCCTACTAATGAATCTCTAGTTTGAGACGTAGGTCTTTCAATGAAAATAAATAAAATGCCACTGTAAATATTTGCTAAAGGCAACCTCGTAAAATTATGCAAAATAGATGGTAACTGAGAACATTGAATAGATTATCGCTCCATGGCGAGAATTATATTTGGTAAAAGGTTCATATTTCTAATAACTACTCTGGTACCTAGTTCCGTTACAAATGATTCTGTTTTCTGTAGGATTCCTGTGATAATAGGTGATTCAATACCGATGAAAGCTACCTTCTTCATTACGTATATAATGGTTGATGGTTGGGCCGGAATTGCTGGAGAACTGCCCAGATTCGTGCCATTGGTTCTATATCGTTTACGGGCTGCTGTACTTGTTAAAACAGAAAAAGATAAAGACGAGGCAATGGATCCTGGAAGCATTGGTTTCCACACTTCCGAACCGCGGTTACAATTGTATTTCATCCTCGGGCTTGTATATGCAGTTGTGACACCCCTTATACTTCCGTTCTTGCTTGTATATTTTATTCTGGCATATGTCATTTATCGTCATCAGGTCCGTTCTCCAAACTGTACTTTTTAAGTTTTTTACCTTTCTATTCACAGATCTGTTATTCATTGATATACTTTTTGGAAACATTATTTTGTAAATTTTTGTGTATTGGTAAATGAATTGTAGGTGGATCAATATATGATAGTAATGTATACCCTAGCCTTTCAGCGAGGTCTAGGGTTTTATGCGATAATGTAGTTTTTCCCTCTACAGTGGAGGATTGTCCACATTAAGTCCATGTTTCTTTGGGGGTCTTTTAATTCTGACATGGTACCATGATGAGTTTGATCAAGTCACGAAGTCTGTATTTCTTTGTTGGTCTTTTAATTTTGACATAGTACCATGATGAGTTTGATCAAACCATGACTCTTCTTTGTTTGTTATGCATTGCCATCATTGATTCTTGGCTGGATCTTCTTATTGGAGATATTGACCTTTATCACCTCTGCTTTGATACTGGTTATTGGAGATAAAAACTAACAATTATCCACTATCACAAAAGCACGTAAAGAAGAAAACAACTGATATGATGACGGTCCCTCTCGTGACCCTCGGAGAAGAAAAATCACTACAAGAAGAATGATCACAACTCTCTACGTCTCTCTGTTATATATCTTTTCTTCTCTCCCCTCTCTTTGTTGTATCTATTGTGGTTGTGATGATATGTCATCACCCACCCTATCTTATATGAACCTAAGTACAATCTTAGATAGATTGTCATAGTCAATCTCAATTAATCAAGATCAAAATAATCTCCATCAATCAAGATTCTAATTGGATTTTTTCACATCTAGTCAAATCTCCTTAAAGATTACATGGACACTAATTATAACATATTAGAATGTAAATTTTCCCCTCCTTGAGTTGACTTCCGTTGCAATCTTCATGTTGCCTTGATTTTGCGTTGAATATTGTCATGTCTTGCCATCACGATTACTACATATGATCGTTATTCAAAACATAAAGAAGAAGAATATTGTTATATTGTTGAGATATTAGTTATCTTTTATCACTTTAATGTATCCTCTTTTTTTGGTCTACATTATTCAATTTGCCCAACATGTTTCTCCTCTATGGAAGAGAGTCGTAGGACCTCATGAATAAGCAACTCATTATTCTCTCCATATGATATCAGAGCGATGGTCTTAGATCGGAATTCTCGAACCCCAAGCCCTAACCCTACCTGTTGCCCCATTCCTTACACGTCGTACGCCGCAACTGCCATTGTTAATAGCTACTACACGACGTGCGCCATTGTTGCCGCCTGTAGTGGCTCTTGCATGCTGCTACAGTCCTATTCGGGGGCGTATAGAGGCCTTTCTGGCCCTTGCACGCTACCGTTGTTGGGACACTATCGACACCGCCAGCCAAGTCACCATCCTCGTAGGCCCTCTACCAGCCCCTTACAAGCCAATGTTGGCCCGTCGCCAACCGCCTACAACACTCCTGCTCTGTTCCAATGTCAGCCAGCACTCCAGAACGGTCTGATTTTGTTTGGACCTGGTGATTCCAGACCAATAAATCATCTTTTCCGAACCTAGTTTGGATGAAGGATTGATGATGATGGTTGTATGAGTTTACACGTGCAACCAATCCTCTATATGATCTTGTAGACTCACTCAAACCAGTCTAATACCCTGGTCGAGTTACGTTTGGCCTCCTGTTCCATCATGTCGGAGAACAAGGATGGCATTTTCTCCTCGTATGGTGCCTTCAATAGTCGGTTTTCATCGTGAAGATGGATGAGACCAACTATGATTGTGATCCATGTAATTCTTGACCTTCATGCAATGCAATAATGAGCACATTCTGACACAGCCAGGGCCTTCGGATAAGACTAAGGAGAATGCTTCATGGAAGCAAGATGATGTGTATGCGCGTGTTTGGCTTTCTAGTACTCTTACCACAGAGATCACCAATGAAATTGTGAACCATACCACCATCAAGGTGATGTGGAATATCCTGATAGCGACATATGCTCGAGAGAAGAATGAGACCAAGATTCTTCATCTACAATTTGATATCTACATGACCAAGCAGAATGATCATCCTCTGCATACATTCTACTCTTTGCTTCATGGCAAGTTCGAGAAGCTTCATAGCTTCATTCTCGTGACCACATCTACTGAGCAACAGATGGCATATAGGAACTTCACGATAGTTGGAGTTTTCTTGGCAACTCTTGACATGCAACACATACAGCTTCTTACAGGTGTTACCATACCTCCTATGGAGGAGGCATACAATCGCCTTAGCAAGCTACTTGTCCCATTACCTGTCATCACACAAACCTCCTCAGCAATGGTTGCATCTCGTGTCATTGGAGGTTCTACTCAGTTCAGAGGGTGTAGTCTCCATGGTAGAGGAGGTGGACGCTAACGTGGCCCTTGCACCTATTGTTGTCTCCCATGTCATTCTAAAGATACATGTTGTCAGAAGCATGAATACCCTACATCTGTTCGTGTGGCTAAGCAGATTGAGCCTTTTGACAGTTCAGCTCCTCGTACATATTCGTATCTCGATGACATTGTCTCTCGTCTGAGAGAGATAATGACTCATGTTGTAGGCACTATTATAGGTCCCCCAGATGTTGCAGTCGTTTCTATAGCCTCTTCGAGCTCCTCAAGTATAGGCTATGCTTTTAACAGTTCTAGCAGGGCATATATGATAGAGTGGATCACATACCCTAGTGCTTCCCACCATCTATGTAGAGACAGAGTATATTTCAGTTCCTATAGATCTATGCCCCTGGTAGATGGGTCGTCATTGCGAATGTGGTTCGTTTTCCCATTACAAGACATGAAGTTTCATTTTACATAATCCATGCGCCTGCAGAATATGTTATATGCATTTGATCTTTAGATGAATTTACTTTCTATTAGTTTGATCACCAAAGATTTGCATTGTCGTGTCATTTTTAACCCGTCGTCCCATGTTTTACTGAATATACTCTAGGCAGGGTAATTGGATTTAGCCGTGACAGTGGGGGCTCTATGGACTAGTCCAGTCTCCTAGTACAGGTGCCTCTACGGTTCCCACTGGATCAGTCTCAACTTACTTATGGCATCTCCACTTTGGCCACCTTCCTCTGCAGAAGCAGTGTCATGTCATTCCATATAATTCCACATGCTTTACCTTCCAGTGCGAGGCTTGCAAGCTTGAAAAGCATCACTGCTCTTCTTTGGTTGTTCGTCAGAGTCGTAGTAGTAGTCATTTATTTGAGCTTATTCATTTAAATCTTCAGGGTCCTAATCGTGTTCTTGATCACCAGTGAGTGACACCATTTTTTTCTAGTTGATATGGATGATTATTCTAGACTTGGTTAGGTGTTTATGTTGAAAAATAAGTCTGAAATTGGGTTTGTTATTAAATATTTTATTAATGAATAAAGGATATTCTCTACTATTATCAAAGTTTGTTAACTCTGACAATGTCTTAGAGTTTTTCACAATACAACTCTATGAGTTTTTCATGTCTCTTGGCATCATACACCAGAACTCATGTGCTTACATAACTTCTCAAAAGAACAGTGTTGCCGAAATTAAACACTATCATTTACTTGATGTGAGCAGGGCACTTTTTATCCAAAGTCGTGCTCCTCACTCTTTTTGGGGTGATGCAGTCCTCACTGCTTGCTATTTGATGAACCACTTGCCATCTTTTGTCTTAGGAGAGAAGGTTCCTTTCTCGATTGCATTTTCAGAGGACATGTTCTCCCTTACACCTCGTGTGTTTGGTTATGCCTTTGTTTACTTATTGTCACTTGCTTAATGCGATTAGGGCACTTTTGATTCAGAGTTGTGCCCCACACTCTTTCCAAGGTGATGCAGATATTGCTGCTTGTTACTTGGGAACCCATATGTCGTCCTCTGTTTTAGGTCTCTTTCTTGATTGTATTTCTTGAGAAGGACATATTCTGCCTTACCCCTCGTGTTTTTAACTGTGGCATTTGTGCACAACCTGACTCCTGGTTGAGACAAGCTCTCCCATAGAGTTGTCAAGTATGTCTTTGTAGGCTACTCTCATACCCAAAAGGGGTACAATTGCTTTGACCCTGTTAGATGGAAGTACCATGTCCGTGCTGATATCACCTATTTTGACTCTGTCTTCTATGGCACCACCATCCCCAGTCCCACCAACACCTCCAGTACCTTAATTACCTTCACCACCTCCACTACCTCTACCATCACCACCTTCTCCACCAGCACCACATGCTCATGTGGCTCCACCACCATCACCATGGAAGGCCATATCGATATTGATATCATTTCGATATTATGTCGATACGATATTTCGACGATATGTAGGTGATATATCGCCGAAATATCATCTATATCGACGCACTTTTGTGAAGTAATTGCCAGAAAAGGAGGATATATCGCCATATCGATACTGATATCGGTCTCATCTCGATATCAATATATGGGCGATGTATCGCCGATAGATCGTGATATTTCCTTCCATGTACCAGGTACCTTGGCTTGTAGCCCCACTGAGGGGGAGTATCAAATGGTGTATAGACATCATAAGGCTATCTATGACCTTAAGCAGAGTCCCAGAGCATGGTTTCAGAAGCTCTCAGACTTGATATAGCAGTAAGGGTTTATGAGATTAACCGCAGATCACTCATTGTTGATTTAGTGGATTCAGAAAGGTACATTTGCTATGCTGGTCTATATAGATGATATTATTGCTACATGGGATAATGTGTAGGGCATTCACGTAGTTGGTATTTCCTTGGTTAGTAGTTTGTAACCAAGGATCTCGACAAGCTACGTTATTTCCTTAGACTTGAGTTCGCTAGGAACCAGCATAGTCTTGTTATGAAACATAGAAAGTACATTGCAGATCTTCTCCCTAAGACATGCATGGAGGATTACATGTATGCCGCTACTCCTAAGCACTCGAGTATGAAGTTATATGATGATGACACGTAGGAGGTAGACAAGAGGAGGTACATGGACCTCCTTGGGGAACAACATAGACATGCACATATGGATGTAATCCATATGATTATGAAGTACGTGAAGGCCTCTCCTGGTGCTATTCTTTTATTTAGCTAATGAACATCCATTGTTGTTACAACATGCGTGAATGCAGATTATGTGGGATGTCTAATGGATAGATAGTTTATCTCAGGTTTTGTAGTATTCATAGGGAGCTCCTTGGTGCCATGGAAGTGTAAGAAGCAGATGGTGATCGTGAGATCGAGCACAGAGTCAGAGTACATGGCCATGACACATGGGAGTACGGAGATGACATGGACCAGATCCGTTTTGATTGACCTAGTTATTGATGTACTTCTCATGCATATCCAATGTGACAACAAGGCTGCTCTTTTCGTTGCCAACAACCCTACCTTCCATGAGAGGATCAAACATATCGATTTCGACTGTCACAATGCTCGTGACATGATTCAGAAGGTCTTTATCTCCACCTCTCATGCCATCTCATGGGAACGTATAGCAGATGTGTTCACCAATGCCCTAATCAGAGGGCCATTCTAGGGATAATGTTCCAAGCTTAGCATGGTTGATATCTATGCTTTATCGTGAGGGGAGTGTTGAGATATTATTTAGCTTTTCATATTTCTATGTATTCTCTTTTCTTTTCATCTTTATTATGTAATTTCCTCAAATAGGATTCTCTTCTTATATATGAGAACCTTAAGGTCACATGAATAGTCAGTTCATTTGTTTATCTCTAAATAAATAATAGGGGAATGAGTGACTACTCGCACCGACTTTGTTGTGGAGGAAGGTTAAGAGGTCACAAACTATCTTCACTCGTCAGATGAGTGGATGCTCTAGAATCAATAATCCAAGTACTGAAGTATGTAATAGAGGGGTAATTGGATCTCTCCAAATATCCAATTACCACCCACTCATGTTTAGTCGAGCATCTCTTATCTCTGGGACTCGATATGTCGGTGGGGCTATATAAGGAGCCCCGTACCCCATATACTCATTAAGAGATTCAATACATAGAATCAAACCCTTTGAAGCATTCTCCCATGGTTTCATCCCGCTCACGGAGTAGGGTTCCACTTAAAATCTGAAGATGGTTATGTTTCTTGCTCTTGTTTTTTATTCCACTTTTGCATTTTTATTTCAACATGGTATTAGAGTAAGTCCTTGGGATTATCTATTGAGTTTGATTTTTTTGTGATTTGTTTGAGCAACTCCTTCAAACTCTAGCATTGGCGACCTGCGAAGCCCCCTGCCTAGGTTTAGAGCTCCTTCTCATTTCCAAGCGTAGGCTTCAATCCTCATGAATGCACAGGAGAACCTCCTATGTGCTTGTATTGTGAAGCCCTTCGTGCAAGGTGCACAAACCCCTCCAAGCTACAGGAGGCAAGCCCTCCACCTTCATGCACAAGGCGCGTGAGCCCCTCCTCGACTCCTGGCGGTGGTTTCTGTAGAACCCTAGATGATTGTTGCTGCCAAGAGAAATGAGTATCTGACCCCCTTCCTAAATAGGAGCAGTTGTTTTTGGGCCCAACGAGACTGAAGTATCTTGAATCCAATTGGGTCAGTTTGTTTTAACAAAAAGTGAGAGCATAGAGGGAAAAAAGGATGATAAAAAAAGAGGAAAGCTGAGAAAAAAGTGATCGACTTGAAAGAGTGTGTGAGTGTGTGTGTTTGTCGAAAAAAAGAGACGATCGTACAAAAAGAAGTTGTGCGAGGGAAAAAAGGAGAATAACTGAGAGAAAAGAAAGAAAGAAAGAAAGAAAAGAGGTGACTACAAAAAAAGATTTGTGCAAAAAAGAGCACAAAAATCGCATGTTTTATGTTGACTCTCCCATCTTGATGATCCATGCTCTTATTCTATAAAGTATGGGATAATGGGGGAGTGAGAGAGCACATTATTCTTCATGAGATGCATCTACATGAATTCTACTTCCCGTCCACAATTGTCAGACCGACACTTAAGACTATTATTGTTATCAGTTGTCTTCATCGAGGATCGACTACTTTATTGGGGGTATCTATCTATGACTACTACTCTGCATTGGACTTTCTTCTTTTACAGCGACCCTGCCACAGGGAGTTGTCTCATCGTCTACTACTAGCATGACTGATGTTCTTTCTAAGTGACATGATCGTCGCGGACCCATCCTCGAGCGAGGTCTTCTACCAGCATAAGTTATTTCAAACATGGTGTTTCTATCCCCATCCGAGTGGCGTGTCTCTATCTCTGTCTCCCTCATATGTATCGAGTAAAGATGTGTTGTATGTTTTCTTTTGATGCAAGTTGTCGCTTTCTTAGCTCCAGCCTGAGGGGGGGAGTGTTGGAGTATGTAATAGAGGAGCAATTAGCTCTTTGGGTCTCTCTTAAGATCCATTTACTACCCACTCATGTTTCGTCTCACATCTACTATTTGTGGGACTCGGTCTGTCTGTGAGGCTATATAAGAAGCCCACACCCCTTGTACTCATTGAGAGATTCAATACAAAAAATCCGACCCTTTGTGGCCTTCTCCAATGGTTTCATCCTGCTTCTCACGGAGCAGGGTTCCACGTAAAATCTCAAGATCTTTATGTTACTTGTTTCTTGATTTTGATTTCGCTTCCGCATTTTATATTTCAACACCAAGCAGGAGTTGTGTATGTAACAAAATTGACCATAGTACCTGATGTGGTAACCAAATGTATAGCAGTTGCACTGTCACTGGAAGAAGCACTAGAAGTTTGTAATAACCACATCAAAAGAGAATAATTAGTGGTTGAGAAATGTATTGTTTGCACAGGCTGAGCTTAGTCTGAGGTGAAATTTGTTCCTATCATATCATAGTCAATAGATGCAATATATGCTCAAAGATAGTCATATTCGTCCCATCAGCGATCAGGATGGTGATTCATTCGCTGACACAATACATGGAGGATTAATAGTGCCATAACCACATCCCTAAATAGACTCTCATTCACGTCCATGATTAGAGTCACGGCCATGTCCTCGGCCACCACCACAGCCATGTCCACCTAGAGTATTGTATCGACCACCTCATCTAGAGTGGACAGTGAAGGCAGAATTCTCTGCAAGGTGCAGAGTGGGAGCTTGGCTTATAGAAGTCTCAATCTCCTAGAGACATCTAGAGATTACCTTGGGAGTCAGCAAAATATCAAATATGAGAAATTGTTCCTTCACATGCTGATATCGAGGATGTAAGGCTGCAAGAAATCTTGTAATCCAATCTCTCTGTCACTTGTTTAGCACAACATGTTGGTTGGAAGATAGAAAGCTTTTCAAAGAGCTCTGAAAGAGTGGAATCTCCCTGGGATGCAAACCAAATCCACATATAGATATCTGCAACACGTAACTTTGTTTCTTCCGCAAGTAGGTCTAGACCAACTCCTTTCACATATCCTTTGCAGTTTCTGTGAACAGTAGATTTGCAGCTATAAGGTTCGACATTGTTGGACATCCGCGTCATGACCTGGTAGTTACCCCCAAGCCAAGTATCATAGTCCTTGTCCATTTTCTTTAACGGATCCTTCTTGAGAATAGACATCTTCCTTTGTCCTTTACAAAGACCTTGAAAGCACGAGACCAAAGAATGTAATTATCAACACTCTTGACTTTGATGGTTGTCCATTGCAGGATCATGTTGGACAAAGTGCAACTCTTTCATTCCTTCATTATCTCCATGTTCTTCTTTCTCTCGATATTGTCTCTCTTGTAGTTTTGATGGTATGTCTCCACATACTCTCTCTCATATAGGCAAATACAATCTTAGATCGGTTCTTACAATTAATCTCAACCTATCTCAAATTAATCAATATCCTATCAATCTTCAACATTCAAGATTCCGAAGGATCATATTGAATCTAACTATACCATATGTGATCTCAATGCCACATGGGGCGGTCCTTTTGGATGCCACTAATACCTACTTATGATGCTATTCTTTAGTTGCAACTATCGATGATATTAAGGTTCCTTGAATTCTAACTTGTTTGTTCAACCCGATACATTGCAGAGTCCATTATGTGACCCCCCCATCATCTCATCATGTCGACATAGCGATCTTGCTAATCAGTTATTGAGTCTGGGGAAGAGTATAGTAAGGATCAAGCTGTTTGGGGGCAATGACTCCGAAACAACATTTGGTTTACGGGATTTATTTGTATTTGAATTAGTGGATCTATTTGTTTAGAGGAATCTATCTCTATGAAGGTACAATATAAACCCTCTTAGGATTAAAGCTTTTTGTGTTATTTGTAGTATCGTTCTGCCACCATATTAGAGAGAGATTCACCATCGTCCCCATACGGATGTACCTCATCAGTCTCTTAGGATTAAAGCTTTTTGTGTTATTTGTAGTATCTTTCTGCCACCATATTAGAGAGAAATTCACCATCGTCCCCATACGGATGTACCTCATCAGTCCGGTGTCATGGTTGCTTAGTTGTTTATTGCATCCATGTCCAACTTCTGATACACACAATAAGTGCCTTTTGCTTGGCTCCCAAGTTTGGTTCTTCCTGACCTCCAGGCTGCCCATCTTTTTTTTCAAGGTTATTGCAATTGCTCAATTTGTTGTCTATACTCGAAGTAAATCCGCCTGAGGGGTACTCGTAGAAGCTTATTCCACAAGACCCTCAGGCGAATATATATTTTGTTAAATACCGTTAGGAAGCCGTGACTTGAGATCACGACTTCTTTTTAAAGGGAGCCGTGACTTGAGATCACGGCTCCCCTTCGAAGGAAGCCGTCAGTTGAAGTCACGACTCCCTTCCAAAGGAAGCTGTGACTTGAGATCACGGCTCCCTTCGAAGGAAGCCGTCAGTTGAAGTCACGACTCCCTTCCAAAGGAAGCCGTGACTTGAGATCACAGCCTTGTCTGCTTCCAGAACAGCAACTCTCCATCTTTGGTGGTTGGACTGGATTTCGATAGCGAGGCAAGATTTACATAAAGCCAAACAAACACAATTGTCCCCGCTCTGAGATATTTTTAATGGTAGTCCAAAAAAGAGAGTAATCGTCTCCAAAATCAGAATCCAAATAGGGTA
Source organism: Ottelia alismoides (assembly GCA_037367405.1). Classification (NCBI taxonomy): domain Eukaryota; kingdom Viridiplantae; phylum Streptophyta; class Magnoliopsida; order Alismatales; family Hydrocharitaceae; genus Ottelia; species Ottelia alismoides. The sequence goes on along the minus strand of JAZKJV010002206.1, from coordinate 401,331 downwards.
CTTCCATTTAACATACATAAAAATACATAGAGTCATAACATAACAAGAAGCTCTTCATTTAATATACATTGTGATACACACTACTACGTTATACAAGTTCATCACACGCGTTGCCTTCTACGAAAGAATCTAAGCTTTGATGGCCTTTCTTCGGGTTCCTACGGTATCGCCTCAGGCTGCAGTTGGCTTGAGGACACGATCTAGCTAACTTGATCAATCTGTGAAATCATAGATCCATCGATAATCGCAATGTCGTCCATATGAAGTACTGGAAGTGGAGAGCAACGCGAAGGGTCGGCATCAGTAGGACCCCTCCTTCACCGGGGCGGCTGGTGTGGACGGGCTAGTAGGGGTGCAATGATCCTGAAAAGGAGTCTGAAAATCATCAGCAATAGATGCTTCGACATGTCGCCTCCAACCTCCTCCAACTCTTGCTCCTTTATGTCCTCACCCATGTCCTCGTCCACGAGCCCGCTTTCGCGGAATCCCCTTCTTCATTTCCTCCAATGTCCTCATTATCATCTGCCCCATCTCTAAATTGTCTCTCAATGGCTTTCACTAGTCGCCACTCAGAATCATCCGCCAAAAATGCCACGCGTTCTCGGCCATCCATCGCTAGATGAACGTCTCCACACCTCGATACCTAAAAAGGAGAAAGTCTTGTGTCATATTCTACGTTATGTTGAAAATGAAATGGTAATGTAATTGCTACTTACAACAAAGTCCATTATGCACCCCTGTCTACCAATAAATTGTCGGGTGATACGGTTATACCAACCCATGTAGTCATCTGTTACCACATCTCCTTCTAGCACTATGGGGACCGTCTCGACAATATAATCCCTCATGTTCTCCCACATCCCCAAGATGTTGGCATGGAATTGGACCCAATCAACGTTGATCTTCCCTTGAAGATCTATCAAGTGGAGCTTTGTGCATGTATTGCATGGACTTGGGATTCCCTGCATTGCTCCTAACTGTCGTAAGACACGATATGGAGTGTATAACTCAACCAAATAGAAATGGTTGAGCACTACTCTCGTAACATGAAGATCTGGTGCTTCTAAGCAATACGTAGGAAGCATATGAATCACATCCAAAGTGTAAGGCCTCCAAATAACCTTGGAAAATAGATTTAAATTACAATCATGGATAAGTAATCGTATTGTAAGAACATGTTAGATTTACTTATGTACCTATGACGTTGCCTGAAGGTCAAATGCATCTCGGTATGGGCGTACCACGTGTGTTGGTTCAGTAGTGACATCAAAATATACCTGTCAAGGACATCCTAAGGGGCTCCCTCACCAATCGGACCTCCGGTATACAGTGGGTGCTATGTGAGGAAAATGTTCCCATGCCTACAACTGCAGTAAGACCAAAGGGCCACAGATCTTTATTGCCTCTGTTTAGATGCGATGCAAAACTGCCTGTAAAGGAAAGCCAAGGAAGCAGATCCCCAGAATAACTGTCCACATGCCTCAATGTCTTCCAACATTGGAAGGTAAATCAGGGACACCTCATTGCCAGACTTGTCTGGAAAGACAACCCCTCCGAAGAGTTGTAGTATATATGCACGGGTGTGATGTAGAATGGTCTCATCATCAGCATACTCTGGAAGTACGGAGAAATGCTCCACAAGCCATGTCATGTGGATACGTGCACCATCGATGTTAGGCTTCTCAAGCCTCACTCCAAGAAGCCTCTCGCAAAGTCCAGGCCAACTAAGGGATGTTGTGTATCTAATCACAGGATGCCCATCGATCTTCAGTCCGAATATGTAAGCCATGTCCTGCAAAGTGATTGTTGTCTTCCCATGGCGCATGTGAAAAGTATGAGTCTCTGGTCGCCATATCTTCACCAATGCAGTAATTAAATGTCGATCGAGCGAGTTGAAGTCCAGTTGCATCACTCCTGCAAAACCAGCAGCATATACATGGGGCACGATCTGCTCATCAATGGGGACATGTCGCAATATGCCCTCTCTACATCGACATCTCAACCATCTCGCCACCTAATGCGCATTAAAGAAAGGAATTGCATCAGATAACAAAACGCAACATAATGATAGATACTCACAGTAGAAATTTTTGAACCATGCATATCTCCCTGCCAAACAGTCCTGGATCTATGAGAGCCTTGTCGGTGTAAAACAGATCGATCAATGGGCCCCAGCTCCATCTGCAACATTTAAAAAATTGAAAGGTTAAATAGTAGATGACGAAAAAGTAAAGTAAAAGATAATATTTCACAAAAAAAGTGTTATAGTCTGAAAAACAACCTTGGTTAGTACGGTTGAGACATTTTCTCCTATTGTGTCCACTCTCCCGATACAAGTCATATTTGTTTACACTTGGTCGACCATGACTACTATGCTGCCTATTATGACCAAGGTTATGACAAGCCCCGCACTGCTGTTGGCTAGGATCCTCACGTATTTCCATTTCATTATGAATCCGCTTTGATTTTGGTTGACCCTTGGATCGTAATCTTATTGGATCTGGAATTATTTTCTCTATTGTGAACTTTGGCTATATTTCCCTATCCCCAATGGGGTAGAAGACCCCTTCATAGATGTTTAGTTGGCATTGGCATGTATAACATGGACCCGTGTACTCATCCACATCAATATTTAGATGTGCTAGAACAATGCATGCATGAGAACATGGGATTCTGTGAAGCTGGCACTTTTGACAGGTGCAAGACAAGTCATTGAGTAAAGCCGAATGTTTCCTTCCGTCCTTTAGGCCAAACTGTGTCATCCTTTGCCACGTGATCACTTCATATAAGTGTAAAAGAGCATCCTTGATTTGAGTGATCGATGACTGTTGCTTCTATCCAACCACCTCTTTAGCATGTCAGTAGCGTATTTGGTGAATAGGTCACCACAACCCAGATGGGACATTGACTGACTATGGCGGTCGTAGAAATATTGAATGCAATTGTAATATGTCTTCTGCACCAATGCTGCCATTGGGAGTGATCGTGCATCCTTTAATACTGTGTTATATCTTTCGGAGAAGTAAGATGTCATGTAACCGAAACGTTGTCCATCATCGAAGGTCAAAGTCCATTGATATTTGGGGCAATTGTGTGTATCAAGATGGAGCGCTAGTGGAGAATGAAAGGCAGAGGTGGGACGACTTCAGCAAGTTCGAAGGGTGGATCGCTTCCTGCTGGGGAGGCTGCGACGGCAGAGAGCGCGAGCCAGGGGGAGGGTGACGGGCCCTCTCCGTTTGGTGAGGGTGGCGAGAAGCAGGCGAGGGGGGAGGGCGAGAAGCAGGCGAGGGGGGAGGGCGAGAAGCAGGCGCGGGGGGAGGGCGAGAAGCAGGCGCGGGGGGAGGGCGACTGGGTGAAGGTTTCGTATAGGAAGCTGGGGAAGAAGTGCTTTCATTGCGAGATGCATGGTCATCTTGCTTCCGGTTGTCGACTTCCGTCTCGGTGTTTTGCATGCGGCAAGGTGGGTCATCGGGTGGCGTCGTGCTGATTGGCGGGTGCTTCGCGCATCTCCTCCAGGCCCCGTGCGAGTTCAGGGTTGCATGGGTCGGGGGGGCATGGAGATATCGCTTTGGGTGTGAGGGGAACTCGCACTTTTGCGCAGGTGGTGGGTGGCATCGAGGGGTAGGCTGTGGGTGGTGGTGCGCAGGTGGTGGGTGGCGGTGTGCTGGTGCTGGGCGGTGAGGCTGGTGGTGCTGCTACCAAGGAGGGTGGTGCACTTGATGGTGTTGCCGTGGCGGTGGGGAGTGGTGTGGGGGAATCGTCGGCTTCGTCGCAGGGTTTGCATGGGGAGTTCATAGCGGGGGAGCCCATGCATGGGGAGGCGGTGCATGGTTTGGAAGTGCAAGAGAGGAGGTTCCGTACTGGTGATGGCCACCTCGCGGCGGTGGGGCTGGGGCGGCGTCCTGATGTGCCTTGGGATGCCGTTCGTTCCCACGTCCTCGAATTCTTGGGCCCTCGATTCTCGGGGGACTTCATTCTTCTGGATTCTTCTAGGTATTGTGTTCGAGGCCTTTCCCCGGAGCAACGGGATAGGCTCCTCGCTAATGGCGACTCCAGTGATGTGGCTTGGAAGCGACTGCGGGTCGCGGATGGAGCCTCCTCTGATTCGGAGGTATGTGTGGCGAAGGTTCGTGGTGTGCCCTCTCTCTCACAGGGTCCCCGCCTTATCCAAGGTGCTTCGGGCCCGGGGGGATGTCCTGGCTGTTGTGGACGATGGTCTCTCGTCGGGAGCGGATTGGAAGTACGCTCGGATTCTACTGGAATGCCCAAGGTCCTTTCTTGCCAGTGCAGTTGATAAGGTCTTCCTCGAAACCTTGAAGGTTGGCCGGTGGAGTTTCAAGATCGAGCTTTCTGTCGTCGCCCCGTCGTCGTCGCCGGCGACGTGCCCTCCGCAGCCGGCTTCCTCTGATGGTGTCGCTGTCATGGGACTAGGGTGTGGCGCTTCGACTCCCGGGTGCCACGTGTCGGGCCTCGAGGGTTATTCCGAAGCGTCGCCTGATGAGTATATCTTCTCTGGACCTTTCGTTTTGCCACCTCGGGAGATGCGTACGGATTCTGAAAGGCGCGGTTTGCTGGTTGTGGTCTCTTTCGAGGACGATTTGCCTTCTTTACTTCATCCGCTTTTGTCGGCTGAACCCCTGCAGTTGTGCTTCTCAGGCACCATGCCCGACCCTCCTTTGCGGACCTTTAGCGGGTCCATTCAGTTCGGATCGTGGGATCCGATGTGGATGCCATCTGAACTGCTTTTGTTGTTGGGTTCTCCTATCTCGGCGCCCGAATCTTGTCTTTCGGACCTGACTCTTCTTTGGGCTTGGTCAGGCGGCTCGAGTTGGAGGAAATCGGACCTTATGCAGTTGAGATTATGGACCCTTCCTTTCCTTTTTCTCCGGCCGTGCCCCGCAATCACTCCCCCCCTGTGGGTCGGGTGTTTTCTTCGGGAATGCTTCCATCCGATGATGCTGGGGTTTCTGATGATGCGACTGGTACCAGCGGGATTGGTGATGCTCCTTCCGCGGGGGGGGGGGGGGGGAGTACCTTGGGCACCCGCTTTGGGAGGAGCTATCGGAGGCGTTTTCACTCGCGCCTAGGTGACTCGAGGATGGTCTCCTGTCAGACGCTGCGGGATGCTGTGGCAGAGGCGGCTGGACTATCGCTGATCGGGGGGCGCTCTGATGTTTTTTAATGAAGGTTCTCTCCTGGAATGTTAGAGGTCTCGGGGACTCTAATCGGCGGCGCTCTCTGGGATTGCGTTTCTCTGAGTGGGCCTGTGATCTGGTATTTATTCAAGAAACGAAACTTGCGGGGTGGATGACTACCTATGGAGGTCTTTCGGTGTAGGTGCTTTGGATCAATTTCGCACGGTGGATGCGACTGGGGCGTCAGGAGGCATCTTGTTGGCGTGGCGCTCGGCGACGTTCTCATTCTCCTCTATGCGGGTGGGAAGACATTCTTTATCTGTGGTGTTGACTCGGGCTGATTCCCTTGCTCCGATTGCATTCTCTTGTATTTATGTGCCAACGTGTCACGTGCTCCGGCGGGAGCTTTGGGATGATCTGCGGGACGCGGCCTCTTAGTTCGGGGACACTCCGTGGCTGCTGGGGGGGATTTTAATGTCACTGTTCATTCTTCCGATCGTCCTCGAAGTCGGGGGGGGGGGGCAGGATCCGACCTCTAGCAATTTTCTTGAGCTCATTAGCGAGCTTGCTCTGGAGGGGTTGGTCCCCGAGGATATCTCTTATACATGGAGGAACAATGCTTCTCGATCAAGGATTGATCGTTTCTTGGCAAAAAACAGGCTTATGGAGGCTTTCCCTTTGTGCTCGGTGTATTCTCGGCCACGTTTTTTCTCTGATCATAATCCTATTTTGTGGGACTCAGGGGAGGACCTCAGGCCGAGGGGTCTATTCCGATATGAAAAGTGTTGGCTTTTGGAGCCAAATTTCAAAGACTTGGTGCGGAATCACTGGAATCAATCTTCTTTTATGGGAACTGATGTTCGTAAATTTGATCTTAAACTTGCTTCGCTGAGGCGACTCCTGGCGTCTTTCAAAAAGGAATCGCGGTTGGCTCGTGTGGCGGCAAGGGCAGCGGCGGAGGATGTTATTGCCCGGCTGGACCGAACGGAAAATTCTAGGGACTTGCTCTCGGAGGAGCTTGTGGAGCGCGATGATGCGCAGGAGGTGGTCAAAGCAGAGGACAAGAGAAGAAACATGGAGTGGCGTCAACGCTCGCGCTTGAGGTGGATCAAGGAGGGTGATGCTAATACGGCTTTCTTTCACCAGGTGGCTAGCGCCGTTTGATAAACCGCAAAATCGACCCTTTAAGAGTGCTGAATTAGCACTTGAAATTATCATAGCAGTCGGGCCAATTCGGGCTCATTAAAAAGACCATCTTATTGATATATTTTAAGTAAGAATGAGATGGTCGAAATTTATATTTTACTTGGCAAGAAACCAAGGTTGAACTCAGGGACACGAGCCTTTCTCTAATTATTCGGATTTTTTATCTATTTAATTAAGCGTTGAGGTAAAGCATATATAGGTCAAGGCATGCAAGGACACAACAATGCATTAAAAATAAACATGCATTTTTTTAATCAATTTTTATCATGCAAATAAATTCCATGTGATGCAATGGATCTATGCCCTAGGACAGAATTAATATGATGAGCAAATTAATATGAGTCAATTTCAAGTTCAAGTCTCAATAAAGCTTGATAAACAAAATTAGACTAGGCACAAGTTAAGGATTTAAGAGACTAGGCACAAGTTCCACACGCACAGGGGCCTTTCTACTAATTGAAGAGACTTGGTGGACCTCTGCATAATTTACCCAGAAACGCACGTGCCAGGCATGTGCGATCCATGCTCGGAAGCAGGCTGAGGTTCGGCAGAGGCTTGTAAGTGCTTCGGCAGGTTCGTGCGTTAGGCTCGGATCGATGCAGGCTCGAAATAGGTTCGGATTCATCCGAACCTCTTGGTCTGGCGCTAAGGCTCGGCTGTGCTCAGGTGACGCCACGTGGCCGGTTGGAGGTCGTTGGATCGAGATGATCCAAGGGATGCTGAAGTTGATAATGCGGCCTCATCTGGGCCGTCAGATGGTCGCTGGACGAAGACCATCCGACGGCTACTGCTTCGTCGTCTTCTTCCGCGACTGGCGGCGAGAGTAGAGCTCCTGTGAAGCAGCTCTTCCTCCGTCGCTCGTTCTTGGTCGCGGAGGGCCTCCCCAGAGATCCTTGAAGGTATGTCGGAGAAGCTGAAGACCAGGGGGAGATCCAAAAGCCTATGGCGTCTGTCATCGGAGCTGGCTTGTCGGAGACAGAGCGCATGAAGTTGGCTCCAACGGATCTCCGACCATTGAGGGTTTGAAGACCTGCATGATTATTGACATAGCCGAAGCAAACAAGGGTGTTGTGCGTGCGAAGTGGAGTGCAAATGGGAGCTCGGGAATGCGGAGAAGGCGGGAGCTCAGAGCTCCTCCGCCGTGTGAGGCGGAGGAGGTGGTTCGGAAGTGAGTCAAGGTCTGGAGGAAGAAGAGCATAGTCGGAGGAGTGTGCGTGAAAGGGGGTGTTGGCGGAGCTAACAAGGTGAACAATGGAGGGCGAAATCGACTGACGAAGCCTAATTAAATAAGTAAAAGAAGAGGAAAATGCAGAGAGAGAAAGAGGGGAAATTACCGGCGACCGGGCGGAGCGGGAGCTTAGGCTGGGCCTCGCGGTGGACGCCCGGGTCTTCGCTGGACCCTGTCAGCTAATCAGGGCAGCTCGAGCGGGCTGGAGTGCGCCGCAGCACCGCCATGGATGGCGGAGGGTCGACACCGGGGAGGTTCGTCGTCTTCGCTCGATCCTCCGCCTCCCCCTGTCACAGGGAGACGGAGGAGGGTTGGGCGATCTCCCACGTAAAGGCGGACAAGGGCTAACTGAGGGGGAGGATGCGTATTTGAAGAAGAAGTCGGCGGTTCCAGGTGATGGCAGGCGTGGGTTTCGAGGCAGATGTGGGGCGACTGGGATAACGACGGTGGTCGTGGTATGATGCGCGAGGAAGAAGGATGATGGGGGACCGTCGTGGGGAAGTTGGCAAGTGGAAGTGGTGGCTAGTGAGGGCGAGAAAATGGAAAGGGGGAGTGGTGTGCGCGAGCTAGATCGTGGGAGAGAGAAGGAGGGTCGGAGGTTGACGATGACCTCTGACCGTTGGATCTGGAGATCCAACGGTGGAAAGCTATGCGTGGAAGAACGGCGTAGATTAGATCGAGGGCGATGCGATCAACGGACCACGGTTGTGCCACGTGTCAAGCTGTGAGAAGGGCACTGGCAGACGGTTTAGATTAAATTAGGACCTGCGATCGGATGGTGGTGGTCCCGTCAGCAATGGATGGTGGAGATGGCTGAACGAGAGCGGGATCGAGTGGCCCTCAACGTGACACATTGCGGCTTCTGGCTTAGGCGCTAACGTGCGGTGATGATGGAGTTCTGATGATGATCTAATGGCTGAAAATTGAGGCGTGCGTGGACGTCAACTGGCCGTTGGATCAGAGGGAGATCCAACGGTCTAGGAAGGTGGCGGATGAGACAAGAGAGGCGGGGCCACGTGGCTCACCCAGAACGGGCCACGTGGCCCAATCAGTTTATTCAGATGGTATTTTTGATTTTTGAAGGCTTAATTGGTCAAATTTGAGAAAACTCAAAACATGAAAGTTGTAGATCTTGATGAGATCTACAAGTTTCATGTTGACAAAACTGGAGAAGAGATCAAATGAAGACTCGAAAGATTTTGGAGGGTATTTTTAAGGCTAAAAATACCACAGATTTTTGTTTTGCGATTTTTTTGTGGTTTTTAATTTAATAGAGACTCTGATAATTACAGGACATTATCGGGGTTTTATTGACACATTTTTAAGCAAGGGGGTTAATAATGTGAAATTATGATGATGAAATCAAGTTTCATCAACGTTACAACTCTATCCGCTCTCTTGTAGTTAATGGATCCCTTGCTACTGGGGATATCGAGTTGGGGGAGGCCATGGCTGATCACTTCAAGCGTGTTTTTGGGTGCCGCTCATAACGCAGGTGGCGATGGTCGGGACGTGGGGCTCCTTCTTTATTGCCTATGGACTCTGAGGCCTTGGTTAGGCTGATCTCCTTGGTTGAGCTCAAGGAGGCTGTTTGGGACCTTAACGCGGAAGGCTCGCCGGGCCCTGATGGGTTCTCGGTGGCTTTCTACCGTGATTTTTGGGATGTGGTGGTCGTTGACGTCTTGAAGGTTGCTCGTGAATTCTGTGAAAGGAACAGTGGCTTTGACAAAATTAATGGGGCCCTTATTGTTTTGATCCCTAAGTATGCTGCGGCTAATCGCGTTGAGGATTTTAGGCCTATCTCTATATCGAATGGGATCTACCTTATCATTGCCAAGGTCTTGGCGAGGAGGCTTGCTCCTCTTCTTGCTTCGCTGGTTTCTCCAACACATGCCACATTTATTAGGGGGCGGCAGATATCGGACTGCTTCGCGGTGGCCTCCGAGCTGGTTGCGGCTTGGAAGAAGTCCAATAAGATGGGGGTTCTTTGGAAGATTGATTTCGCCAAGGCTTATGACTGTCTTGATTGGCGTTTCCTGTGGTTTGTTTTGAGGCGGTGGGGCTTCCCGGAGGTTTGGATCTCGTGGCTGAGGCATTGTGTGACTACGGCCTCCCTCTCGGTTTCGCTTAATGGTCGCCGGTTGGGGGCTTCTTCCAGCCTAGGAGGGGGGTGCGGCGGGGGTGTCCTCTCGCTCCCCTTCTTTTTGTGCTGGCGGCGGACGTGTTGGCTTGTATGATTGACAATGTGATTGATGGGGGGTTGACTAGGGGATGCACTTTTGGAACTTTCCAGGTCCCTTTAATTCAGTTTGCGGACGACACTCTTTGCTTCATCGAGGGTGGCCATGATGAGGTTTCCGGTATGGCTACTACTCTTGAGCTTTTCAGTGAGCTTTCGGGGCTCGTGATTAATGGGGCGAAGTCTAAGGTGATCCCCTTCGGGATGTCGCAGGCGGAGGCGTTGGAGTGTGGCCGGGTGCTGGGCGCTACGCCGTGTGTCCTACCCTTCGACTACCTTGGTTTGCCCCTGACTGTGGGTCATGACCGGCTCCGTGATTGGAGGTCGGTGGTGGAGAAGATGGAGGATCGCCTAGCTGGGTGGCGAGCGGCTCTATTATCTAGGGGGGGCGTCTGATTCTTCTTAAAGCGATGCTATCCTCTATTCCTTTATATTTCTTCTTGGTTCGATGCTTGCCTAAGGGGATTCGGTTGCGGTTGGAACGTTGTATGCGGGGTTTCTTGTGGGGTAAGAAGGGGGAGGGGGAAGGGGGGTTCACTTGGTGGCTTGGGATGATGTTTCGCGACCGAAGCAGGATGGTGGGCTGGGAGTGCGGCGGTTGGAGGTCGTTAACGACGCCCTCCTGCTGAAATGGGCGTCGAGGGTTTGGGGGCAGGAGGACAACTTCATGCTTAACTCCTGCAGGAGCTTCTGGGCGAGGAGTTGATGGGCTTTACTCGGGGAAATGCTCACGGGCACCTCTCTCCTTTCTGGCGTGGAGTGGTGGGAGTTTTTACTCGCAATCTTTACCTATTTAAACTGGTGTTGGGTATGGGGGATTCATTTCGATTTTGGTCCGATGATTGGTCGGGGAAGGGTATTCTAAAGGACAGCTTTCCATGCTTGTTTGCTTTGGTGGAAGACAAGGACGCTTCTGTGGCATCGTGCTGGGTGGACAGCTGCTGGTGTCCTCGTTTTATGGCAAATTTCTCGAATCAGCGTGTGGATGATTTTCTTTCGCTTTTGGGCTTGCTTGCTGACGCGACCCAGCCTAATGTTGGCCGCGATCACTGGTCTTGGAAGAATGGTTCTTTTACCACGCGGAAGGCGTATTGCTCTTGCTCCCGGTCCTCTGGTGGGGGACGCTAGTCTTGTGCGTGACTGCAGTTTCTTCTGGGCCTTAAAGCTTCCCGAGCGCATTGGTTTCTTCCTCTGGATTCTGCGCAGGGGGAGGCTACTGACGCGTGACCGTTGTGCGAGATTTATTCCGAACATTGAACCTAATTGCGGGCTTTGCAACGCGGAGCGGGAAACCATCGACCATTTATTCTTTGAATGCAGATTGGTTCGTGGACTTTGGGATGATCTGGATTGGGTCAACTCCGAGAGCATGGTCGCTTTTTGCGATAGCTTGACGAGCATCAGGGGCAGGGAAAGAAAGGACATGCTGGCTCCGATTGCGAGGTTGTGGGGCATTTGGCTGGGGAGGAATGAGGCAGTCTTCAAGGGCCAATGCTTTTATCGGGAAAATATTATTATCCTTGCTATGCGTCTTCTGGCTGACTGGTGTACTGGGTAGCCCTGGTCTGGTTCTTTTGTTTTGTTTTTGGGGTATTAGCCGTGCGCTACCACGTTGGATCTTGGTTCTTGTTTTTATATATTTACTTTACGTTTCTTATTAATAGATTGGGGTGAACACCACTGAGTATCTCCCCCTTTTTTAGAGCCTAAAAAAATCATGTGTATCAAACCAATACGATGCATTCTCATCCATCTCATTCAACTTGTCCATGTAATTAGTCCACTTTCTTTGTGTATAAGCCTTCCCAACCCTCATTACCATGCTCTTCATTGCTTGATTTCTCATAACATCGTTGAAGTTACTAACAATGTGTTGCAGGCAGAAATGCCAATACACATAGGGCGGTTGAAACTGAACTTCCGGACGATGCGCGACACTTCGAATTCCAGGTGTCTGCTCTGATATGACACAAATTGTACCAATACGATCCCCAAAAATATGAAGTCAAACTCTCTCCAAAAGTCAACTCCAATTGTCTTCATCCTCCTCATTCACGAAGGCAAATGCAAGAGGTAGGATGTTGTTTGTTGCATCGACACCACATGCAATGAGCACCTTCTGTTTGTACCTACCATACATTTGACTACCATCGATGTTAATAATAGACCTACATTGTCTCCATGCATTGATACATGAACCAAATGCCCAAAAAGCCCACTTGAAAACTTTTCTTGTACCCATGAAAAGGATCTCCATAGAGATCAGTTACGGTTTCTGTCTCTAAAGCACAATATAGATACGACAACTCGTTATATGATGCGGCCCAATCACCGTATATTGTCTCTATTCCCTTTCTCCTGGCATCCCATATCCTCGTACAACTCACCATGTAACCGTATTCATCAGAAATAGACTGCTGCAAGTATAAAACCTTCACGACTGGTGAGACCTTGATTTGATTCTGAATTTTTGTGCCATGACGTTGCAATCAAGTTGAGGGTGATCTTGGTTTGCTACACGATGTAAGCATGTATATGGTGCATCTAATTTGGAAATCACAAAGAGGACATCAAGTGGGTGCCTATGTCTACGCAATCGCCAAAGGCAACCCCTGCTTCTCTCACTACAATAAATAACCCATACATTACGGTTAGATTCATGTACCTCAAATTTTAGTGGTGTGACGCCCCGCCCTTCCGGCTACCGAAACCAACGGAACGGGAGCATCGGACCTACGGTCCAATTACGCCTATGATCTATGATACTTAGCAAACCATCTTATACACATCAGATTAACATTCGAAATATAAATAACATGAGAATAATATGAAATGGAAAGTAAAATGCAACATCCTTTCTCATCAATACTTATCAAGTCCTTGTCCACGATATGAGATACATCATATAATCTTAAAGTTTGTAGAAAACAACTCTCCACATATCTCAACATTGTCTCTCAATGATAACATAAAATAATGCGGAAGTGAATAAGTTACTCTAAGTAGAACACACCCTGTTTGGTGCAAGTATGACGTAGAAGGTCTGATCTCCTCAAAAGACCGCTACTGTGGCGATTGCTGCTCAGGTACACATGTTAGGTTCACACGGGGGTAACGTATTGCCCAGTAACGAGATAAATATTATAACGACTAATGTAGGGGTAAGAAAAGAATGTATACTCAATTTTATTTAACGGCATATGCATGTATTATAAAAATTTAGAAAGAACACCAAGTCATTCTGATATACATTCGATCACCTTGATTTTATTTATTTATAAAAAATAATCATTTTAGTACTACAACAATGATCTTGATATTTCAGCAAGTTGGTTAGGGTCCAAACGATATAAAATTTCCGATATCTGGTCATTTATTGTTGCTGGTATTATTTTAGCACACGCAAGTATACGACTCGCAGGCCTCCGCTACGCAGGAACTTGTTTGTCATCTTGGAAAAACCTCCAAGTATATCTGTCCAACTAGAACAGGAAAAGGTCTAAACCTCAAATTCTCCAACTTCAAACCATATCCTGGAACACCTCTCACAATAATGTTACTCAAAATAAAATTTGATGCGGCCACATCAAATTCTACTCTGAGTCCTAATATTGTGTATAAGTGTGAAACCAAGAACGCCAACCGAGCCCCCTGCCTACTCCGTCGAGCGACTCCGGATACCAACGGGCTGCTAGGTGCAACACGTCACCCAACTCGTCCGTTGGGGTCGCGACCATCAAGGCATCTTCCCAGAGTCTAAGGATGCATGCCCAATTCCTTACAGCTCCTAACTCCATCTACCCCATCATTGCGAACTCTTAACCATTGGTTATTAATCACCATGAGAACTTTCAAAATAATAATGCGAACAATAATATTATACACTCTATCTAATCTATGATTTACGGAGTATTTACATAAATGGAAAATTTTGAATCAATGCTAAACTACGATGGGTTATTTATAATCAAGTGGTTTACTGCATGATCATGTATTTTGGTAGGTCTCCAACACGATCTGTATGTGTGTGTGTGTGTATATATATATTTAAGAAAGGACCATCTACAACAATCCACATCATCATTATCCATATTTCTCATGGAATTTCGTTGTTAAGGTCTTCCTAAGTACAATTAAATTTATATATGCAACAGTATCTTGATATATATGCTAATATTCGTGTACATTTTCTTGTCTTTAATTATGTGAACCTCATTCATCTATAAGCATGTGTGTGATCATATAAGTTAATCTGCTCCTTATGTAAATCAATCATTATCCATCTATGTAGTCATATTAGTGTACCATCAATATATAGTTGTATGGATTAGTACTTACCATAGTATCCAATTCACATGGAGTATCAATGTGAGCAATTAATCAACAACACAACGTCTGTAGAATTTAATACAATTAAGTTCACATAAAGTTCACATAATTACTAGAGTTGTGCTTAATTTACAAAATTGGGACGATATTTTAATCCGTCTTTTCATGAACCTGAACCCAATTGAAAGCGTCCTCGACAATTTCCTTACATTAAAATTTTCTGTTGTATTGCTGTGTATGATTGGTAAAATCGCACGGAGCTATTACTTAGCGTCACATATCTAACAACCAGTTATTACGTGTAAGATTAATTAGGACAAGCAAAACTTTGATTAAAGAAATTATATTCCCTGATACTATTTACATCTAAACATAATTACGTATTTGATATGGCTTCCTATAATCTCAACGATGGCCGTTACATCGTTATCTCCACAGGGGATGTCCAGGCAACATGAAGCATTTCAACTAATAATTAAGCCATTAATGCCCACTATCTCAAAATGATACTTCCTCTCAGCCCCAGGGAAATCTTACGCGATATCCATGATCGAATCTTACTTGCTTTAATATATATCCTTGTTTATAAAGAAACACCTTTAATTTATTCGGCATAGTTGACCAAAAATGAGGCCTATTCATCTAAATGTGAAAGGAATTAGGTATATATATATTGAGAGTGGATGAGTACAACTATTTGTACATCAATCTCATTTATGAGGATACAAATATGACTACACTCATTCACATGTACGAAGCACCCCAAGGATCCCACGACTAATCATCATTTCAATGGAATCGATTAATCATATGAAGCAACCAACTAGTAGGGAAGGTGACATCACTACCATCAAATATTTAAGGCGTAACAATTCCTAAGGTTCTAATAATGTCGCAACATATTCGCAAAAAAATCGTGTGAAACCAACAACAAGAGGAGGGTATTAATTGTTACAAGTTAAGATTCATGGTATACAGATATCTAAGGTTCTAAAAATATTCAAGCATATAGGAATGAGAATCGCGTGAAACCAACAACAAGAGAAGGGTATAACATCGTTACTGTTGACGCATAGCTATTTTTGTATCGTATCTCTTTGTTATTTTATTTTCTTGTTATTCTCTTTATGTAATTTACCCATAGGCTACTCTCCTATATAAGAGAGCCTAGGGCTATGGAATAGAACAACTCATTCACGTTTTCCAACATGGTATCAGAGCGACGGTCCTAGACCGGAGTTCTCGAAACCCTAAACCTACCCCATCCACACCCGCCGGCCTCTCTTCTCTCTCTCCCTCTCGGCGCCGCCAGATCCGATCGGAGGCTCCTCTTCTTCTTCTCCGATCTGCGGTGATCTAGGCCGCAGATCCCCATCTGTGCTCGCATCGGATCTGCGGCGATCGGCTCTGGCGTTCTGCGCCTCTCGCGCATCTGGCGCACAGCCGCATCTGGCGCATCTGAGCGACTCCTGCGACTCCCGACAGATCCTGTGCGTCGCCAGATCCTGTGCGGCATAGCACCTCCTACGCATCTTCAACAAGGAGGGGTTGTGCTGTGCTATGAACATCTGCGTGCTAGGCATCTGCGCGCTGTGCCATATCTGTGCACATCTAGCGAGCACTAGGGCATTAGATACCGCGCGTCATCTCCAGCGCGTGAGGATTACATAGGGCGTGTACATATTGTGCGCGTGCGGATTGTAGCGCGCGCAGATCCATGGGGATAGTTGCCTGAGGTCTACACAAGCAACTAATCCCGTCTATGTCATTGTAGACAAATATTATCCATTGTCATTCGCTCCAGTCTTCAGTCTCCAGTATGTCAGAAAGCAAGGCAGATACCCCATCTATGGGCGCGTTTCGTGGTCCAGCGCCCATCGTCAAGATGGATGGCACGAACTATGAACTGTGGGCAATGCAGTTCATGAGTATGATGAAGTCCACGGGCAAGAAGCATATTCTCACAGAGCCCGAGCCTGCAGAGAAGACTGGAGTTCATGCCTCATGGGAGGCAGACGACGCATACGCCAAGGTGTGGCTATCTGGTACATTGGCTATTGAAATCGCCAATGACATTCTACATCAACCCACAGCCAAAGACATGTGGGATATCCTGGCAGCGACCTATTCTCAGGCGAAGAATGAGACGAAGATCCTGCAACTACAACATGATATATTCACGATAAAGCAGAATGGCCGCCCGTTACATTCTCTCTATACATCTTTGAGAGGAATGTTTGAGAAGCTTTACAGCTTCATGCCTCTTACCGCCACACCAGAGCAGCAGAAGACATACAGGAATGCAACGATGGTGGGTGTGTTTCTCGCTGCACTCGATCCAGAGTATGAGGCCGCACGTTCACAGATTTTGGCAGACTCGACTATTCCTCCCATGGAGGAGGCTTTTCACAGATTCAGTAGGATCACTGTACCTTCAGCAGCTGCCAGTCAGAATCCCTCAGCCATGGTGGTCAACAGGGGCCGTGGTTCTCATTACCAGGGCCGTGGACGTACTCCCCGTGGAAGGGGTGGTCGCACTAGGCCTACATGCTCATATTGTCACCGCATCGGACATACTGAGGACACATGCTACTCAAAGCATGGATTTCCTGCATCTGCACGAGTCGCTGAGCAGATAGAGCCTCCTTCTGCTGCTTCACTGGATCAGCGTTTTGATGATCTGGTTGCCCGCCTCAGGGGCATTATCCCACCATCTGGCCCAGCACCGACGACAGAGAGTCATACTGATGTTGCTGCTCTTGCTTCTGCCTCTACGAGTACTTCAGGTAGTACACTTGCACTTCATAGTAGTAGATCGGATACATTGCCATGGATCATGGACTCAGGCGCTACACATCATCTATGTGGCGACCAGAGTCTACTTTCAGGATATACTCAGATCCCTCCAGGACGGACAGTAGTGATTGCCGATGGCACACATTCCCCCATCACGGGTCAGGGGGAGATTAGATTGACATCCTCTATGCAGCTCAAGAATGTTTTACATGCACCGCATTTTTCTATGAATCTTTTGTCGATCAGTCAGATTACGAAGGATCTCCAATGTCGAGCTATTTTTGATCCATCTTCTTTGATTTTTCAGGACATCCGTACGGGCAACGTGATTGGTCATGGCTATGAGCAAGGAGGCCTCTATCGTCTGAACCAGACCCCATTTGCCGGAATCACATCTTCTCCCGCTGGACAAGTATCTTCTCTCCTGTGGCATCTGCGTTTTGGTCATCTACCGCTTCAGAAGTTGCATCTTGTCTTACCTTATAGTTTTTCTCACACACCTATCCAGTGTGAGGCGTGTCAGTTGGGAAAACATCACAGGTCATCGTTTCCCAGTAGTCAAGGTCGGAGTAGTAACTCCAAATTTGAGTTGTTTCATGTTGATGTTTGGGGTCCAAGTCGTGTTCCCGATCATCAGGGGCACAGGTTTTATATTGTATTTTTGGATGATTTCTCTAGAGCATCATGGGTATTTCTAATGAAAAATAAGTCTGAAGCTGGAAATATTATTATTCAATTTCTAAATGAGATTCAGAATGTTTTTTCCACAACTGTCAAAATTATGAGAAGTGACAATGCCTTAGAGTTGTGCACCAATAATCTAGCCAACTACTACTCCTCTAAAGGAATTGTTCACCAAACATCATGTGCCCATACGTCTCAACAAAATAGGGTTGCAGAAAGAAAACACCGTCACCTTCTTGATGTCACAAGGTCACTTCTCATTCAGAGTCATGTTCCGTATTCATACTGGGGTGATGCAGTCCTTACTGCATGTTATCTTATAAATCGTATGCCCTCGTCTGTCTTGAATGAACAGGTTCCTTTCTCACTTATTTATCCTGACAAGGATCTGTTCACTCTTACCCCTCGTGTGTTTGGGTCAGTCGCCTTTGTCCATCAGTTGTCGCCCGGTTCTGACAAGCTCTCTCCTAGGGCTGTCAAGTGTGTCTTTGTGGGGTACTCCAGAACTCAAAAGGGGTACAAGTGTTTTGACCCTGTGCGTCGGCGGTATATGATCAGTGCAGATGTTACATTCTTTGAATCCATCATGTATTTCTCAAATTCTGGGAAGATGCAGCCGCCACCTATATCCCCTGACATTGTATTCATGGCACCACCAACATCACAATCGCCACCAACATCTCAACTACCACCACCAACGCCACCACCACCGCCATCAATAGTATCTCCGTTACCATTCCATTACACCCGGAGGCCGAATCAAGCTCATGGTCCTGACCAGTCAACTAGCTCGCCTATGGTATGTAATGAGAATATTAATGTTGATGGATCTGACGACATTTCTCAGCAGGATGCATTACAGGAGCATGGTGATACCACAGAGGACCTAGATGTTCCAATCGCTCTGCGCAAGCCGAAGAGAAGCTGTGTCAAGTATCCTGTATCAGCAGTGGTGTCGTTTGAGAGGCTATCTGGACCATTCAGGACGTTTGCATTGGCACTTTCAGCTACAGCCATCCCACGGAACCATCAGGATGCTATGCAGGATGCTAGATGGCGACTAGCAATGGAAGAAGAGATGGAGGCACTTCAGTCTAGAGGAACCTGGAGTTTGGTTCCTATACCTCCAGATGTTAGCCCGGTGAGTTGCAAATGGGTGTTTACAGTTAAGCAAAATGCATATGGTTCCATTGACAGGTACAAGGCACGCCTTGTTGCTCGGGGCTTCACGCAGACATATGGGGTAGATTACCTAGACACCTTCTCCCCTGTGGCGCATCATTCCACTTTACGGATCCTGCTATCTGTTGCGGTTGCTAAAGACTGGCCACTATATCAACTGGACGTAAAGAATGCATTTTTGTATGGAGACTTGCAGGAGGAAGTCTATATGCAACAGCCACCTGGTTTTGCTGTTGAGGGGGAGTGTTCCAAGGTTTGCAGATTGCATAAGGCCATCTATGGTCTTAAGCAGAGCCCCAGAGCATGGTTTCAGAAGCTTTCAGACCTCTTTGAGAAACAAGGATATAAACGCTCCAATGCTGATCATTCCTTGTTCGTGCAGAAGACGGCGAGAGGTATCATTGTAATCATGGTTTATGTTGATGATATCTTGATTACAGGTGATGATGACCAAGGCATTAAGCAAGCAAAGGAAAGGCTGGGGACCGAGTTTGTCACCAAGGACTTGGGAGTTCTTA
The DNA here is from genome assembly GCA_037367405.1 of Ottelia alismoides. Taxonomy (NCBI): domain Eukaryota; kingdom Viridiplantae; phylum Streptophyta; class Magnoliopsida; order Alismatales; family Hydrocharitaceae; genus Ottelia; species Ottelia alismoides. The sequence goes on along the minus strand of JAZKJV010002206.1, from coordinate 382,014 downwards.
GATATTTTCTGGGGCTGGAATTTGCTAGAAATCCATATGGATTAGTCATGACACAGAGGAAGTATGTCACAGATCTACTGAGTGAGACAGGTATGCTAGGGTGTCGACCTGCTACGACACCAATGGACCCTAGCATGAAGCTGTATGATGATGACACAGAAGAGGTGGATCAGAGAAGGTACAGAGAACTGGTAGGCAAATTACTGTATGTCACTATCACTAGACCTGATATACAGTTTGCAGTGAGTCGTGTGAGCCAGTTCATGGAGCAACCACGCCAGGCCCATATGGATGCCATACACATGATTCTGAGATATCTAAAATCATCTCCAGGTGCAGGCTTGCTATTTAAGAAAGGAAAGGAGATTTCCGTTACAGGATGTGCAGATGCAGACTATGCAGGATGCCCCAAGGACAGGAAGTCAACATCAGGGTTTGCAGTCTATGTTGGAGATGCTCTAGTTTCGTGGAAGAGCAAGAAGCAGACAGTAGTAGCTAGATCCAGTGCTGAATCAGAGTATCGGGCTATGGCCCAGGCGAGCACAGAAATGATGTGGGTAAAATCCTTACTTACAGACCTATGTATTGATATACCTCTTCCTATGATGTTGGAATGTGACAATCAGGCCGCCTTGTTCATTGCAAATAACCCAGCTTTTCATGAGAGGACCAAACATATTGAGGTCGACTGTCACTACATACGCGACATGATTCAGAAGGGGTTCATTGCTACATCTCACGTCACATCAGAGAATCAGACTGCTGATATTTTCACCAAGGCACTATTTAGAGGCCCATTCCAGAAGTGTGCGTCCAAGCTGAGCATGATTGATATCTATGCTCCATCTTGAGGGGGAGTGTTGACGCATAGCTATTTTTGTATCGTATCTCTTTGTTATTTTATTTTCTTGTTATTCTCTTTATGTAATTTACCCATAGGCTACTCTCCTATATAAGAGAGCCTAGGGCTATGGAATAGAACAACTCATTCACGTTTTCCAACAGTTACAAATTAAGATTCATGGTATACAAATATCTAAGGTTCTAAAAATATTCAAGCACATAGGAATGAGAATCGTGTGAAACCAACAGCAAGAGGAGGGTATAACATCGTTACCTCTGAGGATGTTCTCTCGGGATCTCCTCTCACACGAAAATGGTATTTCCGTAACTCGATCGCAATGCGGAGGGGTGCACCACGGTGACCTCGAGCTTTCCTATGTGATGGTGGTCGCGGATCTTCGATCGGAGCTCCTACTCCGACGTCGACGACGGCCCTCCGACGACTAAACTAGCCAAGGCCGTGGTGCTCCAATGAGAGGGGAGGATGGTGGTGGCTAGGGCTTTAAGAGAGTAGCCTATCATCTTCTATTTATAGGAAGAGAGGTGAATTTGGATCCAATTTCGACCCGGTTCGGATCCATATATGGATCTTGGACCATCCATTTTAAAACATCGTTATCTTGAGCTAAAAATATCGGAATTTGACGTTCTTGGGCTCGTTGGAAAGATCTCGACGAGATCTACGAAATGGCATGATTATTTGAATTTTTTGGATGTCAAAAATACTCCAGATTTTAAGAAAAGAAATTGTGGGGTTTCACATCATAAAATCTTAAAGGAGGTCTCGTCCTCGAGACGTAGAATTTAACGTATAAGTTTTGAATGTGATGTAGATTTAGGCATAAAAATATTAAAGAGAACGATACCCATAAAAATCGTAAAGAGGATTGAAATAGGGTCTCGTGATCATACTTTCAAGAAGATAGGGGTATTTCTGTCGCATATCTGCCTCAGGCTCCCATGTGGCCTCCTCAACATTCTGATTTTGTCACAATACCTTGACCAAAGGGATGTCTTTCCGTTGCAACCTCTTGACTGTCCGGTCTAAAATCTGCACGGGTACCTCAGGAAAAGACAAATTCGGTTCAACCGCGAGGTCCTCATAGCTAATCACATGTCGAGGGTCTCGAATATACTTCCGGAGGTTTGACACATGAAAAACATCATGCACGCTTGCCAAGTGAGGGGGAAGTGCTACTCGGTATGCTACCTTCCCAATACGGGACAAAATCTCGAAAGGACCAACAAACATCGGTGCCAGCTTGCCCTTAATACCAAATCTTTGAATACCCTTCATTGGAGGTATTCTCAAGAAGACAAAATCTCTAACTTCAAACTCGAGATCACGACATCTATGATCAGCATAGCTCTTCTGACGGATCTGTCCAGTCAATAATTTCTTCCTAGCCGTTTCCACGGCTCTTGTTGTGTCCTCGATTATCTGAGTGGAATAATACCCTTGTCGCCCACTTCCTGCCAACACAAGGGAGTGGTGCATCTCCGCCCATACAATGCCTCAAAAGGTGCCATGCCAATATTAGCATGGTAGTTGTTGTTATAAGTAAACTCTACCAACGGAAGGTGATCCTTCCAAGATCCTTGCCACTCAACGGCACACGCTCGGAGTAGGTCCTCAAGAGTCTGAATTATCCTCTCTGATTGTCCGTCTGTCTGCGGATGATATGCTGAACTAAGACACAGTTCAGTTTTTAGGGCCTTCATGAATTCTTCCCAATAATGTGACGTGAAACAAGAGTCTCTATCTAATACTACCTCTTTAGGGATCCCATGCAAGCGAATAACATGCTGGATATACAATTTGGCCAGATCTACCGAAGTGCAAGTCATGTTCACTGGGGATGAAAATGTGCAGACTTAGTCAAACGGTTCACAATGACCCAAATAGCATCATATCCACCTACTGTACGAGGTAAGGATGTCATGAAGTCCATAGAGATACTCTCCCATTTCCACAACAGAATAGGGAGTGACTGTATAAGCCAGGAGGACACTTGTGCTCTGCCTTCACCAATTGACACGTAATGCAACGACTAACACGTTCTGCAACAGCTCTCTTCATCCCCCTCCCACCAGAAGTGCTGACGGAGGTCTTTATACATCTTGGTACTTCCTGGATGGATAGACAATCTAGAACAGTGAGCCTCATCTAGGATGTCTCTCCTTAACTTATCATCATTAGGGACACATGCACGATCTCCCTTCCAAAGATGGACTCATAGACTCTGAATCCATCAAACTCCTCCTTCAGGCATCGATGGAATAAGTCTTGTAATTTCTGATCTGTTTGCTGGACATTCACAATCCTGTCCCATAGTCCACTATACTTGGCAGGTACAGTTACAACATCTGTAGTACTATCAAATGGGTGTCACTCATTGAGGGCCGTGAGCATATCCCAAGTCTGTATCTATGCTGCAGTACCCTTGGTATGTGTTCTCCTACTCAAAGCATCCGCTCCTACATTCCCCTTACCCGGATGGTAAGAGATAGTATAGTCATAATCCTTCAACAGCTCCATCCATCGCCTTTGACTCATATTCAACTCTCGCTGGTCAAAGATATATTCGAGACTCTTATGATCTGTAAAAATCTCAAACGTGACCCCATATAAATAGTGATGCCATATCTTAAACGCGAAGACTATAGCTGTCAACTCCAAGTCATGAGTAGGGTAGTTTCGTTCGGTGGTTCTTTAGTTATCGTGGATGCATATGCCACGACATGACCACGTTGCATCAACATTGCTCCTAAACCCTCCTTTGATTCATCAGTATATACCGTAAAGTCTAAGAGGCCTGAAGGAAGGGTGAGAATCGGAACACTGGTCAGTCTTTCTTTCAACGTACGAAAGCTCAGCTCGCACTTGTCGCTCCAAATGAAAGGGACATCTTTCTGTGTCAGACGAGAAGTGGTAGAGCTAGCTGCTAGAAGCCTCTAACAAATCGTCTGTAGTAGCCGGCAAGGCCGAAGAAACTGTGTATCTCGGTAACTGTCTTGGGCTGCTCCCAAGACATGACTGCCTCTATCTTGGCTGGATCAACTGTCACACCTGCTCCTGAAATTACATGACCGAGAAAACTTACTTCGGTAAGCCAAAACTCACACTTATTGTATTTCGCATACAACTTGTGTTCTCTGAGTGTCTCAAGAATAATATGAAGATGTTGCTCATGCTCATCACGTGAGTAGATCAAGATATCATTGATGAATACTACCAAAAATGATCTAAGTATGGACGGAAAATTCTGTTACTCATGTCATGAACGCAGCAGGTGCGTTCGTGAGTCCAAATGGCATGACCACAAACTCATAGTGGTCGTATCTGGTACGAAAGCAGATTTAAGCACATATGTATCCTTAATCCTCAATTGATGATAACCCGATCGCAGGTCAATCTTTGAGAATATCGCTGCACCCTGCAACTGATCGAAAAGATCATCTATTCGTGGAAGTGGATAACGGTTCCTTACCGTCCTTTTATTCAATTACCTGTAGTCGATGCATAAAAGCATAGACCCACCCTTCTTCTTTACGAAGAGGACCGATGCTCCCCTAGGTGATGTACTGGGACGGATAAATCCCTTTTCCAACAACTCCTGCAGTTGTACTTTGAGCTCCCTGAGTTCGGCCGGTGCCATTTGATATGGAGGAATGGAGATCGGTTGCGTGTCGGGTATCAAAGTAATCTCGAACTCGATCTCCCTCTCTGACGGTAGTCCAGGTAATTCCTCTGGAAATACATCAGGAAAATCTCATACAATTTTGACATCTTCAATCATACGATCTTCGACAGGTAACTCCACAACATAGACGAGGAAACCTATGCCACCTTGATCGAGCAAGTGTTGGGCCTTCAATGCTAATACATATAAGGCCTCACTATCTGGGGTACGTCCATCAAACTAAAAGGTAGGTATGCTTGGGAGACGGAACACTACCGTCTTCTCGTAGCAATCAAGGCATGCACGATGTTGCTCGAGCCAATCCATACCTAGGATGACATCAAAATCTTCTAACTTAATGATTAAAAGATATGCGAGCATTAGGTGCCCGCCAATCTGCACTGCTACATCCTCCACTGCTTGTCGCACGATAAATAATTGGCCCCCTAGTCCTTTGATGTAGTAAGGAGATGAAACACAGATTGGTTCTTTATCTAATTTGGATACTAGTCGATGTGCTAGAAAAGAGTGCGTAGCTCCTGAATCAAATAAGGCATGTAAGGATATACCATGCACTGAAATCATACCTCGCACTACAGCTCCTGAGGTGCGTACCTGCTCCTGTGCGATTGCATTCAATTGTCCCTGCGGGTGTGATGGGGCATTAGAACCTGCAACACTGAAGGTTGGTCGTGGTGAAGGACGTTGAAAGCCTTGACCTCCACGACGAGAAGCTGATCCATGCGATTGTGCGGGTGAGAAAGTTGGTCGTACACTTGGTTGATGACTGCCTAAGCTGCTGGCAAGTAAGGGACACTTGGCCTTGAAATGGTCCAGCTATTGGCAGTGAAAACACCTATGATCTCCTGGCTGGGAAAAGGAGCCTCCCGAGACAAGGCTAGCACCTCTTGTCTTGTGACCCCGCGAGTGTGTCGAAGAGCGGAAGGAAGTAGTACCGCGACTCACCAAATCCTGCCCCAAAGTAGGTGTAGGGGCAAATCTGCTAATGGTAGGAGTGATATCCACTGGGTGGAAACGACACTCTCTACGAGCTCTGTAGGAATCTCGGCGAGCAGATCTCTTGAACTGATGTGGCTGGAAATGTGGTGGACCCCCCTGAAGTCGACTTTGAGTTGCCTCCATCTTGGTAGCCTTAGCAGCTACCTCCTTGATGGAGGTGAAATCCAAGGTAGACAGCTGGTGTTGTACATCATCACGCAATCCCCGGATAAATTTCTATAAATTCTCCTCAGGAAAAGCAGTGGTCACTGGTGAATGGCGTGAGAGTTCAGTGTAGCGAATGAGATATTCTTGGGTCGTCATTGGCCCTTGTTTCAGCTCAGCAAAAAACCTCCTCTGATCCTCAACCCAGTGATCAGGGTAGAAATGGCTATGGAACTCGTCAAGAAATATTTCCCACGTTATGGGAACCTCCAGATGTTCCTTGGTGGCGTACCACCAACGCTCAGTATAACCTGTTAATGAAAACTCCACAAATGTAAGTCAAGACTCCCCAGGAGCATGAATCATCCTCAACACTTTAGATACATGATCTATCCATAGCTCAGCCTCATCTGGCATGCCGGTGCCAAAGAATTGTGGCACCTTAGACCTCTGATATGCTGCGTAGGTCGTCTGATGTTTTTGTAAAGCCTCTAGGTCCTCTGATCCTTCCGGGTCCAAAGACACCAAAGGGTGAACACTGTCCTCCTCCTCACGAGAGGGCTTATATGAGGAGTCATCCTGCTGAAGGAGACTTTGCTCCAATACCTTCTGATGTTGTTGTATACCCCGCACAGCTTGAACTAGTAAGGCCAACTGTTGTGCAACATCAGGGTCAACACGAGGCGGCATGATTCCCTGCAGAATCATTATATTGGAATTTATTTCTATGGTTGGAGAGACAATGGACTCATTAAACAGGACTGCAATTATTCTCCTTAACTAATGCTAAAATTAGAAGGCTTTGTCGCATATTTATATTTCAAATCCCGTTGATAATCTAATATGCAAAAGATAGAATGGAGTATCGGGCTCTGATACCATCTGTGACGCCCCGCCCCTCCGGCTACCGAAACCGACGGAACGAGAGCGTCGGACCTACGGTCCAATTACGCCCATGATCTATGATACTCAGCAAACCATCTTATACACATCATATTAACATTTGAAATGTAAATAACACGAGAATAATATGAAATGGAAAGTAAAATGCAACATCATTTCTCATCAATACTCATCAAGTCCTTGTCCATGATATGAGATACATCATATAATCTTAAAGTTTGTAGAAAAAACTCTCCACATATCTCAGTACATTGTCTCTCAATAATAACATAAAATAATGCGTAAGTGAATAAGTTACTCTAAGTAGAACACACCCTGTTTGGTGCAAGTTTGATGTAGAAAGTCTGATCTCCTCAAAAGACCGCTACTGTGGCGATTGCTGCTCAAGTACACCTGTTGGGTTCACACGAGGGTAACGTTATGAGCAATTGCCCAGTAACGAGACAAATATTATAACGACTACTGTAGGGGTAAGAAAAGAATGTATACTCAATTTTATTTAATGGCATATGCATGTATTGTAAAAATTTAGAATGAACACCAAGTCATTCTAATATACATTCGATCACATTGATTTTATTTATTTATAAAAAAATAATCATTTAAGTACTACCACAGTGATGTTGATATTTCAGCAAGTTGGTTAGGGTCCAAACAGTATAAAATTTCCGACATTTGGTCATTTATTGTTGCTGGTATTATTTTAGCACACACAAGTACACAACTCGCAAGCCTCTGCTACGTGGGAACTTGTTTGTCATCTTGGAAAAACCTCCAAGTATCTCTGTCCAACTAGAACAGGAAAAGGTCTAAACCTCAAATTCTCCAACATCAAACCATATCCCGGAACACCTTTCACAATAATATTACTCAAAATAAGATTTGATGCGGCCACATCAAATTCTACTCTGAGTCCTAATATTGTGTATAAGTATGAAACCAAGAACGCCAACCATGCCACCTGCCTACTCTGTCGAGCGACTCTGGATACCACCGGGCTGCTAGGTGCATCACGTCACCCAACACGTCCGTTGGAGTCGCGACCATCAAGGCATCTTCCCAGAGTCTAAAGATGCATGTCCAATTCCTTACAGCTCCCAACTCCATCTACCCAATCATTGAGAACTCTTAACCATTGGTTATTAATCACCATGAGAACTTTCAAAATAATAATGCGAACAATAGTATTATACTCTTTATCTTATCTATGATTTACGGAGTATTTACATAAATGGAAAATTTTGAATCAATGCTAAACTACGATGGGTTATTTATAATCAAGTGGTTTACTGCATGATCATATATTTTGGTAGGTCTCCAACACGATCTATATATATATATATATATTTAAAAAAGGGCCATCTACAACAATCCACATCATCATTATCCATATTTCTCATCGAATTTGGTCGTTAAGGTCTTCCTAAGTACAATTAAATTTATATATGCAACAGTATCTTGATATATATGCTAATATTCGTATACATTTTCTTATCTTTAATTATGTGAACCTCATTCATCTATAAGCATGTGTGTGATCATATAAGTTAATCTGCTCCTTATATAAATCAATCATTATCCATCTATGTAGTCATATTAGTGTCTCATTTATAAGGATACAAATATGACTACACTCAATCACATGTACGAAACACCCCAAGGATCCCACGACTAATCATTTCAATGGAATCAATTAATCATATGAAGCAACCAACTAGTAGGGAAGGCGACATCACTACCATCAAATATTTAAGGCGTAACAATTCCTAAGGTTCTAATAATTTCCCAACATATTTTGAAAAAAATCGTGTGAAACCAACAACAAGAGGGTATTAATTATTACAAATTAAGATTCATGGTATACAAATATCTAAGGCTTTAAAAATATTCAAGCATATAGGAATGAGAATCGCGTGAAACCAACAGCAAGAGGAGGGTATAATATCGTTACAAATTAAGATTCATGGTATACAGATATCTAAGGCTCCAAAAATATTCAAGTACATACGAATGACAATCGCGTGAAACCAACAGCAAGAGGAGGGTATAACATCGTTACCTCCGAGGATGTTCCCTCGGGATCTCCTCTCACACGGAAATGGTATTTCTGTCGCTCGATCGCAGTGCGGAGGGGTGCACCACGATGACCTCGAGCTTTCCTATGTGATGGTGGTCGCAGATCTTCGATCAGAGCTCCTACTCCGACGTCGACGGCAACCCTCCTGCGACTAAACTAACCAAGGCGGTGATGCTCAAATGAGAGGGGAGGATGGTGGTGGCCAGGGCTTTGAGAGAGTAGCCTATTTCCTTCTATTTATAGGAAGAGAGGTGAATTTAGATCCAATTTCGGACCCAGTTCGGATCCATATATGGATCTTGACCATACATTTTAAAACATCGTTATCTTGAGCTAGGAATGTCGGAATTTGACGTTCTTGGGCTCGTTGGAAAGATCTCGCCGAGATCTACGGAATGGTCTGATTATTTGAATTTTTTTGGATGTCAAAAATACTCCAGATTTTAAGAAAAGAAATTACGGGGTTTCCCAAGTGGTGTTTAATGTGAAACAATTTAACTGGATAAATCAAGTCTTCTTTTGACTTGAACATCATCCCATTCCATGACCCATCTGAAGTAGCCAGTCCATCATGAATGGCCATCACGTCATCACCATTTCAGATGAAACCATCACTGCCTCATGTGTTATAGAAGGGGATATCAGACTCAATACGTACCGTCTCGTTCTCATCATTCGCCATTCCACCATCATCATTTTCCATTTCATCATCAGTGTTTTGTGGGGTATCCTCCGTCATACGGCCAATCTCGGTATCATGGTCCTCCCTTATAGTGGAGATGGGGTCATTCGGGAAGGATCCCAAAGCTTGGGGAAACTTACTAATGTCGTCATCTCTACATGAGTTATATATACATTAGGAATCCTATGGACCCTTCCAAAAGTGGGTCCCGTCACATCGGATATACGAGACACATGTTGCGTTCTTGGAACCATCGTTGTAGCTTGGCATATACACGAACGAACACTTGTGCATAAAAGATCAGTGAATAAAACTGGTCGATATGAGCCTCCCATCATCTCAGTCTACTTAAAAATATCATCAACATGACCATCATACTCGACATCAACCAAAAATATGTCATTATTCTCCAACATCCTGTGAAATACACGTAGTTCTGTACCATTTGTTAAGTCAATACGAAATGAGTTCGCAATCATCTCGACCAATCCATTAAATGTCAAACCCATCCCAACTCTTATGGGTTTCACTTGACCTCCCTCGTATCGGACTTCCTTCCCATCCTTAACAATCTTCCCACCAACATGGCACAAGTACATTACTTCATGTTAGAGTATGTGTTATGTGCGCCATACGAGTTGTAGCAGGGTAAATGGATCATGGAGAAGATCCATTTACCCCATCCATATGTTTAATCCCACATTGTCTAGCAGTGGGACTTGGAGGCTCTGGAAAGGCTATATAAGCAGCCCCAAACCTCTTGTATCCATTGAGAAAAAACAATGAAGCATATGCCCCTTTGAAGGCTTCTCCCGTGGTTTTATCCCGCTCCTCATAGAGTAGGGTTCCACGTTAAACCTTGTGTTCTTCATGTTTATTCTTCTATATTCTCTGATTCCGCTTCCGCTTCCTATTTTTCATAACATGGTATCAGAGCGGGTCGATTCTCGAGGATTTCAAGTTCTTATATATGTTCGAGATTCATTTTTTTATGTTGAAGATTTCTTGCTCCTGTTCAAGAACTGTTCTAGTCTGATTATTATACTAAGTTCTGGAGTTTGTTCAAAGAAGTTTTAGGGTTTTTTTCTCGTGAAACCCTAAATTCATGTTGCAGCTGAAGATGATCCAGCAAATCCCATGTGGCCCTAGCGGCTCCAGAGCCCTAGCGGCCTTCATGCACCCTCATCGAACGCCACTCCACATCTCTAGTTGTTGTAGGCGAGCCCCACTCCACATCTCTAGGTTGCACGAGTTCTTGCGATCCTAGACTCGCACAGATCTGACGATCTACCGGCAGTGTAGTGCATCGAGGTGCAGGCGGCGCACCGCACATCCAAGAGCAGCAGCAGCAAAGGCACCTCGTACACATGCGGGGTCTCGTAGTGGCATTGCATCGAGTATCTCCTTCAAGATCCAGTGCTGCACAGGCCGCATCTGGACTCATCAGGCAAGGGCGGCGCAGCGGAAATTTGAGCGCACAACATGCGCGACCACCAGCGACCGAGCGACGCAGAGCTCCTGCCGCCATCTTCTCCAGCGGAGCCACCCTCTTGCGAAAGCTCCTCCCGCCCTTCTAGCGCATGCAGCGCGAGCCCTTGCGCTCTGAAGCGACGCCATCCCCTCTCCTGGATCTTACGGCAGGCGGAAACGTCCAGGTTTCCCTGTGGCGACGCACGAGCAAAAGGGTTCCCCATGTTGGGAACCCTAAGCAAGTCAGCGAACCTTTTTTAAAAGGAGAAAATGACCTTGAAGAGGGCCGAGAGCTTTAAAAAATTTGCTTTTATTGTAAAGCCTAAAGGAGCCTGCAAGCATGTTTAAAAAAAGGATGTCATGGCTAAAAAAATAGTGAAATAGCTGGGGAAAAATGTGTGATGACTATTTAAAAAAATAGAAATAGCCATAAAAATTGTAAAAAAAAAGCCGTGCAAAAAAATGGTTAAAACGGCTTAAAAAAATGTGACGGCTTAAAAAAATGAAGTACCGCAAGAAGTTTTTTGAGAATGTTCATGTGTACCCCTCAAATTTCTTTGTCTTCTCCCAACTTGGTCGATGATTGTCATCCATGTTTTCCGACCAGTATGGGAGAAAGGGGGAGTATTATGTAGAGTTACAAGTCCGAGTCAGATGCAGATTTTTCCAGACTCCAGATTACAGACCAAGTCAGAATTCAGACTCTACAGTTTTCAGATAAAGTTCCTCCATGCGTAATATTAGACTCGAGGTTCAGATTCTGAGTCCATAGTGTGATGCGCAATTTCAGACTCGACATTCAGATTGGTCAGAGTCCAAGTTCAAGGCACTCCATGTTGAGAGGCCCATTTTCGAGTTCTCTAGTGAGAGACTCATTTTCAGACACACACGAGTATGCGGTCTTTTCAGATGAGCACATGTATGCCATCATTTGTTCGTGGTCCCCATCTTCTTCGTGTTTTGTCAGCCAGAGTTTTCATGTGAGTCATAGGGACTCCAGAGTAGAGGACCATTCCCTATGCCATGTTGGCAAGGGTTTTCATGTGGTATCATAGGTACACCAGAGCAGTGCACCATTCTCTGAGCCAGATGGGAGAGACCTAGTTCTCCGACGAGGAGACTTTTTTCAGACTCCATTCTCCAGCGACCGTTGACTCCGACGAGGATTGCACAGTCACGGCTCCTTTTCAGTTAGACCCTTTTCAGAGATGGAGCGGTTGTCCACATTATTTTGGCAGGACAGAGTACTCCGACGAGGAGACTCATTTTCAGTTGCAGTGACTCTGACAGGCGCAGTTCAGAGCACATGCTCTCCGACGAGGAGATTCAGCATACTCACACTCCAGCCCGTTCGTCCTCCTCACCTGTGCGGCATGACAAGCAACGTCCTCGACAACAACAGTTGTACGCGTTGGGTTGATATTGTCCGTAGTGTCATGTAGCGTAGGTTGAGTTTCTTTCTGTTTGTCCAAGTTGAGCATTGCATGCTCCAACTTGAGGGGGAGTGTTAGAGTATGTGTTATGTGCGCCATATGAGTTGTAGTAAGGTAAATGGATCTTGGAGAAGATCCATTTACCCCATGCATATGTTTAGTCCCACATTGTCCAACAGTGGGACTTGGAGGCTCTGGAGAGGCTATATAAGGAGCCCCAGACCTCATGTATCTATTGAGAAAAAGTAATGAAGCATATGGCCCTTTGAGGGCTTCTCCCGTGGTTTCATCCCGCTCCTCACGGAGTAGGGTTCCACGTTAAATCTTGTGTTCTTCATATCTATTCTTCTTTATTCTCTGATTCTGCTTCCTATTTTTCATAACACTTCCATTTATTCGACTCTCTTCAAAAAAGGAGACTAATTAACATTACACATGAATAATACACTACTCCTAAATAGACACAACTGTGTGACCAACAAAATCAAAATAAAAAAATTACGCTTCTAATCATATAAGATTAGGGTATACTCACAGTGGTCGAGATGGAGTGGCAATGAGGGAGGCACGACGAGACCACTGGCTTGGGGAGACCACCGGCTCGAGGGGGCGGAATAGGACGAGGACGAGGTGGCTGGAGGAGGTGAGGGTTAGGGCTGGAGGCGGCGAGTGCTGGGAGGAGGCGGGTCTGTACGCGTGAGGGAGGGGACGGGTCGTGTTGGGGCTATATTCAGGCCATAGCCGTGACTTCAAGTGACGGCTTCCTTCGAAGGGAGCCGTGATTTCAAGTCACGGCTCCCTTCAAAAGGATATATATTCGCCTAGAGGTTCCGTGGAATAAGTTTCCACGGGTACTGCTCAAGCGAATTTACCTCGTCTACAGTGTCTTAGGATTTCTGGTTGCTGATGTTCTAGATTCTCATTGTGATTCACTCATCTTGTTATTGGCAGCTGAAGGCCAAGTTGAAAAGATTGTTGATTGTTTTAAGAAATGACAAATTGTGGGGCTTTATCTTGAAACAACAGTCCGTATCATGTCCCTTCTGTATTCAGATATGTTGATCTCTCTATTTTTTGTGGGGATCTGTCTGTACGATGATCTTAGGTCTCGTTTCTACGGCATCATTGTCTTTCCACCAGAGAAGATGCGTTGCTGAGGACGTAGCCCGGCCAGGGGTGAACCTTGTACATGCAGTGTGTGGTGGCTATCTTGCTTGTTTGTTTTTTTATCTATGTTAATATTTTTTATGCAACGCATTTAGTTATACATTGAAAGTGGTTTGGACAGATATATTGCCTCATATTACACAAATTGAAGGAGAAGAATATTAGTGAAATCCAAACTGTTTGAGACTATTCTCCCTGAATGGAGTCAGCAGAGTGACATCTCAGTCCATATAGTTTTATATGCTCTTCGTGCTACATTTCTTTCCATTTGTCGTTATATTTTGCAAGATAATATTATTTCCATGACTGGCAAAGTTTTGAACAATGTTCATTAATATGTAATATGTCAGATTTTACGCAAAATCAATTTTTTCACTCAAGTTCACTTCATTTTTTCACTTGATATTTTAGTGACGATCTCTCGATCTTTGTTTCAGATCATCAATGTCTACAATCAGCAATACGAAAGTGGAGCTGCCTTTTGGCCTGATGTTCACAAGCGCCTTGTGACAGCATTAGTGATTTCTCAAGTGCTTCTTATGGGATTAATGAGCACCAAGGAAGCCGCCCAATCGACACCATTGCTCCTAGCCCTTCCAATACTGACCTTCTATTTTAACAAGTACTGCAAAAACCGTTTCGAGCCTGCCTTTGTCAGATATCCGTTACAGGTCTGTCAGATAATTAAAAGCTTAAGTTTGTGAATCATTAGAAATACATAGATTCTTAAGCTTGAGTAACATACTTTTGTTTTAATCTCAGGAAGCTATGATGAAAGACACACTAGAGCATGCTAGGGATCCTACATTTGATCTAAAAGGCTTTCTTTCTTGTGCATATGCGAACCCCGCATTCAGAGATGTGGACTGTGTTATGGATAGCTTTTTAGAGGAGCCTGATTCTGACGATGCGCTTGTACCAACGAAGCGCCAGTCTCAGAGGAATACACCAGCACCTAGCAAGTACAACGGATCATCACCTGCTCGTGAAACTAATGTAGAACATGGGCGATAGAAATATAAAATCTGCCTAGATATTGGAGGGGTAATTGCAGACACTACAACATCTTGTAAGTTGGCCAGTACAACTTCTTTGATCGGTATTACTCATCATCATCATCTTTCTCCTTCCTAGTGAATAGTCACCATGCCACAATACCTTCTTTTTCTTGTGCAGAGAAAATACCTGGTAGAGTTGCATGTTCAGGTCAGAAAGCAATAGACGATCCCCAGGAAGTACCCATTGAGGGATATTGGGTCTGTCATTCGTTTATTTAGTTATACAACAGAAACCTTCACATGAGTGTTTGAGAACAAACACCCAATGAGGCACAGAGGAAGTGATATCAAGGAAAGTATAATCGGCATTGTGGACTATTACAATGAAGATCAAAATTCAACACTGCTTGTTCGTGTCCATGATGAATTCTTGCAGATGGCTCCTACTGAGAATGATACTACAGGATTATATTCAAACCGTACATGGACAATAGTTTGTCAGTAAGACTGGTTATATGTATTCTAAGCAAATTTTCTTGATAATCTAAGGGTAGACAACTGGTGTAGATTGGAATAACCTTATCAGCCCCTTAGATTTTAATGGCAATGCACATGATAACAGCGTGATAGATGTATATGTTGTTGAAGTAAGTTGGTCATCAGTCATTAAGTACTTTTAAAGAGAAAGCAATAACAGTTAACAATTACCTGCAAACCTTGTCCAAAAGAATCTTCAGGATTTTCTGGAAAAAAATATAAAAAAAAACAGAAATGTGTATATGTTTTCAACTTTTAGATATGAAGTGCTGAGATCAGGCCATCTCCATATACCCCTCTTTTTTTGGCTCTCCCATTATTTTACCCAAACAGTTGCAGTTTTTTTAAGGTTAAATGCACATCTTTAAGTATAACATCATCACATTCTTCAATTAGTTAATAATCTGAGAAAAGGTGAGTGTTTTTGAAAATAATATTTTATTATTTCAATATGCTTATGATAAAACGAGCTGTAATTTTTCCTCCTAAGCTTGCAGACATCAGTTTACTGGAACAGAAGTTATTTAAAGAAAAACTTTTGAAAAATGTGTAGTCTTCATCTTTATTTCTGCCTATGAACTGTCTTTTATTTTAGCGTATTTTGGTTAAAAGTTAATTAGTATATGTCAGGTCGTTCGAATAGGACTTAGTTGGGTGGTACGACAGGATACTCCACATTTGTCAGGGGAAATATGAACAATTTAGATGCAGATAATTAACGAGGGTATGTTCCATTCAAAGAGATTATGATCATTTCACTCATAGTCATTGTTGTCTTAACATGGGAGAACCTTGTTGAAGTCAATACCTTCTTATTCATTTTCACATTATGATACTCTTTCATAGAACCAAGTATCTTCACAATACTCTGAAGGGATTTTGATCCTTTTTGTTTCAAAAGGGTTGTGTGCATCATCGAAGCTGATATTTTGATCGAACTTCTTGATTCCGAACATTTTCATTCACTGATTCTCCAACCATGGATCTGAAACAATCACCAGGAGATAAAGATTTTTAGTGGAAAATACTTCCATTGTAGAAGGAAAAAATCACAAATAAAAAGAAGGCTGGTTGTCCTCTATATAGAGGAGATCTCCAAATCCTTTCAAGGAAATGCAAACCAAAATCCTGCAAAAGTTGTATCAGACTTGATTACCCAATTATCCTAGTATCATGCTGAATCTCAACGAAGTGCAAGTCATGCATAGTGTATGTAAATGACTAGCTTTTCATCTTCTATTTTTGATGAATTTTGGTTTGTATTGGGATTTTGGACAAAATGCTTCTTCTACCATTTTGATTCACCTTCAGACAGTTCTTCAGATGATTTTGCTCCTGATTCTTTCCTTCTGCACTGGAAAGCTTTTTTTCACTTAAGATTTATCTCGTGATGATCTTATTTGACTTATCGCACAGGTCGCACCGGAAAGGGTTAGTCCTATTCAAACTATTTTATATAGACAAAAACTTGTTCAAAACTATGTGAAGTACTGTAGTATATTTTTGACAAACATGCTTGGTGTTATGAGAAGTGGTTAGAACTTTTTTTGTTTAAAAATTCTGATAAAGTTAATTTGAGATACCAACGCTTTTTTGCAACTTGAATTAAGCTTTGAGTCTACAGGAGATTCGATATGGAGACTTTCAAGAAAAGAAATATATGCATGAAACTTCACATTTGTACTTGCACATGAAGAAGTAGCAAAAGCTATTTGTTTTATAGTTGTTTCTTTAGATAATGAACCTGAAGACCATAATCTATCCTTCTTTTGTACCATAAGAATTGTTATGAATTGCGGAAGCAAACACGCACAAACACGATCAAACAAACAAGATATAAACACAAAATTTTATAAGGTCACTTGTAACTAGGCTACATCCTTTGGCAGTGGTGATCGATTTTCACTACAAGGAAAAAGAAAGAATACATAGGATACTGAGAAGATACATAGATGAGATAAGGATCAGGGTTACAGTAAATGGTGACCCTAAGGTCCCTTTTATACGGCAACAAAAGAATATCAATTGTATTCAGCAATCCATCCTGACAACATTCAACCAATCAGGATTCAGGGGATAGATCAGACATGTCAGCAATCCAACTGATGAATGATCAATCGGCTCTCGTTGTAGCATGGGTCAACTGACAATCAACAGAATCGAGAGAAAATCTCATGAAGATGTCTCAGCTTTAATTTATATCTGGGTAAGTTCAGGGTCGAACACAGGGACACATGCAATTATTCAATCAAATTTAAATGCTAATTAACTATTTCAATGATTTATAGGTTTTGAATCAAGCATAATGCTACAAGACACAAAAAGAATGCATTTTTTCAACACATTTTTATGTAATTATTTAAGATGACAAGCAATAATACAACATGCACAAAAACAAATACTGTTGTGGTAAAAGAAAATGAAATTGCAATTATGAGAGGCCCTTGGGTTCTCTTATATAGGAGAGGGAACATATTAGGCAAATTACAAGACAAAATAAATAAAAAATAAAAGAACAATACAAATAATGAATATCTCAATACTCTCCCTCAATCTAGAGCATAGATATCAATTAAACTCAGCTTAGAACATCTCTGTTAAGGCCCTCTGACTAGAGCCTTGGTAAGAACATCTGTTGTCTGGTCTCCAGAGCTGACATGCGTAGTGGTAATAAGATCCTTCTATATCTTATCACAAGTATAGTGGTAGTCCACCTCTAAATGCTTTGTCATCTCATGGAAGGTTGGGTTGTTGATAAAAAGAGCAGCCTGATTATCACATCAGAGGTGCATAAGAGGCACCTCTATTGTCAGGTTAGCAAGAATAGATCTGACCCACATCATCTTTGTGCTAGCCTGCACCATGGCCCTGCATTTTGACTCAGCACTCGATCAGGCAACCACGGTCTGCTTCTTGCTCTTCTGTGAAACTAGAAAAATCCTTATGAACACTGCAAAGCCTGATATAGACTTCCTATCCTTTGGACACCCTGCATAACTTGCATCTCCACAAGCTGTAACAGAAAGAGATGTGCCTCTGCTGAAAAGAAGTCATGTACCAGGTGAAGTCTTCATATATCTATGGATTGCATCTATACATGCCTATTTTGGTTGATCCATAAATCGGCTCACTTTGCTCACAGCAAAGGATATGTCGGGCCTAGTAATAGTCACATATAGTAGCTTGTCAGCAAGCTCCCTATACCTTCTCTTGTCGACCTCCTTAGTGTCGTCATCATAGAGCTTCATGCTCTGATCAATAGGAATAGTAGCAGGTCTGTAATCCGTCATGCTTGTCTCTGAAAGAAGATCCATAGCAAACTTCCTCTGGGTCATCACAAGATCTCGCTCGTTCCTAGTAAACTCCAATCTAAGGAAGTAACATAGATGTCCAAGGTCGTTGCTCCCAAACTTCTAGCCTAGGAAGTCCTTGGTATCTTGAATTCACTGCTCATCATCTCATGTAACAATAATGTTATAAACATAAAAAGAATGACAAAAGTACCTCGTTGGGTCCTTTACATAAACAAAGAGTGATCAACCATCGATCGTACGAACCCATGTTGCTCTATCAAGTCGGAGATCTTATGGAACATGCCCTTGGACTCTGCTTAAGGCCATAGATAGCCTTCTGTATCCTGCAAACCTTCTAACACTCCCCTCAGCAATGAATCCAGGTAGCTATTGTATGTGAACCTCCTCCTATAGATCACCATAGAGGAAGGTATTCTTCACATCAAGCTGGTAACCAATCTTGTGTCACAGCAACAGAATGAAGAATACATAGCGTAGAATGTCTGATAACTGGAGAGAAGTTATCTCGATACTCCACCCCATATGTCTAAGTGAATCCACATACCACAAGTCTCGCCTTGTAGCGATCTACAATGCAATCCGTAGGGTGTTTCACAGTGAACACCCATTTTCATCCCACAACGGATACGTCAACTGGAGCAGAAACAAGACTACATGTGCCACGTGACTGTAGCGCAACCATCTCCTCCTTTATGGCTAATTTCCACTAACAGTCCTGAATAGCCTCCTGATATGTTTGTGGTATCTCCACTCTCCACAACAGATAGTGCCAACGTAAAGCTCTTAAAATCCTCTGACAGTTTGCTTAAGGAAACCTGGGCAGCAAGAGTATAAGTAACACGCCTTTGTTTTGGCTTGTGCAGAGCAATCAGTATATCATGAACATCTGCCAAGTCTATAACATGTGAGTTCCCCTCTTGAGAGGGCACTTGCTCTTTATGTATGGTATTCTATTGCACACACAACTCGGTAGTATCATTAGTAGAAACAATGTGCTCATTACATACCTGAAAAGTGTTGGATGATAGGCAAGGCCTATGAGCAGGGGAACAGAGCAGGGCCTGCGAGTAAAACACATGGCAACAATTGAGTCACCGTAGAAGATGGAACCATAGGATCAAGTGGTTGTGGTGGGGTTGGTGGGGTTGGTGTGATGGTGGGAGGTGAAGGCATATAGATCTCATCATCAGAGCCAGATGGGGTAAGTTTGTCACCTGTAGGAAAAAAATACATGACAGACTCAAAGACATCAGCACTAACCAAGTACTTCTGCTTGAGAGGATCAAAACAGCGGTACCCTTTCTGGGTACAAGAATAGGCAACAAAAACACACTTGACAACTCTGGAAGAGCTTCTCACGACCAGGAGAGACATCATGAAAAGATGCAATGGAACCAAACACACGAGGTGTAATGGAGAAAAGATCCTTCTTGGGAAAACATAATCGAGAAAGGAATCTTCTATCCTAACAAAGATGAGGGTATGTGGTTCACTAGATAGCAACTAGTGAGAACTACATCACCCCAGTAGGCATGAGGAGCATGACTCTGTATTAGCAAGGTTCTGATCACATCAAGTAAATGACGGTGTTTGCACACGGCAATATCGTTCTGCTGTGAAGTATAGGCACATGAGATCTGATGAACAATGCCCATGGAGCGAAGGAACTCAAAAGTTGTAAGGTATAAAACTTTAAAGTATTATCAGAACGAAGATATTTGACTTTTGTAGAAAAATATTCCTTATCTCATTAATAAAATATCTGATCACAGATCCAACCTCAGACTTATTCTTCATTTAAAAGATCCAAGAAAGTATAGAAAAATCATCGGCATTAACTTGATAAAAATGATGTCCCTGGTGATCACGTACATGACTCGAGCCCCAAATGTCTAAATGTTGGAGCTCAAATAGTTAAGAACCACTACGACTCTGACGGGATGGAAAAGAGGAACGGTGATGCCCCTGTACCTGCTCCTGTACCGAACTTGATGTATAGGTACAGGTGGTGCAGAAGGGGCAGGTACTCGTATCTTGGCTACCTTCTCAGTCAATTCCTCCACTTGTTTCGGTAATTTTGAAAGCACCTCAAGGTCAGTGACCCTTTTGTGGATCTGTTCTACCATGGTGAGCTTATCAGCTATTATATCCATGCTAGGGATTAGGTCATCTGTCAGATCCACTACAGTCCTCCTAGATGTTTCATTAGATAGGCTTGAGGGAGATAACTGATAGGCCCTGGTGGCCTGAGATCTGCATGTTTCTACCATCTGCTCTAGGATATTCCATACAGCATCTTCGTTATTATTCAGATAGCTACCTCCACAGGCTGCACTCACTAACCCATGCATTTCCGAGGTCATATCATAGAACAAGGTCTGGGCTAAGATCGCCTTGATAATGCCATGGCAGGGGCATTTTTATATTAAATCATTGAATTTATCCCAGGCTTCATGGAATGGCTCGTGAGGGCCCTGGAAAAAACTAGCAATCTTTGTCCTCATCTGGTTAGTCCTGCTAAGTGGGTAGAAATTCTTCAAAACTAAATCTTTGAATTGCATCCAGGTCGTACATCTAACCCCAAGGTTCTTCAGCCAATGGGCAACCTTATCTCCTAAGGAAAACGGGGTAGCCTTCAGCCTGATGTAATCTTTTCCAACCCTAAGATGACTAAGGTTGTTACATACCAGCTTGAAGTTTCTCAGGAAAGCATATGGTTCTTCAGTGACATTTCCATTAAACTTTGGTAGCAGACCAAGAAAATGGGGCTTGAGCTCAAATGCTTCTGGGGGTACCTCCGTTACGAGCCAACTACGCATCTCATTCTCAGTTGGGTTGTAGGCATCTACCATCGGTCTGTCAATTTAACCCGCCTCAATCACTTGTCCCATCCTAGCCATAAGATCTGCATTCAGCTGCTCGACTCTAGCTAAACAGGCAAGGACTTGATACATTGGATCATCTCTGTGTTCCTCTTCATCAGGGGGTTTCTTAGGAGGCATCCTGGTTTTGGGTTGATTTTCTTCACCTAATACAACAATGTGGTCTATATTTGAAGAAGATTTAGGAATGAAGATATGCTCGCCGAGGCGAAGGTCTTCCTTGGAGAGATGAGAGGAGAGGAAATGAATGGTTTGAGGGTAACCATCCTAAGAGTGGGGATCCCGAACTCAAGAGGGTCATGAGCTAGGGTTGGCTCAAGTTGCGCTTGGGCCGATGAAAACACACTTTGTGAGGGATTTAATGAGATATTTGTGAATCTTGAGTAAATATCCCCCAGTCAGTCATCTTCGATGGCAGAAAGAAGAATCGGGAGCACAAGTGTATAAAGATAGGATTTGACTCCTACCTAAATCAAGAAAATGAATCACAAACCCTGAGTTCACACTCAACACGGTGAAGGATCCGAAGCTGGGTACGATTAATCTGGTTGAACTTAAGTGTGATTTTTCAAGCAAATAGCAAGGATTATGTGACCTATAGGGAAGTCGGCTCAAAGCAGGATGCGTCTCCCCTGTTTAACCTGTCGCCTAAGATACCAACGCCTTCCTTTCTTCTCTCCTATCCCCAACTAAGAATTTTATTGACATGCCCCTATCTACCTGTCGAAACAGGAGGAGGCTACTTGGCGTTGGTCAGTTGAACCTATAAGAATTCAACCTGTGATATTTGCTAGGATCAGGGTACGTGATATGGAAGGCGGGGATTTTGGCTCTACCTTAGGGTGTGCACACACACTCTGTACCCTCACTCAGCCTGAAATCAAGGTCGGGGTTATTCTCCCACAAACAAAATTTCAAATTTTATGTTGATTTTTTGGTCAATTTGTTTAGCCGTCCCGATTTTAAGTTAGATGACCAATTTATTAGTCCAACACACAAGGCACACCTATAATCCTAAGTTAGAAAACCAAGGGGGAAAGAGTCGAGAAAAGCCGATGCATGATAAAACGATGATACATGCCAAGTTCAGAAGACTTACATTGATCCTCGCGCTCTACATACGGGATGCAAAAAAGAATTGAAATTTTATCTTAACGAATGTAGTCGATGAAAAGTCGCTCCTACACAAGCAGTTCTATTAGCGAGTGAAGAAAAAAATAAATTTGGCTAAGTTATGTGGTTTAAGTGTGTCTTTTAATGGTGAAGTATGGTCCAAGATATTACGAGCATAAATAGTCCTAAGAAAGCTTTAAGAGCCGCGAGTGCAGATCCTATCCTACGTTAAGCAACCATACAACACAAGGAGTCTTTTTATTATTCACTTTCATGCGCAAGAACCCAAACGGGAATCACTGTAAATGCAAACTTTTTTTACAAGTTCTCTAAAAAATCACTCAGTTCAAATCGATGCAGGTTCTTCAGCTCTCCTGATGAATTGCCTTCAATGCCTAGTGTTCCTTGTACCAAAAATAAATGATGTTCAGAGCGAGAGTGACACAAAATAAACAAATGCTGGAAATAGACAGAAAATTATTCACAAGAAAAACCGGGAACCAGACTACCCGGGGATGGAAAGCCTAAAATCTAAATTTTCTAGAAATTAACCTAAGCATGCCTCCCTGGCAATGGCGCCATTTGAAAAACCCTTTATTCACCCTCTTAATCTAATCGGATTAATGATTAAATTTAATGTGTTCATCGCTGTCGAGCAAAAATCAGATTTATCAAAAACCACTTTAAATAATTTCTCAATTAATATCAAGCGATAATTTTTATTTTACTTGGGTAAGCCCAAGGTTGAACTCAGGGAGGCAGCTTTCTCCTTAGATTAATTTAAGGTTGTTCTAGATGTTAGGTTTTCAGGAGAATACTTTTTTTATAGTTTTTATGCAATTAAAAATGCAATGCAATTCAAATCAAAATCGAGCGTTAAAACGTGAATATGATCAAATTCAGTCCAAAAAATCTCAAACTTGGTCAGAATGTGAATTATGATGAAATGAAGCTACCCTAGTTTTTATAGATTTTTTCGACTCTAAATGAATTAACTATGAATTAAATATGCATATCGGGTAATTTTCACAAAATTAATTTTAATAATTACCAAATTAATCATAAACTAAAATTATCCTAATCACTTTGAGAGAAATGACTCCAGGAAAATTACTAGATCCCAAAAACAACTAAATTTTGACTTATTAAAAATCAATTAAGCAAAATACTAATTAATTTATTTAGATCTCGATTTACATGCAAATGACATAATTTTTGGGCACAAAATAAAACTAGTCAAACTCTACCTACTGTTAATTTTTGGTGATTTTTGGAGCAACAATCGATTTAATAATCAATTAAAAGCAAATAAAGAGGAAAATATAATATTTTCCACTAAAATAATTATATTAAATAACTTAAATCTCATAAAAATATAGCAAGCATTCACAATGTTAAAGCCTAAGATGTTCTACAATATGCAATTTTTGGAATGACAAAATGATGCTAAATAGATGTTTAAATAAATATGCAAACATAGGGATATGGATGCAATACAGAAACAAAATTGATTAAAAGTTAATATGCTGACATGACTAAATTGCAATTACCTATATTGATGAGGGTATTGATGTTGGCTAGCGGGGTCCTCTTCGTAATTAGAGAACTCCCAGGGGCATGGGCACAAATTTCCCATCGTTCATACGTGCAGGTCATGTGAGCTACGAGGCACGGATGCTGCTTTGGGTCTGACCTCCACGTGGCAGTCTCCCGAGCTTCAGTCGAACCTGAACTTGAGGTCAGCGGGTTGAGGTTTGGTCTGATGGATTTTGAGTCGCTCGATGAGAATCGAGTGGTGCATGTACGTCGGAGCTGTTGGCGATGGAATGTGGTGGTGGGAGGAGATCAACGTCGCTCAGACGCCCGACGTACGACCAAGGGTCGTCAGGGCAGAGTCGTTGGTCGGCAAAGCGGCTGGAGATGGCGAATCGGCGATGACGGCGAGATTGCAGCCGCAGGAGATGGTGAGGATGCTAATGTCAAAGGCTATTTCTAGAGGCGGGAGCACTGGGGTGGATCGTTGGTGTCGAAGGTTTGGAGAACGACGATGACGCAGCATAGTGGTGCTTCGTAGTGCTGACGACGGAACCTTAGGCGGCCCTCCGTCAATGGAGGTGGCGAAGGGTGGAGTTGGAGAAGGTGGCGCGATTGAATGAACAGGGGGGCGATGGAACAGGGGGAAGTAGAGCCGAAGAGGAGTAAGAAGATAAAAAAGAAGAAAAGGAGGAGGAAAGGAAAGGAAAGAGAATTACCCGGAGGATGGTCGCCGGTGGAAGGGGTCAGGGGGTGATGAATCCACGATTCATCATCTCAATATCTTGATCGTTGCAAAATCCTCGAGTAAAATTCAAATAAATATCTATAAAATCAATAAATTAACAAAATGATTCTTGTAAATAAAACACACTAATTATTGTATATTAGGTTGTACAAAATAAATTAACAATAAAAGCCACAAAATTAAAGGAGTTTTTCACCTATAAATAGTCCAAAATATCATGTATTTTTAATAATTTCATTTCAACTCTTTTTTAGCTAATTCTTTCTCTGACTTGTTCATAAAAATATATAAAAATACAAAAGTATAAATAAATTTAACCTCAAATAAATGCTCCTAGTTCCCAAAGACAAAAGGCCGTAAAGTCCAACTTCCTGATCAAATTCCCACTCCGTATGAACTCCAAATTCATCAAACTCACTTTTAAAGTTTAAGTTAGAAAATTATCTATCCAACGGAAGTGATTTCATTAAATCGGAGCTTGTTTGTAAAATATGAATTTTGGGTCCTAGGTATACATTGTATATAATGTAAATATTCATTCCTTCTTCATTTTTTATTTATTTTTTAAATTACTAAAAAAATCTAAAAAGTTCATTGTTGTGTTGTATTTTATCTCTAGTGTTTTCATATATTTTTCTGTTGTAAATATCTCTTATTGAAAATACAAAAAAATTTAGAAAAGCAAATATATATGCTGTTTGTCTTCTTTTGTAAATTCTCCACTATTTTCCTTTTTTTATTTTATTTTATTTTAGTATCCTACTTTATCTTATTATTTATTTTTTATTTAATTCTCATTCTCTAAATAACCACCCATTCAACTCTATTATTCCATTATTTTTTCTAACATCTAAATTCAACTTCACCTCCATTCTAACCTCCATTTTTTCCATCTCCTTTTATACATCCCATCCTCCTCATTTTACACTTGATCCATCTTTATGTGAGGAGAGCTTAGTTCCCAGAGTTGAATTGGTGACAACGACACAATCGCGGTTGAGCAACGACAACTCTCTCTCTCCGGTGAGAGCCTTTGGCTTTTTGGCCAATATCGCAGCCGTATCCGTGCGCTGCTCGAGCTCATCGCTCGTCGGTGATTTGAGCGAAGATCGTTCTCATCGTGAACACATCATAGGCATCCGCATCCATCGTAGTTAAATTTTTCCTTTTTATCGTTAATAATCATTTTCATTATCTTTCATCTTTATCGCATCATATCACCACCCACCCTCCTCTATTTGTCTTAATTTATCATATTAGTTCCATCACCACATTCACCCCCACTATTCTTAGATTTGGTTTGTGTTCCCTGTTTAAGAAAATCCAAAAAAAATAAAATTTAAAAATAAAAAAATCATTTCACAGCAGAAAAAAATAAAAAAAAGTAGGGAGCAACAGCGGTTCCGCCGCTACCCCTCCCCCTTCTTCCACGTCCACCGACCGCCCGTTGGTACCATCACCGCCGCCCAGCCATTGCCAGCGGGTACCGCCTCCCTGCCCCTCCAGCACGCCGCCAAGGTGCTCATGCCTTCCAGCGCCAACACCTTCTCTCGTGGTTGTTCCACTTCCAGGCCCCACAGCCATCTCCCGCCTCGCCGCAGACCGCCAAGGCCGCAACCCTCCATCATCCAGCAGTCGCAGGGCCCTGCGACCCCGCGCACGGCACCCAAGCCACCGCCTTCTACGGCCCTCCTCCCATTGCAGCCTAGGCCGCCCCTCCGCTTGCGGCGCAACCTTGAGCCGCGGTCCTCTGCTCTAGGCAGTCGCTCCTCCCCTGGCCACCGTCAGCGCACCACCGCGCTCCCTTTCGCAGCGCCGCCTCGCCATGGCGGGTCGCGTTCTCTCTGTGGCCTACCTGCAACCTGCAATGAAGAAAGAGGAAGGAGGATACATTTTTTATTATTTTGTAAAAAATGCATTTTTATTTTATTAGTTTTTTGTTATTACAAATCAGTCCGTGTACATATTTTGTTGTAAGTATTGTTCTCTTATTTTGCATTGATAACCTTATGTTTGCATTTTGATTTGGACTTCAATATTGCATCGTTTTATTTAATGAAAAATATCCTGATGTTGAGCAACTAATTATCTATATTATGACTATTTATCTTGATTTTTATGAGCCTTGGATAATTAATTCAAAACATTTAAGTGAAATATTGCATATTTTATCCTCTTTGATCACTTAAATTCATATTTCACTCATGAGTGCTCCAAAAATTTCACAAAAATCATAACTGATGTCTTAGAATGTGATTGAATTACTATCCAAATTTCATCTTAATTGGAGTTATCTTGTGCCTTAAATAAATTATAGAGTGATTTTCTTAATTTATTGTTATTAAATCCACACTTAATATTTTTACGAAATTTCAACTCTCTTGAATTGTATTGTTTGTTTCAATATATTTTTTAAATAATATTTTTACGCAATCAGAGAGCGCTACATAGCCCAACCAGAGAGCGCCACGTGGCTCAATATGGTTATTCGAAAGAAAACCTCGCGATGAAGAAAATGGCTGAATTTGGAAAAACTCAAAACAATAAAGTTGTAGATCTCGATGAGATCTGCAAGTTTCATGTTGACCATAAATGGAAATGATGTCAAACAAAGTGAGAAATATTTTTGTGAGTGTTTTTAAGGGTATAAAAACACTACGATTTTTATTTTATTATTTTTTGTATCATTTTTAAATAAGAGAAAAAGCGAAATAAAAAAAGAAAAATATGAAAGGAATTAATCCATTTTTTGGATTTTTAATAATTAAGAAAATAAAAGGATAAAATGGAGGGTATTATGGTCATTATGTACAATATACAATAGGGGCCCAAAACCCATGTTTTGCATATGATATCTGATTTTAATGAAATTAGTCTTGTTTTGAAGGTCTTTGAATGCATATTACTTTAAAAGTGAGTAGACCTAAATCGAACACTGTATGAGAGAGATATGCATATTTTAAGGTTCAATGTTTCAAACATGGATTTGGGTTTTATTGGACAATTTTACAAGTTAGTATTTTTTTGATAAATTTCCTTTATTAGTGTTAGTAATATATGCACTATAGAGTAAGTATTAAAGTTAGAGTTAGTATAAAATATATACAAATATGTGATACATGTAAATATTTACAAGTGAATCTGGATCCTTATTTAATGCAAACATGAATGCTAAAATGTAGATATTATTACACATGCATGAATGCTAATTATGCGATATAAGTGAAAATATGCATCTAATTACTCGGGAACAAAGCTCTATTTTCAACTTTTAGAGTGATGAATCACCGATTCATCAGACTCTTAATTAAATATGCTAATTTTGGATGATATATGGTTACTTCTGCTCTATAAATATTTGCCATTAATAGATGTTTGACCTTAATTTTTACGCTTCATTCATCACTAAAATCATCCCTCATTTTATTGCTAAAAAATTTGCTTATTTTGGGATATATTTCTAAATACATATATGCATGCATATGATATACATTTGCATCTGTTTTGATTGAATTTAAAAGCAGAAACACATGCATTATATTTTTCTGTCTTCACATGCCAATTAATCTTTGCACCATTTTATTTGCATAATATATCTGCATATCATTTCGTGTATCACATCTTCATATTGCATATGAAGACTTAGATTGATGAAAATAATCACTCAAGAATTAATCGACAATTTTGATGAATAGAAAAAGATGCTTGTGTCATATGTTTGACCTTGGTATCTTGTCAAGTAAAAATAATTGCCAAATATTCGAAGTTGTGGTCTTTGCTGAATCTAAATATGCCCCTTATACTACAATAATACAACATTAAGAGGTATTTTTCGAGTTCATCATAGGGTTCGGTTGGGATACGGGAACTCCGATCTAGGACTGTTGCTTTGATACCATGTTGGGGAAAAGAAAATGAATTGCAATTATGAGAGGTCATCGGCTTCTCTTATATAGGAGATGAACCTATTGGGCAAATTATAGGATGAAGATAACATAAATAGAAAAAAGAAAATACAAAGATAACGAATATCACAACAAACGCAACACCAAATTATGCTCTTGATTTAATAAATTTAATACTTGCAAAGTTAATGAATTAATTAATGAGAGATCAGTGCCAAGTAAAGCAAATTCAATCTACGTATAATTAATTTTAATTCAATAAAAAGTCGAATATACAAAGCTAACACTCTGAAATTCAATGTGTGAAAGTTAAATCAAAACGGAGATTTAAATGCATAAAATTGAAGAGCATGAAATATGCTTTCCAACGACACCAATTGTATTCAATTTGGATCAATGATCCACATGTTATTAATAAAACACTGTAGGGGGGTAAACACAAGAAAACATATTTATTTTATTACAAATGAGTCCTAAATGGATTGAAATACAAATATAGAACCCTGTTAGGGTAATTGTGTATTTTTCTGAAAAGTGGGGACTTATTTGCAATTTTAGAATCTTCCTGGGCTTTGTTGCAATTTCGCCATCACATGCCTTTCACGTCATTAGATTGAGGCTCGGGCGATGGCTTGAGTACACATGAATCTCTCTAGTGGCTCGTGATAGGCTTAGACACTCCTAAGTTTAGGGATGAATTGTTCCTTCGAATGGAGGCTCGGATCTACTATTGGTCATTATATCTGATTTGGGAAATCAGATTCGATGGTAGCTGCTTCACGCATTCCACCCTCTCCACCTTTTGAGGCGGTGATGCATCGGAGATTCGGCGAAGCTCCAAACCATCCTCTGTATGTCTTCGTATGATCCCGAGGTTCCTAGACCTACGTGAAGGCTTATCGAAGATGATGATGTCCTCAGGAGAAGCTGACGATTGGTAGAATGGCTTACCAATGTTGGCTTGTCGGAGAAAAATGGCTAGATCTAAGCCTCTTAATTTCTTCGATCATAGACATTCTGCAGGGGTAGAAAACAAAGCCCAAGATTGTACAAATCTACTGAGATGTTTAGGAGATGGAATGGAGGGTTGTATGAGAATGGGAGAAGAAGACCTAATTGGGTCATTCTTCTTTGCAAGAATAAGGAAAGGATCATGTAGTCATGGTGATGAAGAAATGGAAAGCTTACAGAGGATAATACACATGGATTATGGATGATCATAGAGTCAATTCTATAGTTTAGATGTATGATAGATTGACGAGTCCGATAATCGCGGCTTCAAAAAGTTATTTTTATCTTTGTTCGTGCTAAAAATAATTTGTCATTCATTGTAGACGGTGATCGGAATCGGTCAAGAAAATAACCACACAAAATAATTTAATCAATTTTTAATCGAGTAGTTTTATGTTTATTTTACTTGGGCAAATCCCAAGGTCGATCACAAGGAGGCAAAGGAACAACCTAGAATTATGTTTATCAAGATTCGGACACGGTTTTCGAGGCGGTCTTTTTTTTGGAATTTTAATGCAAATAAGGGATGCAAGATGCAATTTCGACCTATTTTAGGGACTAAAATGTAAATTACGTTCAAATGATGTCCGAAAAATACAAAACTTGGCCACAATGTAGATTATGATGAAATGAATGCACTGTAATTTTTTTTGGAATTTTTGGATACAATATGAATTTTTTATGAATTTTCAAGTGCAAACAGAATGATTTTCAATATTTAATTATAATAAATACTAAACCTACTTATTTTCAGAGGATAAAATTATCTAAGATCTATCACTAGGTGGTGGATCTCAAAAAAAATCCTAAACCTTGAAAATGTAAGATCTAATACCTATTAAAAATCAAATACTTAAATATTCAAAATGATTTTTACAGGGAAAAGTATGCATGCAAATGCAAATCTTTTTGGGCATAATGTGAAGCACAATTAACTCTACAATACGTGATCTTTCGGGGATTTTTAGAGCAACAATTAATCAATGGAAATTTTACGAGCATAAAAAGGGCAAAGTTTGCAATTTTCCACAAAATAATTAATTATTAATTAACCAATGATCACAAAAATATCCACAATATATCAAACAGTAGAGAATTAAATGACAAACATCATGCTATTTTTTATATAATAAAATAACGCAATAAAAAGATTCAAAACTAAAGAGAAATGTAGGGGTACAGATGCAATATAAAATAAAATAATGCAGAACAGGGGGACCTAATTACAATTACCGATAAAGTGGAGGCGAATCTGCAAAATTTCCAAGGTCACGTGCAAAGCACGTGATCTGGTTGGTGGGGGCTGATGCGCAAAATGGAGGGAGGCCGAGGGCATTTCTGCAAATTGCCCACGGGTCAGGTGCATCTCACGTGACCCTGGGCTGACGTCAGCGCTGACGATTCCCCACGCACGTGCGAAGCACGTGCGGGGGACCTCGGGTCTGGTGCCCAGCCGTGCGGTGGAGGAGATTGAAGTCGATGGAGACCAGCGGGGCTGTGAAGAGGCGGCGAAGCTTGGCGTCGTTGGTGTTGTCGGAGGCGATGGCGGCGTAGAACGAGTTGGTGGAGGAGAAGTCGAGGGGGGGATATCGTCGGAGATGGGCGGTGAAGATGGAGACGACGGAGTCGTAGGAGAGTCGTTGGCACTGGTGAAGAACGTCAGTCGAAGAAAGAGGATGAAGACGGCATTGAAGTCGTTGACGTTGGCTCGACGCTGATGGCGGAGCAGGAGCAGAGGCACGACCGAGTGCCGCGACTGCAACGAGGACCTGTGGGTGCTCGAATCTCACCGGAGAAGAATGCGAAGGGGGTTGGGCTGTCACCACCGACCTCCTCCTTGAGTTGTGCAGACGGCGGATGAGGGAGATGAGTGCTATCAAAGCTCTTAAATAGGTTGGAGAGAGGTCGAACAGCCGGCGGGAGATCCGGAGTTGGTGGTTTGCAGTTACGCGATGACGGGGGCGGTGGTTGCGGAGAGGGGAGGCGGTTGCGAGGATTTGGGGGGGGGGCGTGAGGACGATGACGCATAACAATCGTTCGATCGGCCGCTGATCGAACGGTCGTGGGGACGCCCCGTGGCGACGAGTAGGAGGAGGGCGCGACACGTGCGGAGCACGTGCCTGGGGGCACATGCGATGCATGTGCGCTTATTTAATTATTATTATTTTTTAAACGAATAAAAATAAAGCCCAAAAAATGCTGACACATGGCGGCCCCAGGGGCTGCCACGTGTCAGCTCCAGAAAAATCGAGAAAGAATTATTTTGTAAAATACAAAATAAATAGCAAATGGCCTTCGATCAAAAAAGTTCCTTCACGAAAATTGCTCGTCTCGATGAGATCTACTACTTTCATGGAGACATCAAAGCCAAAATCAATCAAATCCACAAAGAGATATTTTTAGGGTATCCCACGTACATATAATACCTTGATTTTTGGGTTTTATAATTTTTTTCATTTTTAAATCAGATAAAAAAATCCAAAAAAATATGGAAAAATCAAAGATAAATAAAGACACCTAAATCTATTTTTTGGATTTATTTAATTAAGAAAATATGACATAAAATATCAAGTCAAAAACCGCTAAAATACACAATGTAGAAAAGAGGCCCAAAACCCAACTTTTACATATGATCTCTGATTCATTTGAACTTGGTCTTGTTTTGAAAGTAATTGAATGTGCACTAGTTCAGAAGTGAGTAGGATCAAATCGGACACTAGATGGGGAAGATATGTGACTTTTAATCCGAAAATCCTGAAACTAGGGTTTGGATTTTTGGTCCACTTATTTGGGTTAATTAATTTTTTGTATTTTTCATTTATTCTTGTGAGTGATATGTACACAGTGGAGGTTTTGGTTTATTCGCAGTTAGCATGAAGGAGTTAAAAATCAGGGAATTTAGGGTATTTACAGGTCAATTTTGGCTGAGATTTTTGGCTTCTTATTTTGTGCAAACATAATGGATAAAATGTAACTCTTATGAAAACATGCATGAATGCTAATTATGTTGAATAGATGTAGATGTGTTGTTGATTTTGAGGGTTTCGAGCTTAATAAATGAGATTTAGAGTGATGAATTCGACATTCAACATCCCCCTATACTTAAACCATGCTCGTCCCTGAGCATCAAAAAGAAATGACATGAGGTGTAATGAGATTGGGTTCCATACCAAAACCATGAACTGAAGGTGAAAGTGAAACTAGACTCGACCTCTGGATTCTTAGTGTGGCGGAACTTCTTGTGAGACCTAGAATTTTAAAATCAACAGCCCTCAAGTTCTACACATCATTGTCACAGTTTCGGCTCAGAAGTCATCTTAGATCAATCCTCTTCCCAAAGTATACCCTATGAACATTGAACAACCGACTCATGTGTGTGAAGTGTTTTAGCTCTTCCCATCCAGAATGTCGGACTACCATGCTCCTCTCCTCTCCAGTAACTCGTCCTCGGGGAGTCAGGTATTTCCTTCTAAGGTCTGCCGCGCTGTGTTCACAATCAAATTGGGGAGAATTTAGAAGAAGGGGAAAAGAACTGGAGGGTGGCCAGTTGAAAAACGAGGAGACGAGAGCCGCTAAATAGTGGTCTGACAAATCAGACTCACTGTCGCTGGGGCGACTACTCAAGCCTTCACGTTCATCAACAATTAACCCACACAATTAATCAAGCAATCAAGAGCAAGGATTAAAATTTATTATACCCTACTAAAAATGTACAATGACAAGTAAGTAGGGGTCGAACACAGGAAACAAGGGTGTAGAGTGAGCAAACAAGAAGTCAAGGCTTATGTCTAATGAACTACTTAGCCAATACGGAATTTTTTTGTGGGTTTTTTATTTTTAATATTTTATTTAATTTTTTAAATTTTTGTATTTTAGTATTTTGATTTTTAATTTACTGATTTTATATTTTCTTTTTATATTTTATATTTTTTTATATTTTTTTTCAATAATAGAATATATATACAATATAAGAGAAGAGGGGATAAAGTATTTGTAAAAATAGTTAAAATACTCAAAAATCAGGAAATAAAATCTTTTTGGCTTTTTTATATTTTTCTAATGTTTTTGTAATTTTTCTAGATTTTTCTTATTTTTTGGTATTTTAAAGTCAAAAATACTGAAAACAGTGGAGAAAATAAAGGTCTGAAATTAAAATGGAGAAATAAAATAGCAAACAGTAGAGAAAATTTTCCAAATAAATTTTCAAGAAAAGATATTAGAATAAGAAAAATTCAGAGACAAAAATTAAAATTTTAGGATTTTTATAGAATTTTTAGGAAGGTTTTTGTGCTTTCTAATTTTTAGGAGTTTTGTTTTGTATTTTTTAGTGATTTTTGGTCTGAAATTAAAAGACACTAAAACAAGTAAAATATATGTTTTTGGGAATTTTGTGAGATGGCTTTATAATTTTTATGGGTTTTATAATGCAAACAGTGCTGAAAATGAAAGTTTTTGAATTTTTATAATTAATAAAATGCAATAATTATGCAAAATAAACATATGCCGTGAGACTACTATACAACATGAGCTTAAGTTGATTTTTGTGGATTTTTTTAGAGATTTACAGATGCATGCAATAAATAAGAGGAACATAAAGAAAAATCATGTTGGCAAGGGCATAAAGCAAATATTAAAAGTTACAGGGCAAGCATTGCAATTTCACCAAAAAGTCACGCGCAAAGCACGTGTTCTGCTATTCACAGGGGTATATTTGTAAATAACAAAAACTGGCAGGACAGGAGTGCAAATAACCCACAAATATATTTAAATCACTACGCACAGGACTATAAATGCAAATACATAAAAGCCCAAGATTCTTAGTGCAAAATACCCAAAATCACGTGTCCCCGTCAAGTGAGGTGACGTGGACAGGGACTAAAGTGCAAATAACAGAAGTTCAAGGGCCTAATAGCAATTATTACAAATATTTTTGAATTGCAAATCAAAGTTTCAAGACTAAAGCATAAATGCAAAAAGTTCTTGGGTTGAAGTGCGAATACCCAAGATAAAGATCTTGCGGCCGAGGGCGAGTCACTAGTCCACATGGCGCATCCAGCAGCTGAGGCAAAGGCGCTGATAGACGGCTGAGATGCGCGGCGATGGAGATCCAACGGATGCGACCGAGCTTCGATCCAACCGTTGCTATATCACCTGGGATGAACCCTCGATCGGACGGTCCTCGAGGATGGTGAAAGAACTCGGCTGCAGCCGAACTTCGACGTCTGATTCCGGCCGGCCTCTCCCGGCCCAAGACCAAGGGCAAAAGGGTCCTGGGGGCGATCCGCGTCGAGTGAAGGTCTCAGGCGAGCCTGAGACGACGTGGAGCGGTCGGACGACGGAGGTAACTTGGGGGCTTCGTCCCTGGAGTATCAAGGCTCGATAGAGCCTTCTCTTGGGCTCTTCTCTGCAGGGTTCGAAGCAGAGCAAAAATGCGAAGCAACTGGGGGTGTTTCTGGGCTAAATGGAGGTGGTTCGTAGCTCGGGCTGGAGCTCCGGCGAAGGGCGGAGAAGGAGCTCGGGTGGCTCGATCTGAGCGAGATCGAGGTGGATGGAGGGATGGAGCAGAGCGACGGAGCAATGAGGAAGGAAGTGGAGGTGATCGTGGAGGTTTCGATTCAGTGACGTGGTCGGAACGCGGAGGTGGATCTGAGCTCCGCCGTGGAATGATTTGCGGATTCACGGCGAGATAGACAATGGAAATCAAACCTGTTGCTACCCTACGTTGCACTAAAGCTAAGCTACACAAAAAGCAAAAGAAAAGGGGAAAAGACTCATCGGAGATGAATGGTGGAACTGGGGGCGGAGCTCCGGCGAGGGGCTTGGATACACCTCAATTCGACGCCAATCTCCACATGAAGGGGTGCTCTGGGTAGCTGTTTTCACCAGGTACTCGAATAACACTCGCAAACTCGGTGAAGATGGAGGAAGAGGGATCAAATTCAAAATGGATGCCAAAGGGGGTTTTTGAAGAATTGGCTATGGCGTGACCTTCGATGCAGGATCACGGGCGAACGAGGAAGATCTTGGAAGATCTAATAGGCCCGCGTGAATCATGATGATACAGTGAGCAATTTTCATGAAGGTACCCTCCCTCCTCGAGCAACAGATTGATGGCAAAAAAATCGAGAAGAGGAGGTGTCGGACGTTCTAACAGGGGGCGTAGGGATAGGACCAGGGAGTTGACCGGCGGGTCAACTTCCCAAGCCACCTGGTTGGTCCACGTGGATCAACCAGGAAAATCCCTGGAAAAAAATATTTATAAATTAGTTTAAAAAAAGTAAATGATTTATTTAATAAAAAAATGTTTGTTATTTTATAAGGTATTTTAATATGATTTTTAATTATTTTTATGAGGTATCAAATTTAAAGTTACCTTTTTAGACCTATATAGGTATATGTATCTGTATATTTTAGTATTTTATTTTTGTTTTATTTATTTAATGTATATATTTTTGTTTATTATTTTATAAATTTATAAAGTATTTTTATACACTTAAACATATTTTTATTTTATTTTTCTGAAGTGTTTTATACACTTAATAAAATATAAATATGGATTATATAGATGTATGTTCAGGTATTATACCTATGTATTATATTATAAGTATTTTATTTTTGTATTTTATTTGTGATTTTATTCTGATTTCAACATATATATTTATTATAAATAATATTTACAAAATTATAAAAATATAAAATTATAAAAATAATGTATAATAAATAAATTGAATATTTTAATATGTACAAGTATACAATAGGGGTCCAAAACTCAACTTTCAAACCGTAGCTCCGCCAAATGCGAAACCACTGCCATTAAATAGCTTATTTTAAATTATATACAATTAAAGGTGAGTTTGATGCAATTGGAGTTTTTATTAGGGAGATACAGGTCTGGGAAGTTGGGATTTTGGGATTTTATTCTGACCATAACTTTTTATCTGTAAATTATTCTTGAGTGAAATAAATTTTGTATTTTTCTTTATTTAATTATCCACAACTTTCATGTAAAAAGTTTCTTTATTTGATGTATAAAAAGTGGAATAAAAAATAGGTCCCAAAATGAATAAAGAATGAATAAAAAAGAATAGGTATCTGGCCCTTATCTCCCCCTACTTTATTCCTTGTCGACCTATTAATCGAGATGCCTAGGTCTCGGGGTTTCGGGTCATAAAATATTTACAATATTTTATTCTTTTTCTTTTCTTTTATTTATTCTATAATTTTGGCTTTAATTACAGTATTTTATACACTATTTACATGCACATGCATGGATGCTAAGATGCTGGAATTAATGACATTTACACGCATTTACTAGGGTTTTTGAGGCCAAAATGATAGAATAAAGATGATGAAATGTGGATTCATCATCCCCCTATATTTTACATTTGCTTGTCTTTAGCAAACACTTATGTGATAAGTGCAGAAAAGAAAACCAAAGAAAAGAAAAAAAAAGAAATGTGGATTAAGTTTAATTTTCAAACTTGTCTTCACAAAATCAAAGTTTGGAGCTTAAGTCAGACCTTTGGAATTTTAGTACGGGCGGAACCTTAATGAGAACCGAATTTGAAATCCAACAGTCCCTGAGAATCCCAAAACTCTTCTCAAGTCTCCTCAATAGCCAGGTCAGAAATATTTCAACTCATACGCAAACCCTTATTACTATGAATCTGACTCGTACAGTGTAAGTGATGGTGGCTCTCCCCAACTGAAATGATAAAGAGACTGACTTCTCCAATATGACAACCCAATGATTCCCCAATCCAACAATTCATTCCTCAAGGAACAGGGTATTCCCTTCTAAGTTCAAAGTGACAACCAACACAAGAGGAGGGGGTGAAGAGAAGAATGGACGGTAGCCAGTGTAGCTACCTATCCTAGGATGCAAGACCAATGTAGTCAAGTCATCCAGCTGCACGGTCATATGATTTGACTTTGAAGCTCAAGCTCACTTATTTGACTTTACACATATGTACACTCCGGCAGGCATTTTTATTTTTGTACGGGCCTGTCCACTTTTTTGGAGCTTTTACTTTTGCAATTTTTTTTGAAATACTATATACAGCAGCATTTACATAGGGAGTTTTTCCTCTTGAGCCAGTAGACTATCCCTCTTTTGAAGCTTTATTGTAACCCACAATCTCCTATCCTCGAAACTCATCATCACTGGACGAGTTGGGGTGCACTTCCCTCCCTAGAGGAGGACAAGTGTTTCCACCTGTGTGCGTCTCATATCGGCAAATCCAACCTCCTCACCACTCCAACTGAGTTGAGCCATGTGAAAGGTGCATGTGTCCAAGTTAGGTCATTATCAACAAGAGTCGTGCGTGTGCTCCGAAATACTCTACTTAGGCAGTCAAGAATTCATTGAACCAAGTCTCGTGATTCTCAAAGAATTAAGTCAACTAGACCTGAAGTACCTCAATTCCAGCTCCTATAAGGTTCATGTTAATTAGGTAGATTTTAAGGTCCAACCAAGCTCCAATCTTCGGATTTTACTTAGACTTGTTCAACTATCAATCTCAATTCGAAAAATGCTCATGCTATGCAAATGATATGCAGAAAATATTTTGGTGATGTAATTTTCAGGATTTTGAACTTTTTATGGATTTTTGAAAAGATGATGATGCTGATGCATATGCATTTT
Organism: Ottelia alismoides; assembly: GCA_037367405.1. Classification (NCBI taxonomy): domain Eukaryota; kingdom Viridiplantae; phylum Streptophyta; class Magnoliopsida; order Alismatales; family Hydrocharitaceae; genus Ottelia; species Ottelia alismoides. The sequence continues at coordinate 343,907 of JAZKJV010002206.1, read as the reverse complement.
TTATATTTTTCAAAAAGATTTTTCAAATATTTTTGGATTTAAATTTTGCAAATGTTTTTGGGATTTTGAAAACAAAAGATTTTGGCTAAAAGCTAGGTTAAAATGTTTACACGGGAGTGCTTCTTATATTTACAAGAAGTGGATTTAAGAATTTACAGGGTAAGTGGTCAATTTTATAGATATATACAGTGGATTTTAGGTGTAATGTATGTATTCCTCAAACTTATTTGGAAATCATTTTACAAACAATTTTGAAAACTATAGTCCAAAATAATTTTTACAAACATTTTACAAACATGTACACACATTTGAAAATCATTTTGCAAAGGTTTTCAAACAGTATAGATAGATTTTTCAAAATATTTTTGCAACCATTTTTCAAACCATTTGCAAATTATTTTTCACACATTTTATTTCACACAAAGAAAATAAGTTTTACAAACCAAAGTATTTTTCCAAAGGTTTAAAACATGTAACAAAACATTTTCAAAATAGTTTTCAAAGTATTTTTCACAAAGATTTTCAAACTATTTTTCAAACATTTTGCAAAAAACATTTTCACTTGATTTATTAATCAGTAAATACAAAAAGAGTTTGAGGAATGATCGTATCTTTTTATTTAGGTTTTTTATGAATTTAAAGAATTATTAGCCATATTACTAAGAAAATACGAAAGTACGAGTTATGGCTAAGGTATATACGTAGTATATACGACCCCCCCTATACTTAGCTTTAGCTATGTCCTCATAGATCAGAGAGAAAAAGAGAAGACATAACTCGTACTGAGTATAGAAAAGTCTAAAGAATGATCGAATGAATCAAAAGAATGAGAAGTTGACCGTCCCCCTTATACTTAGGATCAAATAATCCTAAGTATAGCAGACTGTACACAAAGCAGGGAGGGTCAAGGGTGGGAATGAACAGATCGTACTCAGGTTGTCTCCCCCTATACTTAGGGTAAGATAGCCCTAAGTATAGACAAGAAGAGGAGACAATGGAGAGGATCGAAATGACTCGAGAAACTCGGGGTGCACACCCCCTATACTTAGGATAAAGTACGTCCTAAGTATAGAAGACTGTCTACAAGGGTGACACCTTTTGATAGATAAAGAGAATAGGCAAGGAAAAGAAGAAAAGAAGAAAAGAGATGAAAGTGGATATGAACAACTCGAGATGTGCATCCCCTCTACACCTAGGATAAAGTACATCCTAAGTGTAGCAGTGATGAAAGGGATGACATCATGTCGGTAGAATAAGATAAACGAGACTGAAAAGAAGAAAAGAAGAAAAGTCATTCAAAAATATTTTGCTCTGCTTGGCCTTCTTCTGCCTCTTTGGAGATATCTGGCTCATCCTTGTAGATTACTTGAATTGAGTCAATGACAGCCATGAATGTATCATATTCAAGGTATGGCTTCAGAAGTTGTCCATTGACTACAAATGGTTGTGCGTCAGCTGACAGATTGGATATCAATACACTTCCATTGTCACGCACCTGCCTAACCATAAACGGACCAGTCCATTTACTCTTCAATTTGCCTGGAAAGATCTTCAATTTCGCATCAAACAACCACACCTTCTGACCTGGATCGAAGGACTTGCAGCGGATATGCTTGTCATGCCATGTTTTGACCTTCTCCTTGTACATCAGGCTGTTGTCGTATGCATAATATCTGAATTCTAATAATCTCTTCAGATCTAGTTTTTTGTTCTTTCCTGCTTGCTTGGAGTCCAAATTGCAGATGTTAATGGCCTATAAAGATTTGATCTAGTTCAACGTGTAGATGACATGGCTTTCCATACACAAGGCGGTAGGGAGACATTCCCAAGGGAGACTTGTACACTGTTCTATAAGCCCAAAGAATAGAATCAAGCAGCTGAACCAGTTCTTGCGATCCGGATGCACAAGCTTCTGTAAAATTGTCTTGATCTCCCTATTTGAACATTCAGCTAAGCCATTGGACTGCAGGTGGTAGGGAGAAGTAACACGATGTTCAATACAGAATTCCTGAGTCAGCTTCTTCACCTCTCTGTTTATGAAATGACTACCCCCATCAGATATGAGAATCTTGGGAATCCCGAACCGTGCTATGATGTGATCTCTCAAGAATCGACAGACAGTCCGACTGTTGGCGGTTTGGGCGGGAATAGCCTCCACCCAGCGAGTTACATAGTCGACAGCAAGCAGAATATATTCATAGACCTGGCTTTTGGGAAAAGGGCCCATAAAGTCGACGCCCCATGCGTCGAAGACGTCTGATATCTGAATGAATTTCAGAGGCATCGTGTATCTCATTCCTATGGTTCCGCCCATCTTCTGGCAGTCAGTGCAGCATTTAACGTAATCATCTGCATCTTTGAATAGTGAAGGCCACCAGAGGCCACTCTGAAGAACTTTTGCTGTAGTTCGTTTGCTTGAATGATGTCCTCCAGAATCTTGGTCATGACATAAGCCAAGACACTTGGAACTTCCTCCTGAGGAATGCACCTTCTCCAGATACAATCTGCCCCCTCACGAAATAAATACGGATCCTCCCACTGGTAGAAATGGATTTTGGACAAGAATCTATCTATTTTAAACTTCGTCCAATCCTGTGGGATTCTCTTGGTCACCAGATAATTTACGATGTCTGCATACCAAGGAAGCGAGGTGACTGAAAGAATTGCCTCGTTTGGAAAGGTCTCTGTGATTGGCTGCAGGTTCAGCTCAGGAGATTCCGGCTCAGGAAGCCTTGATAGATGATAGGCCACCACATTCTTTACCCCAGGTTTATCTTTAATATCCAAGTCAAATTCCTGGAGGAGAAGGATCCACCGAATGAGACGTGGTTTGGCATCCTTCTTCTGCTGTAAGTACTGAATGGCCGAATGATCAGTGTAAACGATTACTTTGGATCCAAGGAGGTAGGATTTGAACTTTTCCAAGGCAAAAACTACCGCTAGCAGCTCCTTTTCAGTGACAGTGTAGCCTCGCTGGGCTTCATAGAGCATTCGGCTGTCGTAGTGAATCGCAAATGGTACATTATCTTTCCTCTGTCCAAGTACCGCACCAATGGCATAATCTGACGCGCCGGTCATTATCTCGAAAGGCTGAGTCCAAATCGGTGGCTGCAAGACAGGGGCCTGTGTGATGAGTTCTTTCAGTTGATGAAAGGCAAAGAGCACACGATCATCTACAATGAATTCATTCTCCTTGCCGAGCAATTCAGTTAACGGTCTGGCCAGTTTGCTGAAATCTTTGATGAATCGTCGGTAAAAACCGACATGGCCCAAGAATGACCTGACTTGTTTAATTGTTGTAGGTGGTTCAAGTTTAGATTTTACCTCCACCTTGGATGGGTCAACCTCCATGTCACGTTTAGAAACAACGTGACCCAGCACGATTCCTTCGGTCACCATGAAGTTGCTCTTTTCCCACGAGAGCACAATTACTTCACAGCACCTCCATAAAACTCGGTCTAAATAATCCATACATTGATCGAATGAATCCACGTAGATCGAAAAATCGTCCATAAAGACCTCAAGAAAGTTGCCCACCATATCGACAAAAACTGCAAGCATACACCTCTGAAATGTGGCTGGGGCGTTGCAAAGCCCGAATGGCATCCGTCTGAAGGTATATGTACCAAAAGGACAGGAGAACGTGGTCTTCTCTTGGTCTTCAGGACCAATAGCAACTTGATTGTATCCAGAGTAGCCATCCAAGAAGTCGAAGTATTCCTTCGCGGCCAATCTCTCCAAGATCTGGTTGATGAAGGGTAAAGGGAAGTGGTCCTTCTTGGTGGCGAGGTTAAGTCTTCTGTAGTCCACGCACACTCGCCACGAAGTGGGTACTCTGGTTGCGATCTCCTCTCCTTTGTCATTCTTCACAATGGTGATCCCTGATTTCTTTGGCACAACATGCAGAGGGCTCACCCATTTGCTGTCGGAGATGGGATAAATGAATCCCGCATCACACCATTTCTGAATCTCTTTCATAACAACCTCCCGCAGATTAGGATTTAATCTTCTCTGAAGTTCTCGAGAGGGTCTGCAATCTTCTTCCAGAAAAATACGATGCGAGCACAGTGATGGATTGATCCCATGGAGATCCGAAGTTCGTCAGCCTATTGCCTTGCGATTGCATTCAAGAACCTCCATCAGACGAGATTCTTGGTTTTCGGTCAGATGTGCATTGATAATGATCGGGTACATATTCGGTTCTCCCGTAAGGAAGGCATATTTCATGTTGGAGGGAAAGGGTTTCAACTCTGGCGGGGTCTGAGATGCTTCAGAGGTGACCTCAGCTATTAATGCAAGTGGCGATTCTTTCATATGTTTGGTGTCCACATACTCTGTTCTACCTCTTCTCTCAAATCTTGACAGAATGTCTCGATGATTTCCTCTTCATCACAAGATTATTCAACAATTTGCTCTTGGTTCTGAAGGCACAACACCTCCACGGTAGTCTCATTCAGCACATGTGTGAGTTCCTCATCCTGATCAATAAGGGAAAATTCAATTGCGGTCTCCACTCCCTCCTCGGGGCAGAAGAGTTCATGGATCTCATTGTCATCCAAGAATAAGTTGGTGTCTTGAATTTCTGCTAGAAAGTTGCAGTCGTTAGAATATTCAATCACCCTTGCACATGATGCAGATGTTCGTTCGGCTGGTGCTCCCTCAAGCAGGGTCTCCACTCTGATTGTTTCATTGCCAGCGCCAAAAGTGATATCTCCCATCCCATAATTCACTACTGTGTTAGACGTCTGCAGGAATGGTCTTCCAAGTATGATTGGGGTAAGGAGCAATGGAGCGGGGACGTCCATATCTAGTACCACAAAATCGATCGGAAACTGCTTTCCCTGAACTGTGACTATCACGTCCTCCAACAGGCCCCTAGGTCGCTTAACTGACTTGTTTGCGAACTGCAGAATCATTTTTGTGGGCTTGAGCGATCCTAACCTGAATTCCGTAAGTAGCGAAACTAGCATCAAGTTGACAGAAGACCCGCTGTCGAGAAGTGTTGGTTCAAACTCCTGATTGAACATCTGACAACGCACAAGAGGTGCTCCCATATCTGGCTTTTTATCCAGGAGGTTGCTGATAACATTAACTGTGGCCATTGTGAGGATATGCTTTTCGGACTTGCCACCCTTGCTCCTAGAATTGTGAGGGTGAGGCATGCGCTTGGTTGTACATGCATCTTTTAATCCTTTCTTTACAACCGGCATGTACTCAAGAGCTTTCATCAATGGCATGTTCAATACCAAATTATGGATGATTTCTATGATGGTAGGATCAGACAAAGCATTTTTCAAAAAATTTATTTTTTGGTGTTTTTTCATTGCTTCTGGAAAGGGAATATTTATAAACTCTTCACCAATGTCATTCGAAATATTGTCCATATTGTTGTTTACGGTAGATGGAAAAAAGGAATAGAATTATCTACAAGATGTGGACCAAAAACGGTAGGCTTGGCTTCAGCTGCCGGCGTTGGACTCGCTGCAGGTGCAAAATCCCTTCTGTCTGCGGCTGGCTCTGTGGCAGGTGCAGATGTCTCCAATGCTGGCCTATCTTCACCGAGGCTGCTGCTATCTTTTTGTGTTTTCTTGTTTTCTTCATTTTTTGTGATTTTTGGGTGATGTTGCTTCTCCCAAATGCTTCGTGGCCCTAGTGTTGGCTTGGCTGACGATTCCCCGTCAGATGCAAGATGCTTCCCCTTCGCGGTTGCTGATGGCATGAGTGTCCTACCTCTCCTGAGAGTAAAAACATTAGATAAAAAGAAATTTAATTCACCTGATGTTGGTTGGACACTACCGACTACCTGCTCCTTGCGTCGGAAATTATTCGGGTTTGCCTTGACTTGAGCAGGGATGAATGTTTTCGCAGCTGTCAAGTCGTCGATCTTCTGGTTCATCTCAGCCATATTCTTCATTAATTTTTCAAGGCAGGCCAGGGCCGGATTAATCGGCACAATCTCAGAAGAATCCCCCTGCTGGGGCCTAGAGTGCTGGTATGACGGCTGAGACTGCGACTGGTAACCCTGAGAGAATTGGTGAGGAGGAGGGTTGGAGGAATACTGTGAGTTCTGGTGATATGTAGCAGCCGGTTGCTGATGATATCCTTGTCTGCGGTATCCGGACTGTTGAGGGCCATGCTGATAATTCTACCTCCAGGTGTTTCCCTGGGACGGAGGCTGATACTGGTATGAAGGCTGGAAGGGTCTCCCACCCTGCTGCTATTGGTGATAGGGCCTGTTGCCCAGGTTCTGACCCTGAGAGTGTCCCTGAGGAAAGGTCAGCTGCGCTTCATTGTTCCATACACCGTTAATTTCCTGGATCATCGGCGGGGGTGGGGAGAACTGCTCAGGGTAGACTGGCTCGGACTCTGGCTGATATACAACCATCTATGTCTGTGACTGTTGGGGCTGCTTCGGAACCTGCACGTAGTACACATGCTGTATTGGCTGGGGCTGCAGTGGCGTCGGCTGAGGGGTTTGATATATCGTCGGCTCCTTCTTCTCAGCGATCGGCTCAGCAGTGGTAGACACAACATTGCACATATCGGCATTCAAAGCGCGGACGAGCTGCTCCTGCTGCTGGGAAATCACATCGAGCTTTTCCAAGCCCTGGGTCCTCTTCTCAATGACTGATAATTTCTCGAGGTCCTGCGACCTCTTCTCAATGATATCCACCTTAGACAGGTAGCTCCCAATGATGCTCAAATTGGAGCTCTCATCCTTGTCCTTGGTGTGAGAAGCCATGTTCACTGGCTTGCTGACGACAGTTAACACCTTCATGTAGATTCGAGACGAGGATTGAGCGGCTTCTCCTTCAACCATTTCCTCGAAGACATTCCACACCACATCCTTGTCCTTGTTGAAATGGGAGCCGCCGCAGGCAGCATCGACAAGTCTTTGGCTCTCAAGTGAGAGCCCACCAAAGAAGTGTTGCAAAAGGCTGGTCTTTGGAATTTCGTGGTGGGGACACTTCTCCTGGAGATCCTTGAATCTCTCCCACGCTTCATGGACAGTCTCGTGGGGCTGCTGGTAAAAACTGGAGATACGGGCACGCATCTTATTCAATCGTCCGAGAGGATAGAACTTATGGAGAAATGCAGACTTCAGCTCCGCCCAGGTTGTGACTACCTTCCCTAGATGGTCGACCCAATGTAGGGCCTTATCTTGCAGGCTGAAGGGAAAGGCGGTCATCTTGACTACTTCCACAGGAATTCCAGGGTAATGAGCGGTAGCACAAATGCGTCCAAACTTCTTGAGGTGAATATAAGGCTCCTCAGTGGTATTCCCGTGGAATGTGGGAAGCAGAGACAAAAACTGCGGCTTTAGCTCGAAGTGCGCATGAATACGTGGAATCTGTATCTACTCAGTGATGTGACCCGCTCCTGGATTGTATGTCTCCTTCAGTATTGGCTTTGGCTGCGGTGAGTCTGCATCCACTCTATCATACTCGGGTCCTCACACTGAAAACCCATCTTCATCTGGCTGGAACTCCTGCTCTGGCTCATCCTCTCGTCGGCCATCTCTTGCATCGGCCCTCCTCCTTAGGTCATTCAGCATATCTTGGAAGGCGGTCTGGGCCAGGGCTTGGTTTGTCAACTGTTGCTGGATGGCTTGGATGGAAGCCAGCAACTGACTGTTAACTTCATTTTGTGTAGTGTACTGCCCTTCCTCCTGATCGGCTTCAGCTTCTGGTTGGGGCTGTGGTCCCTTTCCTCTTCCACCGGCCATCTCAGTTTCTGCTTGACTTGTTGACTCGAGATCGGGCTCTAGATCTGCGCACAGAAGAATGCCCCGATCAGTCTGATTGCAGCACCCGATGTAGAGAAGAATTCTATGTTAAGGTCAACACAAAATTTTGTTACGGATGGCGATGTGTAAGGAGTGAAATCAATGGCCATCCAAAACGGACAGAGTTCGGGACAAGAGTGATCCCGATTTATAAAGGAATACGGGGAGTCTGGAGATCGGTTCACGGAGCATGAACCGGGTTCTCGAGAATTGCCCCGAATTATTAGAGAGGGCGAGCGGATGGAACCGATGTGGGTGTCGACGGAGTCTTGACTAAACTGTCCATTCGTCGCCATCTCGAAGATCAAGAGGAAGATCGATGTGGATGAAAGATACGGGGGTCAACGAGAAACGAAAGGAATGTAAAACAGTAAAAGGCTCACAATGATCAAGGGTCAACTGGAAGGAGAGCGAAAATGGCGCAAAGGCGTGGTGTTTTTGATCTTGACCTTAACTTGACTAATCAATCAAACCTCAAAACAATGGATTCACCAACTCGACTCGTGAAGCCGTGAAGGTTCGGCAATTATCTTTGTGAATTTTAGGTTTGTTTTTCAGGCAATTATCTTTTAACGAGTCCTTAGAGCGCTACGCCTATAGGAGAGAGAGTACTGCCAGAAGAGTATCCCGTACTTGTCCTCCTCTTGTGTAACCTGTAGTCTACACTTTTTAAGGTCCTTGTAACCCTTCCTGGATCCCTACTCAGCCAAAGAAATAGAGAGAGGAAGCCAATAAGCGAAACCGATACTTCGGAACTCGCTTGCAACAGAATCACCCGTAGCGTGCAAGAACCTACTCGGACGCAAGACGATGAGATAGACACCCCGTGAAGGCGTGGCCTATGCTCGATACTTCAGACAAGGTCAGTGCTCTACACAATAGAGAGTCACTATTGTCGACCAAGACCTACTCGTCTACGTACGATAGAAGCGCCAATACTTCAGAAATCCAGGCGATACACAAGGCAACCACAAACTGGATTTTGGGTTCTAATCCTTACGACGTCGCTCAACTCACTTGGAAGAGAACCTTCCCATGCAACCTGAAAACAAATGAGGGCTTTTCTCACCCCAAGGCAATGAGTCCAATTAATCAATTTTATTAAGGTCAAGTATTTTTAGCAGTCCCTTTTTTAAATTTTTTGGTGTTATCACTTGTTTTGAGTAAATTCAATACAAGCGCCTAACGTTTTTGTCTTTTCTTTGATTCCAATTGATCAAAAACAGAGGGAGAAGGTCGGCAAAGCAATGCAAGGCGGCACTAAGATGGAAATCTCATCTTAGTGCCTAAATGGTGAATGCCCAGTTAGAAGACCTACAGTGCTTCCCAGCTCTCTCCATGCAGGATGCAAAATAGGAATTTATAAACCTATACTATATGTCGATATGCACACGGAAATCGTCCTAAGCAGGCAATTGCTAGCGTGAAGAACCAAATGCTAAACACACAAAGCGAAACCAAGTAGTCCGGTCTTGGGGGCTGATCGGTGTCTACCACAATGGATCCTGCACGCGCTGTATACGACCCCTCCCGGCACGGTGGTTTCGAGTTATATGTTCAACAATTAATTATATCTAAGTCCAAACGCCAAGACTATAGGTACATGTAATGGATGTTAGGTGTTTGGCCTTAGATTACACGATCAAGCAATCCTAAAGACTAAGGGCTCAATCCACAAAAGGTAAGAAAAGAAAACAAAACTGGAAAATGACAAGCAATGAAAACGCGTCAAAACTGTGGTGAGCCCCCAAGTGAACAAACACTTGGAAATTGGGCCCAAGTGTCCAAAGTCCAAGGTATTATTACAATTAAATCAATTGTCTCTCTCTCTCTCACAAAAAGACTAAAAAACTAACTATCCTCTCTCTCTCTCTCAAGTCCTCCTGCTCTCTCCTGTCGGCTAGGGTAGAGTAGCCGGCTCCGCCTCCCAAGGCTGGTCAGGATCCCCTAGGAAATCCTCCTCGATCAATGGCCCCTCGCAAGAAAACAATGAAGAGATGTCAGACAGTTCAAAGACAAATTACACACTAAAAACAGATAAAAAGTGGCTAAGAAGATAAAAGACACAAGTGAACTCTACAAGCCGATGCTCCCAGGCAATGGCGCCATTTGAAAAACGACGAGACGAGAGCCGCTAAATAGTGGTCTCACAAATCAGACTCACTGTCGTTGGGCGACTACTCAAGTCTTCACGTTCGTCAACAATTAACCCACACAATTAATCAATAAATCAAGAGCAAGGATTAAAATTTATTATACCCTACTAAAAATGTACAATGGCAAATAAGTAGGGGTCGAAAACATGAAACAAGGGTGTAGAGTGAGCAAACAAGAAGTCAAGGCCTATGTCTAATGAACTACTTAGCCAATACAGAAATTTTTTTGTGGGTTTTTTATTTTTAATTAATTAATTTATTTTTTTTAATTTTTGTATTATAGTAGTTTGATTTTTAATTTACTGATTTTATATTTTCTTTTTATATTGTATTTTTTATATTTTCTTTTTCAATAATAGAATATATATACAATATAAGAGAAGAGGGGATAAAGTATTTATAAAAATAGTTAAAATACTCAAAATCAGGAAATAAAATCTTTTTGGCTTTTTTTATATTTTTCTAATGTTTTTGTAATTTTTCTAGATTTTTCTTAATTTTTTGATATTTTTAAAGTCAAAAATACTGAAAAAAGTGGAGAAAATAAAGGTCTGAAACTAAAATGGAGAAGTAAAATAGCAAACAGTAGATAAAATTTTCCAAATAAATTTTCAATAAAAGATAATAGAATAAGGAAAATTCAGAGACAAAAATTAGATTTTTAGGATTTTTATAGAATTTTTAAGATTTTTAGGAAGGTTTTTGGGATTTTCTAATTTTTAGGAATTTTGTTTTGTATTTTTTAATGATTTTTGGTCTGAAATTAGAAGACACTAAAACAACTAAAAAATTTTTTTTGGGAATTTTCTAAGATGTTTTTATAATTTTTATGGGTTTTATAATGCAAACAGTATTGAAAATGAAAGTTTCTGAATTTTTATAATTAATAAATTGCAATAATTATGCAAAATAAAAATATGTCGTGAGACTACTATGCAACAGAAGCTTAAGTTGATTTTTGTGGATTTTTTAGAGATTTAGAGATGAATGCAATAAATAAGAGGAACGTAAAGAAAAATCATGCTACCAAGGGCATAAATGCAAATATTAAAAGTTACAGGGCAAGCATTGCAATTTCACCAAAAAGTCACGCACAAAGCACGTGTTCTGTTGTTCACAAGGGTATATTTGCAAATAACAAAAACTGGCAGGACAGGAGTGCAAATAACCCGCAAATATATTTAAATCACTACGCTCAGGGATATAAATGCAAATACAAAAACGCCCGAGGTTCTTAGTGCAAAATGCCCAAAATCGCGTGTCCTCGTCACGTAAGGTGACGTGGACAGGGACTAAAGTAAATAACAGAAGTTCAGGGGCTAATAGCAATTATTACAAATATTTTTGAACTGCAAATCAAAGTTTCAGGACTAAAGCATAAATGCAAAAAGTTCTTGGGTTGAAGTGCAAAATACCCAAGATAAAGATCATGTGGCCGAGGGCGAGTCACTAATCCACGTGGCGCATCCAACGGCTGAGGCAAAGGCGCTGATAGGCGGCTAAGATGCGCGGCGGTGGAGATCCAATGGATGCGACTGAGTTTCGATCCAACAGTGGATGTATCACCATGGATGAACCCTCGATCGGACGTTCCTCGAGGATGGTGAAAGAACTCGGCTGCAGGCAAACTTCGAGGGCTGATTCCGACCGACACACGGCCTCTCCCGGCCCAGGACCAAGGGCAAAAGGGTCCTGGGGGCGATCTGCATCGAGTGAAGGTCTCAGGCGAGCCTGAGACGATGTGGAGCGGTCGGACGGCGGAGGTGGCCTGGGGGCTTCGACCTGGAGTATCGAGGCTCGATAGAGCCCTCTCTTGGGCTCTTCTCTGCAGGGTTAGAAGCGGATAAAAAATGCGAAGCAACTGGGGGTGTTTCTGGGCTAAATGGAGGTAGTTCATGGCTCGGGCGTGGAGCTCTGACGAAGGGCGGAGAAGGAGCTCGGGTAGCTCGATCTGAGCGAGATCAAGGTGGATGGAGGGGTGGAGCAGAGCGACGGAGCGATGAGGAAGGAAGTGGAGGTAATCGTGGAGGTTTCGGTTCAGTGACGTGGTCGGAACGCGGAGGCGGAGCTGAGCTCCGCCGTGGAATGATTTGCGGATTCGCGGCGAGATAGACAATGGAAATCAAACCTGCTGCTACCCTACGTTACACTAAAACTAAGCTACACAAAAAGCAAAAGAAAAGGGGAGAAGACTCACCAGAGACGAATGGTGGAACCGGGGGCGGAGCTCCGGCGAGGGGCTTGGATACACCTCAATTCGACGCCAATCTCCACACGAAGGTGCTCTGGGTAGCTGTTGTCACCAGGTACTCGAAGAACACTCGCAAACTCGGTGAAGATGGAGGAAGAGGGATCAAATTCAAAATGGAGACCGAAGGAGTTTTTGAAGAATTGGCTTTGGCGTGACCTTCAATGCAGGATCAGGGGCGAACGGGGAAGATCTTGGAAGATCTAATAGGCCGACGCGAATCATGATGATACAGTGAGCAATTTTCATGAAGGTACCCTCCCTCCTCGAGCAACGGATTGATGGCGAAAAAATCGAGAAGAGGAGGGTGTCGGACGTTCTGACAGGGGGCGCAGGGCTAGGACCAGGGATTTGACCGGCGGGTCAACTTCCCAAGCCACTTGGTTGGTCCACGTGGACCAACCAGGAAAATCCCTGGAAAAATATATTTATAAATTAGTTTAAAAATATTAAATGATTTATTTAATTTTAGGTTATTTACTAAAAAAATGTTTGTTATTTTATAAGGTATTTTAATATGATTTTTAATTATTTTTATGATGTATCAAATTAAAAGTTACCTTATTAGACCTATATAGGTATATGTATCTGTATATTTTAGTATTTTATTTTTGTTTTATTTATTTAATGTATGTATTTTTGTTTATTATTTTATAAATTTATAAAGTATTTTTATACACTTAAACATATTTTTATTTTATTTTTCTAAAGTGTTTTATATACTTAATAAAATAGAAATATGGATTATATAGGTGTATGTTTAGGTATTATACATATGTATTATATTACAAGTATTTTATTTTTGTATTTTATTTGTGTTTTTATTCTGATTTAAATATACATTATTATTAGAAATAATATTTACGAAATTATAAAAATATAAAATTATAAAAACAATGAATAATAAATAAATTGAATATTTTAATATGTACAAGTATATAATAGGGGTCCAAAACTCAACTTTCAAACCGTGGCTCCGCCAAATGCGAACCACTGCCATTAAATAGCTTATTTTAAATAATATGCAATTAAAGGGTAGTTTGATGCAATTGGAGTTTTTATTAGGGAGATACAGGTCTGGGAAGTTGGGATTCTGGGATTTTATTCAGACCATAACTTTTTATCTGTACATTGTTTTTGAGTGAAATAAATTTTGTATTTTCTATATTTAGTTATCCACACTTTCATGGACAAAGTTTCTTTATTTGAGGTATAAAAAGTAGAACCAAAAATAGGTCCCAAAATGAATAAAGAATGAATTAAAAAGAATAGGCATCTGGCCCTTATCTCCCCCTACTTTATTCCTTGTCGACCTATTCATCGAGATGCCTAGGTCTCGGGGTTTCGGGTCATAAAATATTTACAATATTTTATTAATTTTCTTTTCTTTTATTTATTCTATAATTTTGGCTTTAATTACAGTATTTTATACACTATTTACTTGCACATGTATGGATGCTAAGATGCTGGAATTAATGATATTTACACGCATTTACTAGGGTTTTTGAGGCCAAAATGATAGAATAAAGATGATGAAATGTGGATTCATCACCATTGTAATCACCTCTCCTTGTGAAGATGGCCAGTGTAGCCGAGTCTCCACCAAGATCTGCAGGTTTCTTAAAGCTTCGACCTTTTTGGTCAGATTTTATTTGGTAGAATGCTTCTTTTGTATTTGGAATTTTTGGTGGTTCTGCTTGGATCTTGTTGTGCCCCTACAGATATAGAATCTTTTTATTCCGTACATTTTTTGGGGTCTTAGAAAAAATTGTGCCCAGCCGTCCATCCCTTTTTCGAAGCTTTATTTCAATACTCCAGTCTTTAGATTTCCACGCTACCAGAAAAGAGATTCACACGGTCTTCCAACATCCCATCTAAGTTGTGCTAAGTGCATAGTGCGACAGTACAAATTAATTTCCTATTCCAGAGTTGTACCCAGAATGAAGAGACCAGGTTAGACACTAAGCGTCAAACGCTGCACATTGTCATGTGGAACTTAAAGAATTAAGTCAAAAGACCTGAAGCTCTTAAAATCCTATTTCTCGGTGAAGTTCCTCTGAAAATTAGGTGGATTAAGGTCATGTCCAGACCACTCTTGGTTTCTGCTCACAACTCGGTTCAAAACCCAATGACTTTTCACAGATGCAGATAAATGCGATGCTGGATGAAGTGCAGGTGTGAAATGCAGACACATTTTTCTTTTTATGCAAGGGATTTTTTTATGCAAATAAGAAGCCATTTCAAAATTTTTGAGCAGAGTCAGTGTTAGTAGCAATAATCCTCTTTCTTTTCTTCTCTCTCTCTCTCTCTCTCTCTCTCTCTTTTCTTCTTTTTTTGATTACACACCCTGCAAATACATATAGACTTACGCGAAAGTACGAGATATGGGTAAAATATATACAAAGTGTATACAGACCCCCCTATACTTAGCGAGTGATGTGTCCTCAGAGCACAAGAAACGTAATGAAGACATAGCTCGGGCTAAGCGGAAGAGAGTTAAAACTTTATATACAATGGTCTGCCCCCTATACTTAGACTGTGAACAGTCTAAGCATAGAAGAAGAGCGGAAAAGAGGCGGTCATGATATGTGAATGAGGAGAGTATATACAGGTGAATGTCGGTTCCCCCTATACTTAGGCTTTGGTCAACCTAAGTGTAGAAGAAGAGTGGAAGTGAGGCGATCGGGAGATAGGAGAAGGATGGTATATATAGATGGCATCGGTCCCCCCTATACTTAGGCCTTGGCCTAAGTAGAGGAAGAAGCTGTGCAAGAAGACCGATGTGGTCGGGAGGGAGGGTGGGTAGCCGATGATTAAGGCGGTTTTCGGTTGATCTTCTTGTGAGCCTGCGGTGGGAGATCGTAATGATGAGATGGAGATGAAGCATATGATTCCCAACTATTATCAGTGTCATCCTCAGAAAAATTATGATGGATAGTGGGATGAAGTATTTGAGTCAGATAAAAGATATCCATCATCGGAATTATCCTCAGAGGAGTAGTATTCGAAAGTGGACATACTCCAAGTATTCATGTCTTTTTGTTTCTTCGGTTGTTTCCTCATAATTTGTTCCTTCTTGGGGTCAATCGGTTTGTCCTTGGGTGAATACTCAGAAGCATCGGTCTCAATCAGCTCATACGAAATAATTCCAGTGTACTTGAAGAGGGCAGGAGCATCAGCTTTGGATGAATAGTAGTTAGGAACGTGAGTTGTCCAATGAGAATTGAATTTTGGATCCTTGCGAAGATATGGCTTTAGAGCGGCCGAACAGACTTCACTCATGTAGACTACCTTTTCTGGATCTGATGAGGGATCATCAATTGATTCCTCTTCCGAAAGTTCAAAGGTGACTCTCTTTTTATTTCTTCGTGAAGGTGTCAGTTCACTTGAGTATCCAGATGAATAGCCATTAGAATTCTTCTCCTTAGTTGGTGTGTGGCCTGCGTGTTTGTTCTTGGTCTTCTGAATGTTGGTGCACTCTCGATTTAGAATGATTTGGTTAAGATATTCAGAGAAGGTTGCTCCAGTGTGCGACCATGCATAAGTCTCAGGATCATAGAAGAAGGATTTGTCTATTTTGAGATCCGCGGAATTGAAATACGGGGGAGAGTCTCTAAACCAATAGTCTCATCAACAACCACTATCTCAGGTGTTGCATCAGGGTAGGGCTCTTTTACCTCTTCATGGTTGCGACGGTCGGGGACTTCGTGGGTTTTCCTTAGAAGATCGTGGTTCCTCAAAGACATGGTCCGATCTAAGTGCTTCCAATGCTTTAAAATTGATTTCTCGAGTCTCACAATCAATAATTGCCTTAGCCAATGCTAAGAACGGATTTCCGAGAATGATTGGAGACTGGGTGAATTCTCCTTGATGCTCAATATCATTGATCGTGAATTCTACTTTGAGCGGAGCATCTTGGAATTTCATGATGACAGAAATAATTCCTCTCGGCCTCTTTATCGATCGGTCTGCCAAACGAACAATCTCTCATATCTTTTGAATCGGTCCGAGTTTGAGTTCGTGAAATACAGAGGTCAGGAGGATATTGATCGGTGAATCGTCATCGATCCGAGCATGGGTGAAAATTGTGTATTTGATTTCACAGTCAAATCTAGGCAAACGCTTCACTATGTGGCTCTCGATTTTTCTCCCTAACACCTAGGAGGAGGCCATTAACAAGATATGCCTTTCAGATTTTGTTCCAATCCTTCCCGACTTTTTGTTCATTAATTTATCTATTACAAATCTTTTAAGGTCGGGGAAGTATTCAATGGCCTGTATAAAGGGAAGTTCAAACATTAAACGTTTTTCCAGTGCTTCCCGTAAAGTCGGATCCAAATTCCTCAAATCGTCTTCAGTCTCAATTTTTATGAAATTTTCTGGATTTTCAATTTTTTGGTGGTTTTCAAATATTTTCCATTTTTTGGTATTTTCTGTGTGGTGTGGGGGTGTGGTGTGTTCCTCAGATGAGCAGGGGTTCTGGTGTTCAGAATGATAGTCAGTGGCATAGTAATTTCTAGGGAAATAACATGCAGAAGTGATATTGTCAGAATCGTCCCTAGGTTCTTGAATATCCGCAGAATTTTTAATCTCAGATCCAATCATTTCCTCATTCATTTTACTATCCGAGTCACCATAGAATAAGATTAATCGGTCGGTGAATTTTTGCAATCTATCCTCCATTGATTCAAATCTTTTATTTATCCTTGAAATATCATTCTCAAAAATTTTTTCATGATCACTAATGGGAGCAGTCGATGTGTGTTTTTATGATTCAATAATTTCATCTTCCATTTTCCTATATGTGCTAGGAGAGGAGTTTCTTGAAATACCCAATATATGATTATTATTTTCAGAAAATATCTCTTCTATAATCATGGAAGACGGCTGCTCATATGATCCAGACATGTGGAGTTGGTCCGAGTAGAATTTATGAGTGGTCGGATCTTGGTATGGTGGAGTCAGCATACAGGGTTCTTGTGTTTTTATGTAGTCAGTTCAGTCCTCTGTATGATTGTCATGTCTGAAGAGGGGATTGTCATGGTCAATCCAAGATGATGATTGTTCATTAGTGTTCCAGGGCAGGGTCGAAGGATAAGGTGAAGAAGTGTTCAATTCGATCATGTGGTTGTCATCTCCCAGGAATGATGGATTGATATTCACCGAGTATGATGCATGAATTGTATGAACGACGTAGAGAGGATTGATATATAAAGAAGTAGAGAACTTAGTCAGTTGTTGGTTTGTCAGGTCCGAAAATAAAGGATTGTCATTCATGAAGCAAATCGGATTTGTGGAGATTGTTGGTATTTGAGAGTCTCTTGTTGAAGTTGGAGGAGATGTTTTAGGTCTAACCGATACGAATTCGTTTTCATAGTATAACACTGATGGATCTTCAGATAAATGTTCGGTCATTTTTAAAATAAATGATGGGTTGGATCTGCAATTTGGAAAAAGTTCCATGATCAGATTTAAGTCAAGAAAGAGAGAGATAATTGCATGGGATAGTCAAAAGAATTATCATCAAATGTGCGGCTTTTGATTTTCGGTATCGGTTCACACACACCAATGCAAACATAAATCAAACCCCAGATTCACCAACTCACACAATGAAGCCATAAGAGTTCGACTATTATCTTTTCAATTTTAGTTGGTGATAAATCAATCTTGGCAAAAATTTAGCGAGATGTTAGGTGCCGAAATTTTCTTAAAGACTGTCCCGAGTTCGTACGACTAGTTGCATCCACTTTCAGCCAGTATAGGTGTAAGTACGGACCAAAAAATGGCTACCCGTGTTACTTAAGGACGGAGCCTTACGCAGTGTCCTTTAAACCACCCACTCTGCTAAGAAAGTCCAGACCGGATACCGGCTATCCGTATTCCTCACTGAGAAGTAGCTAATCGTTTTTAAAATCAGTAGTCTGAATGAAAATGTCGGAGCTTAGTTCTAACCTTAAATGTCGTCTCTCGTTCACTTAGAAAAATAAAATCATCCAAGGTCGGGGTCTCTCTCCCGCAAAATTCTTGATTTGATAGGTTCTTAAGATCGGCTATATTTAGCAGTCCCAGTTTTAATGAGGCGATCACTGAAAAATTATATGAGCACAAATATACGTTTACTGTCTAGTCCCAATTTTCTTTAAAATTATGTGATAAAACAAGAGGGAGGAGTTCAGAAGAAGTCGATGCACACGAAAACAATGATGTATGCTCAGTTAGAAGACTTACAGTGCCTCCTCGCAATCTCCATGTGGGATGCAATACGGAATTGAAAAGTTATTCTAAATGAATGCAAGCTGATGAAAATCGCACCTAGGCAGAAAGTTCTATTAGCTGGAAAGAATTGAGTTAAATTTTTAGCTAAATTGAACGATCTAATGTGCGTCTCAATTAAAGGGCAGTGTGTCTTTTAGATCCTACGAGCACAAGCAAAAATATAAATGCTCTGAGAGCCGTATGTACAAGTCTATCCTAATCGCCACTCAAGTCGGGCCCCACCCTCACCGGAGAGCGAAACAGGCCACGACACACCACAGAAAAGTTCAAGGTCTTTTTACATGCGCGAGAGTCCAAACGGACACCGCTGTAAATGAGCAACAAATAAAATTGCAGAAATTAAAAACCTAGACTCTACGTTCTCTCTCATGACTCGACTCGATCTTAAATTAATTGCGACTTTTTCGGATGTCGGTGCAGATGCTTCGATTTCTTGAAAAATCGCTCCACGTACGCCGGGTACCTCGCAAGAAAAATAAGAGACATTTGTGTAAGAGAATGACTCAGAAAATAATCAAGAATAAAATAAGCGAAATAAATGCTGAAAAATAAATGTAGGAAATAAAGAGGTATTTACAATGAAAAATTTGGGGGTCAGACTACCCGAATGCGGAAAACCGAACAAGAAATTTCAAAACACCAAAACTAAGCCGTTTGCCTACCCGGCAACGACGTCATCTGACGAGTCCGATAATTGCAGCTTTAAAAAGTTGTTTTTATCTTTGTTCATGCTAAAAATAATTTGTTGTTCGTTGTAGGAGGCGATCGGAATCGGTCAAGAAAATAACCACACAAAATAATTTAATCAATTTTTAATCGAGTGATTTTAAGTTTATTTTACTTGGACAAGTCCCAAGGTCGATCACAAGGAGGCAAAGGAACAACCTAAAATTATGTTTATCAAGATTCGTACACGGTTTTCGAGGCAGTCTTTTTTTTGGAATTTTTAATGCAAATTAAGGATGCAAGATGCAATTTCGGCCTATTTTTGAGACTAAAATATAAATTACATCCAAATGATGTTCAAAAGTATGAAACTTGGCGAGAATGTAAATTGTGATGAAATGAATGCACTGTAATTTTTTTGGAATTTTTGGATGCATTTTATGAATTTTCAAGTGCAAACAGAATGATTTTCAATATTTAATTATAATAAATACTAAACCTACTTACGTTCAGGGGATAAAATTATCTAAGATCTATCACTAGGTGGTGGATCTCTACAAAATCCTAAACCTCGAAAATGTAAGATCTAATACCTATTAAAAATCAAATACTGAAATACGCAAAATGATTTTTTCAGGGTAAAGTATGCATGCAATGCAAATCTTTTTGGGCACAATGTCAAGCACAATTAACTCTACAATATATGATCTTTCGGGGATTTTTAGAGCAATGATTAATCAATGGAAATTTTAGGAGCATAAAAAAGGTAAAGTTTGCAATTTTCCACAAAATAATTAATTATTAATTAACCAATGATCACAAAAATGTCCACAATATGTCAAACAGTAGAGAATTAAATGACAAACATCATGCTATTTTTTTGATAATAAAATAATGCAATAAAGAGGTTCCTAACTAAAGAGAAATGCAGGGGTACAGATGCAATATAAAATAAAATAATGAAGAACAGGGGGAGCTAATTACAATTACCGATAAAGTGGAGGCAAATCTACAAAATTTCCAAGGTCACGTGCAAAGCACGTGATATGGTTGGTGGGGGCTGATGCGTAAAATGGAGAGAGGTTGGGGGCATTTCTGCAAATTGCCCACGGGTCACGTGCGTCTCACGTGACTCTGGGCTGACGTCAACGCTGACGATTCCCCACGCACGTGCGAAGCACGTACGGGGGACCTCGGGTCTGGTGCCCGGCCGTGCGGTGGAGGATG
This sequence comes from Ottelia alismoides, assembly GCA_037367405.1. Classification (NCBI taxonomy): domain Eukaryota; kingdom Viridiplantae; phylum Streptophyta; class Magnoliopsida; order Alismatales; family Hydrocharitaceae; genus Ottelia; species Ottelia alismoides. The sequence goes on along the minus strand of JAZKJV010002206.1, from coordinate 323,548 downwards.
GTGGAGGAGACTGAAGTCGATGGAGACCATCAGCGCCGTGAAGAGGCGGCGAAGCTTGGCGTCGTTGGTGTTGTCGGAGGCGATGGCAGTGTAGAACGAGTTGGCGGAGGAGAAGTCGAGGCGGGGATATCGTCGGAGATGGGCGGTGAAGGCGGAGATGGCAGAGTCGTGGGAGAGTCGTTGGCGTTGGTGAAGAACGTCGGTCGGAGAAGGAGGATGAAGACAGCGTTGAAGTCGTTGACGTTGGCTCGACGCTGATGGCAGAGCAAGAGCAGAGGCACGACGGAGTACCGCGGCTGCAACGAGGACCTATGGGTTCTCGGATCTCGCCGGAGAAGAATGGGAAGGGGGTCGGGCTGTCACCACCGACCTCCTCCTTGAGTTGTGTAGACGGCGGATGAGGGAGATGAGGGTTGTTGAAGCTCTTAAATAGGTTGGAGAGAGGTCGAACGGCCGGCGGGAGATTCAGAGGTGGCGGTTTGGCCGTTGCACGATGATGGGGGCGGTGGTTGCGGAGAGGGGCGGCGGTTGCGAGGATTGGGGGGGGGGTGACGGCGTGAGGACGATGACACACAACAACCGTTCGATCGACCGCTGATCGAACGACAGTGGGGGTGCCCCTTGGCGACTGGCGGGAGGAGGGCGCGGCACGTGCGGAGCACGTGCTTGGGGGCACATGCGACGCACGTGCGCTTATTTAATTATTATTATTTTTTAAACAAATAAAAATAAAGCCCAAAAAATGCTGACACGTGGCAGCCCCAGGGGCTGCCACGTGTCAGCTCCAGAAAAATCGAGAAAGAATTATTTTGTAAAATACAAAATAAATAGCAAATGACTTTCGACCGAAAAAGTTTCTTCACAAAAATTGCTCGTCTCGATGAGATCTACGACTTTTAGAAGACATCAATGCCAAAATCGATCAAATGCACAAAGTGATATTTTTGGGGTATCCCATGTACATAGAATACCTTGATTTTTGGGTTTTATAATTTTTTTATCATTTTTAAATCTGATAAAAAAAATCCAGAAAAATATGGAAAAATCAAAGATAAATAAAGACACCTAAATCTAATTTTTTTAGATTTTTCTTAATTAAGAAAATATGTACATAAAATATCAGATCAAAAACCGCTAAAATACACAATGTACAAAAGAGACCCAAAACTAAACTTTTACATATGAGCTCCGATTCATTTGAACTTGGTCTTGTTTTGAAGGTAATTGAATGTGCACTAGTTCAAAAGTGAGTAGGATCAAATCGGACACTGGATGGGGAAGATATGTGGCTTTTAATCCGAAAATCCTGAAACTAGGGTTTGGGTTTTTGGTCCACTTATTCGGGTTGATTATTTTTTTTGTATTTTTCGTTTATTCTTGTGAGTGATATGTACACAATGGAGGTGGTTTTGGTTTTTTGGAGTTAGCATGAAGGAGTGAAAAATCAGGGAAGTTAGGCTATTTACATGTCAATTTTGGCTGAGATTTTTGGCTTCTTATTTTGTGCAAACATAATGGATAAAATTTAACTCTTATGAAAACATGCATGAATGTAATTATGCAGAATATATGTAGATGTGCTGTTGATTTTGACGTTTTCGAGCTTAATAAATGAGGTTTAGAGTGATGAATTCGAGATTCATCATAGATATAACAGAACATTATTGATAAATTGGAGAACATTGAAGAAAACAATGATTAGAGATCTTACCTAGAATGAGAGAAGGAAGAAAAAGGTGGATTTGAATGAATCATGAGCCAAAGCGAAGCTCAGAAGCTCCACCGATCTTCACTTAATGACTCCGACTATGAATCAAAGCTCGAGCAATTGTGTGACGATCTACAACTAGGTTGAAAAACCAAGGTTCTCGCCAGAGAAGAAGACACCTTGATCACTCTTGGAAAGCACACACTCTCTATCACATGTGAAGCTCAAGGCTATGGATATATATCTGAAGTTGCAGATAGTGGTTTCCATGATCGAAGAAAGGATTTTGATGAGGAGGATTTTCGCAATTCAGTGGTGAAGAGGGTGGTTTCAACCATCAACTGGAAGAAGCATATGAGAAGAGAGAAGTATCTGGAGATTGGGAGAAGGTAGTTTAAGGTCGGGGAAGAGATAGACATCGGGGGTTGGATGGGTGGTTGCCGGAGATAAACAGGAAAAATAGGAGAAGTTGGGTAGACACGAAGAGATGTAACACGTCATAGCTGAAGCTGGAGGTTGACAACGCCAATCGTTGGATCTGAAGATTCAACAGTCTGGAATGAGGCATGTTGAAGAGAAGAGGCGGGGCCCCGTGGTGCGTCTAGATGGAACCATGTTGCCCAATAAGAATTCAGATAAATATACAAAATAGTATAAATAGAAAATAAAGAAAGGAAAAAATTTTGGAAAAAATGCTCACCATGAAAGTTGTAGATTTTGATGAGATCTACAACTTTCATGTAGAACTCAAAGAGAAAATAAGTCATCTATATGCATAAAATATTTTTGTAAGTAATTTAATAATTAAATTACTTAATTTTATTTTATTATCTTATTTTTTAAATTTTTATTTTATAAAAATGTTAAAATAAATATATACAACATTATTCTAATTTTATTGGATATTTAATAATTAATAAATACATAAAATAATAGCATAATAATAGGGTAAATAATGTACAATAATTATAGATATTTATTTACAACACCCAATTATTGATGAGAATTATCTGTGATTTTTATTGGTTCTCTTACGCTAGAGAGATAATAATATAGAATAATGTAGATGAATTTGGGATTCATGACAAGCCCAACAACTCTCGATCTATCAGGAGTCAGGTGGTGGATCAGACATCTCAGAAATTTATTCCAATGGCTCTCAGCTAATTAGGATTCATAAGGTAGATCAGACATTTCAGCAATTCAACCCAATAGCTCTCATCCCATCAAAAGTTTGGATGCAGATTAGCAACATCAACAATCTGGCCTAACAAATAGTTAGGATTCAAATCATATCAACAATCTCCACCTTGGATTGAATCCTCATATAACAGAATTAACCGCTGCTATACTCCACCATGAGTTGAGTTCTCCACTAGAAGAATTAACCACTACTTGAAATTCGGATAGTAGGATTCATGGAATAATATTAATAATATCTACCTTGAATTGAATCTTCAAATAAAGGAATTAACTGTTGTTAGACTCCACCATGAGTAGAATTCTCCACTAGTAGAATTAATCACTAGTAGACACCCACCGAGGTTGAATTCTCATATATCATAATGAACTACTACTATACTCCACCATGAGTTGAATTCTCTACTAGAAGAATTAATCACTAATAGACTCCACTGTGGTTGAATTATCATGTAACATAATTAAGCACCACTTGAAAATTAGATATGAGTCAAGTAATATTAACAATCTCAACCTTGAATTGAATCCTTGGAGAAGCTTTGCCAAGCTTCACTATGCCATCACCAGCCCCTTCTTGGGGCTACTGCCAACCGTCGACATTGAGTAAGTCCAAACAATGCTTGAACTTACGCCCAGAAATTATAGACTCATGCATGGCATATGTACTCTTTTGCTTGTTTCCCTCGATGACAACAACCCCAACTTTGGCAACCTGCATGACTCCACCTTCACCAATGTATCTATATCCTTTAGAGTCCAAGACTCTAAGGGATATCATGTTCTTCCTTAGATCAGGAACATGACTTACTTCTGTCACCGTCCTCATGACTACATCATGCATCTTGATCTTTACAGAGTTGATCCCTACAATCTTCAGGTTGCATTATTGCCCATGACGTTGTTTCCGCCATATATCTTCTCATATGTGCATAATCAATCTTCGTTGGGTGCCATACAATAAGAACAACCTGAGTCAAGAATCCATTTGTTATCCGTCGTCTTTTGATCTCTGACGGTGAGAACCGGATCATCTTCGAAATCTGCACCTCTATAAGCCATGACAACAACCATGCCTTTCCCTTTCTTCTTTGGCAGTCCTTCTTCTAATGTCCTGGTTCCTTGCAATAATTGCAGATATCCCTATCATTGTGATTCTTCGACTTGGACTTGTGCTTTCTTTTTTCGTATAGCCAGAAGCGACATGACTCTTCTCATGGGTCATAACCAAACCTGCAGCATTAAAGTCTTACTTCCCGATATCCATATGACAAAGTTCACACGTATGCAAACTCATGTGAACTTCCTCTAAGGTTACCGATTCTCTTCCTTCAATAAATGATTGAACAAAATTCTCAAACGATAATGGAAGAGAAACCAACAAAATCAAGGCAATACCCCCATCTTCAATCTTAACATCTATATTTTTTAAATCCATCAACAATGTATTTAAGTGATCGATATGTTATTTAAAGATGTACCTGTGAAAACCCTGGACACCGAATATGGACTAAAACGCAAATCTTGACTCAGTCTGGACTTAATTGCAAAATCTGTACTTTTCCGATGACCAAAAAATTCTAATAAGGGATCCATTGTATGGGCTCGTCGATAGCTTTCCAACGAGTCCAAGAATGTGAAAATCCGAGTTCGGAAGCCCGAGTTACGGTCATTTTTACGAGAGGGGGTCCATGCCATATACGGATCCGGACCCGGATTCAAACCAATAAAACCCTTCCCTATCTCGTCCAAGCCGCCCGTGCCCTCCTTCCTTCGACTTCCAGCAGTTCCCTCCTCCCTTTCTCCTCCCTCTCCCTCGTTGGAGCCTCAACGGAGCTCACCGGAGCGTCGAGGAGGTCTAGGCAGCCCTCGGGGACGGTTGGGCATCGTCATCGGAGCACCGATTGCGCCACTTTTCCATGGGCGGAGTGACCGAGGAAACAAGATCATCGAGGTACGATGCTCCCTTCTTCTTGCTGCGGTTCCACGCGATTTTTCTTGACCTTGCATCTTCCCCATTAGAGCCTTACGAACTACTTTTGGGTTGGTTTTATAGTGTGGTTACTTCATCATATACAGAACGTGCATCTCAATGCAAAATTAGTCTTTAAACCAATCCGATTAAGTCGAATCTTAGTCAATCAAATCAGTTCCACTTATTCAAGTTCGAGTCTTATTCCCTTGGATTCAATACATTCAGGATTAGCATGCAGTTCTGCACAAATGACATCAATGTTCTGGAGACATCGGTAGAAAGTTTCAGGAATGGAATATAACATCCACTGATCTGTCAAAGTATAATATTAAGAACTTTGACCATTTATAATTTGTGGGTAATTATCTGCATGGAACGTACCATGTTATTTGAGGGATCAGATCCTGAGATAGATTCTACAAGACTAGGATTGTTGGACTTCTAGGTGCAGTATTCTTGTCTATCAAATGGGCTACTCAAGTCTACTCGCGAGCCATTTCATGGAAGGTAATTGTCCTGCTCACACTCAGCAATGGTAAGTAATCTTAAGAATACCACTTATCTATGGGTTTATAAAAAAAATGTGTGAGAGTAATGTTAGGGGGAAATGGATGAAAACGTAGGGACTATGAAGATGTTAGTTATTAGTATCATATTGCACTCATGTTCCACCAACATCCACGACAATTTAAAGTGCTTTTAATTTCACAGATTGGGAAAAAGTATTAAAATAGGTTGATATAAAAACTTACATCACTCGTCATGTGGTGACGTGAATTACTGCTGGGAGTTGAGATTTTGTACTTACAGTATTTAGACAACACTCCCCTGAGCATAGAATCTGCATATAGAATTACCTGTACCTGCTAGTTGCGAATTTTGTCACCTTTGAATCCTCAATTTTCAAAAGTTACAGAGACCTTGTAGCAGAAGCAGTCACAATAACTAAGGTTAACAATTGTGATGTTTAACATATATGGGAAACAAAATTTCTCCCAATCCAAGTGTATGAGCCTATCTGTTTATATGGTTTAATTAGTATGGGTACCACAGGCTTGACTTTACAGTTTCTCTTACAAATCCTGAAAAGTCCCTTGTCGTATTAAATGATGATGCCAGACAATCGAATCCCTTTTAAGGATCGCTAACACGGTTTTTATATGTAGTAATTATTATTCTAAAGAAGGATCTTTTTTTCAAGGTGATCGGGTAGTGGAGTAGCTGCTGCCAAGGGGTGGGCATGCATCCTTGGAGCCCCGGGTAGAAGCCTAGTTGACCGCGATCCCAACTGCTACTGTAGTTGCGATGGTTGGGGGACATGTTTCTTGGCACACCGAGGTGCTGATCTGACGGTGTTGGCCTCGGCACTTGCGTGCTTTAGCCCGGTGCTCGAGCGCGGGTCAAGTAGTCATGGTTTGTCGGCTAGTGTTTCGCTTGTCACTTAGGGTTAACACTCGTGTACGGGCCAATGTAGGCCACATTGGTCGGTATTCCGAGTGGGAGCGCTAAGAGGGGAGTTGCGGGAAATGTGGTTAATGAAGTTGGGAATGAGATCATTGAGATGTGAATCTTCTGTGCATAAGGAGGATTGGGCTAGTCGCGAAGATTCGCGGGTTGGAATATATTTTGCGAATCAGAAGTACAATAGTGAAGTGGAGCTAAGTGGACGTGTTGGGAACTTAGTTAGGATGCATTGTCCCCACCGCATGCCTACGGAGGCACCCCAACCCTAAGGTATTCTTTTTACCTTAGAGTCATAGTGTGAGGTCTCATCCAGACCAAGACCACAGACTATCCACGAAGCTTGGTTACTTATATCCATATCTAATAACCATAATAAAAATGTGATTCTTTGTGAGATCTGGTTACCTAGTTTCTTTCTCTTTTGCACACATTTAAATTATATCCTTCTTGTTGTTGTATAGTTTTATCTAATTCGTATTGGGCAACTTTGCTCATAACGTACCTATGTGTGGATCCGCAGGTTCGCAGCAGTAGCAACTTTATAGTCACCACTTTTGGGCAGCTTCACGACTACTTGTGGAATAGTTGGTAGTAGTTTTTTTTACGACCTTCTTTACTTGTAGTTTCTCTTTGAGAGACATGGCATGTAATGTATAATTGTGGACATATATATTTATACTTACATGTAATTTTTGTGGACATGGAAATGGATAATAGATTGTAATGGAATTGGTGAATGGAAATACACGTGCTTGTGAACAGGTTGAATGCAATGAAAAAAAATATATTTCCTTTGCATGTTGCTTTTTCTCCTGCTTTTGTGAATATCAAATATTCGAATGTGGAATTATGTGCGTGGATTGGTTTGTCGAGTACCCGGATCCTAGGGGCGTCACAGAATGGTATCAGAGCCGTGGTACTCCATTCCATTTCACGCATATCATTCTTCGTTGGTATTCGAATATTGGATAGTGTTGGAAGTCTTCTGACCCGACACGAGTCCACAGGAGAATAACATGCTTAATTCCATGTCCATATGTCTCTTATGTCTCTCTTGAGTCAAGAAGCAGATCTAATGGTGGGATTGAGTGCATCTCCGCCTTGAGGGTGTACTTACTTCTTTGCCAGGGTTGTATAGGCTACCTCGCCTATGTAGTAGACTCAGCAGCACATGACCAGATGATAGAGGATGTTAGAGTTGTGCGAAGGCTTCCTGATATATTTCCATATGAATTACCTGGATTACCATCATTATGGGAGATAGAGTTCGAGATCACATTAGTCAGCCGATATCTGTCCTTCCATACATATTGACACCAACTGAGCTTAAGGATCTCAAAGTACAGTTAGAGGAACTGTTGGAGAAGAGATTCATCCATCCCAATACATCATTATGGGGAGCACCAATCCTTTTTGTAAAAAAAGGGTATGGATCCTTGAGGCTATGCACATGCTATAGGAAGATGAACAAGTGAACAGATAAGAACCTTTGCCCACTCTCATGGATCTATGATCTCTTTGATCAGTTACAGGGAGCAGTAGTGTTCTCTAAGATTGACCTGCGGTTGGGATACCATCAGTTGAGGATCAAAGATGTTGATGTAATGAAGTCTGCATTCCGCACTAGATATGACCACTATGAGTTCTTGGTGATGTTGTTTGGACTCATGAATGCTCCTGCCGCATTCATGGATTTGATGAACCGGATCTTCCGTCCGCATCTGAATAGATTCGTGATTATGTTCATTGATGATGATCTAGTCTACTCTCATGATGAATACGAGCATGAGTGTCATCTTCGCACCATACTAGAAATGATCCAGGAGCACAGTTGTATGCTAAATATAACAAGTGTGAGTTTTGACTTTCTGAGGTGATATTTCTTGGCCACGTGGTTTCAGGGGTGGGGGTGTCAGTTGACCCCGTCAAGATAGAGGCAGTGGTGTCTTAGGAGCGGTCCAAGATGGTTATAGAGATTCGCAGCTTCCTTGGCCTCTCCTGATACTATAGGAGGTTGTCAAAGGGTTCTCTCAGTTGGCTCTACCCCTCACCCGGATGACACAGAAGGATGTCCCATTTGTCTGAAGCGACAAAGCAAGTTGAGCTTCCGAACGCTCAAGGAGAGATTGACTTCTGCACCCATCCTCACCCTTCCTTCTGGTACCTTAGACTTCATCGTGTACACAGATGCTTCGAAGGAGGGCTTGGGTGCAGTGTTGATGCAACGTGGACAGGTTGTAGTCGTGACAGCTGAAGAACCATGAACACAACTACCCCACTCATGACTTGGAGTTAGCGGCCGTAGTCTCTGCATTAAAGATATGACATCACTATTTGTATGGGGTGACATTTAAGATTGCCACATACCACAAGAGCCTCAAATACATTTTTGATCAGAAAGGAATCGAATATGAGGCAAAGGCGATGGATGGAACTGCTAAAAGATTATGATTGTACCATCTCTTACCATATTGGTAAGGGGAATATGGTAGCAGATGCCTTGAGTAGACAACCACACACTGAGGGTTCGACATCTTGGTTGTAGACTTGGGATGTGCTCACTATACTTGAGTGGCATCCATTTGAAGGCACATCCGATGCAGTGACAATGCCAGCCAAGTGTAGCAACTTGTGGGGCAGGATTGTTCAGGGCGAATCGACAGATCCAAGGATCTAGGAACTGTACCACATATGCTTGAAGGATTAATTTGACAGATTTCGAGTCCGTGAATCCATCGTATGGAAGGGGGACTGTGTGTGTGTCCCAGATGATAAGGAGCTGAGGAGAAAAATCCTAGTTGAGGCGCATAGCTCGAGAATTTCCATACATCCAGGTGGCACTAAGACGTATAGGGAACTTCGTCAACATTTTTGGTAGGAAGGCATGAATAAGGACTTAGTCGAACATGTTAGCAGATGTCTTACTTTCCAGATGGTGAAGGTAGAACACCAGAGTCCTCCTGGTTTATTGCAGCCTCTTTCCATCCCACTATGGAAATGGGAGAAAATCTCCATGGATTTTATCACATCATTGCCGCGCACCACTAGAGGGCATGATGCGATATGGGTCATCGTTGATCGATTGACCGAGTCAGATCACTTCATCCCGGTCAACATAATATATACCCCAGTACAACTAGCCAAGTTATATGTTCAGTACATTATTCGGTTGCATGGGATACCAAAGGAAGTAGTGTCAGATTGAGATTTTCGTTTCACATCACACTACTGGGGAGAATTCATGAGAGCCTTGAAGACGATGTTGCATATGAGTTCAGCCTACCATCCACAGACAGATGGGCAGTTTGAGAGGATCATTCTGACCATGGAGGATCTACTACAAGCCTCTGCGGTTGAGTGGAAGGGATCTTGGAAGGATCACCTCTCACTGGTTGAGTTTACATACAACAATAGCTACAACGCCAGTATAGGCATGGCACCGTCTGAGGCATTGTACGGGAGGAGGTGCACCACGCCTTTGTATTGGCAGCAGGTCGGTGACAACATCATGTTTACCCCTCAGATCATTGAGGAGACCTCCAAGGTGGTGGATACTGTTAGAAGGAAATTACTGACTGCGCAGAGCCGTCAGAAGAGTTACGCTGACTATCGACGTACAGACCTTGAGTTTCAGGTCGGGGACTTCGTGTTCTTACGCATGTCCCCAATGAGGGGCGTACAACGTTTCGGTGCAAAGGGCAAGCTAGCACCACGTTTTGTGGGGCCATTCGAGATTTTAGTCCGTGTTGGGAAGTAGCCTACAAGGGGGGGCCCTTCCCCCACACCTAGAGGACATCCATGACGTGTTCCACATGTCGAATCTCAGGAAGTACATCCTAGATCCCCAACACGTGATCAGCTACGAGGACTTGGCAATGGAGCCAAACCTCTCCTTCCCAGAAGAGCCGGTGCAGATTTTGGACCACACGATCGAGAGGCTGAGGCGGAAGGAGATCCCTTTGGTCAAGGTCCTATGGCTAAGTCAAGACGTGGAGGAAGCGACATGGGAACCTGAGGCGGAAATGAGGGAGAAATACCCTTATCTGTTCACCGGTATGGAATTGAAACCATAGCCAAATTCCGTTTGAGATTTTTATGGGTTTCGCTCTCTTTGAGATTTTTATGCGCTCATTTCTCTGATAGACTTGGATACAACGGGGTTCGGGTGTTGAAACTGATTACAATCATCCTAAGTCTCGGGGACGAGACTTCCTTTGAGATTTTTATGATGTGAAAACCCTGGACACCGAATATGGACTAAAACGCAAATCTTGACTGAGTCTGGACTTAATTGCAAAATCTGTACTTTTCCGATGACCAAAAAATTTCAATAAGAGATCCATTGTATAGGGCTCGTCGATAGCTTTCCAACGAGTCCAAAAATGTGAAAATCCGAGTTCGGAAGCCCGAGCTACGGTCATTTTTACGAGAGGGGGTCCAGACCATATACGGATCCGGACCCGGATCCGAATCCGGGTCCAAACCAATAAAACCCTTCTCTATCTCGTCCAAGCCGCCCGTGCCCTCCTTCCTTCGACTTCCAGCAGTTCCCTCCTCCCTTTCTCCTCCCTCTCCCTCGTTGGAGCCTCAACGGAGCTCACCGGAGCGTCGAGGAGGTCTAGGCAGCCCTCGGGGACGGTTGTGCATCGTCATCGGAGCACCGATTGCGCCACTTTTCCATGGGCGGAGTGACAGAGGAAACAAGATCATCGAGGTACGATGCTCCCTTCTTCTTGCTGCGGTTCCACGCGATTTTTCTTGACCTTGTATCTTCCCCATTAGAGCGTTACGAACTACTTTTGGGTTGGTTTTATAGTGTGGTTACTTCATCATATACAGAACGTGCATCTCAATGCAAAATTGGTCTTTAAACCAATCCAATTAAGTCGAATCTTAGTCAATCAAATCAGTTCCACTTATTCAAGTTCGAGTCTTATTCCCTTGGATTCAATACATTCAGGATTAGCATGCAGTTCTGCACAAATGACATCAATGTTCTGGAGACATCGGTAGAAAGTTTCAGGAATGGAATATAACATCCACTGATCTGTCAACGTATAATATTAAGAACTTTGACCATTTATAATTCGTGGGTAATTATCTGCATGGAACGTACCATGTTATTTGAGGGATCAGATCCTGAGATAGATTCTACAAGACTAGGATTGTTGGACTTCTAGGTGCAGTATTCTTGTCTATCAAATGGGCTACTCAAGTCTATTCACGAGCCATTTCATGGAAGGTAATTGTCCTGCTCACACTCAGCAATGGTAAGTAATCTTAAGAATACCACTTATCTACGGGTTTATAAAAAAATGTGTGAGAGTAATGTTAGGGGGAAATGGATGAAAACGTAGGGACTATGAAGATGTTAGTTATTAGTATCATATTGCACTCATGTTCCACCAACATCCACGACAATTTCAAGTGATTTTAATTGCACAGATTGGGATAAAGTATTAAAATAGGTTGATATAAAAACTTACATCACTCGTCATGTGGTGACGTGAATTACTGCTGGGAGTTGAGATTTTGTACTTACAGTATTTAGACAACACTCCCCTGAGCATAGAATCTGCATATAGAATTACCTGTACCTGCTAGTTGCGAATTTTGTCACCTTTGAATCCTCAATTTTCAAAAGTTATAGAGAGACCTTGTAGCAGAAGCAGTCACAATAACTAAGGTTAACAATTGTGATGTTTAACATATATGGGAAACAAAATTTCTCCCAATCCAAGTGTATGAGCCTATCTGTTTATATGGTTTAATTAGTATGGGTACCACAGGCTTGACTTTACAGTTTCTCTTACAAATCCTGAAAAGTCCCTTGTCGTATTAAATGATGATGCCAGACAATCGAATCCCTTTAAGGATCGCTAACACGGTTTTTATATGTAGTAATTATTATTCTAAAGAAGGATCTTTTTTTCAAGGTGATCGGGTAGTGGAGTAGCTGCTGCCAAGGGGTGGGCATGCACCCTTGGAGCCCCGGGTAGAAGCCTAGTTGACCGCGATCCCAACTGCTATTGTAGCTGTGATGGTTGGAGGACATGTTTCTTGGCACACCGAGGTGCTGATCTGACGGTGTTGGCCTCGGCACTTGCGTGCTTTAGCCCGGTGCTCGAGCGCGGGCCAAGTAGCCATGGTTGGTCGGCTAGTGTTTCGCTTGTCACTTAGAGTTAACACTCGTGTACGGGCCAATGTAGGCCACATTGGTCGGTATTTCGAGTGGGAGCGCTAAGAGGGGAGTTGCGGGAAATGTGGTTAATGAAGTTGGGAATGAGATCATTGAGATGTGAATCTTCTGTGCATAAGGAGGATTGGGCTAGCCGCGAAGATTCGCGGGTTGGAATATATTTTGTGAATCAGAAGTACAATAGTGAAGTGGAGCTAAGTGGACGTGTTGGGAACTTAGTTAGGATGCATTGTACCCCACCGCATGCCTACGGAGGCACCTCAACCCTAAGGTATTCTTTTTACCTTAGAGTCATAGTGTGAGGTCTCATCCAGACCAAGACCACAGACTATCCACGAAGCTTGGTTACTTATATCCATATCTAATAAACATAATAAAAATGTGATTCTTTGTGAGATCTGGTTACCTAGTTTCTTTCTCTTTTGCACACATTTAAATTATATCCTTCTTGTTGTTGTATAGTTTTATCTAATTCGTATTGGACAACTTTGCTCATAACGTACCTACGTGTGGATCCGCAGGTTCGCAGCAGTAGCAACTTTATAGTCACCACTTTTGTGCAGCTTCACGACTACTTGTGGAATAGTTGGTAGTAGTTTTTTTACGGCCTTCTTTACTTGTAGTTTCTCTTTGAGAGACATGGCATGTAATGTATAATTGTGGACATATATATTTATGCTTACATGTAATTTTTGTGGAAATGGAAATGGATAATAGGTTGTAATGGAATTGATGAATGGAAATACACGTGCTTGTGAACAGGTTGAATGCAATGAAAAAAAATATATTTCCTTTGCATGTTGCTTTTTCTCCTGCTTTTGTGAATATCAAATATTCAAATGTGGAATTATGTGCGTGGATTAGTTTGTCGAGTACCCGGATCCTAGGGGTGTCACAGTACCTTCCTACGTGAGGAGAGAAAATAGATGTTGCTTCAAGAGCAACTTGTTGGTCAGAGACTTTGTCATATATAGATTTTTGAGTCTCAACCACAGACTAGCCACAAAATCCTCATCAGCAAACTCCATTACAATCTCGTCCACCAAACATAGCATGCTCGCTATGTGCACCATCTCTTCCTTAACCATCAATTGAAACAGCTCGAATGCCTTCGCCCGCTCTTGAACTAACAGTACCCGAATGAACTGGTGCTACAGAAGGGTGCACATCTTGATCTGCCATAGACTGAATACAATCTTCCTTGTGAACTTCCCGATCTTCAGATTACGCAACACCATCTTGTTGCATGGTCCTAATGGAACCCGAAGCTCTGATACCAGTTTGTTGTAAATCATGAAAGCAAACACACACATACATGATCAAACAAGCAAGATGCAAATACATATATTTACAAGGTTCACCCGTAACTGGACTACGTCATTGGGTGGTGACGATTGATTTTAACTTTGTGGAGAAATAAAGAATACAAAGAATACCGAGAAGATACATAGATGAGATGAGGATCATGGGTTATAGTAAATGGTGAGCTCAAGGTCCTTTTATACTGCAACAGAAGAATACCAATTGTATTCAGCAATCCATCCTAATAACATTCAGTTAATCGGTATTTAGGAGGCGGATCAGATATCTCAGCAATCCAGACCAACAACTCTCAGCCAATCAGGATTCAAGAGGTGGATCAGACATTTCAGCAATCCAGCCAAATAACTCTCAACTAATCAGAATTCTGGAGGCAGATCAGACATCTCAGCAATCCCAATAACCCATAACCAATCAGAATTCTGGAGGCGGATCAAACATCTCAACAACACAGCCCAACATCTCTCAGCCAATCGAAAGGCAAGGCATAGATCAGTCACGTCAACAATCCATGCCAACAAATAATTAGGATTCAAATCATATTAACATGATAAACAAGAAAAAATACCTCATTGATCTAGCATTAAATTTTTCTGATCTGCTTGAGCATAAGCATGACATCAAAAGCTCATAACGTGGGATAACTAAGAGGATTACCAAAACCTACCGCTTTATATGTTTGGCTATCCATGGGACCTATTTATCAAGTATGTTGTTTTTGAGACTACTCCAACTCCCATCTAAAATTATTTGCATGATCGAAAATGCATGATGCTCTCTCGATAATCATTTTGTTAGATAATCATTTTGTTTGTTTAACAATGACGTTCTATTGTAATATGTATTGTATTGCTCTAGGTCGTGCTTCTTTTGTGCAAAACTCACTGAACTCTTCAAAGTAGAAATCAAGTGCATTATATGTTGATGTCTTGGCATACATATACGATAGCTTCTCAATCATCATCTATCATTGCTTAAAGTGTGTGTTGTAACTTCGTCATGATCTTACTCTAACAATCACAAGTGAAGGTCAATATGTCCATTGCATCTCCCTTCGATTAAACTTGAGTGGGATTGGATAAGTCAGAATGCACATAGTCTAATAATGTCCTCGACAAGTGCTCATCCATGCCAAAACTCTGTCATGATTGCTTTCCTAAAATAAGATGTTTGTAGAAATCAAGAATCCCAAATTTTTGGTCACCTAGGAGTTCCCTTCTTCGCAGTGCTAAAAGTCTTCTCTCCCTCATGAAATCTAGCTTGTGGTGCCATAACCCTTTTACTTTTAAGGCGATGCCTCCGTTATTAGTGTAGATGAGGCCATGACAATGTGCCCTACATTAACATACAGAATTTCAAACCTCCTTCCATTCATCATGGTCTTCATGTTTTTTGTGGTTGTGATGAGATCTCCTTTCAACGATGAACTGACATCCTTTGGACTCCAACATGCTAAGAGAAATGACATTCTTCTTCAAATTTAAAACATGCTTGACAAAATCAATGTGAAAATGGCATCCATTAATAAAAAGGGATGCTGATCTCTCAAATAATTAGTGAGAATAACCAATTCTACAACAGATGTCCTCGACATGGAATAGGCATAAATGAAACATTGAAAAAAAGAATCTTTCAAAAAAATCTCAACTAAACTAATATTATCAACTAATTTATTTGATTCAATTCTACCATGTAATCCTTTAAAAGGTATTTTGAGTGAGTTATTTCAGTTTCATGGGTTTTTTTCCTTTGACTCGAAATTCTAAAAATTACTAAAAAAGCCCATGAATCACTCTCGTTTGGGCATAATGTGGAACTTGCAATTTGAGTTGATGACCCCAGTCATTTTTTCTTGCATGCGGAGAAGATCGTCACAAAATTGTGATTTTACATTTTTAACCTCAATGCATTAGACTACGACAAATTCTGAATGTGCCTTATTATTTCTATAATGCATCTTCTTCATCTAGCATAGTATCATGTTGTAATGGACTTATTGTAGTATGTACAAGTTTTGTTTAAGAATAGAATCGAGTTCATAAAAAGTGTCTCCACCTATTCATTTGAGGTAGTCGTCTTTGTGCATTTTCGTTGCCCATATCAATCTCATGTTGGTCATACACAAACGTTTTGTTGAAGTGTCTAAGAGGGCAATAGAAAGCATAAGAGCAATAGGGCATGGTCCTCATCCTCGATGTCAACTCCATGTACTTCAAATCCATGATATTATAAATGCCGAAGACTTCTCCCACTATAAGCAGGGTCGGCTACATAGATTATTACTCAAATCTATGTTGAAAGATTCGATTATTTTTCATATTGCTTGTCGACTACCTAATGCAACTAGACCTGGCCAAAGTGCGGGCCGGGCCGGCCCATGGGCCGGGCCGAGCGGGTCGAGGTTCTAAAATCCCATGTCCAAGGCCCGGCCCGGCCCGGTCCATGGGCCATACTTCAAGGCCCAAGCCCGGCCCAGGTCTGGGCCGGGCCGGCCCATGGGCTGAATGTAATGTATATTTTTATTAATTTTTTAATCAAATTTATGGAGATAATTAAATTTTTTTAGCATCATCTAATCTTTCTAAATCCAAATAACCATAATATGAGTTACTTTGCATCTAAAATATAAAATAAGATGTAATATTGATAACGTAAAAACAAAAACTTGAAGTATATTATAATAAATGTATCTAAAATATAATTTTTAAACCTATATTTTTATATGTGCGGGCCGGGCCGGGCCGGGTTCTATGGCACATGTCCACGACCCGCCCAGTTGACGGGCGGGCCAAAGAGCGGGCCGGGCCGGGCCGGCCCATTCCTAAAATCTCTTGGCCCAAGCCCGACCCATGAGCGGGCTGGGCGGGCTGGGCGGGCGGGCCCCCGGCCCATTGGCCAGGTCTAAATGCAACCCCCACAATGGGGGATTCGAACTTTGGTCTTTTGAGCGGTAAGCACTCTGCACTACCACTAAACCATCTAAGTGGGCAAAAATCCATGATAATATACATAAAAATATCAGAAGGAGACGTGATTGTCACACGTGTCCATCCAATGGATTCTTATTGTGTAGTTGATTAGCAAGGTTGTTTCCCATAAAATTATGCCTCTATGGCCCACTACCATCTTCTCATGTGCAGTTTCTTAAGGAGCCTCTTTGACATACATATACATTTTCACGAAGTTATAAAGGATCATTGATAACGATTTGTCATAAAAGAATCTAGTACGTCTTTATCTACAATCCATCAAAGTTAGTATTTCAACTCAACCTTTCGATCTTAAACTGTGTGGTCATTTAGCATTTTCTCCGACCATGAATATGAAACCAATATGTTAAGGTAGCAACCTATGCGAAGAATTGATCAATGAAACAATCATTACGAGATAAAGACTTCGTATGAGAAACACTTCCTAAGTAGAAGAAAAAAACCACGAATAACTTGCACACAAACGCACATATCTTTAAGAAGATATTTGTCTAAAAACCATTAAAGGAAGCGCCAATCAAAAATCCGTCAAAAGTTGGATCAAATTTTGTTACTCAATTATTCTAGTATGGCTTAATACAAATGAAATGTTTTAATGAAAAAAATTAATATCATTCATAAAAAAATAAGCAAATTCAATGATCCCAGGGGTTTTGTAGGGTTCATTTGGTTACGAGTTATCTCATAGTAACTCGGTTTGCCCTCCTCCATTCCCGGATTGAAATTCCATCACAAATCAACGTGACATCACATCATATTACGTACTCCAACCCTCATAACCATCTAAACAACTACTATTCATAAGAGGTTACCCCAACCCACCCCATCCCAGTAACCAAACAAACTCGTATGCCATGTTCAGTTGGGGGTTAACCTCCCCCTCCCCCCTCCCCGAGGGGTTTCCCACAAAACCCACTATTTCTCTCACCTGTGGAGCCCACTCCTTCTCTCTTTTTTTATACGTTAAATCATTTCGCTCTCATCAATTCCATCAAAAAATAATATATTATATCATTATATCATCTAAAAATTATAAACTACTCAACTTCTGCTCACTTTTCCAAACTTCAATACAATCACATCACAATAACTACTCACTTTTCCAAACATCAATACACTCACATCACAACAAACTCTCCAACCCCTAACCCTCTGTCCAAACACAAACACAAAAATAGTTTACCCTCTCTAGTTTAACCCGGTAACCAAAAGCACCTGTAGTGTTTTAAGGGTGTTACAAGCTAAATCAACTTTGTGTGGAGATAGATTCTCCACAAGCGTAAAATCAAGAAAATTAATCTATGATTTAGAATCCAAGAATGATATTTTCCGGTCAATGTCCTAGTGGATAAATCTATTTGTGCCTTTTTCTGTCAGCTTGAGCAATCGACATGACATATTTGCTTACATTTCAGTGTAGGTCATAACTTAACAAATAGCCCTCTCTCTAATTGTTTGTCATCTGGAGCAGCTAGATTGACCATCAATCAAAAAAGCATCCAAGAGATATATTATGGATGCCAAAATAAATCAAGAAATGATCTAATATGTTCTTTCTCCACTACAAGAAAAATCAGATTTTACCACTACAAATGTGGTAGAAATGTAGTGGTAAAATAGTAGCAATGTGGACGCAACAAGGATTTACGATCACATGCGGTAGTAAAATGTGTAGTCGTACCGGACTAGTCACAAATATACTGCAACTACGATGTCGTCGTTTCAATAGTCGCAATTGTAGTCGCATATAGTCGGGTCATAGTCGCACTCGAGTTACCTTATCATGGAGGATTTGCGACCGCATACAGACTACAGGGCCACCATGTTGACACTACCGAGAAGTTGAATCAAGGACCACTTGGGGATTGTCTTACTACCATGTAGCGACTATAGTCATACCATTGTAGCAGTAAAGTAGTAGCTTTGTAGTCGCATTTCTTTGCAGAAGTCATACTTAGATAATCGTCTCGATGTTCTCCTCTTCCATCAAGAAGAGACTTTAAGGTGAGGATTAGGAGGTGTAGCTTCCCTAGCATGAGATAGTCGCGATCGTGTATGATATTCTCGTATAGGATGGTAGTTATCCATCTGCGTTGTGACATAACCTGGGTTGATTCAGATCATGTTGGACTGATCATAATCATGTCCTTAATCAAATAGCAATCATCTAACGAATCATTCAAATCCTAAACAAGTGAACTAACCCCACGTACACATTGGTTAGACTAATGTATAATAGTTCATATATATAAATACGAAAGATATATGACAATACATGAGAATAAATTTGTTGAAGCTTAATTAACCTAGAAAGATAAATCAACTCATAGTTATCTTATTATCATAAGCAGACTGCATACTTTTTCCTAAAATACTGCTTTACTTGGATCACAATAAAAAAAACAGAGCCTTTAAACTATAACCAAATCTAAAAAAACAAGAACAACCATTAAAAAAAGATGACATTTCGACATGTTTCAATACCTTGACCGAGCTTGAACTTGAAGGGCGTCCCACTATCCCTATTGGAATCGAACTCGTCCCGTCAAGGAGCGTCCCCGTTAATGCATTGCAACCCAAAACAAGAAAATATGAGGAAAGTCGTAAACTGACGCAAACTTTACAGATCAAAGGTGCGGAAGAACACAAATGGGAGGCAGACCTTCAACCTCGTCCCCTACCTCGAGGGACTCCCAGCCCTGGCCCAGGGGAAGGCGGCGACGTCTTGGAGACGAGAAGGTGGTGGAGAGAGGGAGGCGACGAGGAGGTGGTGGAGAGGCGGCGGTAGCTTGGAAACGAAGGAAAGGAGGCGATGGAGAGGAAGCACGATCGAGATGGTTTGAGAGGGATTGTGACAAGAAAAAACTAGGGTTTAGATTGGTGGGGCCCGCATAAAATTTTCCAAATTTTACAACCACATTGCGACCACAATGTGGTCGCAATATAGACTTAATTATTTGCGACTAGGTTGTGGTAGTCGTGTAGCCGCAAAATAGTCGTTATAATGATTGCGACTGCATTCCCACCAGGTGTTAGTCGCAAGAGTCTAGTCGCAAGAACTGCATTTTCCTGTAGTGCTCCTAGGGAGCGTTCGATTCGAGAATAAGCAGGAATAAGGATGTGGAATGAGGAGAATAGCAGTCTATTCTCTGTTCGCCTGGAAAGATAGGAATAAGGAGAATAGGGTGGAATAAGAGTAGCTAAGGTTGAATAAAGATATGAATAAGGTGAAATAATGAGATGTGGGTGTGAATAGTTGTATTATTGTGAATCGCACTGGACGGGGTATTGGTCCCTTATTCCAATTTTATTCTTCAAACGATTATGGCCTTAGGAATTTTTTCCCTTCGGAAACCAACAAGCTCTCGAATAGCAGTTATTATTTGCCCTTTGGAAGATTATTTGTTACCAAGAAATCTATGAGAGAAAGATAAAGATATAATCAAGCCAAAATTTAGGATACAAAGGGAATGAATGTGGTGGTATAGTAAAAAATAGCAAAATTAAAAAAATATTAAGTTCTTTGGGTAACTCCACCATTTGTGATTAGTATCCCAATAAGCCCTACTACATCTCTCTCAAGATGAATGAAGCAAGTGGTTGTGTCTTTACAAATGTGTAGTTTCAAATTTCAAGATAAATGAGTGCATGGGAGATGATGAACAAGGAAAGTCATATACAACATAATTGCATACTCTCCATCGTCTCAAAATGATGTTTATTGGGAACTGGGCATAGACGACTAACTTGGTGAATATATATTTTTATCAAAAGGGCTAGGAGTGCTAATTAAATCGAATACCTTCGAATCTACCATGATTCTTTTTCAATTCATTATAAAAGTTTCAAATCCGAACTCGAATTGAATTTTAAACGAATCTGCTAACTTAAATTCAGATTCAATTCATTTTGAGTTTCGAATATTCAAATTCGATTTATTTTATTTCGAATTTGAAATGTGAATGATTGTTTTAGAGCTTATAAAACTAATACTAAATGAAGAATAATATAATATAAATGTTTTTTTGTATAATTCTAATTTTGAATATATATCACTGAGATAAGTTACAAAAAACTATATAATCAAGGAAAATATTAAACCAATACAATACAATGAAAAAAGTACCTAACTTTTACAATTATTATATATTTTTTACAATCTAAATATACCTTTTTCTATGATAATTAATATATAAATACAATATAATTATATGAGGCTATCAAAGTATTAAAACATCATTGACGAAAAAGTTGAACATGTTATAATTGACATTTCATGTTAAAGAAATACGTGATCAAACTTCTATAGAAATTTGATAGAAATTAACATTATTATTAAAATAACGAGAAAGTAAACACTAACGTAGCAATATAAAACCTCTTCATTAAGCGTGAAGATCTTCATCATATACTTGTAGGCTCCTGATTGTATTAAGTGGATACAAGGACTTATATATATATATATATATATATATATATATATATATATGAGAAAAGGGATCCTACACCCGGGGGTGTAGGTAATTACCTACACCCGACTCTTTTTTTCAATATTTTTTGATTATTTTGAAATAAAACCTTTAAGGAATTAGATCACTATATATCACCATGGTGTCATTCCAAAATCAACTTAATTCAATACTTCTGTCATCTCCATCAAGACAACCGAATTTTAACGGTCTCAAAATTGCTGAAATTGACCCATTCTAGATGAACGTGTTAGGAATGTTTGTTTTTCATGAAACTTGAAACACATATTCTCCTCAATATATTAAGAAAATCCCCCCCTAAGGTTTCCTTCAAAAAATCCAAAATTAATGAGAAAAAGGTCGGGTGTAGGTAATTACCTACACCCCTGGGTATAGGCTCCCAGCTCCCGATATATATATATATATATATATATATATATAGCAAGTGACATGTCAAGGTTTATAGGTAGAGTGAGTAAGCTTTAACATATACATGCAATGTCAATAAGTCCAGGAAGAATGATAGCGACATACACATGAACATTTCACTTCTGGATCGCATGCAAGAATCATGAGAATACAATAACGAGCAAGACATGATCAAACTTCTATTGAATGTTGATATAAATTAACAATATTATTTAAAATAATGAGAATGCTAAAAAATAATATAGCAATATAAAACCTCTTCATTGAGCATGAAAATCTTCATCATCGAAAAACTAAGCCATAAAATGAAATATACATAATTTTTGGTGTACAAAGGAACAACTTCCTTCATCATGAGAATCACTTGTATATTACTCACGTGATGACAAATGTTATCTTGACAATGATAATCACCGTGGATTGTCATGCATAGAAAATCAAAACAAAAAAGTAGATGAAAGATATCTAGATAAATTCTGAGCTACGACAATGTTGAGAAACTCCAAGTAGCAAAATCATCATTTTCATATGTTAGGAGAAAGGCTACCATAATCTAGCATGGGATTTTATAACATTTAGTAGACAATGAAAAAGAGAATAGAAAAGGCAGTGCAAGGAATATGGTAAATGTATAGGTGAGGAATTAGAATAACAATCTTAAATATTTGATCTTTCCTAATAGATTTTATGACATATATATTTTAATCTTTTTATATTCAATAATTAGTCTTTAACTAATATGATTATACTTGCATATATATATATATGTATATGTATGTATACACACATACATATATATTAAATTAGGATGACTTAGAGTGCTTCAATTTTCTTAATGCCTCAAAATTTCTGAATAACATGCTAAGATTGATTATTACTTATTCAAAGTAACTCATATTTGAGTTATTGTTATTAGGCTAAAATAAGAAGTAAAGGCAAGAACTTAGATGTTTTGTATAACCGATGAACGAAGGACACAGATCTTTGACTCATGACATATTTCGGAGTCAAACCACTTGAACTTAGTTATAAAGGAGAAAGGAAAGAGATTGAATCTCATTAATGATGCATGATGTTGCATATACATGTCATGCATTGAAAAGTCACGTCAGTGTATTGTGGGATTATGGAAATCATAACGGTGAAGTCTGGACATGATATCGAGCCTAGATATGATTATAAACATAAAAGTAACCGCTTAATAATTGTAGTAAGTTGATTTTGGAGTACTCTTAGATGCTTGTACATGTTATGCTTAGAGATATAATGCAAATGCTAAATCTTTCAATGTAAATTGAACATCGTAATAGAAATAATATTTTGTTCTCTGCATCTATTTACTTACAAATGAATTCGAATAAATGCATGTCAATCTTTTGATGTAACTATGCTATAATTCCTTGCTCAAAAATACTTGGAAAGGATCCTAATATACCTAAAGTGGGGATGTTACATGTATGTGTGCAAATATGTATGTATTACATACATTTATATATGTATGTACTATTTATATGAATATAAATATATGTATGTAGTGTGTATATATGTATGTACTATGTATACATATATGTCTGTAAATAAATACTGAATCGAATCAAATTTTTATCGAATGAATTCAGGTTAATTCAGATTCAATTCATTTGGGAATCGAAACCACAAGTTAAATTCAAATTCAGTTCATTTGATTTCGAATCGAACTTTTTTTGAATTTTTAGAACGAATCCTAATCGAATTCGAATGATTCAGTTCAATTAGCAGCCTTCAAAAGGGCATTTGCACACAAAAAATGATGAGCTGGTTCTCATTGTTTTATAGAGATAGCATTTGTTTATTGATATATTATGCCTCTCATGTAACAAATCTTGATCTTCAAGCTTGTTTCTAAATATATATTGCATAAAAAAGGATAGTGTTGGATAGTGATTCAAGGTTATTGATGTACTTATTTTTTTGAGGAGTCTACTTGATGCCACAATTTTATGCTATCCTTTTTTTTCAATTCACTAACAAGTAATTTTGGACTCTTAGTTTATCCAAGCCTTACTTCAATATATCCTTTTTATTACTAAAGAAAGGCCACATGTCAAGAAACTCCTATGTTAAGCTAGGATTGTAATTTATATTAGGTATATTTACATCCATAACCTTGAATAGTTTTGTTGACTTTGGAAGAACAACTCACATTGTGATTTGAGAATTTGATGATAAATTAAGTTTGTACTTACCCTCTCTAAAAAACAAATCCGCTGAGCTGCTCAACAAAAAAATTCTCTATTCCTGTGTCCGTCTGTCGACTATTATAATAAATAGCACCTTGCATTACGTACATATCCCTCGATAAATGCGAATTACACCCATGACCCTGAATAATGCTTTACTCTTACATGACAGGGCATGTGTTTACTTCCATTTCTTCTCCGTTAACTTTGACGGAAAGCATTTAAATATTGACAAATTTACCCTTTAAAATATATCATATTTATAAACAACTCCATTGGACCTACTGCATTCTAGCCCCCACCTCCTTCCCCCGGCTTCTCTCATTAGCATCTTCCCTTGCCCACCACCATCCCTTTGCCATCAATCTCTAGTCAGCATCTCCATTTTCCCATATCCCTCCGCCGCACCTTCTTCCCTTCTGGAGTTATCAAGGATGTAATGATCATAGATCAAGAGCTTCCTCAGCTTGGTCCATCTTCCGGTACCCATCTCAGATCACATATCAAGGGGTTGTGGGTGGAGGAAGTAGAAGGCGGTTGGAGGAGGAAGTGGGGAGAGTTTACTCGTGGAGGAAGGGGGGTGGGAGGGAGGAGGAAGGGGGGTGGGAGGGAGGAGGAAGGGGGAGGGTGGGGTGTTATTTTCTTTTTCTTTTTGCTTTTGACTTAACCATTGGATCAAGGATAGATTATATTAACTCAATGGTGCGGTTGAATCAATGGACTAAACTAACGGAGGGTTATGGATGTATCACGAAGTACTTATTCGGATCTCATAGTGTAACTCACATTTACCAAGGAGTATGTGCATAAATACAAAATTATTCATAGTTATTAGTGTAAATATCCTTTTATACTATCCAACCAAAGCGATGGTTTCTTTTTGGAGATAAGGTGTCTTGAAAAGGCCTCTCTTAAAACTTCTAACGTGTTTTCAAGGCCTGCCAAACCTCAGAATCTCTTCTATAATTGTGCCACATTTTTATGGATTGGTTTACTCCTCTAATAAGAGAGGTATGAATGATCTATTGGGTTGTTACCTTCCGTCCTTCTAGAATATATGGCATTATCGAAGTTTTTAAGATCAATAATGCTCCAACAATCATTTTCTTTTGACCTACATATTTTCTTCCAAGCTACGATAATTCTTTCTTTTGATATTTGTGTTGTCATGTTAAAAAAAACATCTTCTTATTTTTTTCATTATTTTTTTAAATACTTCCCCATGTTTATAGGTGGTGGAATGTGGTTTGCTAATGGTATAAGGCTAGTGTTCAAGAGTATTGCCCATGAAAGTGAGAGCATGCATGCTTTCCAACTTCCAAATCTTGAGGTAACTTCATCAATAAGAGGTTGCCCATTATTAGCCATAAGTGCTTTTGGGACAAGTGAAAGGCCAAGATAATTCAAAGGAAATTTCCCTATATGCAAATCAAACCAAGCCCCCCCTCCCCCCCCCCCTCGTGTTGCTCCTGTTGGCCGAGATTTATACAATACATCGAAGACTTTGAAAAGTTTACCTCAAGAACTGATACTAGTCAGAATATGTTAAGTGTGGTGGCCCGATTTTTCATCGAGTCTTCATCACAGAGAATGGTGATAAGAAGATCATTCACAAATTGAACATTTACAATATCCACATCAAGACCATGTAGAAAAAAGATAATGGAGATAAGAACCTTGATGACCAAGTTTTTTAGCACCATATCAAGAGTGTTTATGATGTTTATGGACACGATAGGCGAGATTGGATCCCTTGTCTCACCCTCCTTCCAATTTTAAAGGATCCCAACGAGCTTCTCTTTATCTTGAGTGAAATAGCTCCTACTACTTTATTAGCTTGAGTTGACTCCAGATTGGATTGATACGCTCACGAACCCCCCCAACCAGAGACCACATCGATAATTCTTTAAATGGCAATCATCAATCCCATGAACTTGTTGGGACATCTAGAGGCTGATAATACTCTAAGAATTATACCTCATCTTAGAGTGTAGAATCTAATAATCTATAGAGAATAAGGTCTTTTTTCGTTGTCGAATCCAAAGTCCGAGTATTTGCGAGATTATCCGTAGATCGTCCGGTGTCTTCTATGTTTTAAGACACCACCTTGAGTTGGTGGGATGAGACTTTGTAGGTTGATTGTCCAGCTATCCTCTAGAACTTTGGAGATTATCTGAAGTGGCATGTTGATAAGAGTAATAAATTTGAAAATTTCAACATTATCATGATTCCAAGATTTGTAGACAAGGGAGATGATGGAGTTGTATACATGTCTACGATTTTCCCACTCAAAATCGTTCATGCTTAGGTAGTCTAGCAAGGTCTTGAAATCATTTTGGATAGTAGTCCACAAAGCTGGGATTTCGATGTTAAACCCATCGCAGCCATGTGCTTTGAGATGTTTAAATTAATTGATGGGAGTGACAAAGGAAAGACTAGATAAAGTGGATCCGCGGGTTCATCGAGTAGATTATTCCCTATGTTAGACCATTGATGTTCAACTCTCTCTTCATCTACAAATAGAATTTGATAGAAATTCAATGCAACCATGGAGTTATGCTTCTAGTTATTGCGGTATCGGTTTGAAAAAGTCCATTTATTTTGGATGGATTTGGTTTGAGACTTACTACTCATAGGAGTACAGGATCTTATTTGGAAAATCCAACCCGAACGTGAACTCACCCAAAATATACACGCAAATGCGTGCGTGCACACGCACACAGAGTTTGTATGTCAATAACGATCCAGATTCCAAACAACATGATTAACCATAAGCAACTGCAGAGAACGCAGGATCTATGTGGAAAAGCCCTACTAATGAAGAGAAGTTCCACTCTCTTTGAACATGTCAGTATTTCAAAATCCGAACTTACATTCTACAACCAAGCCTTTGTTTAAATTTTCAATTTTTTATCACCTAAATTAAAATAAAAAACAGATATTTTTTAGATCTCACTTCCAAATATTGACCAAAAATTACAAAAAGTTTCTATAAACAAGAAGTGTAATAAATATAATCTATCATTCTTTCCCTTTCTCTTCCAAGCTTATCTTGAGCTTATCTAGAGCGACTTTCGCAGCGCGATTGTGGGCAATCTCCTTCTTGCCCTTGTACGTGGCGCTTCCGATCTCGTTCCCATCTATCAAAACAGTTATCTCGGTGTTCTGGAGCCATGTATCCTTGAATTCTATCATCATCTTCCTTTCTTGGCACAACTCGTACAACCGACTGACCGGATGTCTTCCTAAAGTCTCCATCTTGACCAAAGGCTGTGCCAATCGTTTGAACACCTGCATTAAGAACTGAAAGCAATTACAAAAAGAAACTGATTCGTGAACCTCATTGATGTTTAAGTCAAAGAACTACGATTATGTACCGTCCAAACGATCTCTAGATTGCTCTTGCTATCCAAACAAACCGCTCCGATCAACGAATCCACGATATCCGCCAAAACTTTAGGTGTGTCGACGAGCCCGTTTGAATGTATCGGATATAGGGCCACATCCTCCTCAAATTGTTGAATCTATGGAATAATCGCAAGAAAAATAACTGTTCTTAGTAGTTTTATTTAAAAATGGTTATGCCTAGTATGGTGTTCCAAAGATAATGTAAACTTGAATTGATAAGAGTAATTCCAATCATAATATGCTTGTTATGCCAACATGCACAAATACAAAGAAATATTTCAAAATGACGACCACAGCACCAATGAATGGAATCACATTTACCTATGTGGATAAGTCACGTCACTTGCAAGTTTTCAACAACTTAGAGCCCATTTGGTAGGAGAATAAGAAGGAATAAAAATAGAAAATATGGGGAATAAGGGTCTATTTTCCGTTCGACTGGAGGATAAGAATAAGGAAAATAAGGGAAAATAAAGGTATGTAAGGTGGGATAAAGATAGGGATAAGAGTGAAATAAGATGGAATAATGGGAAATAATCGTACCACTGGGAACCGTATCGGGAGGAGAATTAGCTTCTTATTACAGGGCCTATTCTCCAACCAAACAGGACCTTAGACTTGAGAAGAATGGATAGATAACGATCCCTTTTTGGATGAATGCCGACTTTTCAAATGCCGACAAAATTTAAAAATTAAATGTTTGGCCTATTTAAATATGCTAAGCATTTAAACGGATTATTCATTGTTGTACTTTTTGCAAACACAGATCGAGGGAACTTCCGTTGATGGTTATGTTTTCATGATTCCGTCAAACGTAAGCAATTTGATCAAAAGATACACATCTTATCATAGATTTATTTCCGCGAACTTCCAGGTTTTAAATACAGACATGATCTTGTCAGAGATGTTCTATTTGATATACTCAGACATGCAGGTGTTGCTTCAAAAAAAGAAGCACCGGTGAATTTCTTAACTGATCCACAAGAGGGGAGATCGACACTTAGACCGGCAGATGTTTTGATATTTGGTTGGGTTGGAGGAAAGCATGCATGTGTTGATTTGACTGGAGTGTCTCCTTTGGTGGGGCCAATAAAGAGTGATTTTGTTGCGGGATGCGCTGCACAAAAAGCTGCCTTAGCTAAAGTGGCTAAGCATGAGAAGGCCTGCATTGACAATCAACACATATTCATCCCCTTTGGTTTGATACATTTGGGTTTTTGGCAAGTGAAGCAGTGGAGTTCCTTAAGAGGATTCAAAAAATCATGCATAGCAATGTTATGGTTCCTAAGTCTATGAATGTTGTATTTCGAAGAATTGGATTTGCCATTCAAAAGGGATTGGCGGCGCAGCTTGTTGCCCGTCTCCCATCAATTCTTATGTAACTTCATTGATGAACAAATTAAGAAAAAAAATTTATTTCCATTTATTTCATTACAACAAGCACAGGTGCAAGAAATCTGATTTATATTAATGTGAAAACACCAAACAAGAAGCATATGATCAATGAAAAAAACGTTTTCTTTTCGTTCGTTTCCATCAAATTTCTTTCTGATCGTGGAAATCAAATCCTCAAAGCACAGAAGCGTCCTAAATTTACAAAGTGTACGGATCAAATACACAAAAAAAGACGATGATTGTGATACGTTCAGTCCGTCAAAATACTCAAATAAACGGAACCGCTTATCCTTTTCTTCATTTTTGTAAATTAAAATTAATAAAGTGATAGGTTAGGGCATGAGCCCGAACCTGGGATTGGAGGAGCGGATTGCGATGACGGATGTGGAGGTGGAGGCCTCTTTGGACGGCGACGCGGGCGAGCTTCTCGGTGTCGACGTTGGCGGCGCGGAGGAGGGTAAGGGTGCCGGAGGAAGGTCGTGGTACTCGTAGAAGAGCTTGCGGGCCATGAGGCAGTTGATGACGGCATCGCCAACCAACTCCAACCTCTCGTACGTGGGATTGGGGGCGTCCCCGTAGTTGAAAATGTAATTTATAATTAACCATGAAGTATTATTGTAATGGGGTAGTATAAATGGGCCTACAATCTTCCACCATATGAAAAGATGTGGGCATATATCTTCCACTAACATAAGAAGCTTCATGAAAATATGCACTTGGAAGAATATTCTAGAAAAGAGAGAGGTGGAGAAAATATCTAGATACGTCTCCACATGCCACCAAAATATCTAAATATTTTCTTTTAAAAGATAAGCATGGAAGATGATTCTAGATTCCTCTTCCAAAATATCTCCACCCTCTTGGTGGATTATAAATACCCCTAAGAGGTCCCCATTTCACACAACAAAAGAAGAAGTTCTCCACCAACACAAGAGTTTCTCAAGTATCCTCCTCCTTACAAGTATTGTAAGTCTTTCTTCTTTTATTTAAGCATTATAAGTCCTCCTCTTGTAAAGTGCAAAACTTGTATGCAAGTTTAAATTTTAATGAAAAGAAGTTCTTGAGTTCTTATCTAACTTGTGCGTTGATCCATATTCTCTCCCTCTAATTTACTTTTTATACACCACCAATCTTTCGTTGCTCCTACAAGTTTGATATCAGAGCCATAACTATCCTTATATCCTTGTTGAAGTCTTTTCATTGTTTTTCAACACCATGACATCCACCTCCAACATACCTTTATTCAACTATATTTAAAGCTACATTCCTATATTTGATGGGGAAAGCTATGATTATTTGAGTCTTCAAATGAAGACCCTCTTCATCTTACAAGACTTGTGGGATCTTATCATATAAAGTTATGAAGAGGTTAAAGGTGCAGATACAGATGCAGATGCAATTGCTTCACTAAGTGAAGGAAAGAACAAAGAGTTCAAGGAGAACAAGAATAAAGATGCAAAGGCCATTCTTTTCATCCAGCAAGGAGTAAGTAAATCTATCTTTACTCGTATTTCTGAAACAACTACTTCTAAAGAAGCATGAGAGATTTTAAAGAAAGAATTTCAAGAATCCGCCAAGATAATTTCTATCAAGTTTCAATTTTTATACAAGGATTTTGATAATCTCTTAATTAAAGATTGCGAAAATATTCAAGGGTTCTTTTCAAGAGCTTCTATTATTATAAATCAAATTTGAAGTTATAAGATATTATTACAGATAAGAAGGTTGTTGAAAAGATATTGAGAAGCTTGCCTGCTAAATTTGATCATGTTGTTGCTGCTAAATTTGATCCATGTTGATGATCCAAGCGGTGATCTCCTGATCTCGACACACGAGATCCATCGTCTTCTTCACGAGCGAGACACACTGAAGGAGACAGAGATCCACGAGCAAACGATCGGGCAGCATAACGACGACGCTGCGGCTAGGGAGAACTTCTCTAGGGCATCCATGGTGGACGGCCACTTGAGAGGGAAAGAGAGAGTAGACGTGTAGAGAGAAATAGAGAGAGATACTTATGTTCTCTTATGTGTAAAAAAGAGCAATGGGGTGCCTCTCCTTTTATAATATTTTGAGATCCATGGATCTCAATCCATGGGCAATACAAATCCAATGGCTCTCATTGATTATGTTTCTTTTAATGGCTAAGAATTGTGTTGGTAAAAACCAACAACAATTAATTTAATTTAGATTAAATCTATATTGATAAGTCAATATAAATCAATCCCAAATTAAATCAATCAAGCATGGAGATTATGGAATGAAGATTGCCTCCTTCCATAATATTGGATTTGGTGGCAATCTCATGTAATCTCATTAGATCTCATGAGATTACATTATTGCATGGAAATCTCCAAGATTTACAACAACACTTGTTGAAAATTATTCTACAAAAATAATTGATAATTATTTTGTGAATATTGTAATCTTGCCATTGGAAAATTGTGAATCATATTCACAACCCAAAATAAAATGTGAATTGCATTTTCAATTAATCGTTCAATGTAAATCCAATTCACATCAACATTTAATTAACAAATATAAATTACAAATAGCTCTCTCTTATATATTATAAATCACATTTATGATATATATATGACTAATATGGATATTGTTATCCACATTATTCATATCCAAGATAATTAAATCACATTTAATTATCTTGGATCTCTATTCTCATGTGCTCAAACAATATAAATCATATTCACATTATTTACATCTTTGATCATCAAATCACATTTAATTATCTAAGATAGATCTCTTTATAATCATGATAATTAAATCACATTTAATTATCCATTTTCTCAATGCTTGGATACTCATATCAACAACGAAATTATCCATGAACTCTTTCAAGGATAATGCGCTTTCTCCGCGAATACTTGAAGATAAAGACATGACGATTATATTGTTCCATGTATAGTGACTTGGATATTGAGATCATATCTCAAATCCAGATCGCGGGCCTCCCATAGATGCTTGATTAATTCAAGACCGCAAATCCAATCTTCTCATTGCATCTGAATCACATTCAGATCAATGTCCAACAATTGGACCAAGATAAGATTACTTCTCTACTGAGAGGTGTCACTAAAATCCAGACCCGTTTCACCACTCCCTAAGAATGGAAGCGTCATGGTTATACAATCGTTTATGATCACATCACCCTCAGGTATTCCCAATACTTGTACATCCTGCATACTGAAAGACTCTGATTAAACCAGAAGTATTGGATCAACTTTATATTGTCTACTTCATGATTTTATTAGTAAGTTTCTCATTCGATCATTGGGATTCGGTATCGATCATATACTTTCCAAAAGCGTATATCATACCTAGGTCTTGATCATATACTTTCCAAAAATATATATCAAACCTACAAATTCAGTCAAGCTTCCAAAGCGAGACGACCGTGCGCATGGAATTTGATTCTTCCCAATATCTCATGAGTGAGCTCATGTCTTCCGGTTCAGTAACTGAACCTGTATGATCCTTTTGAGAGATCGTATTACTCATATGCCATTATATGCACACCAACGCGCCAGTGTATATACCTTGATTTCATCAACCTATTGGTCTGCCAAATGTACATACTAACATATAGTAACACATCTGTCTCCGGTCAGAGGATTCATGCTTGTATCGTGACAGCATACGATATAGGACTTTGGTTATCTGATGAATCCGTGATTCATCACTCTAAAAGTTGAAAATAGAGCTTTGTTCTCGAGTAATTAGAGGCATATTTTTACTTATATTGCATAATTAGCATTCATACGTGCAAGCATAATATCTGCATTTTAGCATTCATATTTGCATTAAATAAGAAGCCAATTTCACTTGTAAATATTCACCTGTATATTAACTAAAATACCCTATTTGTATATATTTTATACTAACTTCAAATACAATAAAATCAACTCCATATATTACTAACACTAATTAAAGAAAAATCTGAAAAAATACTAACTTACAAAATTGACCAATAAAATCCCAATCCAAGTTGAAGACCTTAGACCTTAAAACGTACATATCTCTCTCATACAACCTCCGACTTAGGTCTACTCACTTTTAAAGTAATATACATTCAGAGACCTTCGAAACAATACTAATTTTACTAAAATTGGAGCTCGTATGCAAAACTTGGGTTTTGGGCCCCTTTTTGTAAATTATACATAATGACTGTTTTACCCCTGTATTTTATCATTTTATTTTCTTCATTATTAAAAATCCAAAAAAATTAGATTAAGTTGTAAATATTCTTCTCATATTTTCTCTATTTTTATTTTGATTTTTCTCTTATTGAAAAATGACAAAAAATTGCAAAAGATAAAATGTGGTATTTTATACATATAAGGTACCACCCAAAAATACGTTTTTGTACAGATGATCTTGTTTGATTTTCGGCCCCTCACGAAAGTTGTAGATCTCGTCGAGACGAGCAACATTCATGTTGATCATTTTTTAATCTAACCGTTTCTATTATTTCTTTTTTATTTTTGTTTACATTTAGTTGTGAATTCTTCTTGGAGCGACATGTGGCCCTCCGGAAGCCGCCACATGTCAACTCCATAGATTTTGCACTTAATTAAATAAAATACCACATGGCCGCATCCGAGCACGCCAAGTGGAACCATCTCCTCCTCTCTACCCATTCCTTCCCACTCTCCCTTAACTTAAAGGAGAGGCCACCCTTCGACACCTCTCATCACATTCCATCTCCTCCACCTTCCCCATCTCTCCCACTCTCTCCATGGCCTCTCCAACCTCCAACTCCTCCTCTTTATAATCTCCTCTACCCCTCCATTCATACCCATCCGCCATCACTGTGAGGAGCTTGAGCCCCCTAGTCCATCTCGGTGACAGCGAGAGTTGGTGAGGTTGAGCGACGACAGCTCTCTGGCGAGATCCAAGGGATCAAGGTCCCTTGCCGCAGCTCAAGCGTGAGCTGCTTGAGCTCCGTCTCTGTCGCGGCGTCGAGCGAAGACCCGAGGTGCTTCTCTGTGCACCTCCTTCCCAGACATTCGTCCATCTACAGGTAACTTCTTCTTCCTTATTTTTTCTGCATCTCCTTTCTTCTTCATTCTCTCTCTCTTCAATTCTCCATCTTCCATCATCCAAATCGCAAAACTAATTGCACTTCCACGGATAAATCGTACGTTGCGAACGCAACGGTGATTTTTCTTGAATTTTTCGGTGAATTTTCGTCAATCGATTAATCACTTATTTACGCCCAACTAAACAAATGCATGAGGAACAAGGGAGGTGGTGAAACCTCTCGTTTCTTCTTCCTCTGCTCCTCTCCTCCAATGTCTCGCACGCCACCTTGCGTGCCTCGCCTCCACCGTGCCACCGTCGGCGTCGCTCCGCGCGCCGCGGCCAGCCGTCCCTGACCGCCAGCTCCCATCCTCTGCGCGAAGCTTGGAGGTCGCCTCCGGCTCCATTGCGCAGCTCGCACGACCGGCCTTTCCAATGCCGCGCCTCTACGTGTCATCCAACTCCGGCCGCCCCCACGTGGCCTGACACCCCCGCACAGCAGCGGCGCGGCGCCTCCTCCGCCCAGCGCCGCGCGCTACCCCACACGTCGCCGTCCGCCACGCGTCTCAAGCCAGCGCGCACCCCGGCACCTCCGCTCGCCGCCGCCTTCGCCACGGTGAAGCTCCTCCATCTCCATCCCATGTTCAAGTCCAAGAAACAAAGGAGGCAACATCGGAGAATAAAAATTGAGTATTTGTAAAGGGGACAAGTGCACCCCCTTACAAGTTCTCAAAGAAAGTTCAAGTTTTAGCTAATTGCATGTAAGTCCTTATTCTTCATTTGAGCTTATATTTATATTTTTATATTGCATTTATACCCCTGCATTTGCACGTTTATTTAATTGTCATTTTGTTGTCCATTTTTAATTCCAAAAATTGCATTGTATAGCATAACTCTTGTTCTATCATTTTAGCATTTATTTGTATTTTTCTGATTTGCAGAATATTTATGGAATTTAATTTGATGAAAAAGTGCAACATTTTGCCCATGTTTATTAATTAATTGATTATGTATTGTCTGCTTATCGAAAAATCTCTGAAAAATCAACATTGGTAGATCTAAGTCTATGCTACAACATATCCAAAAATCACACCATTTGCACGTATAGTTTGTCTTAGAAAAATCATTTAGTGAAAACCTTAATCGATTTTTAATTAATCAACCGTAAGTGTTTTAAGGAAATTCAAGTTGATTTGGATAGATCTTAACTAGGTCTATTTGGATTAATTTTGTTTCTCAGAAATATCATCGTTTGGTAATTATTAAAATTGATTTAGTAATTTTCACTAAAGTCTGCATATTTTATTATCCGTGCATCAGAAAATTCTAAAAAGTTAGAGTAGCTTAATTTCATCACATTTCATCATCTGGCCAAGTTTCATAATTTTTGGAATAAATTTGACCATCTTTCTAAATTAACATTTAATTTGGCCTGATTTTGCATGTGTATTGCATAAAAAACCGAAAAAGACCAAAAAAAAAATAATTCCCCGAAAATCACACACTTGGACTTTGCTTGAAATTCACCTAAGGAGACAGATGCCTCCCTGAGTTCGACCTTGGACTTCACCAAATAGAAAAATTTGCCGCTTGAAATTAACTCGAATCTAATTAAAGTGGTTTTTGATTAGCCCTCTCGTATCCGACTGCAATGAACGACGTCTACTTAATTTGGACATTAATCTGACCGAATTAACTAAGGGTGCAGGAGCGGTTATCAAAATGGCGACGTTGCCGGGGAGGCATGGCTTAGGTTAATTTGCAGTGAAACTCTAATTGTTTGATTTTCTATCCCCGGGTAGTCTGACCCCCGGTTTTCTTGTGAATATTTCTGTCTTTTAAATTTTTGCATTTTTGTGTCGTTCTTTATCTGACCTCAACTTGTTTTTGTGCGAGGGACACCGGAGTCGAAGACGCTTCGAGGAACACGCATTCTAATTTGTTTGAGTGATTTGAGAGAACTTGTAAATTTCATTTATTTCCACATTTTTCGCATCATTTCCAGCGGTCCCCGTTTCGGTTCTCGCGTGTGTAAAAATAGTGGAACTGTGTCCCCATGTGTTGTGTGGTTTGAATTGTAATTTAGACTTACACTAGCGGCAACCACTTTAGGGATTGCTTGTGCTCGTAATTTTTAGGACCACACATACACTTAAAAGACGCACCTAGACCACGGATCTAGTCAAATTGAACTTGTTCTTCACTCGTTAATAGAACTGCTTGTCTAGGAGCGGATTTTTATCGTCTGCATTTGCATATAATGTAAAATTTCAATACTGCTTTGCATCCTGCATACAAGCGAAGGGATCACTGTAAGTCTTCTCAACTCAGCATACACATCATCGTTTTTCGTGCATCGGCTTTTCTCGATTTCCCCCTCTGTTTTTCAAACATAAATTAAACGGAAATTGGGACTGCACGTTAGGCGTGCTGTGTGGTTGGACTAACAAGTGAGAACTTAACTTAAAACCGGGACTGCTAACAGTATTGACCAAAAAAATTGATAAAATTGAAAAAATTGTCCGCGGGAGACTAATCCCCGACCTTGTTTTCAGGCTGAGTGAGGGTACTTGAGTGTGTGTGAATACCTTAAGGCAGAGCCCAAATCTACGCCTTCCATATCATGGGCCCAACTGATCCTAGCAAATATCACGAGTTGGATACTTTTACCTCATTGACAAGTACCAAGTAGCCTCCGCCTGTTCGTGGGTAGATAGGGGTGAACCAACGGTATTCTACGACAAGGCCTAGCTTTGTCAGCCTCCGCCTGCTTGCAGGTAGATAGGGCACGTCTTTGAGTCCCCAACTCCGGATAGGAGTGAAGAAAGGGAGGATCGGCGGTATCTTAGGCGACAGGATAAACAGGGAAGACGCATCCGGCTCTGAGCCGACTTCCCTATATGCAGCGTAATCCTTGCTATCTTGCTTGAAAAATCACACTTAAAATTTACAAGATAAATTGGACTCGGTTTCGAGTCCTTCATTGTGTTGAGTGTGAACCCAGGGTCTTGGATTAACTTGTTTGCTTCAGGTAGGAGTAAAATCCTATCTTCTTCTCGCCACTTCAAGATGAATGACTGGGGGAATATCGATACATTATTTGTCAATCTTTCTCTGAGTCCCCCACGAAAATCATCTTCACAGGCTCAAGCGCACCTTGGACCACCCAGAACTCATGACCCTCTTGAGTTCTGGATCCCTCACACCCAGAGTGGTTACTCTCAAACCAACCCTTCCCTCTCCTCTGATCTTACCGAGGAAGACCATCACCTCGATAAGAATTCCTTCCCTGATTTATTCTCTAAACCAGATCATTTTCATTTCTCAGGACTAGAGGACAAGATGCCACCAAAAAATCCCCAGATGAGGAGAACACAGATGACCCACTTCAGCAAGTATTGGCTCGCCTCGCCCAAGACGAACAGCGGAATGCGGATTTCACAGCTAGAATGGGACAGATCATTACAACATGAGGTATTGACCGACCAATGATTGATGCCTACAACTCGGCGGAAAACGAGATACAGAATTGGTTGACACTAGCGGTTCCCGCCGAAGCATTTGAACTGAAGCCCCATTTCCTTAGCCTGCTACCGAAGTTCAATGGGAATATCAACGAAGAACCGTACACTTTCCTTCGATACTTCGAGCTGGTTTGCAACAATCTTAGCCTTCCCAATGTTGGCCAAGATTACATTAGATTGAAGGCCACCCCATTTGCCTTAGGAGATAAGGCAACACATTGGCTGAAAAACCTAGGAGTGATATGTACTACCTGGATGCAGTTCAAGGACCTCTTTTTGAAAAAGTTCTACCCCCTCAGTAGAACTAACCAAATGAGAACGAAGATCGCCAGCTTCTCCCAAGGACCCAATGAACCTTTCCATGATGTCTGGGATAGGTTCAATGACTTAGTACAGAAATGCCCCTGCCACGACATTTCTAAGGCGATCTTAGTCCATACCTTGTTCTGTGGTCTAACCCCGAAGATGCAGGGATTAGTAAGTGCCGCCTGTGGAGGAAGCTATCTGAACAAATATGAGAACGATGTATGGAAGATCCTGGAGCAGATGGCGGAGACCGGCAGGTCGCAGGCCACAAGGGCCTTTGCGTTGTCTCCCTCAATCCTATCCAATGAGACAACCCGAAGGAC
Organism: Ottelia alismoides; assembly: GCA_037367405.1. Classification (NCBI taxonomy): domain Eukaryota; kingdom Viridiplantae; phylum Streptophyta; class Magnoliopsida; order Alismatales; family Hydrocharitaceae; genus Ottelia; species Ottelia alismoides. The sequence goes on along the minus strand of JAZKJV010002206.1, from coordinate 285,585 downwards.
TGTAGCAGATCTGACCGAGGACCTCATTCCCAGCATGGGGATGATTGCTGACAAGCTAACCGTGGTCGAGCAGATCCACAAGAGAGTCGCGGAACTTGAGTCTCTTTCGCGTCTACCGAAGCAAGTGGAGGAACTTTCTGAGAAGGTAGCTAAGATAAAGCTACTTTCCCCTTCTGCACCACCTGTACCTGTACATCGAGTCCATCTTGTACAGGAACAGGCACTGGGGCCTCAGAGTAGCTGGGATCAGACTTACACCCAGCAGGACCAGCATGCACCCCCACAAGTGGAGACGGGATACGAGGAGCCTCCGCAAGTGTACGAGATCAACGGGCTTTGGTATAGCCGTCACCCGATTGTCAGGCAGGCCAAAATGGGGAAGGGTCAGCCTCACCGCCCATCCCCAGCATACCAAGAAACCAGACCCGTTCCCGCACCGCGCTTTCAGTCCAGGCCAGAACAAGGATACCAGCCTCAGCAGTACCAGCAGCAGCAGCGCACCTATCAGCAGGGGCCAGCACCGTCCCATCAGCAGCAGCATGGCCAGCAGGGCCAATACAGAACCTCGTCTGCACATCAGCCAGCCCAACCCACTGAATTGGAGTCCCTCACCTTGGCGATCCAGACCCTCTCTGATGGGGTCCAACAGATGCAGAATGATTATCTGGATATGAGAACCGATATCAATCGTGTCTCTCGTACCCAGGACCAATAGATGGTGCCAAAGACCCCGATTCCCGCACAGGTTCAGGCCAACCCGAACAACACACTCCATGGCCAGAACCGACCTCGTGATCAGGTATACTATTCAGATAATTATTTATCTGAACATGAGATCCTTTCGTACGATAATGTAAATCATATATCCCTCAGGAGCGGAAGGACCGTGACCATACCTGATCGGGCACGGGCACAGAAGGAAGGAACTTCCAAGTATCTACCTGAGGAGAACTTGGAGGAAGAGGAGCAGCACCACCACCACCATCACCGACAGAAGAAGAGGACATCTGAGTCCTCGAAGCAGCATTCCCGCACCATCAGTGAGTCCGACGAAACTGATGAAGAGCCCGCACCTCCATCTGAGGAGGACCGTCCAGAAGACGGAAGATGCATCACCAATTTCGCCCCAGCATGTTTCTTTCAGTTCGAGTCAGAGTCTTAATCTGTTTTAGAGTTCAAGTCATGTACATAACTCAGTTCCAGCTTTCAATGAAAAGATTTCAGTTTCAGAACATGAGTTAGAGTCAATAATCCCTTTCCCCCGAGCTCTCAAGGGTGGAAAGAAGAAAACCAAAAAATCCAAAAAGATGACCCTGAGATGGCAGAGTTCTGCAATAAACACATCAAGGTCACAATCCCCTTTGACAAGTACGTGGAGATGACCCCTGCATTCCAAAAATACCTTAAGGTGAGATGCACACCTACTAGGGTTAGCAGGAAGACCAAAAGCCGTGTTGAGAAACACGTTTTATCAGTAGCCACGACTTGTGCAATAAAGAACTCGTTTTCAAGGAAACAAAGAGACATGGGTGCACATTATGTAGTGAGTCATGTTGATGACATCGTGTTTGCACGTACTCTCCTGGACAATGGTTCCTCCATCAATCTGATGCCTACAACCCTCTATGAGAGGCTTTATCTCGGACCTCTTAGGAAATCTAGAGCCCTTCTACAGTTTGCTGATAAATCAACCAAGAGGTGTCAAGGAGAATTGAGGAACATTGTGATCAAAGTCGAGGGACATGAATACATAGTGGACTTCACTGTCCTGGATATGGAAACCCCTCGTAATTGGAGAGACTTCCAGATCATTCTAGGTAGGCCCTTCCTCAGAACAACAGGGGCCTTATTTGATTATAAGATCGGGAAGATTCAGTTCCAAACTCCAGGCGGAGATGAGGGACTCGAAATGAAGCAGACAAGATGGCAGATACCGGATTCAGAATCCAGCACCGAGTACTCTTCTACCGGAACAGACTGCGATCATGTAGACACAGTTGGGCCATGGAGACAGAACTAAGCCAGCGCCGATGAGTCCCTCCCCTCCGGAGATGATCCAGTACATGAATCAGTTTGCGAGGTCCTCAGAGACGAGTACAACTCAGAACCTGCATCGCCTTACATCTTCGATGACATAGAGGCCCAGTTGGGCCTGTCTGTCCTCCCCTCTTTAGGACAATCGGAAGATGAGGATGATAAGTCGGACGTGGCTTTTGCCGATTGCATGGAGACTTTTGACGATCCGACTCCTGAGCCGAACAACTTGGTGGCAGCTATCACAGAGAACGATCCAGCCACTTCCAACACCGAGCCAGATCAGATTGAGCCAGACTTCTTAAACGATCATACTATTCCTGAGTTCAAACCGTTACCCACAACTTTAAAATACGCCTTCCTTGCGGGACAAGACAAGAAATTTCCGGTCATCATCAGTTCGCGATTGACCGAAGAGCAGGAATCTCGCTTGCTAGAGATCCTAGAGAAAAACCGCAAGGCGATAGGCTGGAGCATTTCCGATCTCCACGGGATAAATCTCGCTCTGTGTTCGCACCATATTTACTTGGAGAACGAAGCCAAACCCTCTCGTAAATTCCAACGTCGGTTGAATCCAAATTTACGAGAGGTCGTGAAGAAGGAGATAGAAAAATGGTGCAACGCGGGTTTCATTTACCCAATCTCCGACTCTAAGTGGGTGGCCCCGATCTATGTTGTCCCGAAAAAGTCGGGAATTCAGACGACCACCAACGAGGACGGAGAGGAGATCGTGATGCGAGTACCCACGTCGTGGCGCGTCTGTGTGGATTACAGATGCCTGAATGCCGCGACGAAGAAGGATCATTTCCCCCTACCATTCATTGATCAGATCTTAGAGCGACTAGCGGGGAAAGAGTTCTTCTGCTTCTTAGATGGGTTCTCGGGCTACAATCAAGTAGCCATAGCTCCAGAGGACCAGGAAAAGACCACATTCACATGCCCCTTTGGTACCTATGCTTTCAGGCGCATGCCTTTTGGGTTATGCAATGCTCCAGGTACTTTCCAAAGGTGTATGATTGTTGTATTCGCCGAAATGATCGGCGAATTCCTGGAAGTCTTCATGGATGACTTCTCGGTCCACGACGATTCCTTCGATTCCTGTCTTAGGAATCTGGACCGAGTCCTAAAAAGATGTTGTGAGGTCAATCTGGTGCTCTCCTAGGAGAAAAGTCACTTCATGGTGACGGAGGGCATAGTGTTGGGGCATGTCATCTCCAAGAGAGGAATGGAGGTTGACCCTGCCAAGGTGGATGTGATCAGACGACTCCAGCCACCAACCAACGTTAAGCAGTTGCGGTCGTTCCTCGGGCATGTTGGATTTTATCGAAGGTTCATTAAGGATTTTTCTAAGATTGCCCGGCCGCTAACTGAGCTTTTAGGCAAAGACATGGAGTTTATTGTTGATCACAAATGTCTTGAGGCCTTTAAGATTTTGCAAGGAATGATTATGGACGCTCCCATCCTACAAGCCCCAGATTGGTCTCTACCTTTTGAGATCATGACGGATGCCTCAGACTATGCTGTTGGGGCTGTGTTGGGACAAAGAAGAGATGGCGTCCCGTTCGCAATTCACTACGCAAGCAAAGTGCTTGACCCCGCTCAACGTAACTATACAATTACGGAAAAGGAAATGCTTGCAGTAGTGTTTGCCTTGGACAAGTTCCAATCTCATTTAATTGGATCCAAGGTTATCGTGTTCACTGACCACACGACGCTACGATATTTGATGGAAAAGAAGGACGCAAAGGCGCGTCTTCTTAGGTGGATTTTACTTATCCAGGAATTTGATTTGGATACTCGTGATAAACCTGGAAAGAAGAATGTAGTAGCCGATCATCTTTCTCATCTCGAAGATCTTAATACTTCCGAAGATTCACCAATTCGAGACTCCTTCCCTGACGAGTCGATTTTTGTTATCGACTCACTCCCATGGTATGCCAATATCGTGAATTATCTTGTCTCCAAGAAAGTTCCCGAAGATTGGCCCAAGAGCCAAATCGACCGACTGAAGTCGGACGCTAGACACTACCATTGGGAGGATCCGATCCTTTTCTTCGAAGGACCGGATTGTGTCTGGAGACGGTGTATTCCTCAGGAGGAATACCAGAGTGTCCTTTCTTTATGCCACAACTTAGAGGCAGGAGGACACCACTCTGGGAAGAGGACCGCATGGAAGGTACTTCAGTGTGGCTTTTATTGGCCAACTCTGTTTCGCGATGCCACCGCCTTCGCGAAGTCGTGTCCAGTATGCCAGAGAATGGGAGGAACCGTCGGTTCCAAGGATGAGATGCCAATGCAGCCAGTCATCATTTGTGATGTCTTTGATGCCTGGGGCATCGATTTCATGGGCCCATTCCCTGTTAGCCACGGGTTCGAATATATCCTTCTTGCGGTGGATTATCTATCCAGATGGGTGGAAGCTATCCCAACCCGAGCCGCAGACAGCATGACTGTCTGTAGATTCATTAGAGAACACATAATATCTAGGTTCGGGATCCCCAAAATGATGATATCAGACGAGGGTAGCCACTTTGTGAATCGGGAGGTGAAGAAACTCCTGAAGGACTATGGCATCGAACACTGTGTCGCGAGTCCTTACCACCCACAAACCAATGGTATGGCTGAGGTGTCGAATCGGGAGGTAAAAATCATATTGCAAAAGCTTGTCCGCCCGGACAGGAAGGACTGGTCTTAGATCTTGGATCAAGTCCTCTGGGCGTATAGGATAGCTTACAAGACACCGTTAGAACCTCCCCATTCCGAATGGTATTCGGAAAGCCGTGCCATTTGCCCGCAGAGTTAGTATACAAATCAGAATGGGCAATCAAGAAGGTCAACTGGAACACGCACCTTGGGCAGAAGCAAAGAGACATGGATCTGAATGACCTTGTAGAAATTAGAAACCGCGCATATGACAACAGTTTGGTGTACAAGGACAAGGTGAAGCATTGGCATGATAGATATATCAGACGAAAGACCTTTGTTCCTGGACAAAAGGTATGGTTGTTCAATGCTAGGCTGAAGATCTTCCAAGGCAAGTTGAAGTCTAAGTGGACAGGCCCATTTGTCGTCCGTACGGTGCATGATAGTGGATGTGTCAAGATTTCAGATCTCGCAGATGACGCACCGACATTCCTAGTGAATGGACATCTGTTGAAGCACTTCGTCGAATCCAATGAGCAGTTAGTTCATGTTGAGGAGATTGTATTCATGCGCGAGACAGATAAATCAGATACACCTCGAGCCGCGTATGAGACCTGGCAACAGTGAGCCCTAGCCATCCGCAGCATCTTGAAAGATTCAGACCGACTCATCTGTATACATCATTCTTCTTGTACATCCTATCCTTTCTCCAGCGACTCTAGTAAACCCTCCCTGCCTCATTACATCATTATCTTGGACTATACTTAGGATAACCAGATCCTATGTATAGGGGGGAGGGGTAACCTGAGTCGATTCACTGTACATTCTTCAGCTCACATTGGTCCTCATACTCACTTCTGTCCTATACTTAGGCTGACCTGAGCCTAAGTATAGGGGGGCGGTGAGACTTCTGTACGATTTTTGTAATTTTAGCTCTCCTACGCTTATCCCGAGCTATGTCTTTTTCGTCGCTTTTCGTGCTCTGAGGACATAGCACACGCTAAGTATAGGGGGGCGTGTATATATTACATATATACTTTACCCATAGCTCGTACTTTCACGTATTTTCGCGTATTTTTGTATATATTATGCAATAAATACGGGGTGGGTAAAAATTGAAAAAAAAAATTGTACTATGTGAATAATACTTGTAAAATTCTTGTAAAACATGCTTTTGTAAAATTTGTTGTAAAATAGGATGTATAAAAAAACCTGTATACTATGTATATTATTACGAACTAAAAAAAGTGTTGTAAAAATTGTTGTAAACCAGAAAATAAAAACAAAAAAATTTTGTTGAAAATAAAAGGCTTCTTATTTACTCTTGCATATCATCCTTGCATTTCAAAAAAAAAGTCTTGCATTTCATTCATAGCATGTCATCTGCACCTCTCATATGCATATCTTGCATATGCAAGGTGAAAAACTAGTGGGTTCTGAACCAAGTTATGAGTAGATGTTGAGGATGGACTTGATTTTACCTTAATCCACCTAACTTTAGAGGAACCTTATAGGAACTGCAGTTAAGATTTCTCAGGTCAAGTGACTTAATTCTTTGAGTCCGCAAGTCTATGTTCACATGTCATCTTGATTAGTCTAAGTAGAATATATCGTGCATACGCATGATTCTTTTAGACAGTGACCTAACTTGGACAAGCACAATGCACGTAGCTCTTCATGGATGAGGTGGTGATGAGGTAGAATCCTTTAGCTTGGAGTAGCACACGGGTGGAAACATCCGTCCTCCTCTAGGGAGGGTAGTGCATCTCAACCTAGTCTGGTGGTGTTGAAGTCTAAGGACAGGACGCTGTGGGTTGCAATAATGCTTCAAAAGAGGGATAGTCTACTGGTTCAAGAGGAAAAACTCCTGATGTACATGATGCACCTTGTATATAGTTCAAAAAAAAAGAGAAAAAAATACAAGAACTCCAAAAAAATATGGACAGGCCAAAAAAAATTGTTTGTCGGAATATGTATATTAGCAAGAAGTCTGCAGCCGGATGACTTGGCTACACTGGTCAGGCATCCCGGGATAGGTAGCTACACTGGCTACCATCCATTCTTTTCTCTACCCCCTCCTCTTGAGCCGGTCGCACTTGAACTTAGAAGGGAATACCCCGCTCCTCGAGGAAAGAGTTGCTGGACCGGGTTATTGAGTTACCTTGTTAGAGGAGGCTGGTTATGAGCCATTTCTGATGTGGAGAGCTATTTACACTTATACAGTACAAGTAAGAATCATAGTCATCAGAAATTTACGTTTGAGGATTTGTTCTGACCAGACTGTTGAGGCATCTTGAATAGAAGACTTGTGGAACTTGAAGTCTGTTAGGTCTTAAGTTCAGATCCCAATAAGGTTCTGCCACACAATTAATCCAAAGGTCGAGTCAAGCTCCATTTCCAACTTTTGTTCATGACCTTGGTATGGAACCCAAAATCATTTCACTCTTGCACTTCATTTAGTTGCTCGGGGACGAGCAAGGTTTAAGTATAGGGGGTTGATGAATCCGTGATTTATCACTCTAAAAGTTGAAAATAGAGCTTTGTTCCCGAGTAATTAGAGGCATATTTTTACTTATATTGCATAATTAGTATTCATACATGCAAGCATAATATCTGCATTTTAGCATTCATATTTGCATTAAATAAGAATCCAATTTCACTTGTAAATATTCACCTGTATATTAACTAAAATACCCTATTTGTATATATTTTATACTAACTCCAAATACAATAAAATCAACTCCATATATTACTAACACTAATTAAAGAAAAATCTGAAAAATACTAACTTACAAAATTGACAAATAAAATCCCAATCCAAGTTGAAGACCTTAGACCTTAAAACGTACATATCTCTCTCATACAACCTCCAAATTAGGTCTACTCACTTTTAAAGTAATATACATTCAGAGACCTTCGAAACAAGACCAATTTCACTAAAATCGGAGCTCGTATGCAAAACTTATTTTGGGCCCCTTTTGTACATTATACATAATGACCGTTTTACCCCTGTATTTTATCATTTTATTTTCTTCATTATTAAAAATCCAAAAAATTAGATTAAATTGTAAATATTCTTCTCATATTTTCTCTATTTTTATTTTGATTTTTCTCTTATTGAAAAATGACAAAAAATTGCAAAAGACAAAATATGGTATTTTATACCTATAAGGTACCACCCAAAAATACGTTTTTGTACAGATGATCTCGTTTGATTTTCGACCCTTCACGAAAGTTGTAGATCTCGTCGAGACGAGCAACATTCATGTTGATCACTTTTTAATCTAACCAATTCTATTATTTCTTTTTATTTTTGTTTACATTTAGTTGTGAATTCTTTTTGGAGCGACATGTGGCTCCTCCGGAAGCTGCCACATGTCAACTCCATAGATTTTGCACTTAATTAAATAAAATTCCACATGGCCGCATCCGAGCGCGCCAAGTGGCGTCATCTCCTCCTCTCTACCCATTCCTTCCCACTCTCCCTTAACTTAAGGGAGAGGCCACCCTTCGACACCTCTCATCCCATTCCATCTCCACCACCTTCCCCATCTCTCCCACTCTCTCCATAGCCTCTCCAACCTCCACCTCCTCCTATTTATAATCTCCTCTACCCCTCCATTCATACCCATCCGCCATCATTGTGAGGAGCTTGAGCCCCCTAGTCCATCTCGGTGACAGCGAGAGTTGGTGAGGTTGAGCGACGACAGCACTCCGGCGAGATCCAAGGGATCAAGGTCCCTTGCCGCAGCTCAAGCGTGAGCTGCTCGAGCTCCGTCTCTGTCACGGCGTCGAGCGAAGACCCGAGGTGCTTCTCTGTGCACCTCCTTCCCAGACATTCGTCCATCTACATGTAACTTCTTCTTTCTTATTTTTTCTGCATCTCCATTCTTCTTCATTCTCTCTCTCTCTTCAATTCTCCATCTCCCATCATCCAAATCGCAAAACTAATTGCACTTCCATGGATAAATCATACGTTGCGAACGCAACGGTGATTTTTCTTGAATTTTCCGGCGAATTTTCGTCAACCGATTAATCACTTATTTGCGTCCAACTAAACAAATGCATGAGGAACAGGGGAGGTGGTCAAACCCCCCGTTTCTTCTTCCTCTGCTCCTCTCCTCCAACGTCTTGCACGCCACCTTGCGTGCTCCGCCTCCACCGCGCCACTGCCGACGTCGCTCCGCGCGCCGCGGCCAGCCGTCCCTGACCGCCAGCTCCCATCCTCCGCGCGAAGCTTGGAGGTCGCCTCCAGCTCCATTGCGCAGCTCGCGCGACCGGCCTTTCCAACGTCGCGCCTCTACGTGCCATCCAACTCCGGCTGCCCCCGCGCGGCCTGACACCCCCGCACAGCAGCGGCGCGACGCCTCCTCCGCCCAGCGCCGCGCGCTACCCCACACGTCGCCGCCCGCCGCGCGTCTCAAGCCAGCGCGCGCCCCTGCACCTCCGCTCGCCGCCGCCTTCTCCACGGTGAAGCTCCTCCATCTCCATCCCCTGTTCAAGTCTAAGAAATAGAGGAGGCAACATCGGAGATAAAAAAATTGGGTATTTGCAAAGGGGACACTTGCACCCCCTTGCAAGTTCTCAAAGGAAGTTCAAGTTTTAGCTAATTGCATGTAAGTCCTTGTTCTTCATTTGAGCTTATATTTATATTTCTATATTGCATTTATACCCCTGCATTTGCACGTTTATTTAATTGTCATTTTGTTGTCCATTTTTAATTCCAAAAATTGCATTGTGTAGCATAACTCTTGTTCTATCATTTTAGCATTTATTTGTATTTTTCTGATTTGCAGAATATTTATGGAATTTAATTCTATGAAAAAGTGCAATATTTTGCCCATGTTGATTGATTAATTGATTGTGCATTTTCTTCTTATCGAAAAATCTCTGAAAAATTATCATTGGTAGATCTAAGTCTATGCTATAACATAACCAAAAATCACACCATTTGCACGTATAGTTTGTCTTAAAAAATCATTTAGTGAAAAATTAATCGATTTTTAGTTAATCAACCGTGAAGTGTTTTAAGGAAATTCAAGTTGATTTGGATAGCTCTTAATTAGATCTATTTGGATTAATTTTGTTTCTCAGAAATATCATCGTTTGGTAATTATTAAAATTGATTTAGTAATTTTCACTAAAGTCTGCATATTTTATTATCCATGCATCAAAAAATTCTAAAAAAATTAGAGTAGCTTAATTTCATCACATTTCATCATCTGGCCAAGTTTCATAATTTTTGGAATAAATTTGACCATCTTTCTGAATTAACATTTAATTTGGCCTGATTTTGCATGTGTATTGCATAAAAAACCGAAAAAGACCAAAAAAATAATTCCCCAAAAATCACACACTTGAACTTTGCTTCAAATTCACCTAAGGAGACAGATGCCTCCCTGAGTTCGACCTTGGACTTCACCAAGTAAAAAAATTTGCCGCTTGATATTAACTCGAATCTAATTAAAGTGGTTTTTGATTAGCCCTCACGTATCCGACTGCAACGAACGACATCTAATTAATTTGGACATTAATCTGACCGAATTAACTAAGGGTGCGGGAGCGGTTATCATTATCTCGATCTCATTAAGTCAACTCTTTGACCTAACTAATCTGACACCTCCGAATCTCTATTCCTATGCAGAGGACCTGCATCAAGAGGTCGGTCAGATATTAGCCTTTAGAGATAAGGATTGTCATCTCCTACTCAGGCTGGAGATCATCTCTTAACAATCATTTGACGGTGTTTGATGAGTCACCAATCTAACTCTTTAGATATTCATCCAAGCACCAGCCTCTATGATTAAACAGTTGAATCAACGGTTGTATGATCATCAAGATGGTCATGGTACATAACCCTAATTGTACTAAGGGACCTATTATGCAAATTATTTATTCTTCATTTCAGATCAGGGAATGATATTTGCAATAACATTTATTGCATAATGGCTCGCCGTGGGCTCGCATGTCCAACAATCTCCCACTAGCTCAAAGAGTCATTAATGGGATAATCATTTAAACCCACACTCATGTGACAATCATAGACTGCTTAGAAAATAGCTAGGTAAGCTGATCAATTACTCTGTTCCCGCGAGACTATGTCAAGTCCTTTTACGACACTTGCATATCCCCAGTAACAGTGCTCGCATCTAATGCGAATGTTGCATCTTATGCAACCAATACTCAATCTTGTTAGTTACAGTGTCCTTGACACTACAGCTTAACAATTATCATAACCAGCATTTCTATAACCCTTATCAGAATTCCCTTATTCCTGGAGATCACTATCTCTTAAGGTATCCACAGTTAAGACCTTTTAGATCTCTATCTATAAAGTCTTAAGTTTTAGAAGATAAGACTTTGAGATCAATATCTCAAAAAATCTTGTCCTCTATGAAGATTTTATTATTACTGCAATCAAGTATTTTCTCTCCATAGTAGGATTAGCAACACTTTTCTACTCCCACTGCATGGCAGATATCTGGTTTTTGTACACATCTAGCATACATTCAGCTTCTTGTAACTAATGCACAAGTGCAAGTAGTTCTAGCATTCACTTACTCAACTCTTTGAGGTGCTATCCCTTTAGATAGGTCAGTACCATATCTTAAGGGGTGGAAGCCTTTTTTGGAATTTTCCAAAAAAAATGGAACATGTCCAAGGTGTACTACAAATGTGACAGTTCCAATACCATCTTCTCTTTGCTCCTGAACACCTTCAGAACTAAGATCCAAGAAGTATCCTTGAGATCATATCTCAAGTTATGGAACAACCAGATAATAAAACACTTATTATCATCCTTATATCATCCCTAATGATTAGGATATTATCTACATTTAGCATGATGAACACAAAGGCACTCCCACTAAGCTTTATATGGCTCATCCAGATTTTATCTGAAATCATAATACTTATAATTTCATCAAATCTTATGATCCAACTTCAAGAAGCTTATTTGAGTCCATAGATGGATTCCTTAGCTTGCATACCTTGCTTTCCTCAACCATGAAGCCCTGGGGCTACTTCATGTGAATATCCTCAGAGAGGTATTCATTGAGGAATGCAATCTTGACTTACATCTCTTCAAGATCCATTCACACCTTTATAGGTCTTACCCATACAGGTGGATCCTCGAGGGTCCATATACAACACTTGTATATGAAGTCTACATTAGACTTTTATTGCTAACATCCATCATCCATGTTATGATCTTCAGAAGCTTCATTACATGAAGTTCTATCATTGTCGGATTTCTTCGATACATGGAATGCATCCTCTAACTCATTTGAAGAAGTAATTGTCCTTTTAGTTCCTGTTTTAAGGAGCCTCATTATCTTCTCAAGATTAAATGAGTTCCTACACATCATTTTCATCTTGATTCTCAAGAGTCTCAACCTCTAAGAATCACATTCTCAGAGGTGAGATATTTTAAGAATCTCAAGGTCATAAAGTAGGTATCCTATACCATCCTTTATTTTCCTAATGAAGTAGCACCCTTTAGTGCTCGATTCCAGCTTATTTGCATGGAATCTTATTAAGGATATATAATGTAGTCTCTACTACATATATACCAGGAAACTATGAGGAAATTATGCTAAAATTCATCACTGATCAAATCATGTCACACATGATCCAATTGTATCTCCCTATAACTCTATTGAGTCAAGGTGTATTAGGAGGATTGAGATAGAAATGGTATTCATATCTCCATAAGGTATTCTTTGAATTTATCTAGCAGGTACTTGCTACCTAGATTAGATCAAATTCATTTTATATTCCTTCAAACTTTGGTTTTAAACCAAAATTAATGAAATCTTTGAACATTTCAAAGATCTCTTAGGTGAAGAGAAGAAATCTCATAGCATACATAATCACCAATAGATATCACATATCCATAATGTCTACTATGGTATAGATGATATGCATACATCAATATGTATGAGATCCTGAATACCTTGACATCTTACACCTTTCCCAAGGAAGGGTGTATTGGACATTTTTACCTTTTGAATACAATATTCACAAGTACGCAAGATTTGAACCTTTAGACAATCTAAAGTTTCATCTCTCACTAGTCCATTGATCTCATCAATAGACACATGTCCAAAACTTGATGCCAGATCATTGTCAAATGATCTTCATCCTCATATTGATCTTAAGGTTTAATTTCAGTATTAGAAATGTTAATGAACCATTCATTAATTTTTTAATTTTGTGGAGTCCACTAGATGTTAGATTACTATTTAAAATATATCCATCATAACTCTTTATGATAATTCTATCTCAGAATTCATGTTTATTTCCAACATTTAGAAACAAACAATGAGTGTATTCTTGTATCTAGGTCATAGAGACATTCTCTAAGACTAAGGGCTCTCTCACTGAAATTAACAAGTCTATCAATCCAATAGAGATTGTTGCAACAATTGCATCAATATCCATGCGGATAACTATAAACCTTAAGATCAAATTTTCCAGTCTTCTAAACATATGCAACCTATTGCAAGTGTTATTAGAAGATTAAGATACAATTATTAGACTTTACCTTATCAAATAAGTAAGTCAAAGTCAATGATTATATGTATATTATTCTGATGCTCTATATGAGTCCTTCTCTAAGGAATCTAGACAGACTTGACAGTCAAACTATCAACACATCAATTTATTGCAGTATTGGCATTCATCTAACTCTTTGGAAGTCAACTCTTTGACTTTCCTTCTTACTCGGGTCCGACCCATGCTTCCACTGCTCTCCCTTCATCTATAAACAACCATTTCTTAAGACTAAGGATCTCTTACGTTAGATTCAAAAGAATTCAATATAAGAGCATTTCAACATTTATATATGCTTCATTAAATTCATACAATATGAATATTATGAAGCTTCATGAATGACTAGAGTATAAGCAGTAGAACGATGACACTCGTCGTATCTACATCCATCTAAACTCTTGAAACATTGGTTCAGGTAGGTATTGAATTATTTTGAATACATCATCTCTTATAGAGCCACCATTCTGCATGATGTAGAGAACCATGTCATTCATGATAAATGTCAAGAGCACATATGTATGCCAAAATATCTTCTTAGATTTTTATAAGGATTATTTGACAATTGTGATCATCATCGACACGTCACTTCCAAAGTACATCCGATGAGAGATCAAGATTACAGAGACATACAAACCCTAGGGTTGTTGTCCTATTATCTATTTAATTGTCATTCCTCATTATTATGAGGAAACTTGCACATTGCAACCACATACATTATGTATCCAACTGCAAGTACAATATCTGGATCATGAGTCCAATCCATGATATTTTATTGGTTATCATTGAGTATAACATTGAGTGGGTTTAATGGAGGATTATCTGAAATAAGAAATTTGCATAAGTGTATATATTTATTTACATACATATTTTACTTTGATTTAGGAATTTTTATATCAAAGTTGTCTTGCCTTGTCAACACTGAAAGTTCATTCCCTTAATCACTTTCAATGTAAGAGATATACTTACCATTATATCTCAAGCAAGATTTGGGATCTCCTTCCTTATCTTTGTTGCATCCCAATAATATGAGAACCTACAACTCGGATAAAAAGAAGCGGGAACACATTCCGCCTTGCAAGTCCAACTTGCATCTCCCAATTCGGTCTTTAACACCCGGGTCCACCACCCCTAAGGTGATGTTGACCCGTCATTAATTGAACCAATCGTCAACAGGAATACAACTCGCTATGCGCAATCCAATATCGCCCCAATAATATGAGGACCCGATATTGGGGTCACTACGCATATGTCCTTACCCTTTCGAGAAGCGAAGAGACCGATCCAGATGCGCTTGCATACAGGAGATGTCACTTTGGACATGCGTCTCCTGCATACAATTCTTGACGACGAAACCCTCCGCCTTGACGGGAGACCATGGATGTCACTTATGTGATCCTCTCTATCATATTCAAATTCTAATTAATCATTATGAATCATATTCATTATGATTAATTATTCCAAGAGAAATAACATCTCTATTCATAAAAGAATATTTTAATTTTAATTGGATTCCAATTAATCTAATCATATTAAATTAATGATCCAATTAATATCCAACAAACATTTTTAATTGTTACTCGAATTATGGTATTATCCCAATACGTATTATTTCAAATTTTAATAATTAAAAATACATCATGATTTCTTAAGAATTATACTAACCCTACCCGTTGTCATGGCCAGTACCGACGATAGTGGGACGGACCATATACGTTGCAACTCGCTATCCCAATGCTCTCCGACTAGACACCATATCCACCTCGGGAAAGGATAATGCAAAATAGATCACTTTTTACTTGAGATGATCATCGGTTTCTTCAACCGAAATTATACCATATAATAATAATCAAAACAATTTTGATTAACGTTATAATGAGATTTGCTAAACAAATCCGAAATCTTATTCAAGCAACATGTTTGTTGGAATGTAGATCATGTAACCAATTAGTGATCTAGATCACATCTAATCAAATATTAGTTAAGGCAATCTTATTAAGGAAATAATTATCACCAAATATTTCAAAAATATTTATGTAAAATTATTCCAAGAAATTAAACAATATAATTTCACTAATTGATTAAATGACAATCACCAGGTTCTTGATTAGGAAAGTATTTCCAACAGTGACCCTCACTTACTAAAAATATCATATCTCAATCAATTTAAATCCAAATTAAGTAAACCAAGTTCTTAAAGTTTGCTAATTTGATTTACAACAGAACTTAAGTGGTTTGCACGTATTTCAAGGCGTCTCAAATCCGCAATTAACTCTTTAATTACGTTGAGATTCGCAGTCCCCGAAACTGTGGATACATGTTCACTAAAATGAGCATATCTTGAGCAAACGGAATCGAAATCACGTAAACTCAAATCCTACAGTTTCTTTATTTAATAGGGAACAAAATTCAATTATTATTTTCGTATTTAAATAATTTAAACAATGTCGAAAATAATCTCAAAACAGATATGTGAAAATGAAATGCAAGAAAACTTTCGCAAACCCTAATGAACCAAAGTCATCCTAGGTATACGGATCGTATCCAAAACCTTCCAGCCTGGCTCTGATACCACTTGAAGGATATTGTTGGATCCTCAAGCACATCACAGAAGCGTGAACATTGTATCGAATACGACGAATAACGACTAGTCGGACTAGTTGTTCTATGCAGCGGAAATTAAAAAATTTTTATGCGACGAAACCACAT
The DNA here is from genome assembly GCA_037367405.1 of Ottelia alismoides. Classification (NCBI taxonomy): domain Eukaryota; kingdom Viridiplantae; phylum Streptophyta; class Magnoliopsida; order Alismatales; family Hydrocharitaceae; genus Ottelia; species Ottelia alismoides. The sequence goes on along the minus strand of JAZKJV010002206.1, from coordinate 269,649 downwards.
GATCCAAGAACACTTCTCGGATCGTTTCTTCTAAATCACAAAGTAATAGGATTACTTCTTGAAGCGTGGTTGCGATCAAGTCTCTAAACGAAGAGACCTCCTGTCTCAAGTCCGATCTGACGGAGGAGACGCTTGCAAGCGCGGGGATGAACCGTGTGCTCCGCACAATCCATGTTGATGATCCAAGCGGTGATCTCCTGATCTCGACACACGAGATCCATCATCTTCTTCATGAGCGAGACACATGAAGGATATAGAGATCCACGAGAAAACGATCGGGCAGCATAACGATGATGCCGCGGCTATGGAGAACTTCTCTAAGACATCCATGGTGGAAGGCCACATGAGAGGGAAAGAGAGAGTAGACATGTAGAGAGAAAGAGAGAGCGAGAGAGAGAGAGAGACTTATGTTCTCTAATGTGTAAAGAAGAGCAATGGGGTGCCTCTCCTTTTATAATATTTTGGGATCCATGGATCTCAATCCATGGGCAACACAAATCCAATGGCTCTCATTGATTGCGTTTCTTTTAATGGCTAAGATTTGTTTGATAAAAACCAACAATAATTAATTTAATTTAGATTAAATCTATATTGATAAATCAATATAAATCAATCTCAAATTAAATCAATCAAGCATGGAGATTTTGGAATGAAGATTGCCTTCTTCCATAATATTGAATTTGGTGGCAATCTCATGTAATCTCATGAGATTACATTATTCCATTGACATCTCCAAGATTTACAACAACACTTTTTGTAAATTATTCTACAAAAATAATTGATAATTATTATGTGAATATTGCAATCTTGCCATTAGAAAATTGTGAATCATATTCACAACCCAAAATAAAATGTGAATTACATTTTAAGTAATTGTCCAATATGAATCCAATTCACATCAACATTTAATTAACAAATGTAAATTACAAATAGCTCTCTTTTATTTATTATAAATCATATTTATGATATATTTGACTAATATAGATATTGCTATCCACATTATTCATATCCACGATAATTAAATTACATTTAATTATCTTAGATCTCTATTTGCTCAAATAATATGAATCATATTCACATTATTTACATCTTTGATAATCAAATCACACTTAATTATGTAAGATATATCTCTTTATAATCATGATAATTAAATCACATTTAATTATCCATTTTCTCAATGCTCGGATACTCATATCAACAATGAAATTATCCATGAACTCTTTCAAGGATAATGCGCTTTCTCCGCGAATACTTGGAGATAAGGACATGGCGATTGTGTTATTCCATGTATAATGACTTGGATATTGATATCATATCTCAAATCCAGATCGCGGGCCTCCCATAGATGCTTGATTAAATCAAGACCACAAATCTAATCTTCTCATTGCATCTAAATCACATTCAAATCAATGTCCAACAATTGGACCAAGATAAGATTACTTCTCCACTGAGATGAGTCACTAAAATCCAGGCCCATTTCATCACTCTCTAGGAATGGAAGCATCATGGTTATACAATCATTTATGATCACATCACCCTCAAGTATTCCCAATACATGTACATCCTGCATACTGGAAGACTCAGATTAAACCCGAAGTATTGGATCAACTTTATACTGTCTACTTCATGGTTTTATCAGTAAGTTTCTCATTCGATCATTGGGAGTCGGTATCGATCATATACTTTCCAAAAGCATATATCATACCTAGGTCTTGATCATATACTTTCCAAAAGTATATATCAAACCTACAAATTCAGTCAAGCTTCCAAAGCGAGACGACCGTGCGCACGGAATTTGATTCTTCCCAATATTTCATGAGTGAGCTCATGTCTTCCGGTTCAGTAACTGAACCTGTATGATCCCTTTGAGAGATCGTATTACTATATGCCCTTATATGCACACCAGCTACACCTTGGTTAGGTCATCAACCTATTGGTCTGCCAAATGTACATACTCAAACATATAGTAACACATCTGTCTCCGGTCAAAGGATGCATGCCTGTATCGTGATAACATACGATATAGGACTTTGGTTATCTCGATCTCATTAAGTCAACTCTTTGACGTAACTAATCTGACACCTCCGAATCTCTATTCCTATGCAGATGACCTGCATCAAGAGGTCGGTCAAGTATCAACCTTTAGAGATAAGGATTTCCATCTCCTACTTAGACTGGAGATCATCTCTTAACAATCATTTGACGGTTCTTGATGAGTCCCCAATCTAACTCTTTAGATATTCATCCAAGCACCAGCCTCTATGATTCAACAGTTGAATCAATAGCTGTATGATCATCAAGATGGCCATGGTACATAATCCTAATTGTACTAAGGAACCTATTATGCAAATTATTTATTCTTCATTTCAGATCAGGGAATGATATTTGCAATAACATTTATTTCATAATAGCTCGCCGTGGGCTCGCATGTCCAACATGTAGACCAACTCAAACTCCTTCTATCAATGGAGCCAGGTACTTCTTATTATTTGTTGATGATAACAGTAGAATGATGTGGGTTTACTTCTTAAAAGAAAAGGCAGAACTCTTTTCTACTTTTATCAAGTTTAAAGATTTTATTGAAAAATAAAGTGAAAGAAAAATAAAAGTCTTCCGATTAGATCGTGGAGGAGAATTTATCTCCAAAGAATTTCAAGACTTCTGCATAACTCAAGGAATCTAGAAGGAGCTAACAGCAAGATACACTCCTCAACAAAATAGTGTAGCTGGAAGAAGAAATCGAACAATCGTTGAGATGGCAAGAAGCATGCTGAAAGGTAAGGGCCTTCCTAACAACCTTTGGGCGGAGGCAGTAAATACTATTGTTTATATATTGAATATATCTCCTACCAAAGCAGTTCTGGATAAAACACCTTATGAAGCCTGGTATGAAAGGAAGGCCAAGGTTAGTCATTTCAAAATCTTTAGCTCTATTGCATATGCTCATATTCCATCTCAAGTTAGACAAGAAAAGTTTGACGAAAAAGGAGAGAAATATATTTGCATTGGATATTGTGATGAATCTAAAGCTTACAGAATATATGAGCCTAAAGAAGGAAAATTAGTTATATCTAGAGATGTCATTTTTTATGAAACATCTTCATATAAATGGGATGATTCTTCAGTACCACAAAAGCAAACTACAACTGAAGAAGATAATCCAAGTGATGAAGATATTTTTCCTTCAATTCAAAGATCAATTGGGCTAAATGTCTCTGACTCAGAAAATCCACAACAAAAGGTACGGTCTCTTCAAGAAATTTATGCATCATCTTCTGCTATTGCTTTATTTGCTTGTGAGCTTAAATTTTTTTTAAAGCAGCAGCTAAAGAAGAAGTATGGATTCAAGCAATGAATGAAGAGATTGCAGTCATTAATAAAAATCACACTTGAGAGCTCGTGGACCGTCCTAAAGATAAAGATGTCATTGGTCTTAAATGGATTTATAAAGTCAAATATAATGAAGATGGCTCCATTCACAAGCATAAATCTCGATTGATTGCTAAAGGCTATTCGCAACAGCTAGGTATTAATTATAATGAAACATTTGCACCTGTTGCACGTATGGAGACAATTAGAATCTTACTTGTACTTGCCGCTCAAAAGAAGTTACCAGTTTATCAATTCGATGTTAAATATGCATTTCTTAATGGAGATCTTGAAGAAGAGGTTTATGTTGAACAACCTCAAGGATATATCTCCAAAGATAATGAAGAAAAGGTTTATCGTCTCCGCAAGGCCTTATATGTATTAAAGCAAGCACCGAGAGCTTGGAATAATAAAATTGATGGATATTTTCGGGATAATGAATTTCTAAGAAGTCCTAATGAGCCATCTCTTTATGTGAAGAAAGAAGGTACGCAGAATTTCCTTATCGTATGTCCTTATGTTGATGATCTTATATATACAAGCAATTCCTTCAAGATGATTGAAAAATTCAAGGAAGCAATGATGAAAGAATAGGAAATGACATATCTCAGTCTTATGAGATACTTTCTTGGTGTTCAAGTTCAACAGAAAGAGGGTCAAATGTTTATCTCTCAAGAAAAATATGTTTATGATATTCTCAGGAAATTTCATATGTTAAATTGCAAGCCAGAAGCAACTCCTATGCCTGCTAATACAAAACTTTCTGCAAATGATGGACCTCAAGAAGTCGATGGTTCTCTTTATAGGAGTCTTGTAGACTCCTTGTTATATTTAACTAATACACGACCAGATATAGTATATGCAGTTAGTGTTGTATCAAGATTTATGAGCAAGCCTAGCAAGCTTCATTATGCAGCTGCAAAAAGGATTTTTCGTTATGTTCAAGGTACCAAGAATTTTGGAATTAAATATACTACAGAAGAAGATAACTTTCTCAAAGGCTATTCAGATAGTGGTTGGGCCGGATCTATAGATGGCAGAAAAAGAACATCAGATTATTTATTTTGCATGGGATCTAAAGTAATATCTTGGAGTTCTAAGAAGCAAAAGACAATAGCCCTTTCCTCTGCTGAAGCCGAATATATTTCTGTAACAAGTGCATCATGTGAAGCTGTGTGACTGAGAAGACTTTTTTCATGATATTCAAGAAGCGAATGCTCTTCCAACAATTATATTATGTGACAATATGTCAGCCATTGCTATGACAAATAATCCAATCTTTCATGGAAGAACAAAACATATAGAACTTCGTCACCATTATGTTCGAGAGCTAGTGGAGAATGGCGACATAAAGCTGGAGTTCATTAGCACAGAGGATTAATTTGCAGATATTTTTACAAAGCCACTTCCAACTGAAAAGTTCCAGTACTTAAGGAGAATAATGCAAATTACAATTAAGAGCGGGTGTTGAACGTGTAATTTGTAATTAGCCCATAAAGTATTATTGTAATGGGCTAGTATAAATGGGCCTACAATCTTCCACCATATGAAAAGATGTGGGCCTATATCTTCCACCAGCATAAGAAACCTAATGAAAATATACACTTGAAAGAATATTCTAGAAAAGAGAGAGGTGGAGAAAATATCTAGATACTTCTCCACATCCCACCAAAATATCTAGATATTTTCTCTTAAAAGATAAGCATGGAAGAGGATTCTAGATCCCTCTTCCAAAATATCTCCACCCTCTTGGAGGCCTATAAATACCCCCCAAAAGGTCCTCATTTCACACAACAACAAGAAGAAGTTCTCTACCAACACAAGAGTTTCTCAAGTGTCATCCTCCTTCCAAGTGTTGTAAGTCCATCTTCTTTTATTATAAGCATTGTAAGTTCTCTTCTTGTAAAGTCCAAGACTTGTATGTAAGTTTAAGTTTTAATGAAAAGAAGTTCTTCAGTTCTTATCTAACTTGTGTATTGATACATATTCTCAATCCATAATCTCTCCCTCTAATTTGCTTTTTATACACCACCGATCTTCCGCTGATCCTACACCCGTCCCTTTCTCGGTTGAAGAAGGGATGCTTGTAGTAGGAAGGGTGGGTGAGGGCCTCCTCCACCAGCGCCTTGTCCTCGAAGGTGTAGCCCAAGAGATTCTCTACCTCCTCCACCTTCACCTTCACCTCCGCCACCGCCACTTCTTCCTCTCCCATCTACATCTACTGAAGCGGAAAAGGGTTTTTGTAGCGACCGGAGATGATGTGGGGTTTTGGATTTTGTATACCGGTATTTAAATAGCAACGAATACAGCTTTCACTCTATTTGGGATTGGAGACGAAATAAATTCTGGAAATTTGTGCAATGGAGTTAGAGTTGTCACGTGAATTCTTACGTCTTTTGCTTTTTTTCTAATTGGATAATCAACAGATATTTATTGGCATACCCCTATAAAATGCTTCTATGTCGTTTCGAAGTCACCGTTGGGTTGTCACGGAGGAAAACACTACGTCGGTTAAGTAATAACCATGAATAAAGATAGGAAATATAGAGAATAAGGAAAAAGATATGAATAAGGAATAACCATTGAGTTTGTTCTCTTCTAGATTGGAAAGATACGAATAAGGAAAATAACATTAGGTAAGATGGAATAAAGATAGTAATAAAGATAGAATAAGATGAAACAATAGGATGTGGATGAGAATATCCGTATTTTTGGGAATCGTGTCGGATGAGGCCTGCGTTTAGTATCGTGTAAGTGCGATATACTCAAGTCAGATTATGTTTATATCATAATCATGTTTCAAGATATGTAGGATTAAAGTTGTATTTGTTATTTTATTTTTTTATGAATTATAAACATTTTATATATTTTAAAAGATAATAAAATCACTAATTTGTTAAGTTATTTATTGTTTTTTGTTATCTTTCTATCTATATAGATTATGTTCGTTTGAATAATAATTACCGGCATCCAACGATTCACAAGAGTACAACTATTTCAATCCACATCGCATTATTTTACTTTATTCCACTCATTCATATCTTCGTTCCACCTCACATATTCTTATTCCATCTTATTTTCCTTATTCCCATCTTTCCAGGCAAACAGAGAATAGACCATTATTCTCATTATTCTCCATCCTTATTCCTGCATAGCTCAGTGAGATAGGCATTTTAGTAAGCACTGTAGTGCTCAACAATATATCAATAAGTATTTTTTCCAAAGACAACATTAATCGAGTAGTGGTCATTTCTTGCCCAACATTATAAAGTATAGCTTTGCCCTATTTTTCTAAAATTAAAAATTGCATCTTTCAAAAAATACGTAATTATTTTCAATTGTTTAATATGAAATCCTAAAAAATTGTAGTTTTCTCCTAACACAAATAACACAATTTTGAACAATTTTCTTTTTATATGGGTGAATGTATTTATTAAATAAAATGAATAAAAAATATACGGTTTCCCTATTTGATTTTGATATAAGTTGTTAAATTTTTTTATTATTACATCGATTTTCATATAAATATATAATATTGTAGAAACACTCTTCTATTATATATAATGTACATATAAATATATAAATATTACTTTATGAGGTCAAGGAGGTTGTTCCATATAACAACCACGGTGGTTGTTACACGAAACAATTTCTCCTATTTTTTTCAAAAATTTCATATATATATATATATATCCCTCCTACATGTCATTCAAATTTCGTGAGAAACAGAGACTACTAAGCTCTCCATCTAGAACAAGTTGATTACAACCAATTTCAGACCGTTAAAATTAAATGTTAGATGGAGGGTTCTGGAGTCTTTGCTTCTCACGAAATTTGAATGAGATGTAGGAGAGATATATAAATGAATTTACATGATAGAATTTTTGAAAAAAAATAAAAAATAGAGAAAATTGTTCCATATAACAACCAACTTGGTTGTTACATACAACATCCTCCCTTTTCTCTTACTTTATTTATCTATATATCCCTTAATTCATTTAAAAGATATCCGGGCTAAATTTTTTTAGTCTTCTTAAATATTTGTACGGAAGTCCTACAAATATTATATTTTAGAGATAATATCTAGTGATGCACAATTACATGTATATCCTTTGAATGTTGATTTTTTTTCACGTAGGGTCGTTTTAAATTTGATATCAAGATGAGATAGATGAGTTATTTTAGAATTTTCATGGAATATCATTCATCGAAAATGAAAATTTAATTGATGTAAATTTTATATCCCGTGATTGGCTGATGGACGTGGGCATAGAATTTAGATCTTGCACGGCATATGCACATGAGTCAACTTGCAATTGGAATTTATGACATAATTACATTTATACATTTTTAGTGGTGAAACAGCCCAATGAATTTGGTTCAATATATTAATAGATTATTAATATCAAATATTTTAAAAGGATATATAATATACAAATAAAAATTCGTAATTTTACCAGAGTCGCCCCTTAGGGATCGGATCGTTTGTTGTACCATCCTACTGTAACACAGGGATTGCATCGGATGAGGAATGTACGGTCCAGAGGAGTGGGCTGGGGATGGTCGGTTCCTCATCCGGAATGTCTATTCTTCGTCTAACGTATACTTTGTGTTGCAGAAGGGGATGGTACAACAGACTATCATCTTGCTGCTACTTAAATATCGATTGATCCACGCGTGATCTTTGTTGGTATGTTTTCCTGGCTATCTATGCATATAGTAAAACCTTTCGATGCATGTTGAAAATGATTTATGTAGATAAATAAATAAATTACAATGTCATGTTAAAGTAACGAATACGAATTGCACTGCTTTTACCCAATATACTGCTTATGGTGAGAGCAATACCGTGCCATTTTATAATTCGAAAGAAAAATAAATTAAACTATTTAGACCAAAAATAGGATCAATGCAGTGCCGCAGATTATCTTTACATATTGCCATTAAAATATTTATCCAAATGGTGTGTTTGGATAGCGGGTTACTTGGGTGGGCTAAACCATTTTTGTGTTTGGACGGAGGATTTGGGTTGAGAGAGTTGGTTGTAATGTGATTCCATTGAAGTTTGTAAAAGTGAATAATTTCGTGATTTTTGAAATTTGAAAAAGTTAGTAGAAGTTGAGTATTTTATAATTTTTAGATGACAAGATGGTATACTATATTTTTTGTTTAAATAAAAGAAAGGAAAATGTTTTGTTTGATGTATTAAATAAGAGAGAGTTGACTTTGGTGAGCCCACAACGAGGTTAAGGATTTGAGATTTGGAGAATAACTACTCCAAAGATAGAGGTAACCCCCAGCTGTTGGGATGGTTGAAGAGGATTGGAATGATAATTGTGATGTGATATGACATTGATTATGTATCATATTAATTTTAATGACTATAATAAATTTTTATATTATTTTTTATTAAAACGTGGTTAGAAAATACTATAATAAAGACATTGTACAATCCATAAAACTAATTCCAACCTAAAAATATAAGGATAGAGCATGAAGTATGCTAAATTGCCCCCAAGATAATCTACGGCAATCAAACAGATCCTAAGGCACCGTTCAGCAAGGGGGTTAATCCCCCTTAACCCACCCTCCTTCTCTCTCTCAAGTGGGCCCCAATTTATTTCTTTTTAAAAAATTAAATAAATCAAATCTCCATCATCAATTCCATCAAAAAATAATATATTATACCATCATTTCATATAAAAAATATAAACTACTACACTGTACTCACTTTTCCGAATTTCAATACAATCACATCACAATAACTACACTTTTTCAAACCCCAAAACAATCATATCACCACAAATCCACCTCTAATTTACCCCCCGTTTAACCCTTATCCAAACATCAAAATATAAAAATATGTTACCCTCTACCAGTTTAACCCACTTTGATAATGAAACTACATCCCGGTGAGTTTTTTCCCTCTTTATCGAATGTGGTTGCTCGTGCATGGCCACACATACATACCACATATTTCGCTCTACGGATGACATCTGTCAGATCCCACTATTTTCACGGGTTCGAATCAATACATAAAGAAAAGAACATATATCATTTAGGTGATGTTAGTCCTAAATACACCTTCGACATCCAGAGGATATCTCTTCGTGGATCACTTTGTACAAATGTGCATGACGTTTATTATAAATACTAGAGATTAAATGAAATGTGCAAAGCAATGCTTCTATAGATTCGATCATGATATAATTATAACTTTCAAATCTATTCATTTGAATACGATCATTTATCAAGATAAAAAAGGAAAAAGAGTCAAATAAAAAGTGGGTAATTCAAAATAAATCTGGAACTTTACATTATAGCCATGTTTGAAAGGACAAGGTGATCAAAGAATACCCAACAAAGTTTCAATGATTGGAGAAATATTGTAAGGGGATCCGTGAAATGAGAATAAATGAGCTAGGAAATTTGTGGAAGGCTTGAATGTCAGGTTGAGCATCAAGGTGCTCATGAGGGATCCAATAACCACATCTGAGGAAATTTCAGTAGACATGTATATTCATCCAGCATATTGAACATTACAACAACATAATTCCAAAAACATCCTCAAGCCTAAGAACGATGACAAAATGTGTCACACTACAAATTATGCCAAGAAGATAAAAAATGAATGATACTAAAGTCAAAGAAAGTACACATTTGATGTATGCCTTCATTGCGATAGAAGGCAAATAGGAGAATGTTAATAAATTGACATGAACACGCTTGAAATGTGGAGAAAAGGGAGATCTCATGAGAAACAACAAAAAGGATGTAAAGCACAAAAAATTGATAGAGCAAAAGGAAGTACCATGAAGAGTATTCACTTTTACCTACAAAAGATGCATAAGATGCCAATATAATAGTGGAAGGTACTCTTTTAATTGCAAACCATTTGTGTCATATTGTTTTATATTCATGCCCGATACATTAGTTATTTCAATTGTATTTGCATAAAAGTTGAGCTTATAAGCTATTAAGCTTCCCTACACTTATGTTTCTTCACTAATGAATGATATTGTTGTTACTGATATGTACACGAAAGACATACCGATAGTGGTTGAAAAATACATACCTCCATTTTGATTCCATTATCCATAACAAAATATTGTGTCATCCATGGGCATAGAGTAATTATGGAAACACTATGCAGTGCTTTATTGCAAAGAGAAGAGGATAGTCTGTGAGAAGAACGAATCATCAAAAGATCATTATTCGATGTGCAATTAAGAGTGACTAATTTGTTGTATCATCCTCAAGAAAGCCAACTTTTAGTTGAGGGTTGCACTAGGATAATTAGCACAAAATCCTTTGAGAAGTATCTTGAAGACTTGGATGAGATTTCGGATTTTCTCGACGTCATTTCAGATGATCTTCCTGGATTTCCTCCTAATAAATAAGTTGATTTCTCCATTAATTTTGTTTCGAGAAAAGCACCCGGTCCCAAGTCTCTAGTGCAAAATTGCACCTGCACAACTTGAAGAGTTAGAGTAGAGAAGTAGTTACAATAAAAAATGGATGATGGAATCTATGTTCCAATGTCTCCTAATTGGAAGCAAATATCTTCTTTATGAAAAATAAAGACGTGCCCCTAAGGCTATGCACTAATTAGTAAGATATGAATAATGTGACCATGAAAATAGTTACTTGCTACCTCGAAATAATAATTTATTTGATCAATTGCAGTGAATGATAATCTTGTCAAAATTGATCAATGTATAGGTTACCACCAATATAGAATAAAAAAAGTACGACATTCCAAAGCCAACTTTTAGAACAAGGTATGACCACTATGATTGTTTGGTCATGCTTTTGGCCTTACAAATACTCCTGGTGTTTTTATAGAGCTTATGAGCATGGTACTCCGAAGAATACCTTGATAACATTGGCATTTTGTTCCTAGATAACATTTTTATATGCACCTGATCGAAAAACAACATCGAATATATCTCCAAATTGTATTCAAAACACTATGACAAGACCAGTTTTATAAAAAAATCAATGTGTGATTTCCCACTTGAGACAATTACATTGCTTGGTTGTCATGCATAGAAGTAGATCATGTTGGATGTGCGAGCCCACAACAAGCCATTATGCAATAAATGTTATTACGAAAATCATTCCCTGATCTGAAATGAAGAATAACTAATTTGCATAATAGGTCCCTTAGTACAATTAGGGTTCTGTATCATGACCATCTTAATAATCATACAATTGTTGATTCAATAATTGAATCACGAAGGTTGGTGCTTGGATGAATATCTAAAGAGTTAGATTGAGGACTCATCAGGCACCATCAAATGATTGTTGTGAAATGATCTCCAACCTGAGTAGGAGATGGCAATCCTTTCTCATAAAGTCTTATATCTAACTGAGCTCTTGATGTAGGTCCTCTTCATAGGAATAGAGATTTTGAAGTGTTAGATAAGTTAAGTCAAAGATTTGACTTAATGAGATCGAGATAACCAAAGACCTAAGTCGTATGTTGTCACAATATAGGCATGCATCCACTGACCGGAGATAGATGTGTTACTATATATCTGAGTATGGACATTTTGCAGGCCAATAGGTTGATGACCTAACCAAGTCTATACACTAGTGCGCTGATGTGCATGCAAGAGCATATGAGCAATACGATCTCTCAAAGGGATCATACAGGTTCGTTACTAAATCGGAAGACATGAGCTCACTCGTGCCATTTTGGGAAGAATCGAATTCCGTGCACGTGGTCTCGCTATGGAAGCTTGACTGAATTTGTAGATTTGATATATACTTTGCAAGTATATGATCAAGACCTAAGTATGACATATGCTTTTGGAAACTATATGATCGATACCGACTTCCAATTATCAAATAAGAAAGTTAATGATAAAACCCCGATGTAGACAGTGAAAAGAGATCTAATACTTCATGTTTATTCGGGGTCTTCCAGTTTGTAGGATGTACATGTATTGGGAATACCTGAGAGTGATGTGATAATAAATGATTGTATAACCATGATGCTTCAATTCATAGGGAGTGATGAAACGGGACTGGATTTTAGTGACTCCTCTCAGTAAAGAAGTAATCTAATCATGGTCCAAATGTTGTACATTCATCTAAATGTGATTCAAATGCGATAAGAAGATTAGATTTGCGATCTTGATTTAATCAAGCATCTATGAGAAGTCTGCAAGATCTGGATTTGAGATTTGATCTCAATATCCAAGTCACTATACATGGAACAGTACAACTGCCATATCCTTATCTCCAAGTATCCGTGGAGAAAGCACATTATCCTTGAAAGAGTCCATGGATAATTTCATTGTTGATATGTGTATCCGAGCATTGAGAAAATTGATAATTGAATGTGATTTAATTATCATGAATAATATAAATTTCATTCATATTATAAGGATAGTTATCAGAGATAATTAAATGTCATTTAATTATCAAAGATGTAAATAATGTGAATGTGATTCATATTATTTTGGCACATGAGAATAGAGATCCAAGATGATTAAATATGATTTCGTTATCATGGATATGAATAATGTAGATAAAACTATCCATATTAATCATATATGTTATAAATGTGATTTAAAATATATAAGATAGAGCTATTTATGATTTATATTTGTTGATTAATTATTGATGTGAATTGGATTCATATTGGATAATTATTGAAAATATAATTTACATTATGTTTTGGGATGTGAACGCGATTCACATTTTTCTAATGGCATGATCGCAAATTTCACAAGATATTTGTGAATTTTGTTTGTTAAATAATTTACAACAATTGTTGTTGTAAATCTTGAAGATATATCGTGAGATAATAAGATCTCATGAGATGATTATTGGTCGTCCTCCCCTTTCAGGGGATGTGGTTAGTCTCCTCATTATCTCCAAGTTTAACCAATTGTTTTGATTTGAAATTAACCTATATTGATTTAATGATATAAATCAATTTAAATTAAGTTAATTGTTGTTGTGTTTTCATAACAAAATCATGGTCGTTGAAAGAAACATAAATAAATCTCATCTATTGATTGTGTGTTGTCAATGTATTGAGATCTATGGACTCCCAAAACCCTATATAAGAAGAGGCACCCCTTTCTCTTCAAGTTACATCATTGAAAATCTCTCTCTTCCTCATTCTCTACATGCCATCTATTTCTCTCTCCCTTGGATGGTCGTCCTCTCTATACTAGAGAGAAAGTCACCATCGATGCAGCATCATCGTTATGCTGTTGGACTGCTTAATCATGAATCTCTGTCTTCTTCAGTGCACTTTGCTCATGAAGAAGATGTTAGATCTTGTGTGATGAGATCATGAGATTTGTCGCTTGGATCATCAACATGAATTGCGAGAAGTATGTGTTTCATCAATGTGCTCGCAAGCGTCTCCTCCGTCGGATCGGACATGAGACAGGAGGTCTCTTTGTTTAAAGACTCAATCGCAATCACACTTCAAGAGACAACCCTAATACTTATTTGTGATTTAGATGAAACGATATGAGAAGTGTTCATAGATAATGTGGTTTCATCGCATGAAAATTTTTTAATTTCCGCAGCCTCGAGCTGCAAGTGCGACTAGTCGCTCCATATCGCATTCGATATGATCTATACACTTCCGTGATGCGCTTAATGATCTTTCCATATCCTTCACATGGTATCAGAGCCAGGATGGAGGTTTAGGAAAAGATCCATAAACCTAAGAAGACTTGGGTTCATAAAGGATTGTGAAAAGTCTATCGCATTTCAATTTTCGCAGCCCTATTTTGCAATAAATTTCAACCCTGTTTGAGATGTTTAAAGTCAAAAATATCACTTGGTTAATGTTACTCATTAATTAAGAAAACGGTGGTATTTGAGTTTGCGTGATTTAGAATCCGATAACTCAAGTTACGATCTTTATGATGACTGTATATCCATTGTTTCAGGGGTAGCGAATCATGACATAATTAAGGAATTAATTACTGTTTTGACACACCTATAAATACATGATTATCACTTGAATTCTATTATAAATAAAATGATCAAACTTTGGAAACTTGATTTGCTTAATTTGGATTTACATTGATTGAGATATGTTAATTTTAATAAGTATGGATGACTGTTGGAAATTGCATACTAGATCATGAACCATATGATTGTCATTTATTTTTTATAGAAATTAATGGTAAATTTTTTGAGATAATTATTGATAAATATTTGTGAAATATGATGATTATTTCACTAAATGACATTGTCTTAACCAATAATTTATTAGATATGATCTAGATTACAAATTAATTACATCATACACTATCCAACAAACAATTTGCTTAAATAGGATTGGATATTTGTTTAGAAAATCTCCCTATAATGTTATAAAAATAGTTATTATTATTATATGGTATAAACTTGGTTGGAAAGCCAATTATCATCTCAAGTACAAAGTGATCGACTTTAACATTATCTTTTCCCGAGGCAGATATGATGTCTAGTTGGGGAGCGTTAGGGTAGCAGGTTGCACCGTGTGCAGTCTGTCCCTCCCGTCGGTACTGGCCATGACAACGGGTAGGGAATGGATAATGCTTGAGAAATCATGATGTATTTTTCTAATTATTAAAAATTGAAATAATGTGTATTTGAGATATACCATATTTCAAGTAACAATAAAAGAATGTTTGTGGATATTAATTGGATCAATGATTTAATATGATTAGATTTATTAAAATCTAATTAAAACTAAAATACTCTATAATGAATAGAGTTGTATTTCCATTGGAAGGGTTAATCGTAATGAATATGATTCATAATGATTAATTAGAATTGAAACATATATTATAGACGATCACATAAGTGACATCCATAGTCTCCTGTCAAGGAGAAGGGTTCTGTCTCTAGGGATTGTATGTAGGAGATGCATGTCCAAAGTGACAGCTCCTATATGCAAGTACATCTGGATCGAGCTCTTTTCTTCTCTAAAGATTAAGGTCGTAAGCGTAGTGACCCCAATATCAGATCATCATATTATTATGACGATATTGGATTGTGCATAGTGAGTACTATTCCTATTAGCGGTTGGTTCAATTAATGATGGGTCAACATCACCTTAGGGGTGGTGGGTTCAGGTGTTAAAGATCAAATTGTTGACGGTTGATTCAGTTAATGACGGGTCAACATCACCTTAGGGGAGGTGGGCTCAGGTGTTAAAGATCGAATTGGGAATGCGAATTGGACTTGCAAGGAGGAATGTGTTCCCTCTTATTTTTATTCGAGTTATGATTTGGCCGAATTTCGGTGGTCTTAAGTTCCACACAAGGCGGGAACTCAATCGATACGTCAACCACGCAAAAATCCGAACTAAAGTCAACAATTAACCCACGATATGAAATCAAACAATGACAAGCAAGAGTGGAGTTAAAATTTATTATTAACTCTACATAAAATGTGTATAGTGTGCAAGTGTGTAGAGTATCGAACACAGGGAGAAAACAAGATAGAACAAGCAAAAATGCCTAAGATGTGGTTGTGAATAAATGTCTACAATTATGCAATTTTTTATGGGTTTTTAATTTTATATCTTTTTATTTTATTTTTAATTTTTAATTTTGTATTTTGGTTTTTGATTTTCTGATTTTATATTTTCTTTTTATATTTTATATTTTAGCATTTTCTTATTCTATAATAAGATATATATACAATATAAGAGAGAGAGAGGAATAGAGTATTTATAAAAATAGGGAAAATATTCAAAAATCAGGGAATAACATGTTTTCGGTCTTTTTATATTTCTATAATGTTTTTGTGATTTTTGGAGAATTTCTAAATGCTTTTGGTAATTTTAAAAGTCAAAATACAAGAAAACAGTGAACTACACTACTGACCGAAATCAAAGTGAGGATGAAAAATACTAAATAGTACCCAAAATTCCTCAAATTAATTTTAAAATAGGGGTAATAGAATATGGAACCTACAGAGCCTGAGTTTATATTTTTAAGATTTTTCTAGATTTTTTTAGATTTTATGAAGTTTTTAGGGGTTTTCTAATTTTTAGGGTTTTTTTTGAAATTTTTAATGATTTTTGAACAGGAGTTAAAAGACACTAAAATATACTTAAAGAAATTTTTTGGAATTTTTCTAAACGTTTTTGTAATTTTTATGGATTTTCTAATACAAACAGTGTTGAAAATGCATGGTTTTGATTTTTAATAATTATGAAAATGCAATAAAAATGCAATACAAAAATATGATGTTAAATTACAATGCAACAAGAGCCTATGGTATTTTTTTGGTAATTTTTCGAGTAAAAATGATGCGTGAAATAAATGCATATATCCAAGAAAAAATACAATACTGGCAACGGTAAAAATGTAAATATACAGAAGTCCAAGGGCCTACTTGCAATTTTTTCCAAAGATATATAACGTTAAATACAATTTTCTGGATTAAAATTAAATAACCAAAACCGGAGGGGGTTCACTGTAAAATGTCCAACTTATGCGCACAGGACAGGGGTATTTTTGCAATTTTACAAAGTTCCAGGGGCTCAGATGTAATTTTACCAAAATATTACAACTTAATGAAAAGTTCATATACTGAAATGAAATAAACAAACCTCCAGGGGGTCCTGTGCAAAATACCCAGCCCCCTCACGCGCACGGGCACGTGAGACGTGGATAGGACCTAAATGCAAATATGGAAACTACGGGGGTCTGGATGAAAATATTACAGAAATATTTAAACTACAACAGGAAGTTTATGGACTGAAATAAAATAAAAAAATTGGCAAAGGTGGAAGTGCAAAATACCCACGTCTAATATCCTCGTGCGCGATCGAACGGCGGGGGGCCGCTCACTTATCCACGTGGCGCGCGCACAACGCGCGATGACGGTTCGGCGATGGCCGGCTGAGATCAGATCTGGCGAAGAGATAAATGGTTGATGCGGGCTCAGATCGGATGGCTGGCGATCAAACTGGAGCGGGCCTAGGATCGGACGACGAAGAAGCGAAGAGGAAGAACGGGGAAGAGCGCCGGCGAGGCGAACTTCCCCGAGCTCGATCTCGGGTCTCCGACGGTCTGGACGCGTGCAAAATGGCCCGACGTGCTCCAGAGGTCCCTCTACGTGCTGGGGTACTCGGCTTCATCGGAGAAGCACTGTGGCGGTGGCGCAATGGCGGCGGAGCTTCGAGCTCCAGGGATCTCCAGCGATGCTCCAAAATGAGCCCCCAGGGGCTTTGACTGTGCTGTGACCTGCAAAAAGGGGTGAGAGGGTCCAGGGCAAACTACCTGGACCCCGCGGAGGTGCGAAGGTGGTCTGTGAAGCGATAGGGAAACTCGTCGTAGGTGCACTCCGGCGAGGCGATCGGGAACGGTGATAGGGCGATCGATAGTCGAGTGGATCGAAAAGAAAAGGAAGCTACGACTACGGGGAATAAAAAACGAGAGGAAAAGGGGGAAAAGGCAAACCTCGAAGGTGGAGGACCTGAGGTGGTGGAACCTCGACGCCGGAGGTCGGCGGAGGTGGTGGAGCCGATTCGAGGCTTCCTCGACTCGCCTGAGGATACGGTTGAGGAGCTGTCACCTCCAGCAACGTGAAGAGCACAACAGGGAGGGGGATTAATGGCCAAGAAGGGTTCAAAATTGGGCTCGAAGGTGACGGGTCAGATATATACACGGTGATGGCGTGAGATTGGGATCAAGAACACGCGCAAATGATGGAGATTTGGGGGGATATAAAGGCTCGGCGAGGATCAAGGATGTACAGAGAGAATTCCCAAGAAGGAATCGAGGGAGAGGGCGAAGGGATTGAGCGCGAGAATTTCTAGAAAGTGGGACAAAATCGCGGGCTTCAGAGGCTTGCAGGCCTCGGTCAGGGAGTTGACCGAGGTCAACAAGCGTGCTCACCTGGTTGGTCCACGTGGACCAACCAGGAAATTCAGAGCCCGAAATTATTTGTAAAATCGAAATAAAATAGTAAATGATTTTATTAATTTTAGGTTATAAAATAAAAAATGTTTATTATTTTATAAAGAATTTTATGGTGATTTTTATTTATTTTTATTAGGTGTTTAATTACAAATTACCTTTTATGCCCTATATAGGTATATATATCTATATATTTTATCATTTTATTTTTATTGTGTATATTTAATTTATTTATTTTTGTTTATTATTTTATAAATTTATAAAATTTCTACACTTAAATATATTTTTATTTTATTTTTCTGATGTGTTTCATACAGTTAATAAAATAAAAGAATTAATATTGTAGGTATGGATATAGGTATTATACCTATGTATTGTAAATATACATGTATTTTATTTTATGTTTCTTTTGTGTTTTATTCTGATTTTATTACACATATATATTATAAACAATATTTACATAATAATAAAAATATAATATTATAAAAATAATGAATAATTTATAAAATGAATATTTTAATCTGTACAAGTATACAATAGGGGTCAAAAACTCAACTTTCAAACCGTAGCTCCGCCAAATGCGAAACCACCTTCATTAAATAGATTATTTTAAATTATATATAATTAAAGGTGAGTTTGATGCATTTCGAGCTTTTATGTGCAAGATACAAGTCTGGGAAGTTGGTATTTTGGATTTTTATTTAGATCATAACTTTTTATCTGTACAGTATTTTTGTATAAAATAAATTTTGTATTTTTATTTATTTAATTATCTACAACTTTCATGTACAAGATTTCTTTATTTGAGTTATAAAAAGTGGAACCAAAAATAGTTCCCAAAAATGAATAATGAAAGAATAAAATGAGTAGGTGTCTTGCCCTTATCTCCCCCTACTTTCTTCCTTGTTGACCTATTCATCAAGATGCCTAGGTCTCGGGATTTTGGGTCATAAAATATTTACAATATTTTATTCTTTTTATTTTATTTCATTTATTCTATAATTTTGGCTTTAAATACAACATTTTACACACTATTTACATGCACATGCATGAATGCTAAGATGCTCTAATTAAGGGTATTTACATGCATTTGCTAGGGTTTTTGTGGCCAAAATGATAGAATAAAGATGATGAAATGCGGATTCATCATCCCCCTATACTTTACCTTTGCTAGTCCCTAGCAAACACTTATGCAATAAATGCAGAAAGAAAAACAAAGAAAAGAAAAGGAAGAAAGTGAATTAAATTTGATTATCAAACTTGTCTTCTCAAAATCAAAGTTTGGAGCTTAAATCAGACCTTTGTAAGTTTTAGTGTGGGCGGAACCTTAATGAGAACCGGATTTGAAATCCAACAGCCCTTGAGAATCCCAAACTCTGCTCAAGTCTCCTCAATAGCCAGGTCAGAATACTTCAACTCATACGCAAACCCTTGCGACTATGAATCTGACTCGTACAGTGTAAGTGATAGTGGCTCTCCCCAACTGAAATGACAAAGAGACTAACTTCTCCAATATGACTACCCAATGATTCCCCAATCCAACAACTCATTCCTCAAGGAGCAGGATATTCCCTTCTAAGTTCAAGTGACAACCAGCTCAAGAGGAGGGGGTGAAGAGAAGAATGGATGGTAGCCAGTGTAGCTACCTATCCTAGGATGCAAGACCAGTGTAGTCAAGTCATCCAGCTGCAGGCTCACATGATTTGACTTTGACGCTCAAGCTTGCTTATTGACTATACACATATATACACTCCGGCAGGCATTTTATATTTGTACAGGCCTGTCCACTTTTTGGAGTTTTTGCTTTTTGCATTTTTTTGAATACTATATACAGCAGCATTTACATAGGGAGTTTTTCCTCTTGAGCCAGTAGACTATCCCTCTTTTGAAGCTTTATTTCAACCCACAGTCTCCTATCCTCGAAACTCATCATCACTGGACGGGTTCGGGTGCACTTCCCTCCCTAGAGGAGGGCAAGTGTTTCCACCTGCGTGCGTCTCATACCGGCAAATCCGACCTCCTTACCACTCCAACTGAGTTGAGCTATGTGAAAGGTGCAGGTGTCCAAGTTAGGTCATTATCAATAAGAATTGTGTGTGTGCTCCGAAATACTCTACCTAGGCAGTCAAGAATCCAGTGAACCAAGTCCCGTGATCCTCAAAGAATTAAGTCAACTAGACCTGGAGTACCTCAATTCCAGTTCCTATAAGGTTCCTGTTAATTAGGTAGATTTTAAGGTCCAACCAAGCTCCAATCTCCGGATTTTATTTAGACTTGTTCAATTATCAAACTCAATACGAAAAATACGAATGCCATGCAAATGCTACGCAGAAAATATTTTTGTGATGCAATTTGCAAAGATTTTGCACTTTTTATGGATTTTTGAAAAGATGATGCATATGCATTTTTTTATTTTTCAAAAAAAAAATTCGAATGTTTTTGGATTTTAGTTTTGCAAATGTTTTTGGGATTTTTTTTGCAAATAAAAAGGTTTTGGCTAAAAGCTAGGTACGAATATTTGCACGTGGATGCTTCTGATATATACAAGAAGTGGATTTGAAGGATTTACAAGGGTAAGTAGTCAGTTTTATACATGTATATATATAAAGAGTTTTAGGTGAGATGTATGTATTCCTCAAACTTATATGACACATGTTTTTCAAACAATTTTGAAAACTATAGTCCAAAATAGTTTTTTCAAATAATTTTACACACATGTACACACATTTGAAAATCATTTTGCAAAGGTTTTCCAAACCATATATAAAGATTTTTCACATATTTTTGTAACCATTTTTCAAATCGTTTGCAAATCGTTTTTCAAACCTTTTATTTCACACAAAGAAAATAATTTTACAATCAAAAATGTTTTTACAATGGTTGAAAACATGTACAAAATATTTTCCAAATAGTTTTCAAAAGATTTTTCTCAGATATTTTCAAACTATTTTTCAAACATTTTGCAGAGAATATTTTCACCTGATTTATTAATCAATAAGTACAAAAAGAATTTGAGGAGTATAAACATCTTTTTATTAAAAGTTTTTAATGAATTTTAATAGTAAAAATACAAAAGTACGAGTTATGGGTTAAAGTATATACGAAGTATATACGACCCCCCTATACTTAGCTTGAGCTATGTCCACATAGATCGGAGAGGGATAAGAGAAGACATAACTCGTACTAAGTATAGGCAAGAATAAATAAAGGAATAAATGAACAAATGAGAAGTCGACCGTCCCCCCTATACTTAGGATCAAATAATCCTAAGTATAGCAGATTGTACACAAAGCAGGGAGGGTCAAGGGTAGGAATGAACAGATCGTACTCAGACTATCTCCCCCTATACTTAGGGTAAGATATCCCTAAGTATAGACAAGATGAGGAGACAATAGAGAGGATCAAAGAATAAAGAAGATAGAAAAGAAGAAAATAGATCACAGCTCAGTGTATGCACCCCCCTATACTTAGGACAAGGTGTGTCCTAAGTACAGCAAAATCATAAGATGAAGACGGGGTGACATACATAACGGAAGAATGAATGAATGATATAGACAAATGGATCTATACATAGGAAGATAGAAGTGATAATCATGTACGAGACGTATAAGTTGTGAGTCAAAGAGCACATCTCATACCAGATGAATCGGGGCAACATCAACGGTCGGCGGGTCATGATCTAGATATGGTTTTAAGCGCTGACCATTGACTCTAAAAGTGGAAGATGATGAAGGTTCGGATATATCAATGCTTCCATTATCATGTACCTTCCGGACCACATATGGTCCTTTCCATTTACTTTGTTGTTTCCCTGGGAATAATTTCAGCCTAGCATCAAACAACCATACTTGTTGTTCTGGCTCAAATTGTTTATGGCTGATTCGGGAATTGTGTCATACTTTCACTTTATCCTTATACTGTAGGCCACTTGAGAAGGTTGTATCTCGTAGTTCTTCCAGGGCTGCCAACTCTGCTTTCCTCTATTCTCCTCCACTCTTGGGATCCAATAATAGATCTGTAACTGCCCAAAGTGACTTATGATTTATTTCCACTGGTAAATGGCAGGGCTTGCCATAGACGAGATGAAAAGGAGATGTCCCTAATGGTGTCTTGAAGGAAGTCCGATAGGCCCACAAGACCGAGTCTAAAAGCTGTGACCAATCGTTTCGGTCTGGGCGGACTACCTTCTGTAAAATTATCTTAATCTCCATGTTCGATACTTCAGCAAGACCATTAGTCTGAGGGTGATACGGCGTGGCAACACGATGGTCAATACTGAACTCGTCTGTAAGGGCCCTAACCTTGTCGTTAATAAAGTGAGACCCCCCATCTGAAATCAAGACTCTAGACACCCCGAACCGTGAAATAATGTTTTTCCTCAAAAAACAACATACGGTTTTAGCATCTGCAGCTCGGGCAGGGATGGACTCAACCCAACGACTCACATAATCCACAGCGAGCAGAATGTACTCAAATCCCTGACTTTTAGGAAATGGGCCCATGAAATCAATTTCCCATGCATCAAAAATGTCACAAAAGTGAATGGGCTGCATGGGCATCATGTCTCTCTGTCCGCAAGTACCCATCTTCTGATAGTCAGTACACCTTCTCATGAACTCATCAGAATCCTTAAAAAGGGTAGGCCACCACAGGTCGGATTGGAGCACCTTCTGTGTTGTCTGTCTCCCAGAATGATGTCCTCCTGCCTCAAGCTTGTGGCAGTAGATGAGGACGCTATGTTGCTCATCTTGAGGAATGCACCGTCTCCAGATACTGTCCCCTCCTTCATGATAAAGAACATGATCCTCCCAATGGTACGACTTGGCCTTCGCAAGGAAGGTCTCAAGCCGTTGTCTGGGCCAACCTTGTGGAATGGATTTGGCAACAAGGTAATTCACAATGTCGACATACCATGGAAGAGAGGTGATAGGAAGGATCGCCTCATCTGGAAAAGTCTCAGTGATAGGTGCCATGGGCTCAGATTCCTCAAGGTTCTCCAAGCGGGAGAGGTGATCTGCCACAACATTCTTAACTCCAGGTTTATCTTTAATCTCAATATCAAATTCCTAGAGGAGAAGGATCCATCTGATTAATTTGGCTTTGACATCCTTCTTCGACATCAAGTACCGAATGGCAGTATGATCAGTAAAAATTGTCACTCTAGATCCCAGAATGTAAGATCTGTACTTATCCAAAGCAAAGACTACCGCTAGCATCTCTTTCTCAGTCACTGTATAATTCCTTTGAGCTGCATCCAACGTTCGGCTAGCGTAGTGTATGGCATAAGGTAATCCATCCCTCCTCTGATGGCATAATCAGAAGCATCCGTCATGATCTCAAAGGGAAGAGACCAATATGGTGGCTGAAGGACAGGAGCCTCGACAACTAAATTCTTGAGAGTCTCGAAGGACTTACGACACATATCATCTACGAGGAACTCGGTGTCTTCAGTCAATAAATCTGTAAGCGGTCGGGCAATTCGACTGAAGTCCTAAATGAACCGTCGGTAAAAACCGATATGCCTCAGAAAAGACCGCAACTGTTTCAGGTTGGACAGAGGATTGAGTTTTCTAATGATATCAACCTTGGCCGTATCAACCTCCGTGCCCCCGTTGGAGATGATGTGACCAAGGACCATCCCCTGAGTCACCATAAAGTGACTCTTCTCCCAAGATAGTACGAGGTTTACCTCTATGCAGCGCTGAAGCACTCGGTCTAGGCTGTCAAGACAAGCATCAAACCCATCGCCAAAAACCGAGAAATCATCCATGAAGACCTCCAAACAGTCACCTATCATGTCCGAAACGATGGACAACATGCATCTTTGAAATGTCGCAGGGGCGTTACATAGACCATAGGGCATCCGCCTGAAAGCATATGTCCCAAATGGACAGGTGAACATCGTTTTATCCTGGTCTTCGGGCGCAATGGCCACTTGATTGTATCCAGAGTACCCGTCAAGAAAACAGTAATGACTCTTCCCGGCTAGCCTCTCGATAATATGATCAATAAATGGTAGCGGGAAATGATCCTTCTTGGTGGCCTCATTCAATCGTCTGTAGTCCACACAGACCCTCCAAGAAGTGGGTACCCGGGTGGCGATCTCTTTTCCAAACTCATTCACAACTGTAGTGATACCCGTCTTCTTGGGCACCACATGTAAAGGACTAACCCACTTGGAGTCGGAGATGGGGTAGATAAAATCGACGCTCCACCATTTAGATATTTCTTTCATTACTACATCTCGAAGATTCGGGTTCAACCGTCACTGGAACTCACACGAAGGCTTAGCGTCCTCCTCGAGGTAGATATGGTGGGAGCACAGGGCCGGACTTATCCCCTTGAGATAGGCCACACTCCATCTTATTGTCTTGCGGTTTCTTTCAAGAACCTCCATCAGACGAGATTCTTGTTCTCCAGTCAAGTCTCCTGAGATAATGACTGGGTGCATTTCTGGCTCACCTGCAAGGAATCTGTACTTAAGCGACTACGGCAAAGGCTTCAATTCTGGCTTTGTGGGAGCTGGCAAATCTGGCTTCTGATATGTTTGTGTGAAAGCAACCAGATCTGAATGTGAGAACTCTCGCTGTATGTGATCATCTAACGAAGGGAACCCTGTTGGTGTGTCTATCATCTGTGCTGGCTCGCTCTCCGTCCTATCTGTCGGCTCATCGGGAAACAGACATGGCAAGTATGCATCAAAATCCTTCCAATCAAAGTCTGCTTCCGAGGGATCTGAATCAGAACAAACATCAGTGTCACCACTCAGCACGCAACTGTCAACCTGTATGGTGTCCTCTGCCAAGGTTGTGCTCTCCGAACTCTCGTTTGCCACAAAAGGTGTGTACTCTGAGTCTGGTGACAAGGCGAGTGCTCGTGCTTCTGGATCTTCCCAAACGGTTTCATCATCGGTTACTACAAAATCACACTCCTGGTGGACGTCTAACTCAGCATCTGTCATCTGCCCTGTATCACTATTCTGCTCCAAGCAGGCTGAATCTCTTGCTCTGATCTCGTCGACTGTCTCTATTTGTATACTCTCGCCCTCTACACGAAAGTACACCTTCCCACTATCATGGTCGGTCACCGCCTTGACTGTGGCCAAGAATGGGTGTCCTAGTATGATGGGGGCATCTGTCACCGACTCAGGGATCTCCATGTCCAGTACTACAAAGTCCACGGGGAATTTTAGACCCTGAATGGTAACGACCACGTCTCTCAACAACCCCTTCGGCCTCTTAATCGATCAATTAGCAAACTAAAGGACTGTCTTGCTCCAAAGAAGAGGGCCAAACTCGAACCAGTCGAGTAAGGCTGCCAGAAGGAGGTTGATAGAAGAGCCGCTGTCTAATAAAGTGCGGTCGAACTGCTGCTCACTAATCTCGCATCTGACATAAGGAGCTCCTGCATCTGGTCTTTTGGCTGGCAGCTGGTTCTGAATGGCACAACATGTGGCACGTGTGAGCACATGGATTTCTCCTCTATTGTTCCTCTTCTTCCTGCATACAGTGGTCTTTTCTCTCAGATTCTTTTGGAAGAGGGGGATATGCTCAAGTGCCTCCTACAGAGTCAACTGGATCTGAAATCTGTCTATCATCTGTTGGTTGAACTCTAATTGTTCCTTCTTTTTGGGATTTTCTGTTTTATTCCCCTTCGCCGAGCGGAGTGCTTGAGGGAAGGGGACGGATGCGCCCTCCTCAAACAGAGGGCTAGGAGAAGGTTTCTAGCCCTGTGAAGGACTGAAATCCATGCAATCATCATCATTCATCACACATGGACTCGGAATTGATGGAGAAACCTTTCCTTTATTCATTTTTTGGTCTTTTTCTCAATGTCCAAAGATACAGAAAATGACAATACAGGAGGTTGGAATACATCCGAACTCAAAATGGGGGTATCAGCACCACCCAAAATATTCTTCTTTGCGGCCTCAGCACCGCTCTCTGGTTCATCATCAAAAATGGTGGATTCAGTACCTCCGTCTGCATCTGGTGTCACGACGGCGTCAGCACCGTCATCTGGAATGTCATCCTTAGTGGCATCAGCACCACCGTCATCATCACTGTAGTTAGCGACCTTAGCACTGCTCCTCTCCTTATCTGGGGTTCTTGATTCTTCACGGATTTGTCTCTCAGATGAGGCGCCGCCGGCTGGTTGCCTACCGCTCCTAAGTGACACAAAGTGAGTATCAAATAGAGAAGGCATGTCATTCATGAATGCACTAGGAGTGGTATACTTTGTAAACTGTACCTGCTCAGACTTCCTCTTCAAACTATTCGGATTCGGCTCGCTCTGTGCAGGTATGTGATGAAGCCACGTTTCATCATCTTTATTCTATCATTTTGGCATCAAAAACCCTAGCAAATACCTGTAAATAGCATTAAAATCATCATCTTAGCATTCATGCATGTGCATCATATTAGTGTATAAAATGCGGTTTTTAGCCAAAATTATAGAATAAAGAAAAGAAAAGAAAAAAAGAATAAAATATTGTAAATATTTTATGACCCGAAACCCCGAGACCTAGGCATCTTGATGAATAGGTCGACAAGGAATAAAGTAGGGGGAGATAAGGTCAAAATACAGATAAAATACCTATACATTTTATTCATTCTTTATTCATTTTGGGACCTATTTTTGGTTCCACCTTTTATACATCAAATAAAGAATGTACATGAAAGTTGTAGATAATTTAATATAGAAAAATACAAAATTGATTTCACTGAAAAATAATGTACAGATAAAAAGTTATGGTCTGAATAAAAATCCAGAATCCCAACTTCCCAGACCCGTATCTCACAAATGAAAACTCCAAATGCAGCATACTCATTAATTGTATATAGAAGAAAATAAGCTATTTAATGGTGGTGGTTTCGCATTTGGCGGAGCTACGGTTTGAAAGTTGAGTTTTGGACCCTCATTGTATACTTGTACATATTAGAATATTCAATTTATTATTTATTTATTATTTTAATAATTTTATATTTTTATAATGTTGTAATTAATACTTATAATATATATGTGCATTAAAATTAGAATAAAAATGCAAAGAAAATACAAAATCAAAATACTTGTAAATAGGATACATAGGTATACTACCTATACTTATACCTATATAAAATACACTTCTATTTTATTAAATATACAAAATAAATCAGAAAAATAAAATAAAAATATATTTGTGTACATAAAAGTATTTTATATTTTTATAAATTAATAAACAAAAATAAATAAATTAAAAATACAAAAATAAAAATAAAATACTCAAATACATAGATAATATCCTTATAAGGGGTATAAATGCAAACTTGTAAAAATATACTTCATAAAAATAAATAAAAATCACTATAAAATACTTTATAAAAAAATAAACATTTTTCATTTTATAATTAAAAATCAATAAAATCATTATCTATTTTTAATAGATTTTATAAAAGTTTTTTCCAGGGATTTTCCTGGTTGGTCCACGTGGACCAACCAGGTGACTAGGAAAGTTGACCCGCTGGTCAACTCTCCTGTCCTCTCCCTGCTGCTTGTCAGAGCGCCCGTGACTCCCTTTTCTCGATTTTTTCGCCGTCGCTGCGTTGCTCGAGGGAAGATGGTCCCTTCACGAAAATTGTTCACTATTCATCCGTGATTCACGCCAACCTTGTAGATCTTCCTAAATCTTCCGTATTCACTAGATCTCCATCGATCTTTGTGCCCTCTCAGCCATGTTTCAAAAACCGACCCCAAACCTTCCTCTTGCTTTTGAACCCTCTTTGACCCTCTAGCTTGCTCTCTTAACGTGTGCTCCGGACTGGGTCTCGTGACAGGAGACCCTCCAGCCCCCAGGTTGCGCAGTTAGGCGGTCGAGGCGGCGTCTCCGCCCCCATCTCCGGCCAACGGCCGTGAGGTCACTATCTCGGGTTACATACCCTTGAGGTCACATTTTTTTTGCTATTTTCTTGCATTTTCTTAGTTATATCAGGCCTAGGATTAATCCCCTCACTCGATCCTTTCGATTCACCCGCTCACAATATCGAACTTTCACCTCGCCGGAGCTTGCTCCGGCGAGCGGTCGCTCACGCCATCCACGCTCCATGCCACCTTTTCTTGCCCTGGGAACACCCTCTTGTGCTCTTGCGTTTCACGTGCAGGTCCCGGGGAAGGAGACTTCATCTGGAGTCAGTTTTGGAAGGATCTCAAGACATCTGGAGCTCGCCCACTTCTTCGCCACGGTGCTGGGCTTGGGCGGTTCAACCGCCATTTTGGAGCCACTGCACGACAGGAGGAGCTTCCAGGAACCTCTCTGACGTCCTACAGCCGCCAACGTCGTCGGAGAAGAGGAAGGGGAGCCGGGAAAGCTCACAGTCGCCGGCTCACCTCCCTGTTCTTCGAAATCACCCAGCCGCCGTCGGATGGTCCGTGTTCTTCCAGAACACTGCAATGTCGTTGGATCCTCGCGAATGTTGACCATCCGATCTACATCGTGATCTAATCTGGACCGCGCATTTGAAGGGGTATCGGCCGTCCCTGCTGCGACACGTGTATAAGTGACCAAGAATCCGCCGTCCATCTCAGCCAAGGATTGGGTATTTTGCATTCACACACGGTCATTTTTTGTATTTGATCGTAAAGACTGAAACTTTCATTTGCATTTTATTTGCTTTGTAACATTTGTACGCAGGTCCCGGAACTTCGTAATATTGCAAGTGGGTCCCCGCCAGGTCGCGTGCACAGTGCGCGTGACCTTGGCGTTTTTGCATCATACCCCTTGCATATTTGCTATTAATATTAGTCCAGCAGATATTTTTTGCAGTTATACTTTTTGTGTGGAAATTGCGCAGAGGTCCCTTAACTTTTCCATATTTATAATTAAGTCCCTATTAGGCCCTGTATTTTTGTGTGCTTTCTATATTTATTGCATGCATTTCTAAAACGCCAAAAAAATTCCACAAAAATCATGTTAAGCTCCTGTTAACTTTCTCATTCACGCCACATTTTTGCATTGCATTTTTATTGCATTTTAATATTTATTAAAAATCAAAAATAGTCATTTTGTGCACTGTCTAGCTTATAAAATCCATAAAAAATATAAAAACTCTCCAGAAAAATCCCAAAAAAATATATTTTGTCTATTTTAGTTTGTTTTAGCTCCCAGCCAAAAATCATTAAAAAAATATAAAACAAAACAATCTCCTAAAAAGCACAAAACTCCAAAAACCTTCATAAAAATCCTAAAAATTCCTCAAAAATCCTAAAAATATAAACTTTGTCTCTGAATTTTCTTTGTCTTATTTTCTTTCATTGAAAATTAATTTGGAGAATTTTTGTTACTGTTTCTATTTTATTTCTCCATTTTAGTTTCAGCCTTGCATTTTATTCACTATTTTCTTTATTTTGCTATTTAAAAATACCAAAAACATTCTAAAAATTACCCAAAAATCACAAAAACAGTAAAAAAGTATAAAAAGACCAAAAAGACTTTATTTTCTTATTTTTGAACATTTTTATCTATTTTTACAAATAGCTCTTTCTCCATTTTATTACATTGTCTTTATTTTCCAATATTAAAAGAAAGAAAATAAAAAAATTATAAAATATAAAAAGAAAATATAAAATCAGAAAATTAAAAATCAAAATACAAAAATACAAAGTTAAAAATTAAATAAAAAATATAAAATTTAAAACCCACAAAAAAATAGCCTAATAGACTCTTGATCACATTCACGCATTTTGAGCATTTTTTGCCCCGATCTAGCCTGTCTACTCCCTGTGTTCGACCTCTACACATACTTGCACTATACACATCTTGTTGTAGAGTTATAATAAATTTTAACTCCGCACATTTACTTTCATTGCTTGATTTATTTGTCGTGGGTTAATTGTTGTTTGAATAGGGATTTCGTTGGAGGTCAAATCAGCGACTGTTGATTCGCCTTGTGAGTCAACACGACCTCTGCGATCTCCCGGTTCAACAGTATGGCGGCTTTGCCTTTCATTATATCCCTCATTTCATGTCGGAACTCATCCATTTCTTGCCGGAAGGATGCCTGCTGTCCGGAGAGCAAGCGGGCGAGATCGTCAAGTGCTGGGTTCTCCAAGGCAGGTGCGGGAGAACCGGGAGTGTTCCCTTACTGGAAATGAGGTGGTTGCTGCTGCTGGTAGTGAGATGGAGGCTGGGAGTGTTGTTGATGGTACAGTTGTTGTCGCTGCCTCCACTGCTGTCCCTGATAGGAGGGACGAGGACTCTGGTGATACTGCCGGTGGTGGGAGTATTGGGGTTGCTGCTGCTGTTGGCTGTATTGATTACCCTGAACCGGAGGCTTCTGCTGGGATGAAGTGCCTCCGGTGGACCAACGAAATCCGGGGTGATCACGGTGAATTACGGGATGTTGGCGGTACCGGTCGTACCATATACCGTTGACTTCCATCAACGGCTCCTACTCAGAGGGTAGAGGTGGTAGTGCTGCCAACGGTTGATTCGGCTGATAGACCACCATCTGATGTCCTGAGATGGTGCCTACTGTGAATAATATGGTATCTGTTGATCCGACACTTCCTGGATATGGTGAACTTGGTGGTACGGGGCAGGAGGTGGGGTCGAGCTACTACTGCGGGAATCAACCTGCGACCTGGGAGGCGGATATGAAGTTGATTGTGCCTCCTGGATACTCAAGATGTGAGTCTTCATGTCACTCATGGATTTAGCCAACTGGTCTATCTGTGCCAGACCTTGGCTCTGCTTCTTCTCTACGATCTCGATGCGGTCCAATTTCTCACTGATTATTCCCATTTCAGCACCTGATGATTCCTCTTGTGTTGCTGTTGCTGACGAAGTATGGGGGCCGGCATCGATGCGGGCGATCCTTTGATTTGATCCTGCTCCTTGGGGGGTTTCTGTTGTGTGTAGATTCTGGCTTGGGCCATGACTGTAGAGTTTTCTGCCATTCCTTCATAAATGGTCCAAACCTCATCTTCACCCTTTGAGAAGTATGACCCTACACAAGAGGCATTAACAAGCCCTTGCAGCTCCGGTGTTAGCCCACAAAAGAAACTTTAAACCAAATTGGGCTTTGATATATCATGATACGTACACCAGTCAATGAGCTCTCTAAAGCGATCCCAAGCTTTATGGAATTTTTCATTAGGGATCATCGTGAAATTGCTAATCATAGCTCTTGCTGCATTCGTCCGGCCGAGTGGGTAATACTTATTTAAGTATGCGGTCCGGAGTTGTGCCCACGTGTCGATGTACCTTCCCAAGTGTTTAAGCCAATAGGCGGCTCGATCAACCAAGGAGAATGGGAAGGCGATCATTTTTATGGTGTCCTCAGTCACAAACCTGTCATGGATTGTGCTGCATATCGTCTCAAATTCTTGCAGATGGAGGTGCGACTCTTCAGTGGCCAACCCATGAAACTTAGGCAGCAATTGGATGGTATGGGGGCGAAGCTCGAAGTCTCCATATATGGGAGGGATTCGGATCCACCGGTGAGTAAGTGTTCCAGCTGGGTTATGCAACTGCCTCATGGTTGCTGGTGGCGGTCTCTCTTGGTCAGGTCCTCCTCCGCCTGCTGCATCAGGTATTTCTCCACCATCCTCAGATCTGTCTTCACGGTCAGCTTGCATCTGCTCTATCTCTCTCAGGATGTTTCCCATGAAGGCTCCCTGGTCTCTTATCTGTTGCTGCATTGTTTCTAGGGATGCCATCAGGGAATTGTTGATAGCGGTCTGATCATAAACGAAGGGAGGCTCGCCTTGCTCGTGTATGTTTCCCTCACTGCTGGCCATTGATTCCTCTTGATTTTCTGCAAAGGCAAATGAACCCATTTCAGGTGTATCCAACTGAAGGTCATCTGTAGTCTCAGGATTTATTGGAGAAGAGTGGTCGGGGGGAACAGGGTGGTTGAGAACTCAGGTTTGGAGAGTGGGTCTGAACTTTCCAAAATCCTCCTAGATGAGTGGGAAGGAGTGCTTGATAGCGGTGCCACCAGGTGTGGCCGAAGGGATCTCCTTCCTATCATATTGATGTAGAAAATGGAGGATGAGATATGGAAAGCAAACAAGATGATCAATCAAACCCCCAATTTCACCAACGCGACACTAGAGCTGATGACCGTAAAGGTTCGGTCTTTTATCTTGTCATTTTTTATTGGGTTATCAATCAATCTATCAGAGCGTTTAGAGAGAGCTGTTGGGAACCCTACTTTCCTAACCGACTGTCCCAGTCCAAGTTAGATCTTTCCCAGCAAGTATGAATTGTAGACCGTAACTCGGTTGTACCCGCTAATTCAATCTGTTAAGGACATCGCGGTCCGCTTTACTGGTTACCGGAGAGATCCTCACTGGAGAACGACTAACCACGACCAGTAGTCAACCAGAATTTTAGGTGTGGCTCTATCCTAGTGTCGGGTCACTCTCTCGCAGCAGATAAATCAATCAATGAGGGGGTTTCTCTCCCCAAGGCAAAATTTTTGGTGAAGTGAATTTTAAGTCAAGTTTGCTTTAGCAGTCCCAATTTTTATTATTTTCACTTTTTATGCATTTTTCTGAACAAGCATCGTCTAATGAATTTTCCAATTTCCTTGTTATTTATAGTTCAATAAAATTGGGGGGGGAGCGGAAAAGCCGATGCGCGGTCAAAATCTATGATGCATGCAGGGATAGAAATGTGTACCTTTTCGCCAGCACTCTACATGCAAAGTGATCCGCGCATAATTTAAAGGCAATAAATAAAACTACCTAAATGCATGCACGAGGAAATCTTCCTAAGATGAGCAACTTCTATTAACGTGAAGAATAAGTAGCTATGACAAGGAAGAGAGTCCGGAGTCCGGTCTTGGGGGCCAATCGGTGTCCACCACAATGGATCCTGCACGCGCTGTATATGACCCCTCCCGGCACGTGGTCTCTAGTCCAAGTCAAGTAGCTTTTTCCATTGATTTTTAGTCAAGTCCAATTATGTTCTATAGGTACAGGCAAATATTAAGGATTGGGCCTTAGCTTCTTAAGCTCATCACAGTCAACAAAAATTCCTATGTTTAGGGGCTAAAACCTCGTGAAACAAATAGGAATAAAAGCGATAAAGCCGCGAAAAACTCAAAACCGCGGTGAGCCTCCAAGTGAACAAACACTTGGAAATTAGGCCCGAGTATCCTGGAGAGTCCAAATTATTACAAATAAAGTCTCTCTCTCTCTCTCACTTCAAATTACAAATGTTCAAACTACAAAAATTCTACAAAAATGTTGGTCTTCTCAAGCCTCCAAGTCTCTTTGGTGCTAAGCAAGCCTTCACGTGGGTACCCAAGCGCCTAGGATGGAGCGCTTCCCTCGCTCGGCGGTACCTCGCACCAAATCCAACAAAAAGGGGGATTAGACCAATCAAGCAATATAATCAAATGAATAGGTAAAAAGATAGGCAAATATCCACAATCAATTATAAAATAATTGTTCTATACGTTGTTGCTCCCCGGCAACGGTGCCATTTGATTTGGCTGAATTTCGGTGGTCTTAAGTTCCACACAAGGCGGGAACTCAGTCGATGCGTCGACCACGCAAAAATCTGAACTAAAGTCAACAATTAACCCACGATATGAAATCAAACAATGACAAGCAAGAGTGGAGTTAAAATTTATTATTAACTCTACATGAAATGTGTATAGTGTGCAAGTGTGTAGAGTGTCGAACACAGGGAGCAAACAAGATAGAAGAAGCAAAAATGCCTAAGATGTGGTTGTGAATAAATGTCTACAATTATGCAATTTTTTGTGGGTTTTTAATTTTATATCTTTTTATTTTATTTTTAATTTTTAATTTTGTATTTTGGTTTTTTATTTTCTGATTTTATATTTTCTTTTTATATTTTATATTTTAGTATTTTCTTTTTCTATAATAGGATATATATACAATATAAGAGAGAGAGGAATAGAGTATTTATAAAAATAGGGAAAAATATTTAAAAATCAGGGAATAACATGTTTTTGGTCTTTTTATATTTCTATAATTTTTTTTGTGATTTTTGGAGAATTTTCTAAATGTTTTTGGTAATTTTAAAAGTTAAAATACAAGATAACAGTGAACTACACTACTGCTCGAAATCAAAATGAGGATGAAAAATACTAAACAGTACCCAAAATTCCTCAATTAATTTTGAAATAAAGGTAATAGAATAAGGAAGCTACAGAACCTGAGTTTATATTTTTAGGATTTTTCTAAAAAAATTTAGATTTTTATGAAGTTTTTAGGGGTTTTCTATTTTTAGGGCTTTTGTTTTGAAATTTTTAATGATTTTTTAATAGGAGTTAAAAGACACTAAAATAGACCTAAAGTAATTTTTTGGAATTTTTCTAAACATTTTTGTAATTTTTATGGATTTTCTAATACAAATAGTGTTACAAATGCATGTTTTTGATTTTTAATAATTAAGAAAATGCAATAAAAATGCAATACAAAATGTTAAACTACAATGCAACAGGAGCCTATGGTAATTTTTTGATAATTGTTCGAGTTAAAATGATGAGTGAAACAAATGCAAACATCCAAGCAAAAATACGATACTAGCAAGGGTATAAATGTAAATACTCAGAAGTCAAGGGCCTACTTGCAATTTTTTCTAAATATATATAACGTTAAATATAATTTTTTGGATTAAAATTAAATACCCAAACCCGGAGGGGGTTCGCTGCAAAATGTCCAACTCACGCGCACAAAGCACGTGACCTGACAGGGGTACTTTTGTAATTTTACAAAGTTCCAGGGGCTCAGATGCAATTTTACCAAAATATTACAACTTAATTAAAAATTTCATGTATTGAAATGAAATAAACAAACCCCCAGGGGGTCCTGTGCAAAATACCCAGCCCCCTCACGTTCACAGGCACGTGAGGTGACGTGGATATGACCTAAATGTAAATATGGAAACTACGAGGGTCTGGATGCAAATATTACAGAAATATTTAAACTACAACTGAAAGTTTATGTACTGAAATAAAATACAAAAATTGGCGATGGTGGAACTGCAAAATACCCATGCCTAATATCCTCGTGCGCGATCGAACGGCGGGGGACCGCTCACTTATCCACGTGGCGCGTGCACAATGCGCGATGACGGTTCGGCGATGGCCGGCTGAGATCAGATCTGGCGAAGAGATCAACGGTTGATGCGGGCTCAGATCGGACGACTGGCGATCAAACTGGAGTGGGCCTAGGATCGGACAGCGGAGAAGCGAAGAGGAAGAACGGGGAAGAGCGCTGGTGATGCGAACTTCCCCGAGCTCGATCTCGGGTCTCCGTCGGTCTAGACGTGTGCAAAATGGCTTGGCGTGCTCCTGAGAGGTCCCTCTACGTGCTGGGGTACTCAGCTTTGTCGGAGAAGCACTGTGGCGGTGGCGCAATGGCAGTGGAGCTTCGAGCTCCAGGGATCTCCGGCGATGCTCCAAAATGAGTCCCCAGGGGCGTTGACTATGCTGTGACCTGCAAAAAGGAGTGAGAGGGTCCAGGGCAACTTGCCTGGACCCCGCGGAGGTGCGAAGGTGGTCTGTGAAGCGATAGGGAAACTCGTCGAAGGTGCGCTCCGGCGAGGCGATCGGGAACGGTGATAGGGCAATCGATAGTCGAGTGGATCGAAAGGAAAAGGAAGCTACGACTAGGGGGAATAAAAAAACGAGAGGAAAAAGGGGGAAAAAGGCAAACCTCGAATGTGAAGGACCTGAGGTGGTGGAACCTCGACGCCGGAGGTCGGGGGAGGTGGTGGAGCTGATTCAAGGCTTCCTCGACTCGCCTGAGGATATGGTTGAGGAGATGTCACCTCCAACAACGTGAAGAGCACAACAGGGAGGAGGATTAATGTCCAAGAAGGGTTAAAAATTGGGCTCGAAGGTGACGGGTCAGATATATACACGGTGGTGGCGTGAGATTGGGAGCAAGAACACGCGCAAATGATGGAGATTTGGGGGGATCTAAAGGCTCGACGAGGATCAAGGATGTACAGAGAGAAATTCCCAAGAAGGAATCGAGGGGAGAGGGCGAAGGGATTGAGCGTAAGAATTTCTTGAAAATGGGACAAAATCGCGGGCGTCAGAGGCTTGCAGGCCTCGGTCAGGGAGTTGACCGAGGTCAATAAGCGACCTCACCTGGTTGGTCCACGTGGACCAACCAGGAAATTCAGAGCCCGAAATTATTTGTAAAATCGAAATAAAATAGTAAATGATTTTATTAATTTTAGGTTGTAAAATAAAAAATGTTTATTATTTTATAAAGAATTTTATGGTGTTTTTATTTATTTATATTAGGTGTTTAATTACAAATTACCTTTTATGCCCTATATAGGTATATATTAATATATTTTATCATTTTATTTTTATTTTGTATATTTAATTTATTTATTTTTGTTTATTATTTTATAAATTTATAAAATTTCTTTATACACTTAAATATATTTTTATTTTATTTTTCTGATGTGTTTTATACACTTAATAAAATAAAAGAATTAATATTGTAGGTATGGATATAGGTATTATACCTATGTATTGTAAATATTATGTATTTTATTTTATGTTTCTTTTATGTTTTATTCTGATTTTATTACACATATATATTATAAACAATATTTACATAATTATAAAATTATAAGATTATAAAAATAATGAATAATTTATAAAATGAATATTTTAATCTGTACAAGTATACAATAGGGGTCAAAAACTTAACTTTCAAACCGTAGCTCTACCAAATGCGAAACCACCTTCATTAAATAGATTATTTTAAATTATATACAATTAAAGGTGAGTTTGATGCATTTCGAGCTTTTATGTGCAAGATACAGGTCTGGGAAGTTGGTATTTTGGATTTTTATTTAGATCATAACTTTTTATCTGTATAGTATTTTTGTATAAAATAAATTTTGTATTTTTATTTATTTAATTATCTACAACTTTCATGTACAAGGTTTTTTTATTTGAGGTATAAAAAGGGGGACCAAAAATAGTTCCTAAAAATGAATAATGAAAGAATAAAATGAGTAGGTGTCTGGCCCTTATCTCCCCTACTTTCTTCCTTGTCGACCTATTCATCAAGATGCCTAGGTCTCGGGGTTTCGGGTCATAAAATATTTACAATATTTTATTCTTTTTCTTTTCTTTCATTTATTCTATAATTTTGGCGTTAAATACAACATTTTACACACTATTTACATGCACATGCATGAATGCTAAAATGCTCTAATTAAGGGTAATTACATGCATTTGCTAGGGTGTTTGTGGCCAAAATGATAGAATAAAGATGATGAAATGTGGATTCATCAAGTTACAGGTTCTCATATTATTGGGATGTGACAAAGATAAGGAAGGAGATCCAGATCCTTCTTGAGATATAATGGTAAGTATATATCTTACATTGAAAGTGATTAAGGAAATGAACTTTTATTGTTGACAAAGCAAGACAACTTTGATATAAAAACTCCTAAATCAAAGTAAAATATATATTAATACAAATTTCTTATTTTAGATAATCCTTCATTAGACCCAGTCTATACTATACTCAATAATAACCAGTAAAATACCGTAGATTGGATCCATGATCAAGATATTGTACTTGCAATTGGACACATAATTTATGTGGTTGCAATGTGCAAGTTTTCTCAAAATAATGAGGAATGGCAATTAAATAGACAATAGGACTACACCCCTAGGGTTTGTATGTCATATAGTCTTGATCTCATCGGATGTACTTTGGAAGTGACATATCGGTGATGATCATAATTGTCAAATAATCCTTATAAAATCTAAGAAGATGATCTGGCATACATATGTGCTCTCGATATTTAATCATGAATGACATGGTTTACTGCATTATGGATGAATGGTGGCTCTATAAGAGATGACGTACTCAAAATGTTTGAGTACCTACCTGAACCAATAAGATAAGAGTAAGATGTATGTATATATGATGAGTGTCATCATTCTACTATATGTACTCCAGTCATTTATGAAGCTTCATAATATTCACAATGTATGAATTGAATGAAGAGCATGTATAAATGCTGATATAGTCTTATATTGAAATCTTTTGAATTTAATATAAGATATCCTTTATCTTAAGTAATGGTTGTTTATAGATGAAGAAAGCATAGTGGAAGCATGGGCCTGACCAATGTAAGAAGAAAAGTCAAGGAGTTGATTGTACTTCTGTAATTTCCATATGACATCCAAAGAGTTGGATAAATGCCAATACTGCAATAAGTCGATGTATTGATAGTGTGACTATCTAGTCTATCTAAGATCCTTAGAGAAGGACTCAGATAGTACATCAGAATAATCTGCATCTATGTATAATTATTGATATTGACTTTCTTATTTGATAAGTTCAAAGTCTATTAATTGTATCTCTTTCTTCTAATGACATTTGCAATTGGTTGCATATGTTTTAGAAGACTAGAAGATTTGATTTTAAGGTTTAATATACTTCCACATGGATGTTGATGCAATTGTTGCAACAATTTATGTTAGATGGATAGACTTCATAATTTCAGTAGGAGAGCTCTCAGTTTTAGAGAATGTCTCTATGATCTAGATATTAGAATACACTCATTGTTTATTTCTAAATGTTGCAAATAAACATGATTTCTGGAATATACCTATTATAAAGAGTTATGATGGATATATTTCAGATAGTTGTCTAACATCTAGTGGACTCTATTAAATTAGAAAATTAATGAATAGTTCATTACGATTTCTAATACAGAAAATTAAATCTTTAACTAAATGGAGCAGTTGAATTAACAGACTAAACTAACTTAGGGTTATGGATGTATCACGAAGTACTTATTCAGAGTCCATAGCGTAATTCACATTTATCAAGGGGTATGTGCATAAATACAAAATTATTCATAGTTATGAGTGTAAATATCCCTTTATACTATCCAACCAAAGCGATGATTTCTTTTCGGAGATAAGGTGTCTTGAAAAGGCCTCTCTTAAAACTTCTAACGTGTTTTCAAGGCCCGCCAAACGTTAGAAGCTCTTCTATAATTGTGTCACATTTTTTTGGATTGGTTTACTCCTCTAATAAGAGAGGCATAATTGATCTTTTGGGTTGTTACCTTCCATCCTTCTAGAATAGATGGCATTATCGAAGCTTTCAAGATTAATAATGCTCCAACCATCATTTTCTTTTGACCTACGTATTTTCTTCCAAGCTACCATAATTCTTTCTTTTGATATTTGTGTTGTCATGTTAGAAAAAATATCTTCTTGTTTTTTTCATTATTTTTTTAAATATTTCCCCATGTTTATAGGTGGTAGAATGTGGTTTGCTAATGGTATAAGGCTAGTGTTCAAGAGTATTGCCCATATTGGAAAGTGAGAGCACGCATGCCTTCCAACTTCCAAATCTTGAGGTAACTTCATCAATAAGAGGTTGCCCATTATTAGCCATAAGTGCTTTTGGGACAAGTGAAAGGCCAAGATAATTCAAAGGAAATTTCCTTATATGCAAATCAAACAAAGACCCCCCACCCCTTGTGTTGCTCCCGTTGGCCGAGATTTATACAATAAATCGAAGACTTTGAAAAGTTTGCCTCAAGAACTGATACCGGTCAGAATATGTTGTGTGGTGGCCCAATTTTCCATGGAGTCTTCATCACAGAGAATGGTGATAAGAAGATCATTCACAAATTGAACATTTGCAATATCCACATCAAGACCATGCAGAAAAAAGATAATGGAGATAAAAACCATGATTGACCAAGTTTTTGAGCACAATATCAAGAGTGTTTATGATGTTTATGGACACTAAAGGCAAGATTGGATCCCCAGCCTCACCTTCCTTCCAAATTCAAAGAATCCCAACGAGCTTCTCTTTATCTTGAGTGAAATAGCTCCTACTACTTTTATTAGCTTGAGTTGGCTCCAGATTGAATTGATACGCTCACAAAACCCCCACCCAGGGACCATACCGATAATTCTTTAAATGGCAATCATCGATCCCACGAACTTGTTGGGACATCTAGAGGCTGATAATACTCTAAGAATTATACTTCATCTTAGAGTGTAGAATCTCAAAATCTACAGAGAATAAGGTCTTTTTTCATGTCGAATCCAAAGTCCAAGTATTTCCAAGATTATCGGTGTCCTCTATGTTTTAAGACCCCACCTTAAGTTGGTTTGATGAGACTTTGTACGTTGATTGTCCAGCTATCCTCTGGAACTTTGGAGATTATCTCAAGTGACATGTTGATAAGAGTAATATGTTTGTAATTTTCAACATTATCACGATTCCAAGATTTGTAGATAAGGGAGATGATGGAGTTGTATACATGTCTACGATTTTCCCCCTCAAATTCATTCATGCTTAGGTAGTCTAGCAAGGTCTTGAAATCATTTTGGATAGTAGTCCACAAAGCTGGGATTTCGATGTTAAACCCATCGCAGCCATGTGCTTTGAGATGTTTAAATTAATTGATGAGACCGACGAAGGAAAGACTAGATCAAGTGGATCCGCGAGTTCATCCACTAGATTATCCCTTATGTTAGACCATTGATGTTCAACTCTCTCTTCATCTGCAAATAGAATTTGAAAGAAATTCAATGCAACTATGGGGTTCTGCTTCTAGTTATTGTGGTAGTGGTTTGAAGCAGTCCATTTATTTTGGATGGATTTGGTTTGAGACTTACTACTCATATGAGTACAGGATCTTATTTGGAAAATCCTACCCAAACGTGAACTCACCCAAAATACACACAAACGCGTGCGTGCATACCGAGAGAGAGAGAGATTGTATAGAGAGAGAGAGAGAGAAAGAGAGAGAGATTGTATAGAGAGAGAGAGAGAAAGAGAGAGAGATTGTATGTCAAAAACGATCCAGATTACAAACAACATGATTAACCATAAGCAACTGCAGAGAACGCAGGATCTATGTGGAAAAGCCCTACTAATGAAGAGAAGTTCCACTCTCTTTGAACATGTCAGGATTTCAAAATCCGGACTTACATTCTACAACCAAGCCTTTGTTTAAATTTCCACTTTTATCACCTAAATTAAAATAAAAAATATATACCTTTTTAGATCTCACTTCCAATCAAAAAGTTTCTATAAACAAGAAGTGTAGTAAATATAATCTATTATTCTTTCCCTTTCTCTTCCAAGCTTATCTTGAGCTTATCTAGAGCGACTTTCGCAGCGCGATTGTGGGCAATCTCCTTCTTGCCCTTGTACGTGGCCCTTCCGATCTCGTTCCCATCTATCAAAACAGTTATCTCGGTGTTCTGGACCCATGTATCCTTGAATTCTATCATCATCTTCCTTTTTTGGCACAACTCGTACAACTGACTAACAGGATGTCTTCCTAATGTCTCCACCTTGACCAAAGGCTGTGCCAATCGTTTGAACACCTGCATTAAGAAGTGAAAGCAATTACAAAAAGAAACTGATTCGTGAACCTCATTGATGTTAAGTCAAAGAACTACGATAGTATACCGCCCAAACAATCTCTAGATTGCTCTTGCTATCCAAACAAACCGCTCCGATCAATGATTCCACGATATCCGCCAAAACTTTAGGTGTGTCGACGAGCCCGTTTGAATGTATTGGATATAGGGCCACATCCTCCTCAAATTGTTGAATCTATGCAATAATCACAAGAAAAATAATTTTTCTTAGTAGTTTGATTTAAAAATGGTTATGCCTAGTATGGTGTTCCAAAGATAGTGTAAACTTGAATTGATAAGAGTCATTCCAATCATAATATGCTTGTTATGCCAACATGCACAAATACAAAGAAATATTTCAAAATGACGACCACAGCACCGATGAATGGAATCTCATTTACCTGTGTGGATAAGTCACGTCATTTGCAAGTTTTCAACAACTTAGACTTGGGAAGAAAGGATAGATAACGATCCCTTTTTGGATGAATGCCGACTTTTCAAATGCCGACAAAATTAAAAAATTAAATGTTTGACGTATTTAAATATGCTAAGCATTTAAATGGATTATTCATTGTTATACTTTTTGGAAACAGATAGAAGGAATTTCCGTTGATCATTATACTTTCATGATTCGGTCAAACGTAAGAAATTTGATCAAAAGATACACATCTCATCATAGATTTATTTCCATTTATTTCATTACACCAAGCACAAGTGCGAGAAATCTGATTTATATTAAGATGAAAACACCAAACAAGAAGCATATGATCAATGAAAAAAACGTTTTCTTTTCGTTCGTTTCCATCAAATTTCTTTCTGATCGTGGAAATCAAATCCCGAAAGCACAAACGCCTCCTAAATTTACAAAGTGTACGGATCAAATACAAAAAAAAGACGACGATTGTGATACATTCAGTCCGTCAAAATACTCAAATAAACGGAACCGCTTATCCTTTTCTTCATTTTTGTAAATTAAAATTAATAAAGGGATAGGTTAGGGCATGAGCCCGAACCTGGGATTGGAGGAGCGGATTGCGATGACGGATGTGGAGGTGGAGGCCTCTTTGGACGGCGACGCGGGCGAGCTTCTCGGTGTCGACGTTGGCGGCGCGGAGGAGGGTAAGGGTGCCCGGAGGAAGGTCGTGGTACTCGTAGAAGAGCTCGCGGGCCATGAGGCAGTTGATGACGGCGTCGCCAACGAACTCCAACCTCTCGTACGTGGGATTGGGGGCGTCCCCGTCCCTTTCCCGATCGAAGAAGGGGTGCTTGTAGTAGGAAGGGTGGGTGAGGGCCTCCTCCACCAGCGCCTTGTCCTCGAAGGTGTAGCCCAAGAGCTTCTCCACCTCCTCCACCTTCACCTCCGCCGCCGCCACTTCTTCCTCTCCCATCTGCGACTACCGAGGCGGAAAAGGGTTTCTGTAGCGGAGATGACGTGGGGTTTCGGATTTATTTAAATAGCAACGGCTTTCCCTCCTATTGGGATTGGAGAAAAAACAAATTATGGAAATTTGTGCAACGGAGTTAGAGTAGTCACGTGAATTCTTACGTCTTTTGCT
Organism: Ottelia alismoides; assembly: GCA_037367405.1. Classification (NCBI taxonomy): domain Eukaryota; kingdom Viridiplantae; phylum Streptophyta; class Magnoliopsida; order Alismatales; family Hydrocharitaceae; genus Ottelia; species Ottelia alismoides. The sequence goes on along the minus strand of JAZKJV010002206.1, from coordinate 226,416 downwards.
TTTTTTATTGGAAAATCAAGAGAAATTTGTAGGCATACCTCTATAAAATGCTTCTATGCCGTTTCGTAGTCATCATTTGGTTGTTACGGAGGAAAACACTACGCCGATTAAGGAATAACCTGAATAAAGATAGGAAATAAAGATAATAATAGTTTGTTCTTTTATAGCTCGAAAATATATGGACAAGGAAAATAATAATAGGTAAGATGGAATAAAGATAGTAATAAAAATAGAATAAGATGAAATAATAGGATGTGGATGAGAATATTCGTACTCTTGGGAATCGTGTCGGACGGGGACTGAGTTTAGAATCGTGTGAGCGCGATATACTCAAGTCAAATTATGTTTATATCATAATCATATTTCAAGCTATGTAGGACTAAAGTTGTATTTGTTATTTTACTTTTTTAGAATTATAAATATTATTATATACTCTAAGAGATAATAAAAGCACTAATTTGTTAAGTTATTTATTGTTTTTCGTTATCTTTCTATCTATATAGATCATGTTTGTTTGAATAATAAGTAATCGAATAAGAGGTCAATTCTCTGCCCGACACGATTCTCAAGAGTACAACTATTTCAATCCACACCGCAATATTTCACTTTATTCCACTCATTCATATCTTCATTCCACGTCACATATTCTTATTCCACCTTATTCTCCTTATTCTCATCTTTCCAATCGAACAGAGAATAGACCATTATTTTCTTTATTATCCATCCTTATTCCTGCATAGCTCCGTGAGATAGACACTTTAGTAAGCACTGCAGTGCTCAACAATATATCAATAAGTAATTTTTCCAAAGACATCATAAATCGAGTAGTGGTCATTTCTTGCCCAACAATATAAGGTATAGCTTTTACCTATTTTTCTAAAATTAAAAATTGCATCCATCAAAAAATACATAATTATTGTCACATGTTTAATTTGAAATCCTAAAAAATTGTAGTTTTTTCCTAACATAAATAGCACAATTTTGAAAAATTTCCTTTTTATATAGGTGAATGTATTTAATAAATAAACTGAATAAGAAAATATACAATTTCCCTATTTGATGTTGATATAAGTCGTTAAAATTTTTTATTATTACATCGATTTTCATGTAAATATATAATATTGTAGAAACACTCTTCTATTATATATAATGCACATATAAATATATAAATATTACTTTATGAGGTCGGGGAGGCTGTTCTGTGTAACAACTAAGTTGGTTGTTACATGAAGCAATTTCCCTTATTTTTTCAAATATTTCATCATGTATATTCATCTATATATCCCTCCTACATGCTATTCAAATTTCGTGAGAAGCATAGACTCTCCATCTTGAACAAGTTGATTATAGCAAATTTCAGACCATTAAAATTAAATGTTAGATGGAGGGTTTAGAAGTCTTTGCTTCTCATAAAATTTGAATGACATATAGGAGAGATATATAGAGAATTTACATGGTATAATTTTTGAAAAGAATAAAATTTTTAATAAAGGAAATTACTTCGTGTAATAACCAACTTGGTTGTTACATACAACAACCTCCCTTTTCTCTTACTTTATTTATCTATATATTGCTTCGTTCATTTAAAAGATATCCAAGCTAAATTTTTGAGTCTTCTTAAATATTTGTACGGAAGTCCTAGAGATAATATCTAGTGATGCACAATTACATGTATATTCTTTGATTGTTGATTTTTTTTCACGTAGGGTCGTTTTAAATTTGATATCAAAATGAGATAGACGAGTTATTTTAGAATTTTTCATGGAATATCATTCATCGAAAATTTAATTGATGTAAATTTTATATCCCGTGATTGGCTGATGACGTGGGCATAGAATTTAGATCTTGCACGGCATATGCACATGAGTCAACTTGCAATTGAAATTTATGACATAATTACATTTATACATTTTTAGCGGTGAAACAACCCAATGAATTTGGTTCAATATATTAATAGAATATTAATATCAAATATTTTAAAAGGATATATAATATACAAATAAAAATTCGTAAACTTTGCCAGAGTCGCTCCTTACCTTAGGGATCGGACCGTTTGTTGTAGCATCTCCTACTGTAACGTAGGGATTGCGTCGGATGAGGAATGTACGGTCCAGATGAAAGGGTTGGGGATGGTCGGTTCCTCATCCGGAATGTCTATTCTTCATCTGACGTATACCTTGTGTTGCAGAAGGGGATGGTACAACAGACGATCCTCTCGTCGTTACTTAAATATCGATTGATCCATGCATGATCTTTGTTGGTATGTTTTCCTGGCTATCTATGCATATAGTAAAACCTTTCGATGCATGTTGAAAATGATTTTATGTAGATAAATAAATAAATTACAATGTGATGCTAAAGTCACGAACGAAGATGAATTGTATTGCTTTTACCCAATATATTGCTTATGGTGAGAGCAATAGCGTGCCATTTTATAATTCGAATCAACAATGAAAAATAAGTTAAACTATTTAGGCCAAAAATAGGATCTATGCAGTGCGGTAGATTATCTTTACATATTGCCATTAAAATATTTATCCATAATGGTGTGTTTGGAGAGCGGGTTAGTTGGAGTGGGGTAATCTATTTTTGTGTTTGGATAAAGGATTTGGATTGAGAGAGTTTGTTGTGATGTTATTTCATTGAAGTTTGTAAAAATGAGTAATTTTGTAATTTGATTGTATTGAAATTTGAAAAAGTCGGTAGAAGTTGAGTATTTTATAATTTTTAGATGATAAGATGGTATACTATATTTTTTTGTTTAAATGGATGAAAGAGAAATGTGTTATTTGATATATTAAATAAGAGAGAGTTGACTTTGGTGAGCCCACAATGAGGTTAAGAATTTGAGATTTAAGGAATAACTACTCCAAAGATAGTGGTAACCCCCAACTGTTTGGATGGTTGGGATAGTTGAAGAGGATTGGAATGATAATTGTGATGTGATATGACATTGATTATGTATTATATTAACTTTTTTAATGATTATAATAGGGTAAAGTGGGGCTGCCCCTGGGAGTAGCCAACTTGGCTACTCCCACCCCTATTTTCCCCTCATTTTTTATTTCTTTGGAAAATAAAAATTTGTATATTCATCACTATATCCCTCTAACATTCTATTAAAATTTCGTCAGAAACAGAGACTCCTAGGCCCTCCATCCAGACGTCATTTTTTTAATGGTCACAGGATTTTTTAAATCGACCCTATTTGGATGGAGGTCGTAGGAGTCTCTGTTTCTGACGAAATTTTAATAGAATGTTAGAGGGATATAAGATGAATTTACAAATTTTTATTTTCCAAAGAAATAAAAAAATGAGGGGAAAATAGGAGTGGGAGTAGCCAAGTTGGCTACTCCCAGGGGGCAGCCCCATTTAACCCATTATAATATATTTTTATATTAAATTTTTTATTTAAACTTAGATTAAAAAATATTATACTAAAGACATTGTACATTCCATAAAATTAATTCCAACCTAAAAATATAAGGATAGAGTATGAAGTAATGCTAAATTGCCTCAAGATAACCTGCGGCAATCAAATAGATCCTAAAAGATTTTAGGCCAACAAAAGGAGTGCATGAAGTAAAAGGAAGTGAAGAGCTTTTTCCCTGTTTATTGAGGAAACAGATCCTCTGATGTAGGGAGCATTGCAGCGGAGGCGTTATAATCCTCTCTAGACTATTTTTGTGATTTTGATCTCAAAATCGAACCTTATAGATTGAATTTTAGTTTAATTCTCTACCTATCCTCCAAATTTCATCTAAATCCGCGGTTATTTGCTAGTTTATCTTAATGATCAAACATTTGAATCTTTTTTAAATCGAATTTAAGTTGCTTAGGTTATGAATGAATGTTTGACCATTAAGATAAAATAGCAAATTAGCTCAGATTTGGACGAAATTTGGTGGAAAGGTATAGAATTAAACTAAAATTCAATCTATAAGGTTAGATTTTGAAATCACAATCAAAGAAATAGCCTAGTGAGGATTACAACACCTCTGCTGCAATCCTCCCTACAGCAGAGGATCCAACCCCCTTTTATCGAATGCGGTTTCTCGTGCATGGGCACACATACCACATATTTTACTCTACTGATGACATCTGTTAGATCCCAATAATTTCTAACGTCGCCAATCTTCGGGTTCGAATCAATATATAAAGAAAAGAACATATATCATTTAGGTAATGTTAGTCCTAAATACATCTTCGACATCCAGAGGATATCTCTTCGTGGATCACTTTGTACAAATGTGCATGACGTTTAAATACTAGAGATTAACATAAACATATAAAGCAATGCTTCTATAGATTTGATCGTGGTATAATTTTCATTTGGATACGATCATTTGCCAAGATAAAAAAAGGAAAAAGGGTCAAATAAAAATGGATAATTCAAAATAGATATGGTACTTTACATTATAGCCATGTTTAAAAGGACAAGGCGATCAAAGAATACCCAACAAAATTTCAAGGGTTGGAGATAATATTGTAAGGGGAACTGTGCAAATGAGAAGAAATGAGCTAGAAAATTTGTGGAAGGCTTGAATGTCGGGTTGAACATCAAGGTGCTCACGAGGGATCAATAACCATATCTGAGGCAATTTCAGCAGCCATGTATATTCATGCAGCATATCGATTGCTACAACAACTTAATTCTAGAAAACATCCTCGAGCCTAATAACAATAACAAAATGTGTCACACTATAAATTATGCCAAGAATAAAAAAATGAATGATACTCAAGTCAAAGAAAGTACACATTTGATGTATGCCTTCATTGCGATAGAAGGCAAAAAGGAGAATACTATAAATTGACCTGAGCATGCTTGAAATGTGGAGAAAAGGGAGATTTCATGAGAAACTAAAAAAGGACGTAAAGCACAAAAAAGCTGATCTAGCAAAAGAAAGTACCATGAAGAGTATTCACTTTTACCTACAAAGATGTGTACGATGCCAACTGAACGATATTGAGAATCCGCAAGCGCATCACGGAAGCGTGTCGATCGCATCATATGTGATCGGGGCGACTAGTCGCACTAGTCGCTAGATGCGGCGGAAATTAAAATTTTTAATCAAGTGATGAAACCACATGATCACGAGAATATTTCTCGGATCGTTTTATCAAACCACAAGGTATAAGAAATACCTCTTGAAGCGTGGTTGTAATCACGAGATCTCTAAAATAAGAGATCCTCCTGTCTTAAGTCCGATCCATGAAGAATGCACTTGTGGGCGCGATGATGAGATGCGTTCCTCCCGCAATCCTCGATGAAGATCCAAGCAACGAATCCTCTGATTTCGTCCAACGAAATCTGTCATCTTCCTTTAGAGCAAGCAGTCCCAAAGAAGAAGGAGATCCTCGAGTCGTCGAAGGCGAAGACGAGAGATTCTCTTTCTCAATACAAGATGGTCAGCCACCTTAAAGAAGAGAGAGAGAGAGTAGGCAAGAATAAGAGAGAGAGAGAGAGAGAGTAGTAACCTTGTACAACTCTTGATTATGTACCTTTGAAAGGCTAGGTTAGTCCTTCTTATATATTAGTTTGGGATCCAATGGATCTCAATCCATGTGACACATAGATCCAACGGCCAAGTTGATCTGTGTATTAATCAATGGCCATGATTGTTGTTGGTTAAAAACCAACATCATTAATTTATATTAAATCAAAATTATGTTGTATTATCATCAAAATAACTTAATTTAACATAAATCAATTATGAAGAGATAACAATATAATAAAAAGGGGAGATAACAAATCACCCCCTAAAAATGAGGGGGCATCACCTTTGACTATGTCATTGGTGACACCATCTCATTTGGTGGTTTTTATCTCCCTTTTATTTTATATTATTATTTATTAATGAATTTGTAATAATCATTATCATAAAATTATTCACCAAATTAATTCCAAATTAATTTGTGAATATTTCAATCATGCCATTGAAAGATATATGAATCATATTCACAACCCAAACTCGTTTATAAATTACATTTCCAATTAATTAATTAATGTGAATGCAATCCACATTATTAATTAACAAATATTATTTACAAAGTTTCTCTCTCCTTGATATATATATTATAAATCATATTTATAATATACAAATATTATGGATAGTGCTATCCATATTCTATAATCCTTGATAATTAAATCTCATTTAATTATCTTGGATAAACATTCTCACAATATGAATCTCATTTATATTATTATGCTTGATAATTGATTCTCATTTAATCATCAAGTCCTTCTTACTTGGATACATAATTCATCAAATGAATTATTCTTGAACCCCTTCAAGAATAATATGCTTTCTCCGTAAATACTTGGAGATAAGGACAAAACGATTGTATTATTCCACGTATAGCGACTTAGATGTTGAGATCTCATCTCAAATACAGATCTTACAGACCTTCCACAGATGCTTGATTAAATCAAGACCGCAAATCTAATCTTCTTATTGCATCTGAATCTCATTCAGACCAATGTCCAACATTTGGACTAAGATCAGATTGCTTCTCTGCTGAGAGGAGTCACTAAAGTCCAGACCTGTTTCATCACTCCCTTGGAATGGAAGCGTCATGGTTATACAATCGTTTATGATCACATCACCCTCAGGTATTCCCAATACCTGAACCTGCATACTGGAAGACCCATGATCAACCTGAAGATTAAGATCAATTTTACATTGTCCTCTCCAGGGTTTGATAACCAAGTTTCTCAATCTTGGTCATTGGGAGTTGATATCGATCATATGCTTTCTCAAAGCATATATCATACCTTCAAATTCATGTCATGACTCCGGCCAAAGGATGCGTGCCTATGCTGTGACAACATTCAACATAGGACTTAGGTTATCTCGATCTCGTTAAGTTAGCCCATTGACCTAACTAATCTGACACCTCCGAATCACTATTCCCATACAGAGGACCTACATCAAGAGGTCGTTTAGATATCAACCTATGTGAGAAAGGATTGCCATCTCCTACTCAGGCTGGAGATCATCTCTTAATAATCATTTGACGGTGCTTGATGAGTCCTCTATCTAACTCCTTAGATATTCATCCAAACACCAGCCTCTATGATTCATTTAATGAATCAACAACTATATGACCATCAAGATGTCTATGGTACATAACCCTAATTGTACAGAGGGACCTTATAGTGTATTAATTCATTTAATTTCAGAAAGGGAGTGAAACATCAATAATTTTTATTGATAAACATATATATTACAATAACATTTATTGTAAGAATGGTTCGCCCGGGGCTCACATGTCTAACAATCTTCCACTAGCCCTCAGAACCATTCAAGTACAATCCGTAAACCCATACTCATTACATGTTGGTCAAAAACCTTCTGTGTCAGAGGTTTGGTAAGAGGATCAGCAACGTTGTCGGCCGAGGCTACCTTGGTGATGATAATATCACCACGCTTTTGAATCTCCTGAATGATGTGGTATTTCCTTTCCGCGTACTTGCTCTTTTGATGCCATCTGGACTCCTTTGCATGTGCAATAGCTCCCGTGTTATCGCAGAGTAACGGGATGAGAGTATCAGAGGAAACTACGCCAAGCTCCAAGATGAACTTGCGCAACCACACCGCCTCCTTTGCAGCATCTGATACGGCAATGTATTCGACTTCTGTTGTTGAATCCACCATAGTGTCTTGCTTCTTGCTTCTCCAGCTCACAGCACCACCGTTCAACAGGAATACAAACCCTGATGTGGACTTTCGATTATCAATATCCAACTGGAAGTCTGAATCTGTATATCCTAAGACTTGGAGATCACCATCCCCATAGACGAAGATGTAATCTTGTATCCGTCTTAGATATTTTAATATGTTCTTTACTACATTCCAGTGTTTTTCTCCATAGCAGGATTGGTAACGACTTACCACTCCCACTGCATGGCAGATGTCTGGCCTAGTACACATCATGACATACATCAAGCTTTCTACAGTTGATGCGTAGGGGCATCCAGCTATGGCCTTCCTTTCCTCAACACTTTGAGGAGCCATCCCATTGGACATATGGGTACCATGTCCTAAGGGGAGGAATCCTTTCTTGGAACTATCCATATGAAATCGTTAAGAATTTTCTTGATGTATCCATGTCGTGATAATCCCAATATTCTCTTTTCTCGGTTTTTGAACAACTTCTGGCCTAAGATGTAAGAGGCTTCTCCAAGATCTTTCATCTCGAAGGTATGGGATAGCCAAATCTTCACACTGGTCATCATTCCTGTATCATTCCCAATGATAAGGATATCATCTACGTAAAGCACGACGAACACAATGCCGCTCCCACTAAGCTTCTTGTACACACAAGGTTCATCAGGATTCTGCACAAAATCATAACTCTTTATGGTTTCGTCAAATATGATGTTCCAGCTGCGAGAAGCTTGTTTGAGCCCATAGATGGATTTCTTTATCTTGCATACCTTTGAAGTATGAAGTCCTGGGGCTGCTCCATATAGATATCCTCCTCGAGGTATCCATTGAGGAAAGCTGACTTGCCGTCCATCTGCTAGATGTCGTAGTCAAGAGATGCAGCTATAGCTAGAAGTGTACTGATGGACTTAAGAATGGCCACAGGAGAGAACGTCTCATCGTAGTCGATGCCTTCTCTCTGTGTGTAGCCCCTGGCTACAAGCCGTGCCTTGAAAGTCTCTACTTTCCCATCAGGTCTCCTCTTTCTCTTGAAGATCCATTTACACCCAATGGGTTTTACCCCTTTAGGTGGATCCTCTAGGATCCATACAACATTCTTATGCATGGAGTAAATTTTTGAATTCATTGCTAGCATCCATCTATCCATGTCATGACCTGCAAGTGCTTCATCAAATGAAGAAGGATCACTGTCAGTCTTATCTGACACATGGAATGCATACCTTTCAGGTGGTGCAACCACCCTCGAACTCCTTCGAAGAAGTATGGGTGTTCATCTTTATTTATTTCTTCAGTTCTGGTTCAAGAATCTCAGAATCCTCAGGGGATTCAATGAGTTCCTCTAGTTCATTTATGTCTTGACCTTTAAGGAAATCATCCTCCAAAAAATTCACATCCCTAGAGACAAAAACCTTTTGGGTCTCAGGGTCATAAAGCTGGTATCCAATACCATCTTTAACATACCCAATGAAGTAGCATTCACGAGTGTGAGATTCTAGCTTACTTGCATCCACGTTCTTCGCATGAACCAAGCATCCTCAAACCCTCAAGTATTTAACACTAGGCTTGGCACCATACCAGAGCTCGTGAGGAGTCCTGGGTACAGACTTGCTAGGAATCTTGTGTAGGATATATATTGCAGTCTCTACTGCATATCCCCAGAAACTAAGAGGTAAACGTGTTTTTCTCATCATTGAACGGACCATATCCATGATGGTCCTATTGCGTCTTTCAGCAACACCATTAAGTTGGGGAGTTCCAGGGGGAGTGAGATTGGAGATAATTCCATTCTCTTTAAGTATTCCTTGAATTCATCTGAGAGGTACTCACCACCTCGGTCAGATCGAATCCGTTTAATCTTCCTATTTGTTTGGTTCTCAACCAAAGGCTTAAACTCTTTGAACTTTTCAAAGGTTTCAGATTTATGACGTAGTAGGAAGATAAACCCGTATCGCGAATTGTCATCAATAAACGTCAAATAATATCGATACCCATTTATAGTCACGATACTGAAGGGACCACATACATCAGTATGTATTAGGTCAAGAATACCTTCGCATCTTGTAACCTTATTATGGAAAGGCATCTTGGTCATTTTACCTCGAATGCAATGTTCACAGGTAGGTAAATATTGAACCTGTAGAAAACCTAAAGGTCCATCCTTTATCAATCTAATGATCCTATCAACATATAAATGACCAATCCTTTCATGCCAAATCATATTCGAATGATTTACATTCTCCTTGGATCTTTTAGGGTTTTTATTATCAGTGGTAGTGACATTTATGATGCATTCATCAATACACAATTCATAGAGTCCACCAGAAGTCAGAATACCTTCCGCAATAAATTTATCGTATTGATTAGTGAGTAACTTATTACAGAACAGGAAGGAATATCCATGTCTAACAAACTTAGATACAGATATCAAATTCCTCCTAACATCAGGTACATAAAGACACTCTTTAAGTACTAGGACTCGACCACTAGATAATGATAGTCTGCAGGTCCCGATGGCGACTGCTGCAACACTTGCATCAGATCCCATCTGGATGACTATCTCCCCTTGCTCCAGATTCCTAGGTTCCTTAAACAAATGCAATGAAATGCATACATGAACAGAAGCACCAGAATCTACAACCCAACTTCCTTCTCGTCCAATGAGAAAGCTAGTTCAATGATGAAAGTAGATTTCATACCTGCTGGGGCTTTACCTTTGTCAACAGACTTCAAGTAATCTGGGCAGTTACGCTGCCAGTGCCCCGGCTTCTTGCAATAGTGACAGACATCGGTCTTTTTCGATGTCGTTAGTGTGGAAGCACTAGAAGATGAACCAACTCCTTGATTCTTCTTCTTTCTCTTCTTGATCGGGCCCTTCCGAGAACCTTGCTTCCGCCCGCGCTTTCCTCTCACTTGTGCAACCATTACACTATCAGAGGGCCGTCCTTCTTCATCATGTCTTCTGCAGACTTCAATGCAGCTAACAGTCCAGCATTAGTAAAATCACCTTTGCTCATGCGATAAGACACGCCAAAGTTGTTGAAAGACTTAGGGAGCGATAGGAGAATAAAATCAACCTGCATGTCAGAATCCATATAGGCTCCCAGGGTTTCCAACTCAGAGAGGTACCCAAACACTTTGAGTACGTGTTCTCTAACAAAGGTCCCTTCCTGCATCTTGCAGCGAATAAGTTCTTTCATCACGTTGTAATGTTGTATGCGGTTTATGTCACCGAACATATCCTTCATATTCATTATAATTTCTTGGCAATGTTTCATTTCCACATGTTGCTTCTGAAACACATTGGACAATGACCCAAGGATATAACACCTTGCCAGATTAGGGTCTTCATCATATTTCTCATTATATGATTTATCTTACACATTCTTGGTTTTTGCTATCTTGTCCTTGGATAGCACATACGAGATGCGCTCCACAGAAAGAACAAGATCCAAATTTCGGATCCAATCCGAATAATTCGGTCCGGTCAACTGGTTGACCTCCAGGAGCCTGCTAAGTGGGTTCATGGACTTCATTTTCTGAAATTAAGAATGTACTATATTAGAATATATAAATGATTATATATTCTATTTAAGAATTATTTGATTAAGGTATTTTAAATCAAATTCGTCTTGCTATGTCAACTTTGAAAGATTATTCCCTTATTTTCTTTCAAAGTAAGATATATACTTACCGCTATATCTCAAGCAAGATCTGGGATCTCCTTTCCTATCTTTGTCACATCCCAATAATATGAGAACTTGTGACTCCGATAAAAAGAAGCGGGAACTCTTTCCACCTTACAAGTCCAACTTACATTTCCCAATTCGGTCTTTAACACCCAGGTCCACCACCCCTAAGATGATGTTGACCCGTTGTTAATTGAATCAACCATCAACAGGCTTAATACTCGCTATACGCAATCCAATATCGCCCCAATAATATGAGAACTCGATATTGGGGTTACTACGTATACGACCTTACTTTTTTGAGAAGCAGAGAACCCGATCCAAATAAATCATATATAAAATCTGTCACTTCGGACATGTGTCTCTTATATACAACATCTGGCGACAGAATCCTTTGCCTTGACGGGAGACCATGGATGTCACTTATGTGATCCTCCACCTCATATTCAAATTGTAATAATTAATTATCGTGAATCATATTCACATAATTAACTCTTCCAAGGGAAATACACATATATTCATAATAGAGTGTTTATTGGATATAATTGATTTAATCACATTAAATTAATCATCAATCCAATTATTAATAAAGATTATTATTTGAATAGTAGGTATAATATCAAAGTACATATTATTCGAATTTTAATAATCAGAAAAATACACTTTGACTTCTCCGGTATTATCAAGTCCCTACCCGCTGTCATGGCCAGTACCGACGAGAGTGGGACGGACCACATACGTTGCAACCCGCAACCCCAATGCTCTCCAACTAGGCACCATATCCACCTTAGGAAAGGATAATGCTAGATAGATCATCATGTACTTTGAGATTCTCATCGGTTTTTCAATCGAAATTATATCATATAATATACATCAAAACAATTTTTGATAATATTATAAGGAGATTTGCTAAACAAATCCCCAATCCTATTCAAGCAAGAGAGTCTTCATGTAAGACTTGTCCTACAACTATTATAGGATAAACTAAGGTTCTTCATGAAAAATGTTTGTTGGTGATTTCATGTCAACCAATTAATGATCAAGATTAACTATCTTATCATCTTGGTTTAGACAAATGTCATTCAATGAAATAATTATCTCTTTAAATATTTCACAAATATATCATTAATTATTTCAGAAAATTAACAATTGATTTTCATCATCATATTCGAATGATTATCACATGGTTCATGGTAAAAAATGTCAATTTCCAGCAGTGACCCCCGATCATTAAAATTAACTTATCTTGATCAATTTAAATCTAAATTATGCAAAATCAATTTTCTAAGATTGCTAATTTGATTTATGAAAGAACCCAAGTGATATTTCATGTATTTCGGGGCACATAAAAACGTTAATTAACTCAATAATCACATTCAGATCTGTTGTTCCCGCAACAGTGAATACATGTTTATTCAAAGGGCCATATCTTGAGCAAATGAAATCCAAATTACACAAACTCAGATCCTATGGTTTACTTATTTAACGGAGAACAAAATCCAATTGCAAATTTTGTATTTAAACAATTTAAAGAGTATCGAAAAATTCCAATTAGACAGAGGTGCGAAAATTGAAATGCGACAAAACTTTCGCGACCCTTTCAAACCCAAGTCATCTTAGGTCTATGGATCGTATCCAAAACCTTTTTCGACCTAAGGCTCTGATACCACTTGAAGGATATTTAGAATCCTCAATCGCATCATGGAATCTTGTCGATCGCATCATATGCGATCGGGGCGACTAGTTCGCACTAGTCGCTAGATGTGGTAGAAATTAAAATTTTTAATCAAGTGATGAAACCACATGATCACGAGAATATTTCTCGGATTGTTTCATCAAACCACAAAGTATAAGAAATATCTCTTGAAGCGTGGTTGTAATCACGGGATCTCTAAAACAAGAGATCCTCCTGTCTTAAGTCCGATCCACGAAGAATGCACTTGCGGGCGCGATGATGAGACGCGTTCCTTCCGCAATCCTCGATGAAGATCCAAGCAATGAATCCCCTGATTTCGTCCAACGAAATCCGTCGTCTTCCTTTAGAACGAGCAATCCCAAAGAAGAAGAAGATCCTCAAATCGTCGAAGGCAAAAATGAGAGACTCTCTTTCTCAATACAAGATGGTCGGCCACCTTGAAGAAGTGAGAGAGAGAGAGAGTAGGCAAGAATGAGAGAGAGAGTAGTAACCTTGTACAACTCTTGATTATGTACCTTTGAAAGGCTAGGTTAGCCCTCCTTATATATTAGTTTGGGATCCAATGGATCTCAATTCATGGGACACATAGATCCAATGGCCAAGTTGATCTATGTATTAATCAATGGCAATGATTGTTGTTGGTTAAAAAACAACAACATTAATCTATATTAAATCAAAATTATGTTGTATTATCATCAACATAATTTAATTTAATATAAATCAATTATTAAGAGATAACAATATAATAAAAAGGGGAGATAACAAATCACCCCCTAAAAATGAGGGGGCATCACCTTTGACTATGTCATTGGTGACACCATCTCATTTGGTGGTTTTTATCTCTCTTTTATTTTATATTATTATTTCTTAATGAATTTGTAATAATCATTATCACAAAATTATTTAGCAAATTAATTCCAAATTAATTTGTGAATATTTCAATCATGCCATTGAAAAATATGTGAATCATATTCATAACCCAAACTAATTTGTAAATTACATTTCCAATTAATTAATTAATATGAATCCAATCCACATTATTAATTAACAAATATTATTTACAAAGTTTCTCTCTCCTTGATATATATATATATATTATAAATCATATTTATAATATACAAATATTATGGATAGTGCTATCCATATTCTATAATCCTTGATAATTAAATCTCATTTACTTATCTTGGATAAACATTCTCACAATATGAATCTCATTCATATTATTATGCTTGATAATTGATTCTCATTTAATCATCAAGTCCTTCTTGCTTGGATACATAATTCATCAAATGAATTATTCTTAAACCCCTTCAAGAATAATGTGCTTTCTCCGTAAATACTTGGAGATAAGGACATGGCGATTGTATTGTTCCTCGTATAATGATTTGGATGTTGAGATCTCATGTCAAATCCAGATCTTACGGACCTCCCATAGATGCTTGATTAAATCAAGACCGCAAATCTAATCTTCTTATTGCATCTGAATCTCATTCAGACCAATGTTCAACATTTAGATCAAGATCAGATTGCTTCTCTACTGAGAGGAGTCACTAAAGTCCAGACCTGTTTCATCTCTCCCTCGGAATGGAAGCGTCATGGTTATACAATCGTTTATGATCACATCACCCTCAGGTATTCCCAATACATGTACATCTTGCTTACTGGAGGACCCATGATCAACCTGAAGATTAAGATCAATTTTATACTGTCTTCTTCAGGGTTTGATCACCAAGTTTCTCAATCTTGGTCATTGGGAGTTGGTATCGATCATATGCTTTCCCAAAGCATATATCATACTTCAAATTCATGTCATGCTTCCAAAGCACGACACCCATGCATGGAATTTGATTGGTCCCAATACCTCATGAGTGAGCTCATGTCTTCCGGTTCATAAGTGAACCTGTATGATCCCTTTGGGAGATCGTATTACTCATATGCCCTTATATGCACACCAGCTCGCCGGTGTATAGACCTTGGTTAGGCCATCAACCTATTGGTCTGCCAAATGTACATACTCAGACATATAATAATACATCTATCTTCGGTCAGTCTGACACCTCCGATTCACTATTACCATGCAGAGGACTTGCATCAAGAGGTCGGTCAGATATCAGCCTATGTGAGAAAGGATTGCCATCTCCTACTCAGGCTGGAGATCATCTCTTAATAATCATTTGACGGTGCTTAATGAGTCCTCTATCTAACTCCTTAGATATTCATCCAAACACCAGCCTCTATGATTCATTTAATGAATCAATAGCTATATGATCATCAAGATGGCCATGGTACATAACAATAATTGTACAGAGGGACCTTATAGTGTATTCATTCATTAAATTTTAGAACGGGAGTGAAACATCAATAACTTTTATGGATAAACATGTATATATATATATATATATATTACAATAATATTTATTGAATGGTTCGCCCGGGGCTCACATGTCTAACACCAACACGATAGTAGAAGATAATCCTTTAATTGCAAACCATTTGTGTCATATTCCTTTTATATTCGTGCCCTATACATTAGTTATTTCAATTGTATTTGCATATAAGTCGAGCTTAGAAGCTATTAAGCTTCCCTACACTTATTGTTTCTTCACTAATGAATGATATTGTTACGATATGTACATAAAAGATATACCGATAGTGGTTGAAAAATACATACTCACCACCAATTTGATTCCATTATCCATAACAACATATGATGTCATCTTAGGGCATATAGTAATTATGGAAACACTATGCAGTGCTTTACTGCAAAGAAAAGATGGTAGTCCGTGAGAAGAACGAATTATAAAAAGATCATTATTCGATGTGCAAGTAAGAGTGACCAGTTTATTGTCTCATCCTCAAGAAAGCCAACTTTTAGTTGAGAGTTGCACTAGGATAATTAGCACAAAATCATTTAAGATGTATCTTGAAGACTTGGATGAGATTAAGATTTCCTCGACGTCATTTCAGATGATCTTCCTGGATTACCTCCTAATAAATAAGTTGATTTTTCCATTAATTTTGTTTCAAGAAAAGCATCAGATCCCAAGTCTCTAGTGCAAAATGGCACCTGCACAACTTGAAAAGTTAGAGAAATAGTTACAAAAACAAGGTATGACCATTATGATTGTTTGGTCATGCCTTTTGATTTTACAAATACTCTTGGAGATTTTATAAAGCTTATGAACATTGTACTCTAGGAATATCATGCTAACATTGCCATTGTGTTCCTAGATAATATTTTCATATATTCACCTGATCCAAAATAACATTGAATATATCTCCAAATTGTATTCAAAACACTATGACGACACTAGTCTTATGAAAACAATCAAAGTGCGGCTTCTCGCTCGATACAATCGCATTGCTTGGTTGTCATGCATAGAAGTGGATCCAACCTGTTGAACTTGTAATCCCTTAGGATGCATTTGGATGCTAGATTAGCCCTGATTAAACTGCGAGGGGGTAAACTATTTTTGTGTTTTTGTGTTTGGATAATGGGTTATGGGTTGAGTGGTTTTGTTGTGATGCGATTGCATTTAAGTTTGGAAAAGTGAGTAATTATTGTGATGTGACTATGTTGAAGTTTAGAAAAGTGAGTAGAAGTTGAGTAGTTTATAATGTTTAGATGATATGGTGGTATAATATATTATTTTTTGATGGAATAGATGAAAGAGAATGATTTATTTAATGTATAAAAAAAGAGAGGGTGAGTGAGTCCCACAAGTGAGAGAAATAGTAGATTTTGGAGGATAAACCCCCTCAAGGGGAGGTTAAACCCCAATGGAACATGGCCTTAGGGCATATTTGGTTGCGAGGATGCCCCAAGGTAATCTGGCATATCCCTAGCTCATCCCATGCATTCGTGGATGTACCTCACAATTTCTTCGTTATATTTTTAAATCACGCTCATATAAAAAATTAACATCAAATATATATTATAATAATAAAAAAATTATATAATACGTAATCAATGTGACATCACATTTATCATTCCAACCCTCCCTACCATCCAAACAACTACTATTAATAGGAGGATACTCTAATCCAACTCAACCTTGTTACCAACATACCCTTAGTAACCCATTAATATAATAAAAGTTATTGTGTTTTCATGTCCATCTAAAATGAATATTTATCAATGCACTTTAATATATGTCTCTTTGTATAAATACGATTATGTACCATGATCATATTGAATACCATACAATTGGGAGGACACATGTGACATCAGCATGTGATTCAATAATGATATCCAATATGAGAAAGAAAGACAATCTTTCTCTAAATACTGATTTTTGATTGACCCTTTGATACATGTCTTGTGGTTAGGAATATATATTTGAAGGTGTCGGAATAGTCAAGTCAAATAATTGACTTGATAAGGTCGAGATAAATTAAGACCTGAATCACAACTGTCACGATCACACACCTAGTTCAAACCCCAGTTTACCCACTTTATCCTCTAGTGCCCTAGGCCTGGATTTGATCCAACGGCTCAAATCACACTTGCATTCACCCTAGCCTCCTTCACGTGCTTTGCAGGTGACAACCCCTCCAACCGTTGGATCAAGCCGGATCCATCGGTTACTGTACTTCATCCCCTGCCTCCAGCGCACCCCTCATCTCCAACCAACTACGACCACCACCGAACCCGACGGCCATCTCCTCGGACCCTCGTCGCCTACCCGACTCCTTATCCTCTCTTCCCGTGCAACCGCCCAATCCTTTCTTCTCGAATCAGCCAACAGCGACTCCAACTCCCCTGTCCGATGCATTTCCAGCCTCTTCTTCCTCCCTAATCATAATCCCCTCTTCACAGCAGAGACCCAACTCGCCACGACCTTAATCTCCAGACAAATCCTAATCCATTCCAACTACTTGATCGAAACCCAAAACCACCATCATCCTCTTCCCTATTCCCGTTAGAAAAGCAGCCAACAATTGCCTGCAACCACATGACCAAAGCCCATCGCCATTGTCCTAAGATCTAATATCTAGAAAACTCTACCAAACCTAATCCTAACCTTCTCCCACCCCCTGAAACACTTATGTCTACAACATCTCCAGACTATCAAACCACAAACCCATGGATAAAAAACATCCCTACTTATTAGAGAGACCCGAGAAACCCATCAATCCTAAAACACTCCAAGCCGATCTACAACCGCATGCAACCAATCCAATCCCATACCTTACGACATTCCTCTATAAAAAGCCTCATAACTCTGACCATCATCAGGATCTGTCGTTCTCCATCGTCTTTGACTTACACGGAGCAAGAAAGGGAGAGACAGAAGGACAGGGGTGGTGACAGCACCCTGATCTGTCTCCGACGAAGACTTCCCTCCTAAGGCATGACCCACAAGCTCCCAACCCCTGATGCTGACAGCAGAAGCTTCTCGCCGCATGCCGTAGTGATTTAGAGCGAAGAACAGAGTCGAGATCCTCTCCTCCACCTTCAAGTGACTATCACCCTACAAGTAACCACTCTCTTCTCTTAACCTTCTTCTTCGTGATCTTCTTTCTCTTCTTCATTTTCTCCGACCAACCGACGATCGCCTCACCCTTTGCCCCATCTTGCTTTCTCCTCTGTCCATTCATACCTCCTCAAACTCTGGTGAATCATGTCATCGAAGACCACTCCTATTCCACCACAAACGTAGAAGGAGCCCAGCCCATCTGCCTCTCTTGTGCATTACGAGTAGGCCAAGCCTCTGCAGTTTGATGCAATCCCTTTTACAGGTGCAAGCAGAACAGAATAACAACGATCATCGAACAACTACCTCACCATCGGTACAGTCAACCACTGATCCTTCATCCTCGCACCGGAGCCAAGAGCCTCCCTCATTGGAGGAGCCCGTCAATCGAAGAAGAAGAAGCAAGGTTATCGACCCCAAGTTGCTACATGCACCATTGATCGCAGTCCGGCCTCTAGTATCCAGCGGCTGTAAAGAGCCCCAAACCTCCTCTCCAAACCTCGTGCCTCGGATATCATGCAATGCCCAGATGTAGCCACGTGGGCGCTTAGACCCAAGCTGCCATTCGCCACCCGAACCTCGCTTCACGTGCCAGAGGCACGCGTTCTTGGGAAAATTACTCCTACGCCTAGCCATTCTACAGAACTATGGGAAGACCCGATCACGTGCTTGACGCATGAGCCTTGGGGCAAATTTCATTAGTTCCCCTCCCAATTTCTAGATTTCATGCTGAATGCCTCGTCGTAGGGTAAATTATCTACAAAATTGTAAATCATCCCATACGAAGGTCCAAATTGCAACATTTCTATTTATTTTTATTTATATTTATGCCCTCAGTCTGTTTCATTTATATATTGAACATATGTGGTATGATTTTCGCGTTCTTTATGTCCTTTGGAAGCATATTTCATTATCTATCATTCATAATATTTATTTATTCATTTTGAAACATATTTGATCATCAATAAATTTGAGAAGTTTATTTATCAATTTTGAGCATATATATATGTCCTGTACTGTTCAAAAAGAATGTGAAAAATTTGAGTTATTTTTGAGGGGATCAATTGGACATTAACTGATTAATTATTTTTGAAAGGAAGGCTCATGGATTAAATTGAGTGCCTACTTGATCTCTTTTACCATTTATCATTTCACATCCATTCATCATCATTTAAAAAACTAAAAAAAGAGAGTGCATTATTTATTTATTCTCACACATTGTGTAGCATTACTTTCTTACATAAAATATTTACAAAAATTAATGCATCGTATTTGTTTCAATTAATTACATCTCTTTTATTTTAAAAATCATATAAATTTGCAAAAAAATTAAAAGGCATGTAAAAATTATTCTTTGAAAATCTAAACCCTATATTGCTTGAAATCAATTCTAGACCCTCATATTACTTCCCTAAGTTCGACCTTAAGACTTGTCTAAGTAAAATAAATAATTGACCATATCAGAATAATTTCCATATTATTTCTAGTGTGGTTATTTTTTATTGACTTGCTCTCTATCACCTGCTACAATCGACATTAATTTCCTTAATTAAGAATGGTTAGGAGCGAAGCTTTCATGGACAGACAAAGATTGTTTTCTACCGTAAACAAGGTCAGGAGATTTCCCATCGCTTGAGTTTCTACTTAAGGTGATGGACCTCCCATGGATGTTCCTAAATGAGACTTCGAAGATCTGATAGAGCGCCTGAATAGGATCTACCCGAACAAATATGCATTCACACCAAAGCAATATTCAAGAGATTGTAGTGGTCTCTCATACATTTATCTTTATTGCTTTTACAGATATATTTGTGAAAACATAGTGGTTGATTGATATAGGTGCCTCCACCCACTTCTGTGGGGATCAAAACCTCATATATCAGATGCAACGACCCTCATAGATGGTTTGTATATGTTGCGTATGGAATATTTTCCCCTATTCTCAGAGTTTTCCACCAGTCTTCTTTCAGCTAGCCAGATTTACAAGGAACTCAGTTGCCGAGCTATATTTTAATGTTGTTTCTTGTGTTTTAAGACAAACTGGATGGGAGGAGGATTGGTGTGGGCTGTAAAAAAGGGGGTGTCTACCATCTTATGTAGTCCTTTGGGACTATAGCTTACTCTGAGACTTCATTTCAACATCTTCTGGTGTTCTTTGGTGCCGACGCTTGAGTCATCCATCTCTACAGAAGCTTTGCCATGTTCTTCCCTAGCTCCCTCCCAATGTCAACCTAGAGTGTGAGATCTACCAGCTGAGGAATTATCACATGAGTTTCTTTCTACCATATGGGACCATCCATTCTAGTTTTTTTGAGCTGGTCCACCTTGATGTGTGGGGACCAGTATATATCTTTATTGTTTGGGAAATGAATGTTGTTTGATCATTCTAAATTATTTTTCTCATGTGTCATAGTTCTTCTTAATGAAAAATATATCTGATGTCTTCCATATTACTAGTTGGTTTAATAACGAAATAAAAAGTCTGTTTGGTACTAATATCAAACCTTCTTGTCTGATAATGCTAGGGATTTTCTTTCTCATACATACAATCTTTTCTTTTGACAAATGGAATCATACATTAGCCTACTTATGATCATAAAAACCAACTGAATGGAGTGGATGAGCACAAACATCGTTACATCCTTGACATTGTGCAGAACCTCCTGATTGATTATCATGCCCCCTCTACTTATTATTATTCCAATGATACTATCCTTACCGCTACATTTCATATAAATCAAATGTCGTCCACCTCCAATGATAGCATGTTCTTACTGAGGTCCTCTTCCCAAGAAAAGTTATGTTTCATGTTCTTTCCAAGGTTTTTGGGTGTGTGACCTTTGTTCATATATTTTCTCATGGAAGGGACAAACTTGCAGCCAAAGCCATCAAATGTGTTTTCCTAGGTTATGCTAGAAATTAGAAAGGATATAGATGCTACAAGCTCTGGTACAGAAAGCACTACACAAAGTGCATATGTCACATCCTTTGAGTCTCTTCTGTACTATTTCAGGTTCGACACACTTGTTCCTCCCCCACCAACCTACAATGCTCCACCTTCCTGTACCTATTCCATGGGATGATCCTTGCAGAACTATTACTCTATAGAGACACACCCCTTCCGAGCCGGTTGATGAATCTATGATTCTCATTCTTTATTCTTTTAGTTTTAGCTTTATCTTTTAGCAAAACCACATATAAATACCTGCAAATACACTATCATAACACTTTACATGTCATTGTTAATATCTCATTAACACCTATTCTTCAAAAATAAAAGAATAAAGAGAAAAGAAAAAGAAGGATGTATTTAGAATAAATACAGAGTATCCCAAACCCCAAGAGAAGGTCAAGTCTTGACCTGATCGTAAAAGAATAAGTAGAGAGAGATAAGGGTACACTATGTATTGTACAAGTTACCTATTCTTGTAAAAATAATTATTTGTATATATTTTTACTTTTTGTGAAAACTAATGTATTTTTGAATACTTGGATATAGACCTAGAAATAATATAAAAATAAAATCAAAATCAAAATAAAATTAAAATCCAACAAATTCCTTGTACAAAAGACATTTGTATATACACACAATGCCTATTTATTCTATAACCCTAATTAATTTATAAAAATAAAATAAAAATCCTTTTTGTATTCCTAAAATTATTTTGTAAATAAAAAAAATATAAAATCAAAAGAATTTTTGTAAAAATAATAAAATAACAATACTTGTACATAATACATAGGTATAATATACATGTACATAACACATTATACTATATATACCTTATTTTATTTTTCATAAAATAACTATAAATCATATAAAAGTAGCTCATAAAATAATAAACATTTTTTTATTTTATGCACTCTTTATTTTAAAATCATTTATTATTTTATATTTATTATTCTTTTATTTGTGCACATTCTGAATTGCTATTGGGGCACGTAGGATTGTTGACCTTGGTCAACGCCTCCTTCCAGCCGGGTCGAGTCTGCCATGGCATCGCTGGAGCATCTTCTCGGATTTCTCCCGATCGAACTCGACCTTCGTTTGCCTCGATTCCACTGCAAGATTCCTCTCCTAGGTTTCGTGATCCTTCCAGATCCCTAGGGAGGATTGGATCTACCTAGGGTTTCGCTCCACTTGCCGATATTTCCAGACCCTCGGGCATCATATAATCTCTCCTCCACCTCCTATGCGCCGTAGCTCGTATCTTGCTACCCTTCTGCCCCCTAGCCACCTCCATCTGAGTGACAACTGCCTGGAGCAACCTTTGGAGCATGGATTAGTGTTGAATCGACGCAGCTTAAGCTATGTGCCTGGAGCTCCGCAACGTTTAAACTTCGCGGCCAATCGCAAACCAGTTGAGGTGACAACCTTCGTCGAACGTTATCTAGACGTTGTTGAGATCCTCAAAAGCTTCAGGTATCGTCCATATTCCCACACTTCCCATTTCATTTCAATCTTCCATTCATCTCCATCGTAGTTCCTCTGCCCTGACCAATTAGTCAGAGCTCCATCATCGATCATCTATCCGCACAGATCGACTCCCTTTTTCGCCCCGCATCTTCTAGCTTAGCCTTTCCCCCTGGATCCTGCTCATCAGATTAGGATTAGGTCGGGTTTCCATCCCCCACCTTCGCCGAAAACCCAAGGTCCATCTCCCCATCGCTTCCCTTTGTTTTGTTATGCAATAACTCGACTGGAGCCATGCCCCCGAGTCACTCTACCCTTTGCAGGTGCCCGTAACGGGAATGGAGCCCCATTTGACAACCCTAGTGCTCCAACGGAGCAACTCCAGGAGGGGTATCGCCGCCATGTCAATCTGGCCATCCTCTCCTCCATCAGAGCAACCCACTCGACGCGGAGTGCTTCCCCGACATTACTGGACTTCTCCATAGCTTCATCGGAGCCTTAAATTTTACTCCAGGCTCAGGAAAAGTTCATAGCAGTAGTTCTTCTAATAGCCTTTGTAGTAGCTTGATCCGGAGTCCCGCTCTTAATTCGATCCGAGCCCTCGGTTTGCATCTTATTCTGACGTTCGGATCGGGTCTGGACCCCCCATCTACGCCGCCCGACCATCACAGTCTACAGGCCGTTGGATCAGACCTTGTGTCATTTCTGACCGCCCGTCTGCGCTACCATCTCGACCATCAGATCAACTTTGCAGGCGCATCTGTTACACACATTCACCTGGGAGAAGAACCATCATATCCAACTGGAGCGGCCATCAGGGTCGTACGTCAAAGCTCTCCTCCGTGTGTGTCACGTGCCCCCACTAGGTATATTTCATTTCTATCTGTGCATGTTTCCCTATTTAGATTTAGTCTAGTAAATAAAAGCTTGTAGTTAAAGGCATTTACAGTTTGGACCCTCTACTTTTTATATTTACATTTTAGTCCTTTTGAGTTCACGTCACGTGTGTCCCCACGTTCTTTACTGTGTTATTTGCATCTTATGCCTTGAACTTTCTTTGATTATTGAATGAACGTTAACTTTTGATAATTGTGTTTATGCCCTTGTAAGTTTGGATCACTTACTGCGTGTGTTTTGATTGGACGATTTGCATATTTGGCCCCTTTGTTTTATTTGTGTTATCTAATTGGTCCTGAAAGTGAAAATATTTACATTTGGATCCCTGTGGACTGTATTTAACTCCCTGCCTTTTATTGATCAAAATAAATACCAAATTGGTTCCAAAAATTCTACAAAAAATGTTGTTAACTCCTATGTGCTTATTGTTGATGTGGTAATTTTAGTTGGCCAAATTGGTTGTATTTTCAATTACAAAAAAATTCAAAAATCACTAAAAGATCCCTAATTGAGTTATAAAAAATTATAAAAATTTAAAAGAGCCTTGAAAAATTCCACAAAAAATTTTGTAGTTGTCTTTATTGTGTTTTACTTCCAATATACACTTTTCTTGATAATTCCTTGTTAAAACCTAAAAATTACAAAAACCCAAAAATCTTATAAAAATTATATAAAATCAAAGAAAAATCCAAAAATTACTTTTCAGTCTCTATTTGCAGTCTTTTACTCCTATTTATCATAAAATTATCAACCAGGAATTTTGAACACTTTAAGTATTTTTAATTTTGTTCGACCTTGGTCGCTATAGCAGGTAAATAAAATAGCAAACCACTTACATTTGATTGCTTGATCTTCTTTAGTGGTTATCTTTTTTCACGTTGATCGTGCCGACTGATTTGAGTCACAATGAACTTTGATTATTATCATACGTAGCTCGAGTCGCTTCGTCGCTCATCAGAATAACACCATTTCCAGGTAGCACGACTTATTAGCCAGATTTCATTTTTGATTATTTTTGTATCTATCTGTTATAACTGCTTTCTGACATTCTTTTGTTTCATTTTTTCTGCGAGGAACCTGATGAATGGGTTTTATCGAGGGTCTTGAAATCTCATAAGGCGAGAGATCCAGTCGATGCGTTGACCACTAAATAATCCTCAATCAATCAACAATTAACCCAATAATTAATAAAACAATTAAATCTCAAAAATATGGAGTTAAAATTTATTATAACTCTACAACAAATGTGTATAGATGTAAGCATGTGTAGAGGTCGAACATTGGGAGCAAACGAGAGGAGGCATGAGAAATGCACAAAAATTCTGTCTTTTATCTCTTTCATAATTTATTATTTTTGTGAGTTTTTAATTTTATAATTTTATAATTTTAGTTTTGATTTTATAATTTTGTATTTTCTTTTTATATTTTTCAATTTTTATATTTCCTTTTGATTTAAATATAATATATATGTATGTATGTGTATATATATGTACAATATAAGGAATATATATATGCTATATGGATAACAATATGTAAAAATATATAAAATTCATTAAATATAATGTTTTTGTTATTTAATATTTTTCTAATTTTTTGTTATTTTTATGGAATGTTTCCTAATTTTTATGTATTTTTAAAGAAAAAATATCCTAATTACGGGATTAATAAATAACCCAAAATTAATTTGGATTTTAAAAATAACAAATAGTTCCCACAATAATATAAATTAATTTTAATATAAAAATAATAATATATAATAATTATAAAATAGAAACACATATTTTTGGTATTTTTGTAGAATTTTTATATTTTTATTGGATTTTGGAGCTTTATGATTTTTATCATTTTCTTTTTATATTTTAAAGGTTTTTATTTTCTGGACTCAATAGCTATCAAAATATATTGTATTTAATTTTTTTGTACTTTTCAAAACTTTTTTATTATTTTTTTTGAATTTCTATAAGTAAACATGGAATATTTAGGCCTTTTCATTTTTAATAAATGGACAAAATGCAAAAAATGCCAATTAAAAATATGGGCATGGGAGTATAAGGCATAAAGCGTCTAATCCTATTTTGTTTATTTTTAGAAGCATTGTATGTATTTTTAATAATTAGATGAAACACACAAAACATATATCCTAGCAGGGCCATTTTTGTAATAAAAAAGTGCATGGGACTTTGTACAAAAACACCAGAAATATACAACATCTATTTAATTTTTAAGAACCAATTTTCAATTACAAAACCTGCTAGGGTACATATGCAATTTAACCCATCACGAGGGATGACACGTGGCATACACTAGGAGGGGACCAAAATGTAATTATCAAAAAGTTTATGGACCTTGCAACAATTTTTACAAAAATATACAACATTAATTTCAATTTATTAAACTAAAAATAAATACAAAAATTAACAGGGGGCTTACATGCAATTTTACCACCTCACGTGAGGTTACATGGACTGGACCCAAACACAAATACAAGAAACTACAGGGGGTCGTATGAAAATATCCATTTATTTAACACGCGATGTTTTATTTACAGTACTTATAAATAAAATACAAAAATTGCGAGGACGAATATGCAAATTACCCCATAATAGGCATGATGGACAGAGATCTTGGATTCACTTGAACACGTGGCGTACATCCGATGGTTGGTACCGCTTCGCGGATCAACAGTGAAGATTAGATCACTTGACGTGATCCAATAACTGAAGCTCTGGAGGATCTGGCGGTTGAGGTTCGATCTGGGGCCACCTTCTTCATCCGACAACTGGGGAGTGCTGAGGAAGAACCTGGAAGAAGGTTCGCCAGGGAAAATATCCTCCGGCGATATCTCCCTCCCCCGTCGGTCTTCGCTGCTCCAAAGAGCCCTAAAAGCTTCCTGGCAGGTTTCTCTATCTCTTGGAAGCTTCAGAATGGCACGAGGTCAACTGGAGCTCCTCCGTGAGGTCAGGGAAGACGAGGAGCCCCAGGTACCTCCAGCCAGCTACGAGACCGGCTCCTGGCTCTTCTTTGCACGCCTAACCTGCACAAAAAGGTAGTACGGCTCGAGGCAGTTCTCCTCGATCAGAGATGAAGCTATTAGCATGAAAAATGAGGTGGAAGGAGACGCTTCCGGTGAGGTGGCAGAGGGAAGCGTCGATTCGCGGAACCAAAGGGGTTTCAGTGGTTCTAGGATTGGTGGCAGGTGGAGAATGTGAAGGGAAATGAAAGCGAGGTGTAAGGAGAGTCAGCACTGGTGGTTTGGACGGTGAAATGTTTGTGGGAGCGGAGCTCCGACGAACTACGAAGTGGGTGATTCACGCTGACATATTACAATAATGGATAACCTAATGATATAAATAAAATGCATATGCAAAGATCTATCTAAAACAAGTAAAAGATGCAGCTTATACCTGACCGGAGCCAAGGAGCATAGGTGGTCGTCGGAGCGGACCGCCTGGGTGCACCTCCGTCCTCCGTCGACCACCACAAGCTCAGGGGATCTCCCTCTCTCGCATGGATGCTTTACTTTGGCCGAGACACGAGGTTTAGGGGGACGAAAAGTGACCAAAATTGAGATGAGGATGGAGGAGGTTTATTTATAAATAGTGTGATGCACCCTTATTGACCGGCCTAGATCGACGAATCAGTGTTATGTACATATTATACAACGATCTAGTATGAATCATGGATGATCCACGATTATTTTTGCTGAAAGAGTCGAAGGAGATGGATGTACATATCGTGCGTGAAAAAGGGCGGAAGTTCGTGGAAGAGATAGTTCTGCAGATACGCTAGGGAGCAGATGGGACAGTTGACCGGAGGTCAACGGTCTCTACGTAACCATTGGGACACGTAGTCTCACTAGATGACAAAATAACAAGTTTTATTCGAAATTAATTATTTAAAAATATAAATGATTTTATTATTTTTCAAGTAAAAATGTTTATTATTCTTTGTAGTAATTTATTATGATTTTTTATTTATTTTTGGCTTTATTTATTAATAGTTAGTTTTTATTAGTGTATTTATAGGTATATTCATTTATGTTTTGTGCATTTTTATTTTTATTTTGTATATTTTATTTTATTATTTTTTTCTTTTATTTTATAGATTTATAACTTATTTTCATGAGTATAAATATATTTTCTTTTATTTTTAGGATGCAATTTGTATACTTAAATAAATAGATAAGTATATTTTGTAGGTATATTTATAGGTATTTTACCTATGTATTATATACATCTTTTTATTTTAATATATTTTATTGAGTTTTATTTTAGTTTTATATTATATATAATATTTCCAATATTAGAAAAATATAAATAATAAGAGAATGAAAGAATATATTCCTTTTTTATTTATATACATATATGATTGTAGGTATTTTATATGTGTTTTCACATAGATTTATTTTATTTGACATTTTCTTTTTGGTTTTATTATAGTTTTAATATATAAATGTGTTACAAAAAATATTTACAATATTATAAAAATAAGAATTTGTAAAAATAATAAATCATAAATAAATTGAATATTTTAATCGGTATAATGTACCATAGGGGTCAAAAACCTACCTTTTACACAACTACTCCAAAAAATATAAAGCCACCAAATTAAATAGCTTGTAAAACGTTATATACAATTAGTGGTGATTTTGATATATTTTGAGTTCTTATTTGAAAGATATGGTTCTGTGAAGTTTGGTTTTTGACTTTTTATTTTGTGTATAAAATGTATACAGTGTGTTATTTTTGCACAAACTCAATTTTTTATTTTTATTCACATTATTATCTACAACTTTTTTGTACAAAGTTTCTTCATTTGATGAATAAATTACAAAGAATAAAATATGTGTCAAAAATAAAAAATATAGAATGAATAAATGAGGTATTTATTCTATTCTTGGCCCTTATCTCCCCCACTTTATTCCTTGTCGATCATCTCAATTCTTGACTTGGTCTCGGGTTTAGGGTCATAAAATATTTTCAATATTTTATTCCTTTTTTTATTCTATTTATTTTATAATTTTAGCATTAAAAAACTTATTTTATATACAAATAATACAATAAATAATAAATGCTATTATGCACAAATTGATGTTATTTACATGCATTAGCTAGGGTTCTTAGGAAAAAATGATATAATAAAGATGCTGAAATGGATATTCATCACCCCCTATACATGCCTTTGCTAGTCCTGTTGAACATAGATTTTGTGGAGGTCGTGTCAATTCACAATGCGAATCAACAGTCATTGAGTTGGCCTCACACTAAACCCTGATTCAGACAACAATTAACCCACAATTCAGAATCAAGCAATAAAAGTAAATGTGTGGATTTAAAAATTATTATAACTCTACAACAAATATATGTATAGGTGAAAGTATGTGCAGAGTGTTAAACACAGGGAACAAGCAGGTAGATCGGGGCAAAGATTGCCAAAAAATGATTGTCATGTATTGTCTATATGTGCTATTTTTCGTGGGTTTTTAATTTTTATGTTTTTATTTGATTTTTGTTTTTTTTATATTTTTATATTTTAATTTTTAATTTTTTATTTTGTATCTTCTATTTGTATTTTATTTTTTATGTTTTCTTTTTCTTTTAAGAATATATAAAGCAATATATAGAATATATATACAAGAGGAGTAAGAGAGAGAGAGAGAGAGATAGTATGTATATACAAATAGGAAAAATATAGGAAATAAAACATTTTTGTGTTTTTATATTTTTCTAATATTTTTATGATTTTTCTGTATTTTTGCAAAATTGTTTTGGTATTTTTAAAGTCCAAAATACTCAAAATAGGTAATAAAATATTTGGCCGAAATTAAATTGGAGATAAAAAATATCAAACAGTAGCCAAATTTCTCCAAATTAATTTAAACAAATAATATATAAAGAAAATTCAGGAATAGAAGTATATTTTTGTGATTTTTTAATGTTTTTTTATATTTTTATAAAGGTTTTATGGGTTTTGCAATTTTATGAATTTTATTTTATATTTTTTTAATGATTTTTGATCTGGAAGTTAAACATAAATAAATAAGCAAAATATACTTGTTTGGTAATTTTTCAAAATGATTTTATAATATTTAGGTATTTTCTAATGCAAATAGAAATGAAAATGCATGTTTTTGAATTTTTATAAATAATAAAAAGCTTCAAAAATGCAAAATAAAAATATGGCATTCAATTGCAGTGCAATAGGAACTTAAGTCTATTTTGGGGATTTTTTGAATTTTATAGATGCATGAAATAAATGATATTAACAAAGAGAAACTACACTACTAGCAAGGCTTATTTGCAAATAGATAAAAGTTCAGGGGCCAAAGTGTAAGTTTCACAAAAATATTAAGATGAATATTTAGATCCCTAGACCAAAGACAAAATTCAAGACCCATAGGGGCCTCTTTGCAAAATAACCAAAATAACGTGTCAGTATACGTACACCACTAGCAAGGATTGAATCGCAATTACAATAAAATCTGGGGACCGGATTGCAAAATGTCCCAAAAATATATACCACTATAAAAATGTTTCTGGACGGAACAATAATACAAGAAACCTGAGGTCTCAGCTACAAAAAGCCCACCCACGTGAAGAGTCACGTGAGGTGACGTGGCTAGGACCGAAAAGCAATTACAATAAAGTTCCAGGGGCTAGACGCAAAAATCACAAAAATATTAAAACAACAAAGGAAAGTTTATAGACTACTTATTAAATACAAAAGTGGTCTGGGTGGACTTTCAAAATACCCAAACCTTTGGCGGACGTGGACGACGGATATCACTCCACTAAAACACGAGTCAGCCTCTCGTCAAACGATGCCCCTTCATAGATGAGTGGCCAGGATTAGATCTTGGCCCTTGATCGAACGGTGCTGGCGAAGCGAATCAGATGGCTGGTGCAGCTAGCCAAGAATAAAGTAGAATATGATGGTTTGGGCCGATGGTGGAAGAACGGTTGAGGAACTCATCTTCGTCGAGTTTGGATTTGGCATAACTGCATTCTTCGACCACCTTCTTCGCATTAGAGGGAATGAGAAGGTTCCTGAGAGTCTTCTCGAATGGCAGGCAACTTCAAAATGGCAAGGGAATGGCCTTAGATCCGTCGCGAGGTTGACGAAGGAGGGAGGCTCCATGTATCTTCCACCTTTGCAAAATCGACCCCCATGAGGGTCCTTTGGCACCTGGGACCTGCAAGGAGAGTTCACGCATAATGAGAGAAGGTTTCCAGTGCAAACAAGGGTGAAGGGGACAAGGTATAGTGCAAGGGAAGGTTCACCGGAGCAGAGCTCCGGAGAGCTTCGATGGGTGAAATTAAAGATAAATTATGAGGTTAAAATACATAATAAATGTGCTAAATAATCTTAGGATTAAGCTTATTCTAGAAATGTGATAAAGTGGACCTTGACTAGCCAAAAAACCTCAACGACAATGGCTCGCCGTAGGCGGGTGAAGCCGCCCTTGGGCCGCGTCTTCGATCAACCTAACGACAAGATGAAGGAGTTGTCACCTCCCTCAGTCGATTGAGCATGAGAGGAGGAGGAGAGGAAAGTGGTCAAAGAGGGTTCGAAATTGAATGAGAAAAATGGGGGAGGTTTTGTTCAGTGTAACCGAATGGGCTCCAAGATCGAGGGAAATCAGGCGATGTAGCGATGCGATCTACGAGACAATCAAAGGGTGTATAAGACCGGTCTACGAGGATCAAAAGTCGTGAAGACGTCGAAATGAGATAGTGAAAGACCAAGCCTCGATAAATCTGTGAAAATGGTGAAAACAAGGTCTGACACGCATCAGGAGGCGGGTCAGAGAGTTGACCCGCGGTCAACTCTCGGGCCCTCCAGGTTAGTCCATGTGGACCAACCACGAAAAATCTTGAAAAAAGAATTCTAAAATCAATTAAAAATAATAAACGATTCTAGTAATTTCAGTATTAAATAAAAAATGTTTATTATTTTGTGAATTATTTTATTATGATTTTTATTTATTTTTTAGATGTTTAAAATTACAAGTTCGCTTTTAAGGGCTATATATAGGTATAGTCATATATGTTTTTATGTATTTTATTTTTATTTTGTATTTTTAATTTTATTAATCATATTTATTATTTTATATATTTATAACTTAATTTATGCACAAATATATTTTTATTTTTTTCTGAAGTATTGTATATAATTAAATAAATAGTTATATTAATTCTATAGGTATAGATATTGGTAATTCGTCTATGTATTTTATACAAGTATTTAATTTTTGCATTTTCTTTATGTTTTTATCCTATTTTAATATGTACATATATTATAAATAATATTTATTTATAAAAATATAAAATAATACAAATAATGAATAATAAATAAAATAAATATTTTAATTGGTACAAGTATACAATAGGGGTCCAAAATCTAACTTTCAAATCGTAACTCCAAAAAATATGAAATCACCTTCATTCAACATCTTACGAAAATTTATATATAATTAAATTTATATACAATTGATATATTTTGAGTTTTTATTTGAGAGATATGGGTATGGGAAGTTGGAATTTGAAATCTTATTTAGACTGTATTTTGTACATTATATATTATTTTTGTATGAAATCAATTTTATATTTTTCTATATTTAATTATCTACAACTTTCATGTCAAAGTCTCTTTATTTGAAGTATAAAAAGTGGAACTAAAAAGAGGTCCTAAAATGAATAAAGAATGAATTAAATAAAAAGTATTTTCAATATATTTTGGCCGTTATCTCCCCCTTCTTTATTCCTTGTCGACCTAATCATCGAGATGCCTAGGTCTCGGGGTTTCGTGTCATAAAATATATGCAATATTTTATTTTTCCTTTTCTTTATTTTCTTTATTCTATAATTTTAGCTTTAAAAACCTTATTTTGTATAATATTTACGCACCATTGCATGAATGATAAAATGCATGAATTAAGCCTAGTTACATGCATTTACTAGGGTTTTTAAGGCCAAAATGATAGATTAAAGATGATGAAACGGAGATTTATCATCCTCCTACACTTACTTTTTCTACTCCCTAGCAAACACTTATGCAATAAGTGCAGAAAAAGAAGTACAAAGAAAAGAAAAAGAAGAAAATTGGATTAGGTTTAATTATCAAACTTGTATTCACAAAATCAAAGTTTGGAGCTTAAGTCGGACCTTTGAAATTTTAGTGCGGGTGGAACGTTAATGGGAACCAGAGTTGAAATCCAACAAACTTCGAGAGTACTAAACCTCTACTCAAGTCCCCTCAATAGCCAGGTCAGAATTCTTCAACTCATACGCAAACCCTTATGTCTATGAATCTGACTCGTACAGTATAAGTGATGGTGGCTCTCCCCAATTTAAATGACAAAGCGACTGACTTCTCTGACATGACAACCCAATGATTCCCCAATCCAATAACTCATTCCTCGAGGAGCGGGGTATTCCCTTCTAAGTTCAAGTGACAACCAACTCAAGAGGAGGGGGTGAAGAGAAGAATGGATGGTAACCAGTGTAGCTACGTATCCTAGGATGCAAGATCAGTGTAGTTAAGTCATCCAACTGCATGCTCATATTATTTGACTTTGAAGCTCAAGCATGCTTATTGACTATACAAATATGTACACTCCAACATGCATTTTTATTTTTGTACAGGCTTGTCCACTTTTTTTTGGAGTTTTTGCTTTTTGCTTTTTTTGGAATACTATATACAACATCATTTACATAAGGAGTTTTTCCTCTTGAGACAATAGACTATCCCACTTTTGAAGCTTTATTGCAACCCAAACTCTTCTGTCTTCAAAACGCATCATCACCGGATGGGTTGGGGTGCACTTCCCTCCCTAGAGGAGGACAAATGTTTCCACTTGTGTGCATCTCATATCGGTAAATCCAATACCCTCACCACTCCAACTGAGTTGAGCCAAGTGAAAGGTGCAAGTGTCCAAGTTAGGTCATTATTGACAAGAGTCGTGCGTGTGCTCCGAAATACTCTACCTAGGCCGTCAAGAATCCATTGAACCAAGTCTCGTGATCCTCAAAGAATTAAGTCAACTAGACCTGAAGTACCTCAATTCCATCTCTTATAAGGTTCCTGTTAATTAGGTAGATTTTAAGGTCCAACCAAGCTCCAATCTTCAGATTTTACTTAGACTTACTCATTTACCAAACTAAATCTGAAAAATGCTAATGCTATGCAGAAAATATTTTTGTGATGCAATTTTCATAGATTTTAAACTTTTTATGGATTTTGAAAAGATGATGCATATGCATTTTTTTTGTATTTTTCAAAAGATTTTTCAAATATTTTTCATATTTTAATTTTGCAAATGTTTTTGGGAATTTTCGAAAAGAAAAGATTTTGGATAAAAATTAGGTACAAAATTTACACAGGGATGCATCTTATATTTACAAGAATTAGATTTTTAAGAATTTACAAGGGGTAAGTGGTCAATTTTATAGATATATATATAATGAATTTTGGTGTGATGTTTATATTCCTCAAACTTTGTTTGAAAAGGGTTTTTCAAACAATTTTGAAAATAATAGTCCAAAATAATTTGTACAAACATTTTTACAAACATGTACACACATTTGAAAATCATTTTGCAAAGGTTTTCCAAACAATATATATAGATTCTTCAAATATTTTTGCAACCATTTTTCAAACCATTTACAAATTGTTTTTAAAACATTTTTATTTTACACAAGGAAAATACATTTTTCAAGCAAAATGTCTTTACAAAGGTTGAAAATATTTAACAATACATTTTCAAAATAGTTTTCAAAAGGTTTTTTTTCAAAAGATTTTCAAACTATTTTTTTCAAATATTTTGCAAAAAGCATTTTCACTTGACTTATTAATCAGTAAGTGCAAAATAATTTGGAGAATAATCAACATCTTTTATTAAGGTTTTAAATGAATTTTCATAATATAATTAGCCCTAGTTATTAACAAAAATACGAAAGTACGAGTTATGGCTTAAAGTATATACGTAGTATAAATGACCCCCTATACTTTGCTTGAGCTATGTCCTCATAGATCAGAGAGAAAAGAGAAGACATAACTCGTACTGAGTATAGAAAAGTCTAAAGAATAAATGAATGGAGAAATGAATGAATAGGAAGTTGACTGTCCCCCTATACTTAGAATCAAATAATCCTAAGTATAATAGATTGTACACAAAGCATGGAGGGTCAAGGGTGGGAATGAACAAATCATACTCAGACTGTCTCCCCCTATACTTAGGGTGAGATATCCCTAAGTATAGACAAGAAGAGGAGACATTGGAGAAGATCAAAGACTAGAAGCAACTCGGGGTGCACACCCCCTTTACTTAGGACAAAGTACGTCCTAAGTATATGAGACTGACAAAAAGGGGCGACATTTTTTCGTTAGATAAACAAAAAGAAAAGGAAAAGAAGAAAAGAAGAAAAGAAGAAAAGAGAGATGAAGATGGAAGGAGGTTAAGAAGGATGTACACACTACTCCCCCTATACTTAGGGTAAAAGAAGCCCTAAGTAAAAGCAACAACAGGAGTAATGAAACGGAACGACGAATGAACACTCGGCTCATCCACCCCCTATAGTTAATACAAAGCATATCCTAAGCAAGGCATATACGAAAATGGGGTAGATGAGAAATACGGAAGGTAGGCAGGGGTAAACGAAAGCGAATGTACAACAGGATGGATGTACACAGGACCAAGAAGGTCGAAATCAAACCTTCTTGTGGGACCACTGAGGGATGGATCTGGTATGGCGCAGGTCGATATCATGGTCCTCAAATGACACAAACCGATCAGGATCGATGGGGTGAAGGTCCTTAGTGGTCCTAGGATGTGAAGGCACAGACGGAGTAGTGTAAGAAGTATGACTAGGTCTGGCCTTGGGAATCTCACTGATATCGAAGTGGAATGGGACAGACTCATCATTATCAGAAGTGTAGTCAGTGTCATCCTTGTCATCCTGCGAGGTATCGTCCAGGTCAAAACCAAAAGGAATGAACTCATCAGTGGAAGTATTCGAACTCTGTTCATCCTCTACAATATCAACCGAATTATCTTTCTCATCAAAAGGCCTGAATTCCTGAATGAAAGAAACCACATCAACTTCATCCTTTTCAGTCTCATATGAATCTAAGTGAACATGAATGGATTCATCAGTGAAAGTAGTCAAGTCATGTCCATCCTGTCTAGTCTCTGAATCCGCCCTCCGCTCAATGGTATTAATCGTGTAAATCCCGCAGATGTCATCAATACAACGCCAAGTCTCAAAAGAAGGAAGTATGAGGTCCATGCTTTCTGTTCCTCGGAGAGGAATTCTTGGGTCTCAGTAGAACCCAACATGCAACAAAAGTCTTTGATAGTCTCATCAGGGTCATGGTCCTTAGGGTCATCCAAGATAGGTATAGTCACATCAGGTGCAGGTGTCTGGTTAGCAGTGGGTGCAATGATGACCACTTTGCTCTCGTAAAAAAGACGGAAGCGAATCTCTCCTGATCCGTAATCAAACGACCCTCGTAGAGGCGAGGAATGGTTGTCCCAGGATGATTGGAGAGTGCTCTCCTGTGGAGATCTCCATGGGCAATATGACAAAATCAACATTGTACCCCGTATCCTGAATCAAAATGACGACGTTTTCAAGGATACCCTTTAGCCTCTTTATTGGTCCATCAGCAAACTGAACGATCATCCTGGTCTTCTTTAGAGGCCATAAGTGAAGAGACTGTACCAACGAGAAGGGTAATATACTAATCGAAGCATCACTGTCGAGGAGAGTGTGATTACATGTATGGTCAGAGATGGTACATCTAATGAAGGGTATGGTAGTATTCCTCTTCTTAGGAATAGGATGGTGTGTGATGGCGTGGGTAGTGGCCATGGTCAGAATGTGATGCTCATATCTGTCCCTTTGCTTTCTCTTATTATGATAAGGAGTAGATAATTGGATCATGGCCTAGCGAAGTGGGGCATCAATGATCTCATGAATAGCGACCACCACTTCAGGTTCATTCAACATTTTTTTTTGAATTTTTAAACGTCCTCCTTCCAAGGGAGGAAGTCGGAATCATCATATACACAAGGCATGCTAAGAGAAGTCTGTATAGCGACATCCTCGGGGTCAACGGTGAGACTAAATGTGAGTGGCTGTGTGGTCAAGGAATCTGGCAAATGGAACCCCTCCTCACAATCTGAATCAACCAAAGGTCTCCCGAACTCTTCTTGGATTTGTAAATTTTTCTCATTTTTTTGTATTTTTGGTGATTGCAAGCTCTCTTGGAAATCCTCGAGTGAACCCGTATCATCAAATGGTGGAGTATCATGGTCTCTCTTATTTATATAAGTGAGGTTGTCAATCCTCTGTCTCATATGATCCATCATCTAGGTCAAGTGCTCAAGGGTGGACTCCATGAAAGGTGACTCCAACAAATCAGTCTCGGGTGGATGTGAAGGGAAATATGAAGGTGGAGGTGGGTAAAAATACGAAGTCTGAATCTGAGGTTGAGGTGGATATGTACAAAAGTCAGGAGCAATGTCCTCCTGGAAAAAGGGAGGTGGACTGGCTGGAGTGAACGAGGGATCTACAAAGTCCGGATAAAATACGCTCCAGTCGGTCATATCGAAACAAGAGGAAAATGATCGGGAGAACACGACAGTCAAATCAAGAGAAGTGAGAAAAAGGTGCAAATGCGCATAAGCAATCTAGAATACACACAAACAGGTAGAAACAAACTCACACAAAACAAACCCTCAATTCACCTACTCAACTCGATAAAGACCGATAAAGTTGGTCTTTTTATCTTGTATGTTTTAGAGTTAGGTGAGAAGTCCAAAAGTTGTGCAAACACTTAGGAGGCTGAATGGGATTTGGGCAATAGTCCTTAGTGTGTGCGCGAACAAGTAAAAACGGAAACAATGAGGGGATTATTCTCCTCAAGATAAGTATTTTATTTTTGTTTGATTTTTAGGGTCAAGTAGTGTTATCAGTCCCAATTTTATTGGTTATCACTCTCTTTTTTCTAGATTTTTGGTGAAAAAAGCAGGAGCCTAACGAGGAGTCAATTTTATTTAGCACATAGGTTGGCAAAAGCAGAGGTAGAGAGGAGGAAAAGCAATGCAAGCAGTAAAACGATGATGTATGCCAAAACATAAATGCTCACCTTGCCTCCAGCACTCTACATGTAAAGTTACTCAACAAAATTGAACCTATACTATATGCAAATGCAAGATGATAAAATTTCCCTAAGTTTTAGAAATTGCTATTAGCGTGAAGAACTAATGTTAATGACTTCAAATGGAACCGAATTGTCCGATCTTGGAGTCTCCTCGGTGCCCACCACAATGGATCCTGCAAGCGCTGTATGGAAAACTCTCGTGGCGCGGTGGTTCCGAAACTAAGTGAGAAGCAATTCAAAATTTGATTAACTCCAAACATCACTATAGGCATAGGAAAATATATTAGGTGTTTGGCCTTTATCTATCGCAAGAAGTCCTAAAACTAAGGGCTTAATCACACAAAGTAAAGAAAACAAAATCGAAAAACAAAATAAAAAATGCGATGAAAATTGTGAAAACTGTGGTGAGCCCTCAAGTGAACAAACACTTGAAAATTGGGCCCAAGTGTCCAAGGTACATAGTACCTGTATTATTACAATAATCTCTCACTTAAATTATACAAATAAAATACAACATAATATGCTCAAATGTGACTGTCTTTTCAAGCCCTCCAAGCCTTCTTTGATGCTAGGTCAGAATCTCATACCTCCTTCACGTGGGTGCGTAGGCTCCTTAGGTAGAAAGCCTCCTTCGATCCACGATTTCTTGCACAAAGTCAACAAGAGAGTGTGATTAGACAAGTTAAACAATTATATCAAATAAATGAGCAAATAAATAAGGCAAAAATATAGACAAATAATCACAATCAATCAAAAACTGATCTAAACGATGTTGCTCCCATGCAACAACTCCATTTGATGAACATGTATTTTGCGGAGATCGTGTCAATTCACAAGACAAATCAACAGTCGTTGAGTTGACCTCACACTAAACCCTGATTCAGACAACAATTAACCCAAAATTTAGAATCAAGCAATGAAAGTAAATGTGCGGAGTTAAAATTTATTATAACTCTACAACAAAGATGTGTATAGGTGCAAGTATGTGTAGAGTGTCGAACACAAGGAACAAGCAGGTAGATCGGGGTAAAGATTGCTAAAAAATGATTGTCATGTATTATCTATATGTGCTATTTTTTGTGGTTTTTTAATTTTATATTTTTTATTTATTTTTTGACTTTTATATTTTTATATTTTGATTTTTAATTTTCTTATTTTGTATTTTCTTTTTGTATTTTATTTTATTTATGTTTTCTTTTTCTTTTAAGATTATATAAAGCAATATATTTTATATAACTATTTTATTTTTGTATTTTCTTTATGTTTTATTTCAATTTTAATATTTACATATATTATAAATAATATTTAAAAAATACAAAAATATAAAATAATAAAAATAATGAATAATAAATAAAATAAATATTTTAATCGGTACAAGTATACAATAGGGGCCCACAACGTAACTTTCAAACTGTAACTTCAAAAAATATGAAACCAGCTTCATTAAATAGCTTATAAAAAGTTATATACATTTTAAGGTGATTTTATTTATTTTGAGTTTTTATTTGAGAGATATGGGTCTAGGAAGTTGGGATTTCGGAATCTTATTTAGACCGTGTTTTGTACACTATATATTTTTTGTATGAAATCAATTTTGTATTTTTATATATTTAATTATATACAACTTTCATGGTCAAAGCTTCTTTATTTTAAATATAAAAAGTGGAACTAAAAAGAGGTCCCAAAAATGAATAAAGAATGAATTAATAAAAGCTATTTTCAATGTATTTTGGCCCTTATCTCCCCTACTTTATTGCTTATTGACCGAGTCATCGAGATGCCTAGGTCTCGAGGTTTCGGGTCATAAATTATTTGCAATATTTTATTCTTTTTCTTTTCTTTATTCTATAATTTTGGCTTTAAAAACCGTATTTTCTACAATATTTACACAACATTGCATGAATGATCAAATGCATGAATTAAGTCTATTTACACGTATTTACTTGGGTTTTTAAGGCCAAAAAGATAGAATAAAGATGATGAAACAAAGATTCATTAAGTCCCATGCAAACACTTATGCAATAAGTGCAAATAGAATAAAGAAGAAAATAAAAAGAAAGAATGATAATAAAGAATAAATGGAATTGATCTTAATAATTAAACTTGCCTATAAAAGTCAAAGTTTGGAGCTCAAGTTAGACCTAGATGTGAGAATGTGTGTGAAACCTGTTCGGGAACCAAATTTAAAGCTCAACACCCTTCAAGAGTCACAGAACTCGATTCAAACCACCTCAATAGCCAGATCAGATTAGCCTACATCATACGTAAACCCTTATAACTACGAAGCTAACTTGTACGGTGTAAGTGATAGTAGCTCTCTCCAACTAAAATTACAAAAGAACTGACTTATCTGAAATGACAACCCGATGATTCCCCAATCCAGTACTCTGTCGTCGAGGAGCGGGGTATTCCCTCCTAAGTTCAAGTGGCATCCAACTCAAGAGGAGGAGGTAAATAAGAAAATGGACGGTAGCCAGTGTAGCTACCTATCCTGGGATGCTGACTAGTGTAGTCAAGTCATCCAGCTGCAGGCTCACATGGTGTAACTTTGATGCTCAAGCTTGCTTATTTTCTATACAACATATATACATACTCCGGCAGGAATTTTATTTTTATTTGCAGGCATGTCCACTTTTTTGGAGATTTTTTGAAATACTATTTACAACAGCATTTACATAAGGACTTTTTCCTCTTGAGACAGAAGACTATCCCTCTTTTGAAGCTTTATTGCAACCCACACTCTCCTGTCATTCGACTTCATTGAAACTGGACCAGGTTGGGGTGCACTTCCCTCCTTAGATGGGGACGAATGTTTCCACCCATGTACGTCTCAGACTGACAAATCCAACCCCCTTACCACTCCAACTGAGTTGAACTAAGTGAGAGGTGCAAGTGTCCAAGTTAGGTCACAGCCGACAAGAGTCATGCATGTGTCTCAAAAAGTTCTAGTTAGTTAGTTGAGGTGACTTGAACCCATCCCTGAGTCTCAAAGAATTAAGTCTCAATAGACCTGAAGTACCTTAAACCTAGTTCCCATAAGGTTCCAATGCAGTTAGGTGTAGTAAGGTCCAACCAAGCTCCAATCTTCGGTTTTATTTGGACTTGTTAAATCATCAAGCTCAATTTAAAAGAATATGAATTCTATGCAAATGCTATCTACGATGATACAAAGAATGATGCAACTTTTCAAAATTAATTTGAAATAATGAGAATTTCTACACAAGGAATTTTACAAAAGAATTTTGGCATACAAGGTATAAAGTACTCACAGCTATTTACACGAGCGTGCTTATTTTTATTATTTACAAGAATTACGAATTAAAGATATTATAAATTGTAAAAGTTATATTATAGGTATATATTGTCAGGTAATGAATTACATGTACATATTTTATTTTGAATCATGATTTTATTCCTCAAATTAATTTGAAAGCGATTTTCAAAATTATAGTACGAAAATTTTTTGCAAATATTTACAAACATTTGAAAGCCATTTTGCAAAGATTTTTCAAACAATATATACATTTTTCAAGAATATTTTTATAAACACTTTCAAAATCATTTGCTAATAGGTTTTTCAAATTCTTTATTTCACACAAAGAAAAGAATTTTTGCAATCAAAATGTTTTTACAATGGTTGAAAACATTTCACAATTTTTTTTCCAAATGGTTCACACCAATTTTCAAATCATTTTGCAAAAATATCTTTAACCTGAATTATTAATAAGTATATACAAACATAATTTAAGGAATAAGAAGCATTATTAAATGGTTTTTAATGAATTTTATAAAAAAGTATTTTTAGCCATGTTTATTAATAAATAATACGAAAGTGCAATTTATGGCTTGAAGTATATACATAGTATTTATGACTCCCCGCTATACTTAGCATGAGCTATGTCCTCATAGATCAGAAAAAGAGAGAGAAGTCATATCTCGTACTGAGTGTAGAAAAGCCTATACGACAACGACTGAAAGAATAACAAATGAAGAGATAAATGAATAAGAAGGTGACCGTCCCCCCTATACTTGGGATCAAATAATCCTAAGTATAACAAACTGTACACAACACAGGGAGGGTCAAGGTTGGGAATAAACATATCACAACTCGGGCTGTCTCCCCCAATACTTAGGTTGAGATATCCCTAAGTATAGTAGATCAAATAAAAAAAGAGAGGAGATAGTGGAGGAGATCAAAGAATGAATGAATATGGGGTGCACCCCTCATACTTAGGACAAAATATGTCATAAGTATGGAAAACTGACACAAAGGGGCGACACCTTTTATGTAGAAGAATGAGAAGGAAAAGAAGAAAAGAAGAAAAGATAGATATGTACAAATATATGAAAGGATCGTGGAGAATGTACGCATCACTCCCCCTATACTTAGGGTGAGACATCCCTAAGTATAGGCAATGATGAGAGTTAAGAAACATAGCGGAGAAAGAACAATGCAGCATGTACCCCCTATACTTAGGATAAAGTACATCCCAAGTACAGACACACAGATATAGCGTAGGATCTGGGGCACACAAGACATACGGAAGAAAGAAGGAATGGAATACACAATACGTATATACAACAAGCAAAGAGTGTGAAGCACAAGACAATATCTGGTAAGAGAATACCGTGCTCTCGTCGTCATCTCCCTGTGAGAACGAGGGCACAGTCAAATAGTGAAAAGACATCTGAATATGTAGTCAAGTGGGTGTCAGCTACCGGGGACAAGAGATTGAAAACTAAACCAGGGACCAGTAGTGAAAATAGAACATCGGCTCATAATTAAAGAATGAGTGAGCAGAGCCGATACTGTAAGACATGGTGGAAGAAAGAGCAGTACAGACTCCTCCTAGTCATTCATAGTCTCAAAAAGGTCTAAAGAGTGAAGAGAAGAAGACTATCAATGCAGCATGAGGTTCAGTGGTCATAGAGTCAGAAAGTTGCAGGAATACACCGAACAACACAATACATGGCTCAACCTTGCGAGGGTCATCAAGGCGAGCAAAATCAAAGATCTCATAATAAGCAGAAGACTCGGCTCTGTGTTCCAACAGAAAGGAGACACAACCAGGGATGAGACCGAGTACAAAAACCATCAGATTCGACTTCGTGCTCCAGCATATGGGAGACACCAGAAATAAACCGAGTATCAAGAAAATGATGTACCCTCCTGTAGATAACCCTCAGGGAGTAATACATGCTAGTCAATGAATAATCAGAACAGAGCTCACCCTTGCGAGGGTCGTCAAGGCGAGTAGACTCAAAGGAGTCGGATCCATCAGACAGATCAACGAAAGCACTCTCGGTAGGTGACAAATCATCGACCAACAGAAGAGATCGACATATCAAGAAAATATGGTAGTGTCCCGTAGACAACCTTCGGGGAGCATACTACCAGATAAGCGTGGAATAATCAGCGAAAGATGGGTTATCCTTGCGAGGACCGTCAAGGAGAGCATACTCAAAGGAGTCTAATCAAATGGGTCCCAAGATCCGATAGATCAGATACAACAAAAAGGCAATGGGGGACCAGGGATACCTCAGATGACTTGGTTCCGTGCTCCAATAGAAAGGACATGCAGTCAACAAGAGGAACTGTGCATGAAGAAAGTGTTGCATTTTCCCGTAGACAGCCCTCGTGGAATAATGCAAGCTAATCATGGAATAGTCAGATCAGATCTCATCCTTGTAAGGGTCATTAAGGGGAGAGGACTCAAAGGAGTCAATCATAATGGTCTCTGTAGATGACAGATCGTCTACCAGCAGAAGAGACCGCAGATCTAGCAAGGTGTCATAGTCTCTCGTAGATAACCCTCGAAGAGCACTATGATATAGGTAGTGAATAATCAGAAATATGACACTCATCCTTGCGAGGACTGTCAAGGAGACAAGGCTCTAAGGAGTCAGGGACACTGGCCTTGTGCAGGTATAGATCAGGCACACAATCAACATGGATGCCAAACAGTCAAATCAGACGATGTGATTTCGGGCCCCACAAAGGTGGGGACAGAGTTAGTGTATGAAACCGATCGTAAAGAATGTGTCGCATCCTCCCACAGATAGTCCTCGGGGAGTAATACGAACTAGGTCAATCAAGTTTTGGGATTGTTGGCATCAAATTTCAGGTCCTCAAAAGCAATCAATTAATCACACCTCAGGCCGACATAAGATTATGTGCAGGATGAGAAGTAATCAGGTCAATCACAATATATCCCTCAAGTCAATCAATCTAGATGAGATGGCACACAAGATAATCAGAAATCCTCTAGGTACCATGGGTTGGTGAAAGAATTAGGAGATTGGGGATGGGTTAATGAAGAGGATGAGAAATCATGCGGTTCCGATCTCTGTTACTCGGTAGTCCAAATCAAGATCAGTCAATCAAACCTCCGTATCAATACGGTGGGAACCTCAAAATAGATAGATCCGTCAAAGCACATGAAATCATCATCGAACTATCAAAGTGTACCACATCCTCAA
The DNA here is from genome assembly GCA_037367405.1 of Ottelia alismoides. Classification (NCBI taxonomy): domain Eukaryota; kingdom Viridiplantae; phylum Streptophyta; class Magnoliopsida; order Alismatales; family Hydrocharitaceae; genus Ottelia; species Ottelia alismoides. The sequence goes on along the minus strand of JAZKJV010002206.1, from coordinate 181,930 downwards.
TCTAGTGTGCAAGATTAAAATCATCAAATAATAATCACACCTAATGATCATGCATCATAAAAGTCCTTAGTAAGCTCTCATGCACATATCAAGAGTCAAATCCACCAAAATAAGTATCTCAATCTCATCATCCTCAAGAAGTTCCCGACTTACTCCAATAATCAATGTAAGTCAAAATCCTCAATGCAGGCTATATCTACAAGCACAAAAATCCTGGGTAGAAGAAGGGATGATACGAGGGACACGAGGAAGGTGGGTGGAATGAAGGTGGACACAATCAAAATTGTGGTTCGAGGAGAGGGTCTCCTGGAACCGAACTAGGTGTGGGTGATATGGACGAGTAGAGAAAATCCGCAAGATCCGACGAAGAAAGTAAATCTCAAGACCCAATATCACGACTCAATGCAGATGAAGAGATATACGTATAAGAGAGGTAGAGAGACTAAAAAATGGAAAAGAATGACTCACATGGATGGGACCACAAAACCTAAAAAGGTATGAAAATGCAAACATACCCCAAGTCACAATCACCACACAAGGCAAACCCCTTCTTCACCTACTCAACACAGTGAATACCGAGATGTGGTCTATTTATCTTGTCGATTTTAGAGTTACGTGATCATCACAAAGTTGCACACACCGAAGATAGGCATGGGATTTGGACACTAATCCTTAGCGTGTGCGTAGGAATAAAATGCACATACAAGGAGGGGGTTGCTCTCTCCAATACAAGGAATCCATTAAATTTTTATTTTAGGATCAATAGAGTTAGCAGTCTCGATTTTATTTCGGCTATCACTTTTTTTGGTCATTTTTTAATGTACGAGCCTAACGGGGCTTCCAATTTCCATTTAGCATCGTAGGTGAGAAAAATCAGAGGGAGAAGATCGGAAAAGCCATGCAAGTCGGAAAACGATGATGCATGCAAAGTAAGAAGACTTACTGTGCTTTCTAGCTTTCTCTATGCGGGATGAATAACGGAATTGAAAACCTATGCTATATGATATGCAAGCCAATGAAATTGCCCTAGGATAGTAAGTGCTATTATCGTGAAGCATCATATGTTGATTACTCAGAACCAAACCCTAAAGTCCGATCTTGGAGATGTCTCGGTGCCCTCTACAGCGGGTCCTGATGTTGGACATGAGAGCCCATGACGAGTCATTATGCAATAAATGTTATTGCAAATATAATCCCCTGATCTGAAATGAAGAATAACTAATTTGTATAACTGGTCCCTTAGTACAACTAAGGTTATGTTCCATGTCTGTCTTGACATCATAAAGCTGTTGATTCAATTGTTGAATCATAGAGGCCGGTGCTTGAATGAATATCTAAAGAGTTAGATTGAGGACTCATCAAGCACCGTCAAATGATTGTCAAGATGTGATCCTCAGTCTGAGTGGGAGATGTCAGTCCTATCTCTAAAGGCTGATATCTGACCGACCTCTTGACGCAGGTCCTTTGCATAGGAATAGAGATTCAGAGGTGTCAGATTAGTTTGGTCAAAGAGTTGACCTAACGAGATCGAGATAACTAAAGACCTATGCCGTATGCTGTCACGATATGGGTACACATCCTCTCACAGGAGACAAATGTGTTACTATACGTCTAAGTATATGCATTTGGTAGACCAATAGGTTGATGGCCTAATCAAGGTCTATTTACTGGAGAGCTGGTGTGCATATAAGGGCATATGAGTAATACGATCTCTAAAAGAGATCATACATGTTCACTTCTAAACCGGAAGGCATGAGCTCAATCATGAGATATTGGGATCGATAAATTCCATGCATGGTCGTCTCGCTTATGAAGGTTGACAGAATTTAGAGGTATGATATATGCTTTTGCAAAGCATATGATCGATACCAAATCCCAATGATCAAATGATAATCTTAATGATAGAACCCCGAAGGTGACAGTCTAAAAGAGATCTATAACTTCGGGTTTATTCAAGGTCTTCCATTATGCAGGACGTACATGTATTGGGAATACCAGAGGGCGATGTGATCAGAAACGATCGTATAACAATGAAGATTCCATTCCGAGGGAGTGATGAAAAAGGTCTGGATTTTAGTGACTCCTCTCAGTAGAGAAGTAACTTGATCTTAGTCCAAGTGTTGGACATTGATTTTAATGAGATTCAGATGCAATGAGAAGATTAAGTTTATGGACTTGATTTAATCAAGCATCTATAGGAGTTCCGCAAGATCTAGATTTGAGATATGATCTCAATGTCCTAGTCACTATACGTGCAACAATACAGTCGCCATGTCCTTATCTCCAAGTATCTGCGGAGAAAGCACACTATTCTTGAAAGAGTTCAAGAATAATTCCTTTGATGAATTATGTATCCAAGCAACAAGATATTAATAATTAAATGATATTTAATTATAAAGAATAATATGAATGAGATTCATATTATGAGAATGATTATCCAAGATAATTATATGAGATTTAATTATCAAGGAAATGCAGAATGTGGATAGTACTATCCATGCTATCCATAAGATCAATGTATAATATAAATATGATTTATAATATATTAGAGAGAGCACATTTGTAAATAATATTTACTAATTGATTGCTAATGTGAATTGGATTCACATCAAGCAATTAATTGGAAATGTAATTTACATTTTTGTTTGGGTTGTGAATATGATTCACATTTTTTCAATGGCGTGACTGAAATATTCGTTAACTATTTTGGAATTAATTTAGTGAATATATTTGCAATAAATCTTGTTGCAAATAATTAAAAGATAATGGGATTTTATCTCATAAAATAAAGAAGATAAAAAAACCACCTAATGGAGAGGTGGCGTCACCCATGAATTATTCAAGGGTGATGCCCAATCTTTTTAGGAGGAGGTTTTTATCCTCTTTATTATCTTGTGTTAATTAATTTTATTAAGTTAAATTATGTTGATGATACTGCAACATATAATTAATTTAATATAAATTAATAATTTGTTGCTTTATTAAACAAAAATGATCATGGCCATTGGTTAAAAACACAAATCAATCTAACCGTTGATTTTGTGTGTCCCATGGATTGCGATCCATGGACTCCCAAACTACTATATAAGAGAGGGCAACCCTAGCCCTTCAGAATACGCATTAAATTTCTCTCTCTCTCTCTCTCTCCTTCTCTTATTCTCATGCCCCATCTCTCTCTAAGAGTGGCCGTCCACTCTGAGTTCTTGAGAGAACTACAGTCGTCGCTAAAGAACTACAGTTGTCGCTACGCCGTCGTGCTGTAGGATCTTCGTCTTCCTTGGTGTCTCTAGCACAAGTAGAAGATGTCAGATTTCATTGGACGGAATCAGGAGATTCAAGGCTTGGATCTTCATCATGGATTGCTGGAAGCACAAATCTCATCATCACACCCGCAAGTGCCATCTTCGTGGATCGGACTTGAGTCGGGAGGATCTCTTGTTTTAGAGATCAAGTGATCGCAACCACGCTTCAAGAGGTATTTCTAATACTTTGTGGTTAGATGAAACGATCCAAGAAATGTTCTTGGGATCATGTGGTTTCATCATATGATTAAAAATTTTTAATTTCTGCTGCACCGAGCAACTAGTGCAGCTAGTCACTCCGATCGCATAGGATGCGATCATCACGCTTCCGTGATGCCTTAAGGATTTTCCCATATCCTTCACTGCGCTATATGACGTCTATCATGGCGCGCGAGTTCGAAGCTAAGTAACCAACAATTATTGTTTGACTAAGTCTAAAGCCACATCTATAGGTACATGCAAATATATTAGGGGTTTGGACCTTAATCTACCGGCAAACAATTCCTAAGTTAGGGCTCTTTCGCACAAAATAAAAAATAAAATAAAAACAATAAAGTATCAAAACTGTCGAAGCCGCTAAGGGAACAAACCCTCAGGCTCTGGACCTCGGGAAGTTGAAGAGTCTCTGAGAGTCCCGAATTATTACAATTATTGAGTCACTCTATCACATAAATATAAATAATGAATAAAATGCGGAAAAAGTAGGATGTATGAAAAATTCATCTCCATCTGCCTTTGATGCTCTCTCCTGTCAGCCGAGCAAGAAAGGATAACTCCGCCTTGATTGGGTGCACCGGTCCTCCTAAGAGGTCCTCCTTCACACGACAGTCCCTCGCATCACAGACAAACAAAGAGAGTGGTTAGAATAGTCAATCAATAATATCAAATAATAATAAAGAAAATGAATAAATAAATAAATGCAACAATAAATAAATGAATGAACAAGAGATATCAGATAAAACAAAATAGTCCCCAACTACGTGACATTGCTTCCCTGCAACGACGCCATTTGATGAATGGGTTTTATCGAGGGTCTAGAAATCTCACAAGGCGAGAGATCTAGTCGATGCATTGGCCACTCAATAGTCCTCAATCAATCAACAATTAATGCACGATAATTAATAAAGAATTAAATCTAAAAAATGTGGAGTTAAAATTTATTATAACTCTATAACAAATGTGTATAGATGTAAGCATGTGTAGAGGTCAAACACTGGGAGCGCCCAGGAGAAGGAGGCTTGAGAAATGCACTAAAATTATGTTTTTTATCTCTTGCATAATTTATTGTTTATATGTATTTTTAATATTATATCTTATATTTTATTTTTGATTTTATAATTTTGTATTTTATTTTTATATTTTTTAATTTTTATATTTCTTTTTTATTTAAATATAATATGTATGTATGTATGTATATATACGTACAATACAAGGAATATATATATGTTACATGGATAAAAATATGTAAAAATATATAAAATTCAGTAAATATAATGTTTTTGTGATTTTTATATTTTTTTTAATTTTTTAATTTTTTGGAATTTATGCTAATTTTTATGTATTTTTAAAGTCAAAAATATCCTGATTAAGGGATTAATAAATAACTTAAAATTAATTTGGGTTTTAAAAACAACAAATAGTTCCCAAAATTACCCAAATTAATTTGAATAGATAAATAATAATAGATAGATAATTATAAAATAGAAACACATATTTTTGGTACTTTGTAGAATTTTTATATTTTTTGTTGGATTTTGGAGCTTTATGATTACTATCATTTTATTTTTCTATTTTTAAGGGTTTTTGTTTTCTGGACTCAATAACTATTACAATATACTATATGTAATTTTTTTGGAATTTATCAAAAAAATTGTATATTTTTTGGGATTTTTATAAGTAAACATGGATTATTTAGGCTCCTTTTCATTTTTAATAATCGATTAAAATGCAAAAAAAGCCAATTAAAAATATGGGCGTGAAAGTATAAGGCATAAAACATCTAATACTATTTTTATGGTTTTTTAGGAGCGTTGTAGGTATTTTTAATAATTAGTTGAAACACAAAAAAATTTCATGGCATGGGCATTTTGGTAATAAAATAAAGTGCAGGGGGCTTTGTACGAAAACATTAAACATATACAACATCTATTTAATTTTTAAGAAACAATTTACAATTACAAAATTTGCCAGGATATATACGCAATTTGACCCATCACATGGGATGACACGATGCACACTGGGAGGGACCAAAATGTAATTATCAAATTGTTCAGGGACCTCGCTATAATTTTTACAAAAATATACAATGTTATCTTAATTTACTAAATAATAATTACAAAAATTAATAGGGGCTTACATGCATTTTGCCACCTCACGTGGGACGGCACACGAGGTGACGTAGACTGGACCCAAACGCAAATACAAGGAACTATAGGGGGTCAGGTGCAAAATATCCATTTATTTAACACACTATATTTTATTTACAGTGCTTAGTAATAAAATACAAAAATTGGGGGGGAAAATATGCAAATTACACCATAATAGACGCTGATGGACGACAATCTTGGATTCACTTGAACATGTGGCGCACATTCGATGGTTGGTAGTGCTTCATGGATCAACGCTAAAGATTAGATCACTTGACGTGATCCAACGACCGAAGCTTTGGAGGATCCGATGGTTGAGGTTCGATCTGGGGCCACCGTCTTTATCCTACAACAGGGGAGGGATGAGGAAGAACATGGAAGAAGGTTCGCCTGGGCGAACTTCCTCTGGTGATATCACCCTCCCCTATCGGTCTTCGTTGCTCCAAAGGGCCCTCAAAGCTTCCTGGTAGGTTTCTCTATATCCTGTAGGCTTCAGAATGGCATGAGGTGAACCGGAGCTCCTTCGTGAGGTCAGAGAAAATGAGGAGCCCCAGGTACCTTCGGCCAGCTACGAGACCGGCTCCTGGCGCTTCTTTGCGTGCCTAACCTGCACAAGATGGTAGTATGTCTCAAGGCAGTTCTCCTCGACCGAAGATGAAGCTATTATCGTGAAAAATGAGGTGGGCAGAGACGCTTCTGATGAGGTGGCTGAGGGGAGCATCGACTCATGGAACCAAAGGGGTTTTGATGTTTCTAGGATTGGTGGCAGGTGGAGAACATGAAGAGAAATGAAAACGAGGTGGAAGGCAAGTCGGCATTGGTGGTTTGGACAATGAAACGTTCGCCGGACCGAAGCTCCGACGAACTACGAAGGGGGTGATTCACGTTGACATATTACACTAATGTCTAACCTAATGATATAAATAAAACGCAGATGCAATGATCTATCTAAAACTAGTAAAAGATGCAGATCATACCTGGCCAGAGCCAAGGAGCATAGGTGCTCGTCGGAGCAGATCGCCTGGGTGCACCTCCGCCCTCTGTTGATCGCCGCTAGCTTAGGGGATCTCCCTCTATCACAGGGATGCTCTACTTTGGTCGAGACACGGGGTTTAGGGGGATGAAAAGTGACCCAAATTGAGAGGAGGACGGAGGAGGTTTATTTATAAGACGCACCCTTATTGATAGGCGTAGATCGAGGAATCGGTGTTATGCACATATTATACAATAATATGGCATGAATCATGGATGATCCATGATTATTTTTGTGAAGAAGTCAAAGGCGATGGATGGGCATATCATGCTCAAAAAAGGCGGAAGTTTGGGGAAGAGATAGTTCCGACACGCCAGGGAGCAGATGGGACAGTTGACCAGAGGTCAACAGTCCCTGTGCAGCCATTGGGCCACGTAGGCACACTAGACGACAAAATAACAAGTTTTATTCGAAAATAATTATTTAAAAATAATAAATGATTTTATTATTTTTCAAGTAAAAAATGTTACTTATTCTATGTAGTAATTTATTATGATATTTATTTATTGGCTTTATTTATTGGTAGTTAATTTTTATTAGTGTATTTATAGGTATATTCATCTATGTTTTGTGCATTTTTATTTTTATTTTGTAAATTTTATTTTATTATTTTGTTCTTTTATTTTATATATCTATAACTTATTTTTATGAGTATAAATATATTTTTATTTTATTTCTAGGATGTAATTTATATATTTAAATTAATAGATAATTATATTATGTAGGTATATTTATAGGTATTTTACCAATGTATTATATACACCTTTTTATTTTAATGTATTTTAATGAGTATTATTTTAGTTTATATTATATATAATATTTACAATATTAGCAAAATATAAAGAATAAGAGAATGAAAGAATATATTCCCCTTTTTTATTTAATATACATGTATATCTGTGTTTTCACAACGATTTATTTTATTTGACATTTTCTTTTTGATTTTATTCTAGTTTTAATAAACACATGTGTTATAAAAAATATTTACAAGATTATAAAAATAAGAATTTGTAAAAAATAATAAATCATAAATAAATGGAATATTTTAATCGTTATAATGTACAATAGGGGTCAAAAACCTAACTTTCACACAGTTACTCCAAAAAATATAAAATCACCACCACTAAATAGCTTGTGAAAAGTTATATACAATTATAGTGTGATTTTGATATATTTTGAGTTCTTATTTGAAAGATATGGGTTTGTGACGTTTGGTTTTTGGCTTTTTTTTGTATATAAAATGTACATAGTGTTATTTTTGCACAAACTCAATTTTGTATTTTTATTCACATTATTATCTACAGATTTTATGTACAAAGTTTCTTCATTTGATGAATAAATAACGAAGAATAAATAGGTGTAAAAAATGCATAAATAAAAAATGAATAAATGAGGTATTTATTGTATTCTTGGCCCTTATCTCCCCCTACTTTATTCCTTGTCGACCAACTCAATTCTTGACTTGGTCTTGGAGTTTAGTGCCATAAAATATTTTCAATATTTCATTCCTTTTTCTTTTCTTCTCTTTATTCTATAATTTTAGCATTAAAACCTTGTTTTATATACAAATAATACAATAAATAATGAATGCTATAGTGCACAATTTGATGTTATTTACATGCATTAGCTAGGGGTTTTAAGGCCAAAATGATAGAATAAAGGTGATAAAATGGAGATTTATTAGAACCGCCCGAGGATGACCCAGTTTGCTTTTGGAGGAGCCCGCATCTAAGGAGGAGCAGAGGAGGAGATAGTTATAATAAATAGATAGTTTTTATTTTTGCAAAAATATTATTGTAATAATTTTAGTCTCTGGACACTTGGACTCTCTTAGTTGATTCGTGATCTTTTTCACTGAGTGCTGGTGCACTCGGGGGACCGCCAAGGTTCTTCAAGATTTTTCTCCTTTATTTTCTATTTGATTCCCGAGGATTTGGCCCTTAGATTTAGGACTTCTATTTGTTTGAACTTGTAATAAGCTAGGTCCACACACTTAATTGCTTATGTGTTCTTATAGAACATAAATGGACTTGGCTAAAATAAACATAAAAAGTTAGCTTAATTAGTTAAGAGACCATGCACCGTGAGGAGCCGCATATAGTGCTAGCAGGACCTATTGTGGAGGGCATCGAGCGACTCCTAAGACCAAACTCAAGTCTTTTATTTGATTAATTGAATACAATTCTTCACGTAAAGAAGTTTCTCATCTATGGACAATTTCCTCGTGCATCATATAAGTAGTTTAATTTCTATCTTTTATTTTATGCACATATCACCCTACATGTAGAGTGCTGGAGCAAGGTACACATTTCTATCTCTGCATGCGTCATTGTGTTTGATCACGCATCAGCTTTTCTGACTTCCTCCCCCTGTTTTTTTGGACTCAAAATAATGAAGGAAATCAGTAAATTCGCTAGACGTTGTATTATTTCAGAAAAATACCTAAAAAAGTGACAACCAATAAAATTTTGGACTGCTAAAGCAAACTTTACCTAAAACATACTTCACCCAAAAATCTTTATTTTAGGGAGAGTTTCCCCTCTTTTGATTTACCTGTAGTGGGAAAGCAACCCACACACTAGGATATAACCACGCCCGATCTCTTTTCAGACTACTGGTTTTTGTGATTAGTTTTTCTCCACTGAGGATTTCATCGGGTAGCCGGTAATCGGTGCAGGACTTCCTTAGCAGATTAAGTAGATCATGTAGCAGGTAAACAGTTCGCATCTCGTACTGGATGTGAAAAAATAATTGTGAGATCTAGGACAATCTCATGTGAGTATTGGGTTCCTAACAACTTGCTGAACAGCTCTGATAGATTGACTTATCACCTAAAAAATTTTTGAGAAGATTAACGACCGAGTTTTCACAGTCATCAGCTTGCATTGAGTAGGTAAATTGGGGGTTTGATTTCTCACCTTGTTGGAATCCCAGATCAAATCTTCATAAATCCCCAGATTATGATGATGGGAAGGAGGTCCCTTAGGCTGCCTATGGCAACATCGCTTTCTAGCACTCCTCCCCATTCATTTAGGTTAGCTTCAGAGAGCACAGACGTGCTCTCTGAACCCGAATACTACTCCACCTTGTTCTCCCTTGACTACCTTTCTTCTAGTCTTGAGGTACCACTTTAGAGGCCAACACAACTATATGTTCATTTGACAACACCTGAGCTAGGGTCTTCTGCCTTTGCAAATATCAGAGATATGGCCAGCAGTGAGGGATGAACCGATGAGCAACTACAAGGATCAACATTTGTATTAGACTAGGCTGCCATCAACAACACATTGCTTTCTTCCCTGGAGATTATGCAGCGTCCGATTCGGGACCAGGGATCTTTCATGGTAAAGGTGAGAAGAGAGCTTACGCGTATGAGAGCTGGGCGAGAGCAACCACAGAGACCAACAACCAGTGGAGAGTTACCGAGAGCTGAGGGAGGAGACAAATGTCAGAACTAGCTGGAGGACCCAGCGAGGCCAGCACAGACGATGAGGCATATGCACAATTCTAGTGCAACCCTCACCCACAGATGGATCCAGTTGCCAGAGATCCTTGGCGACATCGAGATTCACCCTTAGACCATTCAGCTACTACCCAAGTTCCATGGGCTAGCCATCGAGGAGCCCCATCTCCATCTGCAGGAGTTGAGATGATATGCAGCACCGTCCATGACATATTCATGGATGTGGACACTATCAAATTGATTGCCTTCCCATTCTCCTTAGTTGAATGAGCAACCTACTAGCTAAAGCACCGAGGGATGGTAGTCACCACTTGGGAGCAACTCTGTACTGAGTAATTGAACAAGTACTATGCACTTGGCTGGACCAATGCAGAGTGAGCCATGATCAACAACTTCGCAATGATCTCAAACGAACAATTCCATGAAGCTTGGGATCGATTTAGAGAGCTCATCAACAGATATCCCCACCACGAGATCCGCAAGCCCAACCTCATGTAGAGCTTCTTTTGTGGGTTGACACCTGAGCTGCAGGGGCTAGTGAATGCCTCATGTGGAGGTTCCTATTTCACTAAGGATGAAGACTAGGTCTGGGCCATTTATGAGGAGATGGTATAGAACTACACAGTGATGTCACTGAAGGATATGGAAATATACTCAAGCACACCACGGAAGCGAGAGGATCGCATCGTATGCGATCAGGAGCGACTAGTCACACTAGTTTCTCCGGGCAGCGGAATTTATTTTTTTAAATGATGAAATCACATGATCCAAGAACACTTCTTGGATCGTTTCATCTAAACCACAAATAGATACTAGGGTTACCTCTTGAAGCGTGGTTGCGATCGAGTCTCTAAACCAAGATACCTCATATCTCAAGCCCGATCCAATGGAGGAGACGCTTGCGAGCACATTGATGAGATGCGTACTCCTCGCAATCCGTGGAAATGATCCAAGCATCGGATCTCCTGATCTTGTCACATGAGATCCAACATCTTCTTCACGAGCGAGGTGCATCGAAGAAGATGGAGATCCATGAGTAGATGATCCGGCAACATAACGACGATGCTGTGGCAATGACGACTTTCTCTTGGGCCCCATGGTGGACGACCACAATGGGAGAAAGGGAGAGCACCTTTAGCATGCAGAGAGAGAGAGAGAGCTTATGGATTGATCATGTAACTTGAAGAGAAAGGGGTGCCTCTTCTTAAATAGTGTTTTGGGATCCATGGATCTCAATCCATGGACAACACAAAATCAATGGATGAGATTGATTTGTGTTTCTTTCAATGGTCATGATTTTGTTGTGAAAATACAACAATTCTTAATTTAATTTAAATTAATATATATCGATTAATCAATACACTTAAATTCAAATTAAATCAATTAATTATCATTGGAGATAATGTGGAGATAAACTTCATCCCCTTAAAAGGAGGGACACCCACTCACCTCATGAGATCTCATTATCTCATGAGATCTCATTACCTCATGATATCTCTAAGATTTACAACAACATTTGCCGTAAATTATTTCACAAAAATATTTTACAATTATCTTGTGAAATATTGCAATATTGCCATTGGAAAAATGTGGATCACATTCACGTCCAAAACAAAATGTAAATTATATTTTCAATTAATCATCCAATGTGAATCCAATTCACATCAATAATTAATTAACAAATATAAATCACAATATGCTCTCTCTAATATATTATAAATCACATTTATAATATACATGATTAATATGGATAGTATTATCCACATTATTCATATCCATGATTAAATCATATCTAATCATCTTGAATCTCTATTCTCATGTGCTCAAATAATATGAATCACATTCACATTATTCACATCTTTGATAATTAAATCACGTTAATTTATCTTAGATAGCTCTTCTTATATGGATAAATAATAAGAATCAAATTCATATTATATTTTACGATTAAATCACATTTAATCATCCATATGTCAATGCTTGGATATATATAAATCAACAATAGAATCATTCTTGAACTCCTTCAAGGATAATGCGTTTTCTCCATGGATACTTGGAGATAAGGACATGGCGATTGTATTGTTTCATGTATAATGATTTGGATATTGATATCACATCTCAAATCCAGATCTTGCGGACCTACCATAGATGCTTGATTAAATCAAGACCACAAATCTAATCTTGTCATTGCATCTGAATCACACTCAGATCAATGTCCAACATTTGGACCAAGATCAGATCATTTCTCTACTGAGAGGAGTCACTAAAATCCAGACCCGTTTCATCACTCCCTAGGAATGGAAGTGTCATGGTTATACAATCAATTATGATCACATCACCCTCAGGTATTCCTAATACCTGTACATCCTGCATACTGGAAGACCCGGATTAAACCCGAAGTATTAGATCTCTTTAAGACTGTATCCTTCAGGGTTTTATCATTAAGTTTTCTCATTCGATTAATGGGAGTCGGTATCGATCATGTACGTTTCAAAAGCACATATCATACCTAGGTGTTGATCATATACTCTCCAAAATCATATATAAAGCCTACAAATTCAGTCAAGCTTCCAAAACGAGACGACTGTGCACAGAATTTGACTCTTCCTAATATCTCATGAGTGAGCTCATGTCTTCCGATTTAGTAAATGAACTTGTATGATCTCTTTGAGAGATCGTATTACTCATATGCCCTTATATGCACACCATCTCGCCGGTATATAGACCTTGATTAGGCCATCAACCTATCAGTCTACCAAATGTACATAGTCAGACATATAGTAACACATCTGTCTCCGGTCAGAGGATGCGTGCCTATACCGTGACATAATACAACATAGGTCTTTGGTTATCTTGATCTCGTTAAGTCAACTCTTTGACCTAACTAATCTGAGACCTCCGAATCTCTATTCCTATGGAGAGGACCTGCATCAAAAGGTCAGTCAGATATCAACATTCAGATACAAGGATTGCCATCTCCTGCTCAGGCTGGAGATCACATCTTAACAATCATTTGACGGTGTTTGATGAGTTCTCAATCTAATTCTTTATATATTCATCCAAGCACCATCCTCTATGATTCAATAATTGAATCAACAACTGTATGATCATTAAGATGGCCGTGGTAGACAACCCTAATTAAACTAAGGGACCTATTATGCAAGTTAGTTATTCTTCATTTGAGATTAAGGAGTGAATTGCAATAACATTTATTGCATAATGGCTCGCAGTGGGCTCGCATGTCCAACAGTCTCAGACCCGTATCTACATACAAGAGAAGCCTCTCCCATAGACAGTTTCATATCAGAGGATTGCACATGTTGAGGCCGATCTCTCCACTTCTTCATTAACAGCAGCACCCGCTGAGTCGTCAACTACTAACATGGGCATCATCAGCCAAATGTTGGACCAGATTGAGATTATTAAAAAGAAGCAGAGCCAAGGAATGGACAAGCTTAACCAGCTTGATGAGCTTTCCCATACTTTGAGTGACCTGAAAACCCAAATCATGCCTTCTAGAGGCACATATGGCTTCTCAGCCCCGCCTCAGGTCTCAGGCCGATCTAGGGAGAAGCTCCACCCAACCATCTGCTTCATACCGATAAGTTCACCACATCAAAGCAGAGCCAGTTTAGTATCTCCAACACTACCAAAAGCCACCACCATCTCCAGACACTCAGATAGTGGTCTACCAGTTGACGAACCGCAAAATCGACCCTTTAATAATGCTGAATTAGCACTTGGAAATGTCGTAGCAGTCGGGCCGATTTTGGTCGTCAAAAGATCACCTCATTTAAAGATATGCGATAATACATCAAAATGAGATGATCGTTATTTATTTTTACTTGGCAAGAAACCAAGGTCGAACTCAGGGACACGAGCCTCTCTCGTATTAATCGGATTTTGAGTCTGTTTAATTAAGTGTTGAATTAAATAACTATAGGTCAAAATATGCAAAGACAACAACAAGATAATGCATTGGAACATAAAATAGACATGCATTTTTTTTACCAATTTTTATAATGCAAATAAATGCCATGAAATGCACTCAAATATGCCCTAGGTACGAAAAGATGAGCAAAAGTTAACAACAGGTCAATTCCAGTTTAAATTAAGATGATAAACTCAATTTGAACAAAGCATGGATCAAATAACAAGAAACACATAGCTATCCAAATAGTACATCAACATTAAAGTGTCAATTATATGAAATGATCATGCCATGAGAAAGTACGTCAAACGAGCTTCGAAATGAAACTGAAATCAACTGAAACGGAAACATGATGCTCAAGTTATGCAACAATGAAGATAAGGGCATAAATGCAAGAAAACATGAACTGATAACTACAGAAAGGTCCCTGAGAGGGACTAAAACGTAATAAAAATAAGGCGCGAGTCCTTCCCTGTAATTTTACCAAACACGCGGGGACCTTTTTGAAAATATGGAGAAGTTCGAGGGCAGCCCTACAATTTACCCAGAGTAGCACGTGCAATGCACGTGCTATCTAGGCTCGGAAGTCGGCTCGGATTCGGCAGAGGTTCGGAAGCGCTTCGGCCAGGCTCGGGTGGTCCGAGGCTCGATGCAGGCTCGTGGAGGCTCGGAGCTACCGACCCTGGAGGCATGGATACGGCGGCTCGGGCGTGCTCTGGTGTCGCCACATGTCTAGGCATGGACCATCCGATCGTGATGATCGAATGGTTGCTATGGGCTTCTGACGGTTCGACGTGTCGGCACTGGGACCATTGGATCGAGATGATCCAACGGTAGCTGGAGAAGTGGGTCTTGAGCGACGTGGCTGAATCCATGCCGCCAGATGATGCACATCTAACGGCAACTGCTTCTCCATCATCTTCCTTCAGCTGGTGGCAGATTTTGACCTCCGGCGATGTAGCTCTGGCTCAGCCGCTCCGTCCTGGGCACGGTGGTGCTCGCCCGATGCTCCTGAAGGATCGTCGAAGGAGAAGGAAGCTCAAGCGAGGTGTCAGGCTTCTTGGTTTGAGTCGCCGGAGCTCTGATGTCGAGGACGACCACGTCAAAGTTGGGCCCGGCGAGCTCTCCGACCATTGATATATAGGTCACCTGCAGGGTTAGTAGCATATAGCCGAAGCTGTAGGGTGCGTGAGTGAGTGAGTGGGAGCTCATACGGGCGAAGAATGTGGAGGAGCTCGGAGCTCCTCCGCCTCGCGGCAGAGGAGGTGGGTCGGAAGTGACTGAGGGTTTGGAGGAAGGATACGGTGAGCGGAAAGTGGCACGAGAAAGGGGGGTTGGAAGCGGAGCTTGTAGAAAGTTCATCTGAGGTTGAGGATGAACAAGATAGCATAGAAAATTAATGGAAATTAACGAAAAATACAGAGGAAGAAGAAGAAGGACTTACCTTGTCGGAGATGGAGCGGGAGCTTGGGCTGGGCTTCGCGGTGGAAGCCCCGGTCTTTGCTGGACCTCCGCAGCGACTGGAGGCAGCTCGAGCAGGCTCGGAGTGCCGCGACGACGCCGTGATCGGCGAAGGGTCGACACCGGGGGCAGTGGTCGTCTTCGCTCGATCCTCCGCCTCCCCCTGTCACAGGGAGACGGAGGAGGGCTGGGCCATGCCCCTACATAAAGGTGGACAAGGTGCTTTGACTGATGGGGCGGCGGATTTAAAGCTCGAAGGTGCCGGCTCCAGTGATGGAGGTCGTGATTTCGAGGGAGATGTGGAGAGAGTGGAGATAGCTTCATGGGTGGAGGTTGTACTCGCGATGGTCGTGGGTGATGGAGGAAGATCGTGGGGCAGTTGGCGCAGGAATCGGTGGTCTGAGGAGTCGGCGATAATGGGAAGGGGGAGAGGGTTTCGCTCGGTGGAAGACGTGGGGGAGAAAGAGTCTCGGAGGTTGACGATGACGGTCAACCGTTGGATCTGGTGATCCAACGGCGGGTATTTGGGCGCTAAGGGACGGCTATGATCAGATCCGAGGCGATGCGATCGTCGGGGTCAGGCGCTGCCACGTGTCGCGCTATGGAATTGGCGCTAACAGACGGTCACGATGCAACAGACGGTGGATCGAATGGTTGAGGCGCGGTTGTCGAAGAGACGGCTGTGATGAGAGATTTAAATGAGCGATCCAGTGGTGAGTACACCGCCACGTGGCGAATCGAGAGCGAGGCGGGGACGTGCGGTGTAGATGGAGTGTGGGGGAGATCTGAGGGTTTAGGAGAAGGCGGCTACGTGGAGAGGCCTGGGCCGTTGGATCAAGAGGCCGATCCAAGGTTGGTAGGAGAGGCGGAAAAGACAAAGGAGGCGGGCCACGTGGCGCCCCCAGATTGGGCCACGTGGCCCAATCAGATTATTAGGATGATATTTTTGATTTTTAGAGGTTATAAAGGCCGAATTTGAGAAAACTCAAAACATGAAAGTTGTAGATCTTGACGAGATCTACAAGTTTCATGTTGACCAAAACTGGAAAAGAGATCAAACAAGAAACCGAAATATTTTTGAGGGTATTTTTAAGTCTAAAAACACCACGAATTTTTGTTTTGTCAATTTTTTGTGGTTTTTAATTTATTTAGGACTCTGTTAATTACAGGACACTAACAGGGTTTTATTGATACTTTGCTTAAGCAAGGGGGTTAAAAATGAGAAATAAAGATGATGAAATCGAGTTTCATCACCCCCCTATACTTAAACTATGCTCGTCCTCGAGCATCAAAAAGAATGACTAAGTCGGATTAACCCCCTTGTGCATGTGAATACAGGATCCAATCTGATCAAGTCGACTCGGCTTCAGAGATCCAAAATTTTAGAGTTCAACCCAGCCTTAATCAAGAGGCTTCCAATTCCTCTACTTCTCTAGACTCTCTCTGATGTACATATAAACTAAAGGATATGAAGTTTAGTGTTGACTGCAATTTCGAGAGTAGAGTCAATTCGTCACCCAAAATCTTGGTCCGAGAAAATCTCCTAAGGACCCAATCCTCAGCACTAGGGAATAAATCAAATCTTGCATTCAGTCCACCGTCTCTTTAGTTGTCAGACTTATAAAATGTAGATGGCAGGCCAGAAATGGAGGGCATGGGATTGTGTCAATTCTTCTCTCCCTCTCATTGGAACAAGGATTCTCTCTAGTGCCTTTTTACGCAACACATTTTTTTTTGGTGTTGATCAGTGCGTCCGTCAAGAGAAGTTGGAGCCGTCTGCACTTGTTTTCCTGGGAGTACACCGGGGTGTGTCTCTTTTGAGTACCTATCGTACCTTCGACACCCAGACTTGTAGCATTTACGATGCAGAGCCCTTTTTTGGTGCAAGCCCGACTCCTGGTCCTAATAGCGGTGGTCCAAGTGGACACTTTGAAATGGTTGGAAGCGCTCGCCTTTGGTGGAAGCTCTTTGATATTTGACTTTGGTGGAATGAGAGCTTTTCTTTGAATTTCATTGACTTGTATAATTTTTGGCTAGCTCCACTGCTTTTACCAAGAGTTGGCGCACACTGATCAACATTTTTTTTTATTTATATCACACCCAGGCACTTAGGTCAATGTCAAGAGATTAGTATAAGAATCAAGTTCTCATACTGGCTAATATTGCTGACACTCAGGTTTCCTGAAGCCTTCAAAGATTTTATCCCATCCTCGAGCATCATTAGATCAAATCCAGACTCGAATCTCTCATCCCAATTCCTCGAGTGAAAAATTCAACTCATCTCAATCAAAACCGCAGTCGTGCATGTGATGTGCTGATCATATTCTTTATGTCTGAGACTAAGCATGGAATATAGCATGCAAATCTAGAAACCTAGGGGAATGTGGATGATTAAGTCTATGACACTGATGGCTAAGGCTGGTTAACCGCAAATCTCAAAGACCTCAAAAAGCTAAGTCTCCTTGACCAAATCAGATCCTGGGTGAAAAGTGTAAGTAGAGGACTAATCCAACTTCTTCATTCAACAACAAGATTTTTTTTTAATTTTGCTCATTTTTATGGATTTTAGTTTTTTTTTAAAGTTAAAACACAGGTTAGACTCAACTTTCCTTGATAAAAGATTTTCAAAACCATGTCACACAAATAAAAGATTTTCAAAACATCTTTCAAAAAGATTTTTCAAAACAAGAAAAACTCATTTTTTTCAAATCATTTTCGAAAATATTTTTATCAAAATAGTGTAACATAGTGTAGAAAAGCCGTGAAATCATTTGAGTGCTCTTAGTCCAAAGAATTTTACTTTAGCCAAAAAGTTTTAAATTTTTCAAATTTTTCAGATATTAGCTAAAGTAGTAAATTGTATATACGGTATACCCCCCTATCCTTAAACTTTGCTATGTCCTCATAGCACTAAATGATACGAGTCCATAGGTCCATTTAAGTACAGAGAAATATACGGGAGCTAAGAGGGGCTCCCCCTATACTTAGGTTAAAAATAACCTAAGTATAAAGGCAAGACAAGATGAGTAGAGAAATCACAGGGACTTGGGGTCCCCCCTATACTTAGGCTGAGATTAGCCTAAGTATAAAGATGGAAAATGATGTTGGAAGAGACCCAAGGTGAACGAAGAAGAGGGATGAATATACAAGTGAGCGGCTGAATCTTCGGAGATGAAATGGAGTGTCTTTTGTTTTGGGGTACGTGTCGCATCATACAAGGCTCAATCAAGCAGGCAAACCCTTAGTTTCACCAACTCACACATGAAACCAACCAAAGTCGGTTTATTATCTTGTCTATTTTATTGGTGATAAAACGTGTGATTTTTACGCAAAGAAAAGAATTGAAGCGAAAATCATTGCGTAAGCGAGGGTATTGCTCTCCCAAAACCGAATTTTACTCCATTTTTTTGGTTGACTTGCAATTAACAGTCCCAATTTTATTTTAGGTTATCACTGAATTATGGTTAGCACAAAAATCAAGAAGTCATCGTCTACCGTTCAAATCATTTTCCATTAATCCTAGGTGATCAAGCTAGGAAATGAAAGCTGAGAAAAACATGTATTCGAAGAAACCGCGATCTAGGCTAAGCGAGAAATCATGCGGTGATTTGACAAAAACACGTGAAAAACGGGGGCTGTTTTGAAGACCAAATCCAACATGTATGCAAGTCGAAAAAGCCGCACCTAATCATGCATCTATTAGCGGTGATTAATCTCCATTAATTTTAACTAAGTGATGCGAGATTATGTGCGTATAGAAATTAGTGTGTCCTACCTACGATCAAGCACGTAAAAATATGAAAGATAAAATGAGCTCGGAGAGCCGCATGCCTATCCTAGGTCGACACTCAAGTGGGGACGATCCCCACACAACCACAATCGTTCGATTACAATCGCGAGTCTTCAATCGAAGACCGCTGTAAAAGACGAATTATTATAAAAATGCAACAAAAATGCGAGACACATTTTTTTTCTTTTCTTCCTCCTTTGCTCCAAGCATGCTCCTGCGGCTCCTCGCAGCGGGGAACGTCCTGCTCCTCGCCTCCTTGATCCATCAAGGGCCCTGCCACAAAAACAATGGTTAGAGATCAAAATAAGAAAGAAAAATTTTGAATGCAAAAAGATGAATAGATTGACCTATAAAAGAAACACGAAATTAAATAAACAAAATTCCAAAAATTAAAAGAAACGAGCCGTGTCCCCGGCAACGGCGCCATTTGACGAACCGCAAAATCGACCCTTTAATAATGCTGAATTAGCACTTGGAAATGTCGTAGCAGTCGGGCCGATTTTGGTCGTCAAAAGATCACCTCATTTAAAGATATGCGATAATACATCAAAATGAGATGATCGTTATTTATTTTTACTTGGCAAGAAACCAAGGTCGAACTCAGGGACACGAGCCTCTCTCGTATTAATCGGATTTTGAGTCTGTTTAATTAAGTGTTGAATTAAATAACTATAGGTCAAAATATGCAAAGACAACAACAAGATAATGCATTGGAACATAAAATAGACATGCATTTTTTTTACCAATTTTTATAATGCAAATAAATGCCATGAAATGCACTCAAATATGCCCTAGGTACGAAAAGATGAGCAAAAGTTAACAACAGGTCAATTCCAGTTTAAATTAAGATGATAAACTCAATTTGAACAAAGCATGGATCAAATAACAAGAAACACATAGCTATCCAAATAGTACATCAACATTAAAGTGTCAATTATATGAAATGATCATGCCATGAGAAAGTACGTCAAACGAGCTTCGAAATGAAACTGAAATCAACTGAAACGGAAACATGATGCTCAAGTTATGCAACAATGAAGATAAGGGCATAAATGCAAGAAAACATGAACTGATAACTACAGAAAGGTCCCTGAGAGGGACTAAAACGTAATAAAAATAAGGCGCGAGTCCTTCCCTGTAATTTTACCAAACACGCGGGGACCTTTTTGCAAATATGGAGAAGTTCGAGGGCAGCCCTGCAATTTACCCAGAGTAGCACGTGCGATGCACGTGCTATCTAGGCTCGGAAGTCGGCTCGGATTCGGCAGAGGTTCGGAAGCTCTTCGGCCAGGCTCGGGTGGTCCGAGGCTCGATGCAGGCTCGTGGAGGCTCGGAGCTACCGACCCTGGAGGCATGGATACGGCGGCTCGGGCGTGCTCTGGTGTCGCCACGTGTCTAGGCATGGACCATCCGATCGTGATGATCGAATGGTTGCTATGGGCTTCTGACGGTTCGACGTGTCGGCACTGGGACCATTGGATCGAGATGATCCAACGGTAGCTGGAGAAGTGGGTCTTGAGCGACGTGGCTGAATCCATGCCGTCAGATGATGCACATCTAACGGCAACTGCTTCTCCATCATCTTCCTTCAGCTGGTGGCGGATTTGGACCTCCGGCGATGTAGCTCTGGCTCAGCCGCTTCGTCCTGGGCACGGTGGTGCTCGCCCGATGCTCCTGAAGGATCGTCGAAGGAGAAGGAAGCTCAAGCGAGGTGTCAGGCTTCTTGGTTTGAGTCGCCGGAGCTCTGATGTCGAGGACGACCACGTCAAAGTTGGGCCCGGCGAGCTCTCCGGCCATTGATATATAGGTCACCTGCAGGGTTAGTAGCATATAGCCGAAGCTGTAGGGTGCGTGAGTGAGTGAGTGGAAGCTCATACGGGCGAAGAATGTGGAGGAGCTCGGAGCTCCTCCGCCTCGTGGCGGAGGAGGTGGGTCGGAAGTGACTGAGGGTTTGGAGGAAGGATACGGTGAGCGGAAAGTGGCGCGAGAAAGGGGGGTTGGAAGCGGAGCTTGTAGAAAGTTCATCTGAGGTTGAGGATGAACAAGATAGCATAGAAAATTAATGGAAATTAACGAAAAATACAGAGGAAGAAGAAGAAGGACTTACCTTGTCGGAGATGGAGCGGGAGCTTGGGCTGGGCTTCGCGGTGGAAGCCCCGGTCTTCGCTGGACCTCCGCAGCGACTGGAGGCAGCTCGAGCGGGCTCGGAGCGCCGCGACGACGCCGTGATCGGCGAAGGGTCGACACCGGGGGCAGTGGTCGTCTTCGCTCGATCCTCCGCCTCCCCCTGTCACAGGGAGACGGAGGAGGGCTGGGCCATGCCCCTACATAAAGGTGGACAAGGTACTTTAACTGATGGGGCGGCGGATTTAAAGCTCGAAGGTGCCGGCTCCAGTGATGGAGGTCGTGATTTCGAGGGAGATGTGGAGAGAGTGGAGATAGCTTCATGGGTGGAGGTTGTACTCGCGATGGTCGTGGGTGATGGAGGAAGATCGTGGGGCAGTTGGCGTAGGAATCGGTGGTCTGAGGAGTCGGTGATAATGGGAAGGGGAGAGGGTTTCGCTCGGTGGAAGACGTGGGGGAGAAAGAGTCTTGGAGGTTGACGATGACGGTCAACCGTTGGATCTGGTGATCCAACGGCGGGTATTTGGGCGCTAAGGGACGGCTATGATCAGATCCGAGGCGATGCGATCGTCGGGGTCAGGCGCTGCCACGTGTCGAGACGGTCACGATGCAACAGACGGTGGATCGAATGGTTGAGGCGCGGTTGTCGAAGAGACGGCTGTGATGAGAGATTTAAATGAGCGATCCAGTGGTGAGTACACCGCCACGTGGCGAATCGAGAGCGAGGCGGGGACGTGCGGTGTAGATGGAGTGTGGGGGAGATCTGAGGGTTTAGGAGAAGGCGGCTACGTGGAGAGGCCTGGGCCGTTGGATCAAGAGGCCGATCCAAGGTTGGTAGGAGAGGCGGAAAAGACAAAGGAGGCGGGCCACGTGGCGCCCCCAGATTGGGCCACGTGGCCCAATCAGATTATTAGGATGATATTTTTGATTTTTAGAGGTTATAAAGGCCGAATTTGAGAAAACTCAAAACATGAAAGTTGTAGATCTTGACGAGATCTACAAGTTTCATGTTGACCAAAACTGGAAAAGAGATCAAACAAGAAACCGAAATATTTTTGAGGGTATTTTTAAGTCTAAAAACACCACGAATTTTTGTTTTGTCAATTTTTTGTGGTTTTTAATTTATTTAGGACTTTGTTAATTACAGGACACTAACAGGGTTTTATTTATACTTTGCTTTAGCAAGGGGGTTAAAAATGAGAAATAAAGATGATGAAATCGAGTTTCATCACCAGTCGGATCAGCCCCTGACAACCCTTTCCCCACCACACATTGAGCAACAGGAGTCGTTTATGGAAGTTAATGGGATCTTCTACTCCTTGTTCAGAACTGGTCGCTGATGAATCTGTTATTCATCACTCCAAAAGTCAAAAATAGATCCTTGTTCCCGAGAAAATAGAGGCATATTTCCTTTTAAATTGCATAAATAACATTCATGCATATATTCATAACTCATGTAGTTTAGCATCTCATTTGCATTTAAGAAGCCAAAAATCCCCTGTAAAATACCTCTTCATCAAAATAACTTCTTCTCTATAATATATGTATATATTCCTTAATAATATAGGAAAGATTGCCAAAAATCCCTTGTAAAATAGCCCAGAATATCCTGAGAACCAGTGTACATTAAAACACAAATAAAGCCCTCATACAAACCCCAAATTAGGTCTAATCACTCTTAGAATACTACACATTAAAAGACCTTCAAAATGAGACTGATTTCATTGAAATCGGAGCTTGTATGAGAAACTTGGGTTTTTGGGTCCTTTTGTATACTACACATGTATATTCATGTATCCTTGTATTTATGTATCATAGTTACCTCATCTCCGTCTTTGGTCAACATGAAACTTGTAGATCTCATCAAGATCTACAACTTTCATGTTTTGAGTTTTTCCAAATTCGGCTTCCTCTTCTCTCTACACGTATTTCTTTCTCCAGCCATTCACAGTAGGCCACGTGGCGCCCTCTGGTTGCGCCACGCGGCCCGCTGCCCTTCGCCTCCTCCGCCGTTGGATCTCGTTTTTGATCCGACGGTCCAAAGCCTTCCATGCTACCCCTTGGCCTCGATCGTCAGATCGCCCCCCCGCGCGTCATCTGATCCCTCCATTTGCGCCGCTCCCTCAGCCAGACACGTGGCGCATCCATCCACCACTGGATCATTTCCCTGGATCTCGCATCTTAACCACTCAAACCACTCGCTCCCTCAGCCATTCAATCATCTTCCACTCTCCATCATGACCCTCCGTCAGCGCCGCGACCACATCACGCCACGTGGCCGCACCCGATCCCTCCGATCACGGGCCTCAGATCTAATCTGACCCGTCGCTCCACGCTCTGATCTCCACCGTTGGATCATACGATCCTACGGCGGAGACTTCGTCTCCTACCTCCAGGCGCCCCTCTCCCCCACGTCCCTTGCCTTGCGGGAGGGGCGCCCCCTTTCCTTTTCTGGGCACACGTCAGCCACCTCCTCCGGCCGCTGACCCCCCCACTACGCTCCCCACTCATCCCTCTCCCTCGACAGCTCCCTCGAACACCACCATCTCCACCATATACGCCCCACGACATCCACCAACATCGCCAATCCACCAGCTAACCCATCAACTACACCTTATAAATACGCCACCCACGGCGACATTCACCCCCATCCGCCATTTCTTCATTTGAGAGGGAGAGACCACCAGCCCCCGAGTGTTGTCGGTGACAGCTTCAGCATCTCTCGGTTGAGCGACGACAGTTTCAAAGGCGAGATCCACGAGGACTCCTCCTTGTGTCGTTGTGCATCACTTCAGATCACAGCCGAGCTTCTCCGAATTTTTCGTCGAGTCGGATCGAGGCCACAACGTAAGCCGCACGACGCGGCTCCATTTTCGGCGAATCACAGGTAAGTATCTCTCGACTTTTTCCTTTTCATTTTTTTATCTAACAATTTATCTTGTGTGTCACCAAAATAATCCATAAACAACCACATTTTCACATCATTTCATTCACCACATAACCTCATTTTTATCACCACCAAAACATTTTCATTCACCAACATCACTTCATCTTCATTGCATTTTTTTTACACCACCACCATCTCTCCTCATCACACACAAATCATCATAAAAAAAACCACCACCACCAACCAACGTAAAACAGTTGCGGTCGTTCCTCGGGCATGTCGGATTTTATCGAAGATTTATCAAGGATTTTTCTAAGATTGCCCGACCGCTAACTGAGCTTTTAGGTAAAGACACGGAGTTTATTGTAGATCACAAATGTCTTGAGGCCTTTAAGCTTTTACAAGGAATGATCATGGATGCACCCATTTTACAAGCCCCAGATTGGTCTCTACCTTTTGAGATCATGACGGATGCCTCAGACTATGCTGTTGGGGCTGTATTGGGACAAAGAAGAGATGGCGTCCCATTTGCAATTCACTACGCAAGCAAAGTGATTGATTCTGCTCAGCGTAACTATACAGTTACCGAAAAGGAAATGCTTGCGGTAGTGTTTGCCTTGGACAAATTCAGATCCCACTTAATCGGATCCAAGGTAACCGTGTTCACAGACCATACGGCACTACGATACCTGATGGAGAAGAAGGACGCGAAGGCGCATCTTCTTCGTTGGATTTTACTTATCCAGGAGTTTGATTTGGACATCCGTGATAAACCTGGAAAGAAGAACGTAGTAGCCGATCATCTTTCTCGTCTCGAAGATCTTAATACTTCCGAGGTTTCACCAATTCAAGACTCCTTCCCTGACGAGTCGATTTTTGTTATCGACTCACTCCCGTGGTACGCCAATATCGTGAATTATCTTGTCTCCAAGAAAGTTCCCGAAGATTGGCCCAAGAGCCAAATCGACCGACTAAAGTCGGACGCTAGACACTACCATTGGGAAGATCCGATCCTTTTCTTTGAAGGACCGGATTGTGTCTGGAGACGTTGTATTCCTCAGGAGGAATACCAGAGTGTCCTTTCTTTATGCCATAGCTTAGAGGCAGGAGGACACCACTCCGGGAAGAGGACCGCATGGAAGGTACTTCAGTGTGGCTTCTACTGGCCGACTCTGTTTCGCGATGCCACCACCTTCACGAAGTCGTGCCCAGTTTGCCAGAGAATGGGAGGAACCGTTGGTTCCAAGGATGAGATGCCAATGCAGCCGGTCATCATTTGTGATGTCTTTGACGCCTGGGGCATCGATTTCATGGGCCCATTCCCTGTCAGCCACGGGTTTGAATACATCCTTCTTGCGGTAGACTACCTATCCAGATGGGTGGAGGCTATCCTGACCCGAGCCGCAGACAGCAGGACTGTCTGTAAATTCATCAGAGAGAACATAATCTCTAGGTTCGGGATCCCCAAAATGATGATATCAGACGGGGGTAGCCATTTTGTGAATCGGGAGGTGAAGAAACTCCTGAAGGACTACGGCATCGAACACCGTGTCGCGAGTCCTTACCACCCACAAACCAATGGTATGGCTGAGGTGTCGAATAGGGAGGTGAAAACCATATTGCAAAAGCTTGTCCGCCCGGACAGGAAGGACTGGTCTCAGATCTTGGATCAAGTCCTCTGGGCGTATAGGACGGCTTACAAGACACCGTTAGGCACCTCCCCATTCCGAATGGTATTCGGAAAGCCGTGCCATTTGCCCGCAGAGTTAGTTCACAAATCAGAATGGGCAATAAAGAAGGTCAACTGGAACACACACCTGGGTCAGAAACAGAGAGACATGGATCTGAATGAGCTTGTGGAAGTCAGAAACCGAGCATACGACAACAGTTTGGTATACAAGGACAAGGTGAAGCGTTGGCATGATAGATATATCAGATGAAAGACCTTTGTTCCTGGACAGAAGGTATGGTTGTTCAATGCTAGGCTGAAGATTTTCCAAGGCAAGTTGAAGTCTAAGTGGACGAGACCATTTGTCGTCCGTACGGTGCATGATAGTGGATGTGTCGAGATCTCAGATCTCGCAGATGACGCACCGACATTCCTAGTGAATGGGAAACTGTTGAAACACTTCGTCGAATCCAATGAGCAGTTAGTCCATGTCGAGGAGATTGTATTCATGCGCGAGACAGATACAGCAGATTCACATCAAGCCGCGTATGAGACCTTGCAGCAGTGAACTCCAGCCATCCGCAGCATCTCGAAAGATTCAGACCGATTCATCTGTATATATCATCATTCTTGTACAACCTACCCTTTCTCCCGCGACTTTAGTAACCCATCCCCGCCTCATCAGATCACTATCTTAGACTATACTTAGGATAACCAGATCCTAAGTATAGGGGGAAGGGTCACCTAAGTCGGTTCACAGTACATTCTCCAGATCACATTGGTCCTCATACTCATTTCCTACCTATACTTAGGCTAACCTTCGCCTAAGTATAGGGGGGACCGATGCCCGCATTGTATACTCATTCATTTCTCTTCTATCCCGCATCCGCCCCATTTTTGATCTTCTTCTCTACTTAGGCTTCCATAGCCTAAGTATAGGGGGGGGGCGAGATGATTTCTATACCTTTTTGGCTCTCCTACGCTTAGCACGAGCTATGTCTTTTCCTCGCTTTAGTGCTCTGAGGACATAGCACACGCTAAGTATAGGGGGGCGTGTATATATTACATATATACTTTACCCATAGCTCGTACTTTCACGTATTTTTGTATATATATTACAATAATTACGGGTGGGTAAAAATCGGAAAAAAAAACTTTAATAAACAGGCTTCTCTTGCATATCATCTCTGCATAGAAAAATAAAAAGAGTCTTGCATTTTCATAGCATGACATCTCATCTGCATAAGTTGCTTATGCAAAGTGAAAAGCTAGTGGGTTCTGGACCAAGTTGTGAGCAGATATTAAGGATGAAAATGACTTGACCTTAATCCACCTAATTTCAGAGGAACCTTATAGGAACTGGAGTTAAGATTTTTCAGGTCAGGTGACTTAATTCTTTAAGTCTGCAAGTCTATGTTCATATGTCATCTTGACAAGCCTGAATAGAGCAATTAACAACACACACATGACTCTTGGAGACAATGGCTTAACATGCACCAGCACTTTACACATGGCTCTCTACGGATGAGGTGATAAGGAGACAGTTTTCTTTAGCTTGGGGTAGCATATGAGGGTAGTACTTCTAGGCGGAACCTCTCTTCTTCTTCTAGTGAAGGAAGTGCGTCTCAACTTGGACTAGTGGTGATGAAGGCTAAAGACAGAAGCAGTGGGTTGCAATAAAGCTTCAAAAGAGGGATAGTCTACTGGCTCAAGAGGAAATTTCTTATATCTATGCTGCATCATGTATGTACAAAGGCATGTTTGTTGAAAAAAAAATGCCAAAAAGAACTCCAAAAAAGTGGTGGGTCGGATTGAAAATTTAATAACCCCACCGGAGTATATGTAGTCAAGAAAAGCAAAAGCTTATGGTCACCATGTTACTTGCAGCGGGAGACTTAGCTACACTGGCTGAGCTTCCAAAAGTCTATACTTCTTCCTCCTCTTCTTGAGTCGGTTGAACTTGAACTTAGAAGGGAATACCCCGCTTCTCGAGGAAAGAGTTGCTAGCCCGAGGCATTAGAGTTACCAGGTTGGGGGAGATTGTTTCTTTGTTACTTCTGAGGTGGGGAGTCATTTATCACTTACACTGCATGAAAGGATTCATGGTCATTAGGGTTTGTGTATGTAGACTTGTTCTGATTAGGCGAGTTGAGGAGTCTTGAATAGAAGACTTGTGGAACTTGAAGTCTGTTAAGTCTTAAACTCAGATCCCGATAAGGTTCCGACACATGATTAATCCAAAGGTCAAGTCTAGCTCTATTTTTAGCTTTTGTTCATGACCTTGGTATGGAACCCAATTTCATTTCACTCTTGCATTTCATTTAGTTGCTCGGGGACGAGCAAGGTTTAAGTATAGGGGGTTGATGAATCTGTTATTCATCACTCCAAAAGTCAAAAATAGATCCTTGTTCCCGAGAAAATAGAGGCATATTTCCTTTTAAATTGCATAAATAGCATTCATGCATATATTCATAACTCATGTAGTTTAGCAGCTCATTTGCATTTAAGAAGCCAAAAATCCCCTGTAAAATACCTCTTCATCAAAATAACTTCTTCTCTATAATATATGTATATATTCCTTAATAATATAGGAAAGATTGCCAAAAATCCCTTGTAAAATAGCCCAGAATATCCTGAGAACCAGTGTACATTAAAACACAAATAAAGCCCTCATACAAACCCCAAATTAGGTCTAATCACTCTTAGAATACTACACATTAAAAGACCTTCAAAATGAGACTGATTTCATTGAAATCGGAGCTTGTATGAGAAACTTGGGTTTTTGGGTCCTTTTGTATACTACACATGTATATTCATGTATCCTTGTATTTATGTATCATCGTTGACCTCATCTCCGTCTTTGGTCAACATGAAACTTGTAGATCTCATCAAGATCTACAACTTTCATGTTTTGAGTTTTTCCAAATTCGGCTTCCTCTTCTCTCTACACGTATTTCTTTCTCCAGCCATTCACAGTAGGCCACGTGGCGCCCTCTGGTTGCGCCACGCGGCCCGCTGCCCTTCGCCTCCTCCGCCGTTGGATCTCGTTTTTGATCCGACGGTCCAAAGCCTTCCACGCTGCCCCTTGGCCTCGATCGTCAGATCGCCCCCCCGCGCGTCATCTGATCCCTCCATTTGCGCCGCTCCCTCAGCCAGACACGTGGCGCATCCATCCACCACTGGATCATTTCCCTGGATCTCGCATCTTAACCACTCAAACCACTCGCTCCCTCAGCCATTCGATCATCTTCCACTCTCCATCATGACCCTCCGTCAGCGCCGCGACCACATCACGCCACGTGGCCACACCCGATCCCTCCGATCACGGGCCTCAGATCTAATCTGACCCGTCGCTCCACGCTCTGATCTCCACCGTTGGATCATACGATCCTACGGCGGAGACTTCGTCTCCTACCTCCAGGCGCCCCTCTCCCCCACGTCCCTTGCCTTGCGGGAGGGGCGCCCCCTTTCCTTTTCTGGGCACACGTCAGCCACCTCCTCCGGCCGCTGACCCCCCCACTACGCTCCCCACTCATCCCTCTCCCTCGACAGCTCCCTCGAACACCACCATCTCCACCATATACGCCCCACGACAGCCACCAACATCGCCAATCCACCAGCTAACCCATCAACTACACCTTATAAATACGCCACCCACGGCGACATTCACCCCCATCCGCCACTCCAGGGAGATCACTCGAGCTCCAAGCTTCCTATTGGTGACAGCAATTGGCTGATTTGTTGAGCGACGACAGAGCTTCTTCTCCGGCGAGATCCTCGGCCCACCGCCGTGTCGCAGCCACTCCTCCGAGCAGCTGCTAGAGCTCGGGACCTTACCGACCCCTTGAGCGACGACCTGGAGCTCAAAGCTGAGCCCCAATCCCCAGGTAACCCCCTCCATTCCTCCTCCGATCTTGCTCTTCTTTTTCCTTTATCTTCTCCGATTTTATTCCACGACCACGATCATCTTCGCGCCTCGCCTTCACTCCGCCGAGCTCCGCGTCGGAGCTCTCATCCTCGCTGACCCCTCTGCACCTTCAGACGCTCCACTCCACCGTCCATCGATCTCCAGCTCCGCCACTTGGCCGGAGCAACGTCGCCTGACCACCTCACGTTGCCTTAGGCCTCGCCAACCAGCATCACGTCTCCACAAACGCACGCACGAGCTCCGGCTCTATATTTAACACTTGCAGGTGCTACTTTCATCATTGGCCGGAGCCTCGCCGGAGCTCTCCTCGAGCTTCATCGACACCGAGCTCCAGCCATCCTCCAGGGATCCAGAGACCACCGGAGGCCTCCTCGTGCTCTTCCGCTTCTTCCGAGCTAGGTGGGAGCTGACTAAGCTCATCACCGGAGCTTGGCAACCGAGGCGGAGCTCGGCTGCCTTCACCGGAGCACAGGCCTCTCCTCCGCAGGCGGCGGAGGACCGTTAGAGAAGAAGAAGCAGCCACCGTTCGATCATCTGATCGAACGGTCCTCGCCTCACCACGCGTCCCTTCGCCGCCCTCATCCTCGACCGTTGATCATCCCTCAGATCGGGCGACTCTCCAGCCGCCACGCGCCTTCATCGACATCCCCTGGATCCAATCTTGATCCAAGGGTCTTCAGGCCGCCACGTCGCCCTATCCAAGCCTCGGCCCCCAAGCCTAGGCTCGGGCAACCCGAAGCTGCATCGAGGCGGGGCCGAACCTCCAGAAGACACGAGCCTCGATCCGAGCCTCCGACGCCCTCCGAACCTAGGTCCCTCCCCCCACGTGAGGAGCACGTGCGACCTGGGTTATTTGCACAGACACCCCTGGAGCTTTCAGAAATCGCAAAAAGGTCCCTGTGAAGCAGTCACCACGTGAGGAGCACGTGTTGCGTGGAGAAATTGCATACAAGTCCTGCATGTTATCGGTAATTGCATTTTAGTCCTTGTCAGCATGTTTAATCTTTGAAGTTTCAATTTCCAGTATTGCATTTACGCCCTTGTGTTTGCACGTGTCCATAGAGTACATTGTTCATCATTTTGAGATTCTAAAAATTGCATGTTGTTGGAAATTTTGTCCTCTGCTTATCAGTACACGTATATGATTTTTGTAGGCTAATTTGAATTATTAATGAATTAATTGGTTCATTGTTGACATATTTTGCCCAATGATGCCTTTTGATTTTTAATTAATTATCTGTGCCTTCAAAAATTATCAAAAATTCACAGTAGTTTAAGGACACCATTTCTAACACACCATAAAAATTTCATAGCATTTGCACGCATATCGAGGCCTAAATAAATTGTTTAGTGATTATCTTAAATTAATCTTAGTAAATTCATTTCACAACAAAATTAAGTTCTGTCAATTTTCCTAGGTCCCTTCTCATTAGAGCCACCTAGGGTAATTTTAGTTCTTGAAAAAATTGTGATTTGATATTTATTAAAATTTAAATTCTGAAAATCACTCTGTCTGTTTATTTAATTCACAGTAAATTCATTTTAAATCGAAAAATTCCAAAAAAATTAGTGTAGGTCATTTTCATCATAAATAACTGTCTGGCCAATTTTCATTATTTTTGGACTTCATTTGATACATCAATTAAATTTAACGTTGAATTGGCTAAGATTTGTCTGCATGAGTCTGCATAGAAATTAAAAAAATCGAAAAAATTTTTACTCCTTGAAAATCAACTCGTGGATTTTGCTAAAATTTGACCTAAGGAGACAGTTGCCTCCCTGAGATCGACCTTGGACTTCACCAAGTAAAAAAAAATTGCCGCTTGAAATTAACTCGAATTTAATTAAAGTGGTTTTTGATTAACCTCTCGTATCCGACTGCAACGAACGACTTTCACATTAATTTGGACATTAATTTGCTCGAATTAACATAGGGTGCGGGAGCGATGTCAGTCGCCAGCCAAGAGACCTTATGCAGGAGCTCCTTATGTTCGATGCCACATCCATGAGTAGCGGTTCGATCGTACTCTGTTAGACAACAGTTCTTTGATTAATCTCCTTCCGACTGCCATGCTCGACCAATTCAAGTTTGGGCCTCTTAGATAGCGCATGATAGTTCTTCAGTTTACTGATAGATTTGTTAAGAGGCCGAAGGGGTTACTGAAGGACGTTGTCGTCACGATTCAAAGCACGATATTCCTTGTGGACTTTGTTGTACTGTACATGGAGATCCCTGAATCGATGACCGATACCCCCATCATTGTAAGATGGCCGTTCTTGTCTAAAATCAAAAATAAAATAAAAAATAAAAATAAAAGACCCACAAAAAAGGCATTATAGACAAACACTTCATAGTCACTTTTGTGCTTCATTGCCCTGATTTATCCTACTTGTTCCTTATGTTCGACACTCTTCACATACTTGCATCTATACACATCTTTGTTGTAGAGTTATAATAAATTTTAACTCTGCACTGCTTTTTATTGCTTAGTTATTATTGTGGTTTAATTATCAGATCGGTCAAGAGAGGTTCAAAACTAGGAAGGAAGAGGATGGGGATTTTTGTACAAAGTGGTGACGGGATCCAAAGATCAAAGAAGACCGAGCAAATCGATGCTCCAATCTCTGATTCAAACATAGGGCATGTAAGGTCATCAATCGAGGAGAAAAAGTTGTAAAGAAATCATCACGATTCAGTGAAAGACGAGAGATGCAAAAATTCGAGAAGAAGAGACAGAAACAAGGTCTGATAAGAGGCAGACCTCGGTCATAGAGTTGATCGAGGTCAACGAACAAGATGAGCTGGTTGGTCCACATGGACCAACCAGAAAAAATCCCTAGAAAAATATTTATAAATTCAATTAAAATAATAAATGATTTTATTAATTTTAAGTTATAAAATAAAAAATATTTATTTTTTCTGAATTATTTTATAATGATATTTATTTATTTTTTAGAGGTCTAGAATTACAAGTTACCTTTGAAGGGCTACAAAGGTATATTCATCTATGTATTTAGGTCTTTTATTTTTATTTTATATGTCATCAATTTTATTTATTATTTTATATAATCATAAATTAATTTTATACACTTAAATATATTTATTTTATTTTTCTGATATAATATATACAATTAAATAAATAGATGTATTATCTATATAAGTATATATAGGTATTTTACCTATGTATTTTCTATAAATATTTTATTTTAGTGTTTTACTTATGAATTTATTTTAGTTTTAATATGCACATATATTACAAATAATATTTACAAAATTATAAAAATTTAAAATAATAAAATAATGACTAATAAATAAAATAAATATTTTAATCGGTCTAATTATACAATGGGGGTCGAAAACCTAACCTTCACACTGTAACTCAAAAAAATATGAAACCACCTTCATTAAATAGCTTATTAAAAGTTATATATAAGTAAATGTGATTTTGATATATTTTGAGTTTTTATTTGAGAGATATGGGTATGGGAAGTTGGGATTTTTGAAAATTATTCTCAGTATAACTTTTTATCTGTATATTATTTTTTTTATAAAATCAATTTTATATTTTTCTATATATTATTATCTAAAAAATTCATGTTCAAAGATTTTTTATTTGAAGTATAAAAAGTGGAACTAAAAATAGGTCTCAAAATGAATTGAATAAAGGGGATTTTCTTGTATTTTGGCCCTTATCTCCCCTTACTTTGTTCCTTGTCGACCTTGTCATCGAGATGCCTAGGTCTCGGGTTTAGGATCATAAAATATTTTCAATATTTTATTCTTTTTTATTTCATTATACTATAGTTTTGGCATTAAAAATCGTATTTTATACACTATCTACACCATGATGCATGAATGCTAAAATATCTAAATTAAGGCTATTTATACACATTTATTAGGGTTTTTAAGACCAAAATGATAGAATAAAGATGATGAAATGACGAGTCATCATCCCCCTATACTTGCCTTTGCTAGTCCCAAGCAAATACTTATGCAATAAGTGCAGAAATAAAAACAAAGAAAAGAAAAAATAAGGGAATTGGATTAAGTTTAACTATCAAACTTGTTTTCACAAATCAATGTTTGGAGCTTAAGTCGAATCTTTGGAATTTAAGTGTAGGTGGAACCTTAATGGGAATCGGATTTGAAATCCAACAGCCTTCGAGGATCCCAAAACTCTGCTCAAGTCTCCTCAATAGCTAGGTCAGAATACTTCAACTCATACACAAACCCTTATGACTATGAATCTGACTCGTACAATGTAAGTGATGGTGGCTCTTCCCAACTGAAATGACAAAGAGACTGACTTCTCCAATATGACAACCCAATGATTCCCAATCCTGTAACTCCTTCCTCGAGGAGCGAGGTATTCCTTTATAAGTTCAAGTGACAACCAGTTAAAGAGGAGGGGGCGAAGAGAAGAATGGACAGTAGCGACTGTAGCTACCTATCCTAGGATGCAAGGCCAGTGTAGTCTAGTCATCCAGCTGCAGGCTCACATGATTTGACTTTAAAGATCAAGTTTGCTTATTGACTATGCAAATATATAAACTCTGAGGCATTTTATTTTCAATCAGACCTGCCCACTTTTTTCGATTTTTCTCTTTTTTTTGAAATACTATATACATCAACATTTACATAAGGAGTTTTTCCTCTTGAGCTAGTAGACTATCCCTCTTTTGAAGCATTATTGCAACCCAGACTCTCCTATCTTCAGAATTCATCATGGACGAGTTGGGGTGCACTTCCCTCCCTAGAAGGGGGACAGATGTTTCCACTTGTGTGCGTCTCATACTAGCAAATCCAATCCCCTCATCACTCCAACTGAGTTGAGCCAAGTGAAACGTAAAGGTGTCCAAGTTAGGTCATTATCAACAATAGTCATGCATGTGCTCCAAAATACTCTACTTAGGCAGTCAAGAATCCTTTGAACCAAGTTTTGTGATCCTCAAAGAATTAAGTCTACTAGACATGAATTACCTCAATTCTAGATGCTATAAGGTTCTTGTTAATTAGGTATATTCTAAGGTCCAACCAAGCTCCAAGCTTTGGATATTACTTAGACTTGTTCAATTATCAAACTCAATTTAGAAAATGCGAATGCCATGCCAATGCTATGCAAAATGCAGAAAATATTTTTGTGATGCAATTTTCAAAGATTTTGAACTTCTTATAGATTTTTTTTAAAAAAATGATGCATATTTATTTTTTATATTTTCAAAAAGATTTTTCAAATGTTTTATAATTTTTAGTTTTGCAAATGTTTTTGGGATTTCTGAAAACAAAAGATTTTGGATAAAAACTATGTACAAATATTTACACAGGGATGCATCTATATTTACAAGAATTAGGTTTTTAAGGGTGATGCTTAGATTCCTCAAATTATTTGAAAATCATTTTAATAGTTTTGGAAAACTATAGTCCAAAATAATTTTTACAAATAATTTTTACAGACATGTACACACATTTGAAAATCGTTTTGCAAAAGTTTTTCAAACAATATATATAGATTTTTCAAATATTTTTTGCAACCATTTTCCAAACATTTGTAAATAGTTTTTCAAACACTTTATTTCACACAAAGAAAATAAATTATTAGACCAAAACATTTTTACAAAGGTTGAAACTATTTAACAAAACATTTTCCAAATAGTTTTCAAAAGAGTTTTCAACAGAATTTTCAAACTATTTTTCAAATATTTAGAAAAAATTTTTTTACGTGATTTATTAATCAGTAAGCACAAAAAGAATTTAAGGAATGATAGGCATATTTTTATTAACCATACCTATTAGTTAAAATACGAAAATACGAGTTATGGCTAAAATATATATGTAGTATATACGACCCCCTATACTTAGCTTGAGCAATGTCCTCATAGATCAGGGAGAAAAAGAGAAGACATAACTCGTACTAAGTATAGAAAAGTCTAAAGAATAAATGAATGAAGATATGAACGAATGAGAAGTTGACCACCCCCTATAGTTAGTATCGAATAATCCTAAGTGTTGCAGATTGTACACAAAGCAGGGAGGGTCAAGGGTCAAGGTGGGAATGAACAGATGGTACTCAGATTGTCTCCCCCAATACTTAGGGTAAGATATCCCTAAGTATAGATAAGGAGAGGAGGTAATGGAGAGTATCAAAGAATAGAAGAAATCGGGGTGCACATCCCCTTTACTTAGGGCAAAGTACATCCTATGTATAGAAGATTGACAAAAAGGGGCGACACATTTTTGGTAGAAGAAGTAAATAGTAAAGTAAGAAGAAAAGAGATCAGAAGATGGAAGAAGATAAAAGAGGATGTACACATCACTCCCCCTATACTTAGGGTAAAAGAAGCCCTAAGTATAGGCTACAAAAGGAGTGATGAAACAGAATGATGACAGAACACTCGGCTCGTCCACCCCCCATACTTAGGATAAAGTAAGTCCTAAGCAGGGCATACACGAGAATGGGGTGGACGAGTAAAACGGTATATGGACACAGAGAGAGAGAGAGAGAGCACGAATATACAACAAGATGGATATATAGAGGATCAAGAAGGTTGAAAGTGAACCTTCTTGTGGGATAGCAGAGGGTTAGATCTGATAAGGAGCAGGTCGACATCGGGGTCCTCAAATGACACAAACCAATCAGGGTTGACAGGGTGAAGATCCTTAGTGGCCCTAGGGTGAAGAGGTACAGATGGGTCAATGGAATAAGTACAACTAGGTCCGACCTTGGGTGTATCGCTAATATCGAAGTGAAAAGGGATGAACTCATCATCGGAAGAAGTGTAGTTAGTGTCGTCCTGTGAGATCTCATCTAGGTTAAAACCAAACGGAACAAATTCATCAATGGAAATAGTCGAATCATGTTCGTCCTCATGAGTCTCAACCAAGTCATCCTTCTCATTAAAAGGCCCGAATTCCTGAATAAAAGCAACAAGATCAAATTCGGCCTTAGTTTCATCAATATCCGCCCTCTGCTCAATGGTGTTAATCGTGTAGATCCTGTAGATGTCATCAACGCATCACCAATCACAGGAAGAGGAAACTCCAAGGTCTACGCTTTCCGAGTCTTCCTCTTTGGAGAGGAATTCTCGGGTCTCATCATCGGTCATAGGCCTCAGGGTTGGCTAACACAGGCACACTCTCGTGGGTTGCAGGTCTCTGGTCGGTGGTAGGTGTGGTGATTAACACATTGCTCCTGACATCAGAACGAAAGCGAATCTCTCATGATCCATAGTCAATAACAGCTCTCGGAGAGGCGAGAAAGGGCCATCCTAGGATGATTGGAGGACACTCCACATGGGTGGAGCTCTCCATGGGCAATACCACAAAATCTCTAGTGAAGCTGATGCCCTGAATCAGAATGACGATGTTATTAAGAATACCCTTCGGCCTCTTTATCGATCCATCAGCAAATTGTGCTATCATCTTGGTTTTCTTGAGAGTCCCAAGACTAATAGACTATACCAACGAGAAGGGTATTATATTAACCGATGTGCCGTCGTCAAGGAGAGTGGTGTCACATAAATGTTTTGAGATGGTGCAACTTACAAAAGGTGTGACAGTGTTCCTTTTCTGAGAAGAAGGACAATGGGCGATGGCATTGGCAGTGGCCATGGTCAAGATATAACACTCAAATCTGTTCCTCCGCTTTCTCTTCTTATGATGAGGAGCAGATAATTGGGTCATGACCTAGCGAAGTGGGGCATCAATGATCTCATGAATAGCGGCCACCACTTCAGGTTGAGTCAACATTTTTTTGAGTTTTTGGACCTCCTCCATACAAGGAGGAAGTTGGAATCAACATCTAAACAAGGAATGCCGAGAGCAGTATGTACAACGGCATCCTCGGGGTCAAAGGTGGGAGAGGTTGTGAATGGATGTGTGAGCGGATGATCTGGTAAGTGATCCCTTTCCTCAAAGTCTAACTCAATTATGAGGCTACTGAAATATTTTTGTATTTTTAAATTTTGCTCATTTTTTTTGTATTTTGGGCGATTGAAAGCTCTCATGGGAGTCCTCGAGTGAAGCCATATCATCAAATGACGGAGCATCATGGTCGCTCTTATTTATACTAGTGAGGTCGTCAGTCCTCCATTTCATATGCTCCATCATCTGGGTCAAGTGATCAAGGGTGGACTCCATGAAAGGTGACTCCAAGAGATCGGTCTTGGGTGGATGTGAAGGGAAATGTGAAGGTGGGAAATCTGAGGGGGGATGTGGATAAAAGCCCGAGTCCTGAATCTGTGGCCAAAGTGGACATGTACAAACGTCAGGTGCAAACTCCTCCTGGAAAAAGTGAGGTGGACCAGCTGGAGTGAACGAAGGATCCACAAAGTCCGGATAAACTACGCTCCAGTCGGACGTCTTTAAACAAAAGGAAAATGATTGGGAGAGCATGGTGGTCAAGTTAAGAGTAGTGAGAAAAAGGCGCAAATGTACATAAGCGATCTAGTATACACACAAGCAAGCACAATCAAACTCACACAAAACAAACCTCTCAATTCACCTACTGAACTCGATAGAGACCGTGAAAGATCAATATTTTTATCTTCTCTATTTTAGAGTTAGGTGAGAAGTCAAAAATTGTACAAACACTTAAGAGGCTTGATAGGATTTAGGCACTAGTCCTTAGTGTATAGGAGAGCAATTAAAATGAAGATGAATGCTAAAGTGTGAAAGCTCACCTTGCCTCCAGCACTCTACATGAAAAAATGCTCAGTAGAATTGAAACCTATCTATATGCATATGTAAGTCGACGAAATCACCCTAAGTTCAGAAATTGCTATTAGCGTGAAGAACCAGTGCTAATGACTCAGAATGGAACCGAAGTGTCCGGTCTTAGAGTCTCCTCGGTGCCCACAACAATGGGTCCTGCAAGCACTGCATGGAGAACTCTTGCAGCGCGGGGTTTCCGAGACTATGTGACAAGCAGTTTGATTTGACTATGTCCAAATGTATTCGTTAGGCAATAGTCAAATATAATTAGGTGTTTGACCTTAATCTACTATCAAGAAATCCCAAAGCTAAGGGCTCAATCACAACAAAGAAATAAAACAAAACCAGTAAATAAATGAAAAAATGAGAAGAAAACATGAAAAACTATGGTGAGCCCCTAAGTGAACAAACACTTAGAAATTGGACCCTAATGTTGAGAGTCCAGAGAACTATATTATTAGAAATAAGAGTCTCTCTCTCACTTAAATTACACAAATAAATACAACAGTAAATGATCAAGTAATTGTCTTCAAAATTCCCTCCAAGTTATCCTCAGTGCAAAGTCAAAGCTGCCTTACATGGGTGCCTAGGCGCTCCTAGAAGAGAGTGACTCCCTCGATCCGCGTTACCTCGCACAAAATCAAACAAGAGAGGGTGTTTAGACAATTCACAATAAATATCAAATAAATGAGGAAAAAATATAGACAAATATCATAATCAAGCAAAAAGCTAATCTATGCGTTGTTGTTCCACGACAACGACGCCATTTGTCGAAGAGGATTCTGCGAAGATCGTGTTAATCCACAAGGCAGATCAATAGTCGTTGAGTTGATCTCGCACAAAATCCGTACTTCAAACAACAATTAACCCACAATAAATGATCATGCAATAAAAGTATATGCAAAGTAAAATTTATTTTATTTAACTTTGCAAAAGATGTGTATAGTGCAAGTAGTGTAGAGTGTGGAACATAGGGAAGAAGCAGGATTGATCGAGGCAATGAATGCACAAAAGTGAATGTGATGTATTTGTCTATAAGTGTTCTTTTTTGTGGGTTTTTAATTTTTTTAATTTTTTAATTTTTATTGTTTTTATATTTTTTATTTGATTTTCTTATTTTATGTTTTATATTTTCTTTTTCTTTTGGAGAATATATAAAACTATATAAGACTATATATACAATATAAGCTAGGGTAAATATAAATAATAGTGAAAATAATCAAAATGAAGAAAATAAACTATTTTTGGATTTTAGATAATTTTTTTACTATTTTTGCAATTTTTTAGATAAATTTTGCTAATTTTTATATATTTTTAAAATTCAAATACCCAAAATCAGGGTTTAAATAAATATATGAAATTAAAATGGAGGGGAAAATGGTTAATAATAGGAAAAGTTCACTAAATTTAATTTTAAAATAGAGATAATAATATAGAGAAAAATAAATAATAGGAAATATATTTTTTGGGAATTTTTGGAATTTTGTATATTTTAATAAATGTTTCTCAGGTTTTTATATTTTTTATATTTTTCTTTTTATATTTTTAGTGATTTTTGGTCTGACATTGTAAAATAAGTAAATAAATATGAAATATACTTTTTTTTTAATTTTTCGAAATGGTTTTATATTTTTTATGGGCTTTCTTTTACAAATAGGGACAAAAGGGCACTTTTTTATTTTTAATAAATAATAAAACCTCCCAAAATTGCAAAAGCAAAATAGGACGCGAATCTATATTCAATCAGGAGCTTAAATATAGATTTTTGGATTTTTTAGATTTTTTAGAGTAATGTAGATATATGAAATAAATAGAGACAACAAAGAGAAACTATACTACCAGCAAGGGTAGAAATGTAAATAGCATAAGTTCCAAGGCCAAGGTATAATTTTCACAAAAATATATAACATATACAAAAAGTTCCCATACTGATATGAAATAAATAAAGCTTCAGGGTCCTTCATGCAAAATACTCGAACTCACGTGTAGGCACATGTGAGCCACACTAACGGGGACCAAAATGTAATTACCAGAAAGTTCAAGGGATATTTTGCAATTTTCCAAAAAATATTAACTGAAAAAAGTTATTGGACTAGTTGGAAATACAAAATATGCCAGGGTCTCACCACAAAATCGCCACCTCACGTGATGTGTCATGTAAGGAGACGTGGCTTGGACCAGAATGTAAATATGAAGAGTTAAGGGGGGCTTTTGCAAATAATAAACAAATATTATAGCGACAGAAGAAAGTTTATAAGCTATTTAATAAATATAAAACTTTTGGGGGAAAAGATGCGAAACACCCACACAACGCGGAAGGCGATGGCTCAGATGATTTCACTAATGCCATACGTCACCTCCTGGTGGCCCGATTATGGTTCGATGCTTGTGGCTTGGATTAGAAAGCACTCGACGATCAGACGGTGCTGATGCTTTTGGATCCAACGGTTGCTGCTGCATGCCAATAACAGGCCCTCATCCAATGATGGAGGAGGCTAGGGGAAGAACCGGGAAGAACTCCACTGAGGCAAAGTTTCACCGGCTAGATCTCGCCAGTCTGATGATCTTTGATGCTTCAAAATGACCTGGAAGCTTCTTGGGAGGTTCCTCTGATGGTTGGACGGGTCAAGGAGCCTCGTGGTTTACTGGAGCTCCTCCACGAGGTCGAGGAAGGTGAGGAGCTCCGGGTTCTCCAGCGAGGGTCAAAAATCCCCCTAACTCACTCTTAGGCATCTGAAACTGCACAAGGTTAGTCCAAGCAAAAATGGTGAAGCTCGGGCAAACCGCAAAAGTGGGAATGGGTGAAGGAAGGTGGTCGAGCAGAGCTCGCTGACGTAGGGCGAAGAAGGGCGAGATGTGGTCCAAATCCAAGAGGATTTTGGGTGAAATGGAATGCTGGGAGTGACAAGAGGGTGAAGAGGCGTGAAAGGGAGGTGGTAGCAGGGTTAGTCAACGGTGGAAACTCATAGTGGATGTTCATCGGAGTGGAGCTCTGGTGAACTGCGGGTGAATGGTTTCAAGCCAAAACATGCTATTTAAATCGCAATAAATAAATACTAGATTAAAACTAAGTTAAGAAAGCAATGGAAAAAGAAAGAAAAGACCTCGAGGGGCATACGATCGCGCGGAGCAGAGCTCCGACGATAATCGGAATCTACCACTTAACCATGTCCAACTCCTCCCGAAGGGTCGAGGGAGGAAGCTATCACCTTCCTCAATCACGAGAACACGAAGGGCAGGGCTAGCCTAGGTCAAGAGAGGTTCAAAACAAGGAAGGAAGAGGATGAGGCTTTTTGTAAAAAGTGGTGATGGGCTCCAAAGATCGAAGAAGACCGAGCAAACCGATGCTCCAATCAATAAAATTATTAAAATAATGAACAATAAATAAAATGAATATTTTAATTAGTATAACTATACAATAGGGGTCCAAAACCTAACTTTCACACCGTAAATCCAAAAAATATGAAACAACCTTCATTAAATTGATTATTAAAAGTTATATGTTTTTAAAGTGATTTTAATATATTTTGAGTTTTTATTTGAGAGATATGGGTCTGGCAAGTTGGAATTTTGGAAAGTTATTCTGAATATAACTTTTTATCTATATATTATTTTTGTATGAAATTCATTATATATATATATATATTATCTACAACTTTCACGTTCAAGGCTTCTTTATTTGAAGTATAAAAAGTGGAACTAAAAATAGGTCTCAAAATGAATTAATTAAAGGGGGTTTTCTTGTATTTTGGCCCTTATCTCCCTCCACTTTATTTCTTGTTGACCTTGTCATCAAGATGCCTAGGTCTCGGGGTTTAGGGTCATAAAATATTTTCAATATTTTCTCCTTTTTCTTTTATTTTCTTTATTCTGTAATCGTGGCATTAAAAATCGTATTTTATAAACTATTTACACCATGATGCATGCATGTTAAAATGCATAAATTAAGGGCATTTACATGCATTTACTAGGGGTTTTAAGGATAAAATGATAGAATAAAGATGATTAAATGGAGATTAATCAACACTACAGAGTTACAGATGAAAGTTGATGAGAGTTCGAAGAGCACACTCATGGCACATGACATCTTAGAGGTTGATGATCGCGGTTAGGATAGCGGTGCAGATTT
Source organism: Ottelia alismoides (assembly GCA_037367405.1). Taxonomy (NCBI): domain Eukaryota; kingdom Viridiplantae; phylum Streptophyta; class Magnoliopsida; order Alismatales; family Hydrocharitaceae; genus Ottelia; species Ottelia alismoides. Next base: position 139,137 of record JAZKJV010002206.1, on the reverse strand, counting down.
CATTTAATGTGACTCAGATTCACATCCCTCAGATACAAATACTAATTTTGATTGTCTGGATTTTGATGACTATTTACCGTATCTTGTGCCTTCAGAGCCACAACTAGGACAGAGAGAGAGCTAGGTCAGTTGACAGATATACCAACAGGGCCATTTTCGTCAAATTTACTACTACAGCGAGAGTTCTCACATACAAATCTAGTGGCCTTCACATAGACATTTCAGAGGCCATATTTGCGAGCTCCCACTTATCTTGAATTGAAGATCTTGCCATAGAGCATGAAGTATAGATTCCTTGCGGATGAGCAAGATATGTTCCCAGTCATTATCTCAACATATTTGACTGAAGACCAAGAATCTCGTTTGATGGAGGTTCTTGAAATAAACCGCAAGTCAATAGGATGGAGTGAAACTAATCTCTAGGGGATGATTCCGGCCCTCTGCTCCCATGACATCTATCTTGAAGAGGACACCAAGCCATCACGTGAGTTCCAGCGAAGACTGAACCCGAATCTTCGAGATGTGGTCATGAAGGAAATATCGAAGTGGTGGAACACCGATTTTATCTACCCCATATCTGACTCCAGGTGGGTTAGTTTATTACATGTGGTACCTAAGAAGAAGTGTATCATCACAATTTTGAGCGAGTCTGGAGTGGAGATAGCTACTCGGGTACCCACTTCTTGGAGGGTCTGTGTGGTCTACAGATGATTGAATTAGGCCACCAAGAAGGATTATTTCCTGCTGCCATTTATTGATTAGATTATCAAGAATCTAATTGGAAAGACTCACTACTGCTTTCTTGACTAGTACTCGGGGTACATCAGGTGGCCATAGCGCCTGAAGACCTGAAGAAAACGATATTCACCTATCCGTTTGGGATGTATGCTTTCAGACAGATGCCCCTTGGATTATGTAATGCCCTGTCTACATTCCAAAGGTGCATGCTTTCCATCTTTTCAGATATGTTGGGTGACTGTTTAGAGGTCTTCATGGATGACTTTTCGGTCTATGGTGATGGGTTTGATGCTTGTCTTGAGTACCAACACCGAGTACTTCAACATTGCATCAAGGTCAACCTTGTATTTTCTTGGGAGAAGAGTCTTTTCATGATGACTCAGGGGACGATCCTTGGCCACATCATCTCCTACTAAGGCATGGAGGTCGATCCAGCCAAGGTGGATATCATCAAGAAAGTCAATCCACCATCCAATTTGCGACAACTGCTGTCTTTTCTGGGGCATGTTGATTTCTACCAACGATTCATACAAGACCTCAGTCATATTGCCTGATTGCTCACTGATTTGCTGACGAAAGACATTAAGTTCATTGTAGATGATAAGTGTCTTGCATCATTTAAGACTCTCAAGGATTTAGTTGTGCAGGCTCCTATCCTTCAGGCACTTGACTAGTCTGTCACATTTGAGATCATGATGGTTGCTTCTGATTTTGCCAAAGGGGCTGTGACAGGACAGAGGAGCGATGGATTACCATTTGCCATCTACTATGCTAGCCGGACTTTGGATGATGCTCAACGGAATTACACTGTGACTAGAAAGAGTTGCTAGCCTTATTTTTTGCTTTGGATAAATTTTGATCTCACATTCTTATATCTAGAGTGACCATATATACAGATCAAACCACCATCCGATACCTCATGGCAAAGAAGGATGCCAAAGCCAGATTGACATATGGATCTTTCTACTCCAAGAGTTTGATATAGAGATTAAAGATAAACCTGGAGTCAAGAATGTGGTGGCGGATCACCTCTCCCGATTAGAGCATGTTGAGGATTCAGAGCAGACCACACCTATTACAAAGACATTCCCAGACGAGGCGATTCTTGCTATGACCTCACTTCCATGGTACGCTGACATTGTGAACTATCTTGTCGCCAAGAAAGTTCCACAAGGTTGGCCCAGGCAGGGCTTGAGACCTTCCTTGCGAAGGCCACGTAGTATCATTGGGAGGATCCCACCCTTTACCATGAAGGTGGGTGGGGGATAGTGCCTGGCATCAGTCTATTCCTCAGGAGGAGCATCACAACATCCTCACTTACTGCCACAAGCTTGAGGTAGGAGGACATCATTTTAGGAGAAGGACAACATATAAAGTTCTCTAGTCTGGCCTTTTGTGGCCTACCCTCTTCAAGGATTCAGATGAATTCGTGAAGAGGTACACTGACTGTCAGAGTACGAACACTTGTGGACAATGTGATATGATGCCGATGCAGCCCATTCACTTCTGTGAGGTTTTTGATGCATGGGACATTGATTTCATGGGTCCATTACCTAAGAGTCAATGGTTTGAGTGCATTCTACTAGTTGTCGATTATGTTAGTCGTTAGGTTGAGGTCATCCCCACTCGAGCTACATATGCTAGGACTCTATGCAATTTTTTGAGGAAAAATGTCATTTCACGGCCCGGGGTACCTAGAGTCTTGATTTCATACGGGGGACTTACTTTATCAACGACAAGTTAAGGGACCTTCCTAACGAGTTCAGCATTGACCACCAAGTTGCCACTCCATATCACCCTCAGACTAATGGTCTTGTTGATGTATTGAATAGGGAGACAAATACTATATTGCAGAAGGTTGTCTGCCCAGATCGAAAGGATTGGTTCAGCTTTTGGACTCGATCTTGTGGGCCTATCAGACCTCCTTCAAGACACCTTTGGGCATATCTCTCTTTCAATTCGTTTATGAAAATCCATGCTATTTACCTATGGAAATAAAGCATAAGTCACTTTTGGCTATTATAGAGCTATTATTTGATCCTAAGAGTGTAGGAGATCAAAGGAAAGAAGAATTGGCAGCCCAGGAGGAGTTGAGACACATCCTTTTCTAGTATCCTACAATATAAGGATAGAGTGAAAATATGGGATGATTCTCATATCAACCATAAATAATTTGAGCTGAATAATATAGTATGGTTTGATGCTAGGTTGAGATTATTTTCGGGGAAATTGTAGAGAAAATAAAAGGGACCATACTTGGTTATTAAGGTGCACGGCAACAGAAGCATTGATATATCTGACTTGTTATCTGGTTCCACCTTTTGGGTTAACGGTCAAAGCCTGAAGCCATATCTTGATCATGATCCCCTGATTATTTACGTTTCCCCTATTCATTTTGTATGAGATGTGGTCTTTGACTCACAACATTTGCATCTCATACCTGATTATCACTTCTTCTCCACGACTATATAGATCCAGATTGTCCATATCATACATTCTTTTTGTCTGATACCCCGTCTTTATCTTATGGTTATGCTATACTTAAGGTGCGCTTTACCCTAAGTATAGGGGGTATCAAACCTATGATTCTTCAGTTGATTCTCATTACCTCAGTTTTGCTGCCTATACTTAGGGATGTTTTACCCTAAGTATAGGGGAGGTAATACTTGTACGCCCTATTCTTCGAATTCTCCCTTCTGTACAATCTGCTATACTTAGGATTGCTTGATCCTAGGTATAGGGGGATCATCGATTCCTACTCATTACATTCTTTCATTCATTGTTGTAGTATAACATTGCTTTCACTTCCCCATACTCAGCATGAGTTATGTCTTCTTTCATCGCTCTTCGATCACTCTGAGTACATCGTTCGAGCTAAGTATAGGGGGTGTCGTATATATTGTATATATACTTAAACCATAACTCGTACTTTGTTTTCTTTGTGTGTATTAATAATATGGCTAAAAACCACAAAATACTATTGCTAAAAATCACAACAATTTTGAAATATTTTCTTTTACATAAATATTTTTAATCTCTTTTCTAAAAATTATTTGTAAAAACCTTTGTAAAATTATTTTTGTACAGATGATTTGTAAAATATTTGTAAAAATTATGTTAATTTTAAAATTTGTTTAAATATTTTTGTATCAAAATTATGTATATAGTACAAAATTTTTGAAAAATGTTTGGAAATAAACGTTTGCAAAAAATTGTTTGTAGTTTTTGTAAAAATATTTTGGAAAAGTTGTCGTGGCATTCAAAAGTTGATAAAAATTTGCATATTTTGAAAATGTTTTCACAAAAAGAGTTTTTGTATTTTCTTGCATGTATATCCTTCCGAATCATGGCTGACATTTAAACTAGTTTGGAATTAAATTAAAAAATGGAGCTTGGTTAAGACCTTAATCCTCTTAACTTCAGAGGAACCTTATATGATTTGGGGTTAAGAATTTTGAGGTCCATAGTGATTTAATTCTTTGAGTCCACTTGGCTATATTCACATGTAATCTTGATGAGCCTAGGTAGAACACGTAACAATGCACGCATGACTCTGAGAGACAATGGCTTGACTTAGACACACACCTTACATGCAGCTCAACACGGATGAGGTTAAGAGGAGGTAGAATCCTTTGGCTTAGGGTATCGTACGAGGGTAGTACTGCTATCCGGAACCTCTCGTCTTCCTATAGGGAGGGATGCGTGCCTCAACCCAGTCTAGTGGCATTGAGGTCTAAAGACAAGAGTCTGTGGTTTGCAATAATGCTTCAAAAGAGGGATAGTCTACTAGCTCAAGAAGAAAAACTCCTTATGTATATGCTACATCATGTAGATATGTTGTACATATGCACATAAAAAATGTGCAAAATCAAGAAAAACTCCAAAAAAGGGGACATGCCTGATTGAAAATAAAATGCCTATCGGAGTGTATATAGTGAATAAAGCAAAGCTTATGTCTTCAACCTTCTCATCTCATGAAATCTTGTAGCTGGAGACTTAGCTACACTAGTTAAGATACAAGGGATACATGCTACACTAGACACGATCCATTCTCTTCTTTCCCCTCTTCTTGAATTGGTTGTACTTGAACTTAGAAGGGAATACCCGGCTCCTCGAGGAAAGAGTTGCTTGATTGGGGGATTAGAGTTACCTTGTTGAGGAGGTTGTTTCTTTGCCATTTCTAAGGTGGGGAGCTACATATCACTTACACGATATAAAGAAAGATTCATAGTCATTAGAGTTTGCATATGTAGACTTGTTCTGACTGGTTATTAAGGAGTCCTGACCATAGAATTCTGGAATTTGGAGTTTGTTAAGTCTTAAACCTACTTCCCAATAAGGTTCCACCAAACTAAAAATCCAAAGGTCTGACTAAGCTCCATACTCCAATTTAATGAAGATAAGTTTAATAATCAACTTTGATTCTTTTTTCACTTTTTTTTCAAATAAGTGTTTGCTAAGGGACTTGCAAAGGTAAAGTATAAGGGAATGATGAATCTACAATTCTCATTCTTTATTCTTTTATTTTAGCTTTATCTTTTAGCAAAACCACCTATAAATACCTACAAATACAATAACTTAACATTTTGCATGTCATTGTTAATATCTCATAATTAACAAATATTCTTCAAAAGTAAAAGAATAAAGAGAAAAGAAAAGAAGGATGTATTAAGAATAAATACATAGTGACCCAAACCCTAAGAGAAGGTCAAGTCTTGACATGATCACAAAAGAACAAGTAGAGAGAGATAGGGGTACACTCTGTATTGTACATATTACCTATTCTTGTAAAAATAATTATTTGTATATATTTTTGCTTTTTGTGAAAACTACAATATTTTTGAATACTTGTATATAGTCCCAAAAATAATATAAAAATAAAATAAAAATCAAAATAAAATTAAAATTAAAATCCAAAAATTCCTTGTACAAAAGACACTTGTATATACACACAATGCCTATTTATTCTATAGCTTTAATTAATTTATAAAAATAAAATAAACCTATTTTTTATATTTATAAAATTATTGTGTAAATAAATAAAATATAAAATCAAAATATTTTTTGTAAAAAAATAAAATAAAGATACTTGTGCATAATACATATGTATAATATACATGTACATAACACATTATACTGTATATACCTTATTTTATTTTTCATAAAAAATAATTAAAAATCACAGAAAATAGCTTATAAAACAATAAACATTTTTTTACACATTTTATATTTTAAAATCTTTTAGTATTTTATATTTATTATTCTTTCATTTTTGTACATTCTGAATTCCTATTGGGCCATGTAGGAATGTTGACCTTGGTCAACACCTCCTTCCACTCGGGTCGGGTCTGCCATCGCGTCATCGGAGCATCTTCTCAGATTTCTCTCGATCGGAATGGACCTTTGTTTGCCTCAATTCCACATGCATGATTTCTCTCTTAGGATCCATGATCAACGCTGATCCCTAGGGAGGATGGGATCTACCTAAGGTTTCGCTCCACTCGTCAGTCTTTCCAGACCCTCAGACATCCTATATAATCTCTCCTCACCTCCTACACTTCGTAGCTCGTACCTCACCACAGTTCTGCCCCCTAGACACCTCCAGCTGAGTAACAGCTGCCTGGAGCGACCTTTGGAGAGTGGATTGGTGTTGAATCGACACATCTCAAGCTACATGGCCGGAGCTCCGGAGCGTTTAGCCTTCTTATCCACTCACAGCCCGGTTGAGGCCACACCCTTCGTCGTACATTCACTTGTCGTTGCTGAGATCCTCAGAAGCTTTAGGTATTGTCCATATCTCCGCACTCCCCATTTCATTTCAATCTTCCATTTCATCTCTGTCGTAGTTCCTCTACTCGGACTAGTCGGTCGGAGCTGCATCTGGATCATCTATCTACACAGATCGACTCCCCTTTTCACTCGACATCTTCTAGTGCAGCCTTTCCCCCTAGATCCTACTCATTGGAGTAGGATTAAGTCAGGTTTCCATCCCCCACCTTCACAGAAAACCCAAGATCTATCTCCCTATCACTTCCCTCTATTTTGTTATGCAATAACTCGACCGGAGCCTTTCCCTCGAGTCACTCTACACTTTGAGGTTTGTGTGCATGCAAGAATCCCCATTCGACACCCCTATTGGTCCGATAGAGCAGCTCCAGGAGGGGTATCTCCGCCATGTCAATCCAATCGTCCTCTCCTCCATCAAAGCTGCCCACTCAACACGGAATGCTTCCCCGACAGTGCTAGGCTTCTTCGTATCTTCATCAGAGCCTCGGATCTTCGTCCATGCTCATGCAAAAGTGCAATAGTTCTTCTAGCAGCCTTCGTAGCTGCTCGATCTAGAGTCTCGCTCTAGATTTTATCCGATCCCTTGGTTTACATCTTATACTGACGCTCGGATCGGGTCTGGACCCCCCATCTATGTCGCCCGACCGTCATAGTCTGCAGGTTGTTGGATCAGACATTCTATCAGACCTAGCCACCCATCTGCACCACCATCTCGACAATCAAATCAGCTTTGTAGGTGCATCTGTCATGCAATTTCACCTGGGAGCAAAACCGTCAAATCCACCTGGAGCGGCCTGTAGGGCCGTAGTCAGATCTCTCCTCTGTGTGTACCATGTACCCCCACTGGTTATATTCCATTTCTATCCGTGCATGTTTCCCTATTTAGCTTTAGTATAGTGAATAGAACTTGTAGTTAAGAACATTTGCAGTCTGGACCCTTTACTTTTTATATTCAAATTTAGTCCTTCCTGGTCTGCATCACGTGTCCCCACGTGCTTTGCTGGGTTATTTGCATCTTATTCCTTGAAATTTCTACTAGTTAATGAATGAACATTAAGTTTTGATAATTGTGTTTATGCCCCTATAAGTCTGGATCACATGCTACATGTGTTTTGATTAGACAATTTGCATATTTGGCCCCTATGCTTTATTTATGTGTTATCTAATTGGTCCTGAAAGTTAAAATATTTGCATTTGGATCCCTATGAACTGTATTTAACTCTCTGTCTTTTATTGGTCAAAATAAATAACAAATTGGTTCCAAAAATTCTTGTTAACTCTTGTGTACTTGATATTGATGTGGTAATTTTGGTTGGCCAATTTGGTTGTATTTTCAATTACTAAAAATGAAAATATCACTAAAAGGAGCCCTGTTTGAGTTATAAAAATTATAAAATTTTGAAAGAGCCTTGGAAAATTCCTCAAAAATTATATAGTTATATTTTATTGTGTTTTACTTACAGTATGAATTTTGCTTGAAAATTCCTTATAAAAAACCTAAACTTTACAAAACACCCGAAATATTATAAATTTGTAGAAAATCAAATAAAAATAAAAAATTCTGTTTTCAGTCTCTATTTGTATCCTTTTACACCTATTTTATCATAAAATATCATCCTAGAATTTTTTACATCTAATTATTTTAATCTGCAAACTATTTCTGGCTATGCACTATTTTGCTTTTTTAGCACCTTTTGATTTTATAAAACAACAAAAACATCTAAAAAATCCATAAAAATTATCAAAACATTTTAAAACCTACAAAAACCAAAAATATTTTCTCTGTGATTTTCTGAGCATTTTTAACTATTTTGAAAAATACAAAAATAGTGTTGTTTATGTCTTGTGTGTATTGAGAGTGCTTGCCTTTTATTCAAAATTTTAAAAAATAATTAAAAATACTAAAAAATGTTTTCTTAGAGATTTGACTACTTAGTATTTAAATCGTGCTCCTTTTGTTCGATCCTGATCGATATACCTAATAAATTAAATAACAAACCGCTTACATTTGATTGCTTAATCTTCTTTAGTGGTTATCTTTTTTCTCGTTGATCGTGCCGAGTGATTTGGGTCACAATGACCTTTGATTATTATCATACTTACCCCGAGTTGCTTGGTCACTCATCATCGGTGTAATCTCCTCAGGTATGTTCTTCAACTGAGTCTTTATAGACTAATATCTATGTCCATGGATAAAAACACATATACCACTAGACGCTCTATTGATGATGAAGTCGATATGATAATATCTATAAAGAAAGGGACTAGAAAATGTCCTTGGTACACATGTACCACACATCCTAGTTCTATAGTAATGTCCTTCTTGGTACATGTGTACCAAACATCCTAGTTCTATTGTAATTTCCTTCTCTAGAATTGGCTCTTCTTGCAAATAGTTCGTTAAAGTAGCCTTTGATATAGTTATCCCTAGCACTCATATTGAGGCCCCTTGAAAGTTTATATGATGCTTAACAATGGAAGAAGAAATGTCTGTACTGATCTTTCTCAATACATGGACACTAGTTAATCCACTTGACAATGTCAGGACAATGGGGTCAAGATGGATGTTCATAGTGAAGCACAATACATATGGGTTGGTCTCTAACAATAAAGCACATCTAGTGTTAAATGGATTTACATAGACCTATGGTTTTGATTTTTTTGACACTTTCTCTCTAATGCCTCATTTTTCTACAATACAAATTCTCACGACAGTTGTCGTGTTGCTTGATTATCCCATACACTAGCTTGATGGAAACAATGCATCCGTGTATGGCAACCTCCAGGAAACAATATACGTGCAAAAACCTCCAGGCTTTGAGTCTCAATGGGTGTTTCAGAAGGTTTTCTTATTATGCAAATCCATATATGGACTCAAGTAGAGACCCCAAGCTTGTTTGATAAATTACCGAAAATACTAGAGACTTCGGGTTTCATCAAATCTATAAAAGTCATTCTTTTTCATAATAAAGAATGGAAAAGGGACAATGGCAATGCTTGTCTATATGTATGATATCATCCTTATGTGTGATGACTTTGATGGTATTTTAGACATAACGATGCTGTTAGCAGTATAATTTACGATAAAAAACTTAGGGCTACTGCGAAACTTCATGGGGATTGAAATTGCATGTTATGTCACATCGAAAGTATGCTACTGATCTACTTCAGGAAATATGTATGTTAGGATCAAAGACTACACAAATACCCATAAATCCTAAGGGACCCATATAAGAGTTAGGATAGATTGAAGACATTGGACATTACAAGTGCGTAGTGGACGTGTTACTCTATCTTACCATCACCCGAGTAGACATACCTATTGGTGTCGGGAGCTAAGCTAGTTCAGGGGCTCTCCTATTCTAACACTTCTTGTTTCATGCATAACGGGTCTAAGGTATATGAAGTCCTCTCTTAGCAAAGGTCTACTATTCACCAAAGTTTATAGCTTTAACCTTATGGTATTCATATGTATAATATCAAGGATGCATGATAGATACAAAATCTATTACAGGTTTTTGTACTTACGTGGTTGGAAACCTTGTTTTCTTGGAGGAGCAAGAAACAAGCAATGGTGTCCCTCTCAAGTGTAGAGAATGAATACAGAACTATGGCTCATGCTTCCATAGTACTAGTATGGATTTGATCCGTACTCTTATATCTTCATATGACTCCCTCTAATATCATGGAACTCAGATGCAACAACCACATAGCAATATAGACAACAACCCATGTTCCACTAATGCACCAAACATTTGGAAGTTGACTGCCACTATGCTCGCAATCTGATACAGAGAGGGTTACTTTATACTCATAACGCACCATCTATAGAGCAAACTGTATATAAGTTTACAAAGCCACTTGCACACATACAATTCAAGAAATACTGCAACAATCTGAGCATAATTGATATATATATATATATATTCTATCTTGGAGGGGATTAATGAATGATGAGTTGTAAACCCTAATTTAGGGGTATTCCGAGCAACTCACTATTTAGGAGTCACTCCTTGTGTAACCCTAACTGTAGGCCATCTAAATAAGGAGGCCTCGGGTCCTTTTTCCAAATAATGAATATTGATTGCAAACTTCAACTAACTTCAACCAGGGAAGATGACTTTATGTGTATTTCTTTATAGATTTTTATTTATATTTTTGAATCTATATAACTAAGAATATACATGAAATGAAGAGCTTGGGATGGAATTATTTATCTTTCTAGATGAAAATACACTTCTCCAGTGTTATAATTCTTAGAGTGTTCTATTATATCACTATAACAAAATATGTTTATGATGACATTTTGAAAATCTATCACTATATACTTCATTGTTAAATATATAACAATAATATCATTCATCACGAAATTAATTTTTATAATTGAAATTTGTGGCTGAGATCATATCAATTGTTATGTATTTAACGATGGTGCATATAGGAAGTTCATTCCTTACTATTTTTCAATTTTTTTGCTAATCGTTATTAATTATTGTAGTTTAAATTTAGCGAGAGTTGTCAAAATTTTGAAAATATATAAGTGTAACTCTTGCTATATGGATCATCCCTAAGTATATAATAACAGATACAATATTTATCATTAATTTTAAGTATAAAATTTAATTTAGCAATAAATTCTATCGTCATTACATATTTAATGATGGATGATATAACTATGGATTAAAAGAAATCACTATAAACCCATCTTGTTTGCTTGTAAGATGGGAACCTAAATGCTCAGTTACCATACCACTTTAGTGAATTAGCTCTAAGAACATTATGGATGAGGTAAATTCCAGGTCTTATCATGAACCATTTACTCTCGTGTTTGTTCCTCCATGTTAATTTTTTATAAAATTTCTACACTGAAGTAATTCAACATAAGTTATATAATCGATAAATTTTAAGATAGATTGGGGAATATATTGAAAGAGGACACCATGGTTCAGCAAGTAAAGTTAACAATTGACCATATCCAAGCCAGTCAACTTTCGCCATCGCAATCATGGTTGTTGGGTCATTGCCATCACCATCAAGCAAGTAAATCTAGGAAGCTAGGTCTTATCACGAACCAGTCGCTTTCACCATTGCTAGAGCCCTCTCCCTATGGGCTATCCTACCCACAACTTTTCTCCCTTGATGAAATCGAAGGCACTATTTGCCTCTTTTAAAAAGTAAGGCCCTAGGATAGGATGGAACCATCATCAATTCATTCAGCAATTCTTACCTCTTCTTAAAAATAATTTTATGGATCTATCTGAGAATCTTCTGTGATGACAGATTCAATGAGCGTTATTTTCATCAGAAATAATGCTTTGTTGGTTTTTATTTTTCATAAGGGTGACCAATTAGATATCGAGAAATATCGACGTATTAGTTTGATCAACTTACCTATCAGAATCATTTCTAAAGTGAAATAATGGGTGACATCCTATCCAAGTCCATTCCCTCATCGCAATTTGCCTTTCTTGAAAATCATTAAGCGACATATGATTTCACTGTTACCTCGACTATCTTAAATGAGTCATCTCAACTGAAAATATAGGATTTAACCCTAAAGATTGAATTTCGTAAAGCATTCAACACTCTTCATTGGACCTTCATATTAGGTTCCTTGAAATTAGCAAACTACCTGAACATCTTTATCTGATGGACTCGTGCTTTTCTTGAAACCACAAGGGTGTCTTTCATGGTCAACACCTTCTCTTTGGATTGGCTTCAACCATAAAGGGGAGTTCGAAAAGGTTCCCTGTCTCACCTCTTTATTTATTGACTCATTGTCTGTTCTTGATGTCATGCTTACCAAATTGGCCTCTAATGAAAAATTAACATGTTTCTTTAAGAAAGGTATGGATTTTGTGATTACTAACATCCACTTCATTGATGATCTCTTGATCTTCATGGAATATAGTGGGGGACAACTCAAAGAAGTTATTTCATCCCTTAGGATTTTTAGCAAACATTCTGGACTGGAAATCAATGAGTCCAAATCAAATTTTTTGGTATCAACATTGAGAATTCAAAGCTTGCAAAAGTGAAAAAAATATATTGGATAGTCAATCGGTACTTTCCCTTTTTCGTATTTTGGTTTCACCTTGTGTTGATGGAGAGATGTGTGGTACCTACCTTTTAGTATTAGAGGTTATGCGGTGCCCGACAAGTCAGATCAACAATAATTGTATCAGCCCTCTTTCAACTCTCGATACATCAACCAATCAATTCAAACAAACAGTCAACCCACAATATAGATAAAACGATAAAGAAAATATGGGGTGAAGTTTATTATATCCTACATAAGATGTACAATAAAATTAGCATGGGTAGAACCACTGAGAGCAATGGATATGTATAATTATTATAAATTGAAAAAATCAACCTTAATTATTTTTGTACTTTTTTGCCTCCTTTTGATTTTTTGTGGGTTCTTTAATTATATTTAAATTTTAAAAATTTAATTGTTTTATATTTTTATATTTTATTTTCTTTTTGGTTTTACAAAATTTTAGTGTATTTTTAAGATATAATATGTATATATTTCTGTATATAAAACCAATTATAATATATATTATAAATAATATATATGATATGTGATAACCAAATATATAGAAATATAGGGAAATATATACTAGAATAGTCCTTTTTATTTTTTTAAGGGCTTTAAATATGTAAATAGGGATTTACAACTAATAATGATATTAACAACTATAATACAATATATATTTTTTATAATTTTAAATATAAAAAATATATTTAAATTTTAAAAGTAAAATGTTTTTATGTTTTTAAACTTTTCTCTATATTTATTATTTTATTTAGTTTTGTTGTATTCTTAATATATTAAAGATATCAAAACATGGGGTTTAATATATATAGATCAAATTGTTTTATAATTAAAATATATAATAATGTAAAAATTTCCGAAGACTATTTTTAATATATTATAAAAATATATATTTAAATACAGAATAGAAAAGTTTTTTGGAATTTTTAAGAATTTTTATTATTTTTATAAATTTTTTAGGGTTTTGTCATTTTTGTGTCTTTATTTTAATTTTTTGTGATTTTTGAAGTTATAATATATAGTAACATATAGAATGTATTTTTTCGTAATTTTTAAGTTAGTTTTAATTTTTTTATTTTTAAGCAAATAGGGAATGTTTAGCTCCTAAATGATTTTTAATAAATGGAAAAGTACAAGAGAAAACTAAATAAAAATATGTGTGTGCTTAGCATTAAATCAACCATCCCTTGTATTTTCCCAAAATTTATAGAGCACATGAGATAATTAATAAAAATGAAAAGGCATAAATAAATAAACATAGGCTAGTAGGGGTATGTTTGCGATAAAATATAAGTCTAAGGGATTCCGTGCAGATAACCCCAAAGAATTATACATATTTTACAAGTTCCAAAAATATCTAAAGTCAGAAGCACTTTCATGTAAAAATCCCAATCACCTCATGTGGGAAGCCACATGAGGTGACCTATCAAGGGACCTCTATGCAATATTAAGGAAGTATGGGGGCCCTATTGCAAAATATATATAATATTTAAACATTCATAATTATTTTTAGGGACGAACTATAAATATAAAATATATGGGGGGTTACTAAAACATTACCCACGTTGCTTCATCCAACGATGTTGCACGTGCTGCGTAGCTGGAATAACGGTAGTGGGGTACGCATTGTTTCACCTAATATTGGACGACCCAGATTAGATCTGGGTCACTCTTCTCAATCCAATGCTTGTGGGGTGTTTGGAAGAACACCGCAAGAACACTTGTTGGGTGATATTTAATCCTCTGTTTCTTGTACCTCCGACTGTCAATCGTCGCCCACATGCTCCTTAGCTTCTGAGAGCTAGCCCGCGTCTGTAGGTGGTTCAAATGGGTCCGACTCCCATCAATAAGGGCCTCGAACCTAAAGCTCTGTTTTGATCTTCATTGTGTCTCCATATGGTTAGTCAAAGATCAGGACCTACACATAAAGGTAGGGAAGCTCGAGATGAAGGGCCTCAACTTATTTTGAAGTTGTAAGCATGCTAAAAAAGAAGGGGTGAAGGAGCTCAAATGGATGATGACGGAAGAAGTCCGTCAGACCTTGATTCTTACAGAATCGAGGGTGGAAGATGAGGGCTTTTTTGAAGAATGTGATGGGGAAAGAAAATGAGTGGAATAGAGGTCACAACTAGTTGATGGCACAGTGAAATTTGACCAGAAGCCGAAGTTGTCGCAAACTTAAGATTGCTAAATTAAATGAATCTACTAACTTGTAGATTAAATTAAAAGATTAAACTATGATAAGGAAATGAAAATTGATGATTGAAACCTATTTTAACATCTCTACCCGACCGGATTCTAGGAGCAGGAGAAGGGTCGTTGGAGGAGGTCCGGTGACTCCTTGGTCCGTCAAATTTTACCTCTTATCTTCGCCGATTAGGCTTGGATGTTTGTGCTATCACCATGAGCTTCAATAGGTGGGTATTATAGTGGGGTTAGAAATAGAAATTTGGATAAAAAAGAAAAGGTAGGGCTTGGGGTTTATTTATGCACATGGAGATGGTGAAAAGGGAGTAGATGATTGCATGGAGGATGGAGGCGGTCCATAAAAGCTATGCCAAGGACATGGAGTGGGGATGAGGGGGGATACAAAGGTGAAGAGCTTGAGGATGAAGATGGTATGGAGGAAGGGCAAAATGGGGAGAAGGTTGATCTCCCACGACTTCTGACAGAAGTTAGAATGCGGAGGGTATTGTTGACCGAACGTCAACAGTCAGGGCTCCCCTATTGGTCTACATGGACTAATAAAGGAAATTCATATTAGAAATCATTTATTAAATCAATAAAAATAATAAATAGTTTTATTAATTTTATATTAAAAACAAAAAAAATGTTTATTATTTTTTGTAGGATTTTATTTTTATTTATTTTTACAAGCTCATTTATTATGTGCTCATATTTACATGTATTTTTATAGGTAAATATACCTGCGTTTGAGGTATATTTATTTACATCTTGCATTTTATTATTATATTTACATGATTTATATAATTATAACTTATTCAATTACATGTTTACATATTTTTATTGTATTTTTCTAATTTTATTTATTTACTTAAATAAATATGTATATGTATTATATATGTATAGTTTAACTACATATTTGGATAAATCATTTATTCTAATATATTTTCATGGTTTTATTTGATATTAATTATTTAAATATATTTTGAATAATATTCACAAATATGTGAGAATATGAAGAAGCTAAAAATATAAAAAAATAAATATATTGAATTTTATATACATGTATAAAGTATAATAGGGACCTAAAAGCCAAATTTTGCATCTCAACTCCAAATTAAATGAAATTTCCTTAAATAGATAATTAAATTTTGTGAACAATAAAGGTGAGTTTGGTTAATTTTGTGTAGGAGACACATGTCTGGAAAGTTTTCTTTGCGCCTTTTTGTTCTAATTGTCCCAAGTGCATTGTGTATTATTTTAATATGAAATAAATTTTGTTTTTTTTATTTTTGTATAAATTTCATGTTGAGGTTTTATTATTTGAGGTATAAAAATGGGAAAATAAAATAGGACCCAAATAAGATAATATTGATGAATGAAAATTAGGGTTTTTGAGAGTTTTCTATATAGTTTCTATGCCCTATCTCCCCTTACTTTATTCTGTATCGACCAAGTCATCGTGATGACTGGGGTCGGGGTCTAGGGCTATACGGTGTCTTTGACACTTCATTTAATTTTCTTTCCTTTCCTTTATTCTTTATTTTGGAATTAATGCATATTTTTATAGAGTATTCTGAGTCAGTTATTTAGTGTCATTTTGTACAAATTAATGTCATATACATGCATTTAACTAGGAATTTAAGGCCAAAATGAAGGAATAAAGGCAATGAAAAGGTTATTCATCGCCCCCTATAATTGTCTTTGCTAGTCCCTAGCAAAAATTTATGACAATGAGTGCAGAAAAAGAAAATAAAGAAAAGAAAAAGAAAGAGAAAAATTAAGAACTTGGAATAATTTTTGACTCTTAAACTTTCCTTCATAAAATCAAAGTTTGGAGCTCAGTAAAGACCTTTAGATTTTAAGTTTGTTCGGAATCACATTCAGGTTAAGAAGTAAGCTTTAGAGGAAGCTCAATATTTTTGGAATTTTCGATATAGGCTTCTTTTCTATATTTTCTTTGTATGGAATCTTTTGGTTTGCCCATGTTTTGGGATCTTGGAAAAAGTTGTGCTAGTAGATCATTCCTCATCCTAAGCTTTATTTCAATCAAATCTCTAGTCGTTAGATGTCCATGTTACACGAGGAAGTGGGTTGACGTACTGATTTCTACAGTCCCCAAGAATGGTTCCTGAGCCACCCTTGACGAAGCGGCCTAGTATTGTCCCAACTTAGACCAAGATCTTTCACCTATCCATTTGGGTTTAGGTAAGTGTTAAGTGTGAGATCTCTAGTCAATCTATTATCTTAAGAGTTGCACAGATGACATGAAGGGTTCTAGTTAGACACATTCGATTGACTCATGAACTTCGTCTCATGAAATCTAAAGAATTAAGGCAAGGTGACATGAAGCGTCTCAATTCAAGTCCTTAATGGGTTCCTTTGATTAAGTGGATTATGGTTTAGACCAAACTCCAATCTTCAGATTTTTATTTAAACTTGTTCAATCGTCTACAACATACTGAAAATGTACATGCTATGCAATGTAAGGAAAGTATTTTGTGAAGTTATTTTCCAAATTTTGAATTTTTTTAGATTTTTAGGAAGGTTTTGAAAATATTTTGCAGATTTTGAATTTTTGAAATTTTTAAAGGTTTATTTTTTAAAGATTAGTGAAGGTCATATATACAAATATTTACATGGGAGTGCATGCTTATTTACAAGGTATAGAATTTAAACTAAGCATTTGTATATGAGTTAGTTGTAATTGACAGATTTTAGATACAAGGGTTATAAAAAGAATTTTATTTGATAATTATATAGACGATTGTCAAAATAGTTTGAAAATATTTTTGCAACCATTTTGAAAACTTTATTTTTCAAGTTTTACAAACTTTTTGCAGACATTTACAAAATTTGGAATTAATTTTGTAAAGATTTTTCAAAGGCATAAATGTATTTTTTCAAAGTATTTCTGCAACCATTTTCCAAATCATCTGCGAAGTGATTTTAAATTTTTTATTCAGAGAAATGAACTTTTACAAATATTTATAAAAGGATTTTTTAAAGGTTTGAAAATAACTTGCAAAAGTTTTCCTAATAGTTTCCAAATGATTTTTAATACATTTTAAACCATTTTTCAAACCATGTTTAAACCAATTTATTACTAATATTTACAAAAATATTCAAAAATTTTAAACAAATTTATAATGTATTCACTATAAGTGATTAGTCGTATACCCTTACCCATATAGTATATTATCCATATTATTCAAATATGAAGCACGAGTTAAGGATAAAGAATATACAACATATATGTGGCCCTCCTATCCTTACTTTGTGATATGTCCTCATTGTGACCAAAAAGAAAAAGGAAGACATAACTCATGCTGAGTATAGGAAAAGTCTATATTACAACGACTAAAGAATGAGAAGTCGGTCACCCCCACTATGCGTAGATCAACTAATACTAAGTACATCAGACTATATACAAAATGGGGATGATCGAGAAACTAGAATGTACAGAATCAGTGGGCACGACATGTCCCCCCTAAGAATATTAATAAGTTGAGAAACAAATGAGGGAACAAATAATGAATGACTCAAATACACTCACCCCCATGCTTAGGATGAAGAATATCCTAAGTATAACACACAAGAATGGGATGAGTGTCACACGAAAGAATGAAAGAATTGAATAATAGAAATGAAAAGAAGAAAAGAAGAGAATCAGTCAAAGATATTTTTGGTTGCATTTCCTAAATCTTTTGATGTTGCAGTTGTGTATTCGTTATCAAAAACAACTTGAATAGAATCGACATGGCTAGGAGTATGTCGTGCTCTAAATACGGTTCAACAACTGATCGTTGACGATGAATTGTTGTGCGTTAACTGACAGTTCAAGTATGAGGATACTTCCATTGTCATGCAAATTCTTCATAATGTATGGCCATGTCCATTTACTCTTCAATTTACGTGGGAATATCTTCAACTTCACAGCGAACAATGACACTTTCTATCCGGGATCAAAGGTCTTTCGTCTGATGTGTCAGTCATGCCAACATTCGACATTCTTCATGTACATTAAGCAATTGTTATATGCATAGTCTTGGAATTCTAGGAACTTTTCAGATCCAATTTCCTATTCCGACCACCTTTCTCTAAGTCGAGGTTATAGATGTTTACTACATCAAGAGATTTATGAATGAGTTCTATAGGAAGATGGCAAGGCTTTCCATAGATAATACAGTAGGACGACATGTCTAAGGAAGACTTGTAGGTGGTTTTGTATGCCTAGAGAGATGAATCTAGAAATTGTGACCAGTTCTTTCTATCCAGCCTCACAAGTTTTTACGTGATCATTTATATTTCTCTATTGGATAATGATGAATGACGATTCATTCACCTTTATTCCTTTGTTTTGTCTTTAAATCCCTAGATAAATGCATGTAAATATATATAAGTTGTTTAAATTAACAATCTAATCGTTGCCCATAAATAATGCTTAAATAATTGCATTTAAATACAAAATAAATGAATAAAGAATAGAAAATAAAAATGAAACCTTAACCCTCGAGACTAAGTCAATATGGACTTGGTCAATAAGGAATAAAGTAAAGGAGATAAGGGAATTCAAATATAGATAAAACCACGCTGCCACCTTGATGAATCTCCATTTAATCATCTTTATTCTATCATTTTGGCCTTCAAAACCCTAGTAAGTGCATGTAAATACCCTTAATTTGCATAAATTAACATCCATCATTTGATTGTATAAAACATTGTATAAACTACTATTTTTAATGTTAAAATTATAGAATAAAGAAAAGAAAGGAAAAAGAATAGAATATCAAAGATGTTTTATGACCCTAAACCCCGAGACCTAGGCATCTCGATGACTAGGTCGACAAGGAATAAAGTAGGGGGAGATAAGGGCCAATAATGCCATAAAATCCTCATTTATTAATTTCTTATTTATTCATTTTTGGGACCTATTTTTATTTCTACTTTTTATACCTCAAATAAAGAAACTTTGTGTATAAAAGTTGTAGATAATGAAATATAAAAAATACAAAACTGATTTCATACAAAGATAGTATACATAGTAAAGGTTACACTCTGAATAAGATTCCAAAAATCCCAACTTCCCAGACCCATATCTCTCAAATAAATATCAAAATATATCAAAATCACCTTTATTTGTATATAAATTTTAATATGCTATATAATGAAGGTTTTTCCATATTTTTCGGAGTTAAGATGTGAAAGTTAGGTTTTGGAATCCTATTGTACAATATACTCGATTAAAAATTTCATTTTATATATTAGTTATTATTTATTATTTTTATAATTTTAAAATTTATAATTATGTAAATATCATTTATATATGTACCTATTAATAGTAAATATAAAAATTATAAAAATTAGAATTAAATAAGTATATGGAATATATAGAGGAATATACAATAACTATACATATATAATAAGTATACCTTTTTATTTAAGTGTAAAGATTACTTGATAAAAATTTAATAAAATATATTTAGATATAAAAAATAAGTTATAATTTTATAAAATAAAAAAGGTAATAATAAAATCAAAAATACAAAATAAAAATAAAAGACACAAAAACATATATAATATACCTATAATTAACCGAAAAAAGAAACTTGTAAATACAAAGTTCAAAAAATAAATAAAAATCATAATAAAATAATATAGAAAATAATAAACATTTTTTTATTTTGCAACATAAAATTAATAAAATGTTTAATATTTGTTACATAATTTTTAAGTTTTTTTGGGGTTGGTTTTTCCTGGTTGGTCCACGTGAACCAACCAGGTGGTTTGGAGAGTCGACTCTGGTCAACTCTCTAACCGCTTCCCTATGCCTTGTTAGAATCGACTCTCGACTCTATTTCTCGATTTTCTAGCTATAGATACATGGCTCGAGGAGACTATCCCTTCATGAGATTTGATCTCTAATCATCTGTGATCCACACCAGGTGCACATATATCCCAAAATCTTCCTCATTCGATCTGTACACCTACTCGAATGTCAGTCCTTCACCACTCTTGTACATAAGACCTTCATTTCCCCTTCTCATTTTTTTGTTGTTCTTCCCCTTTTTTTGACCCCTTGAAGAGCATTCGCGTAGAGCTCCTTGTGATAGGAGGAGAGCCCGGTACTTCGCAATGAGGAAGAAACAAGGTGGGGGCGTTCCGAACCACCTCCGGCGAGACCTCGTCGTCGAGGTGCACCGCTCATGGCTCTTGGCCATTTGAGTTAGTTTCTCTATGTTTTATATAGATCTTTAGTTAGTTGTAGTGATTATGTCTTGTTTATCCTATAACATTTTTTATCTTTATGAAACAATTTCCGAAGTTTTCTTGAATCATGTGATTCATCTTTACAAAATTTTAATTTCCGCTGCCTCGAGCACTAGTATGACTAGTCACTCTAGATTGCATTTGATGTAATCTTCACACTTTCGTGATGCGCTAAGGACCAAACCCTATCCTTCAAGTGGTATCAAATATAGTGTAAAGGACTCAGATGTGATCCTAAACTAGGTAAAAAATGTTTTGTATATCAGATGCATGGGGACTCGTTGTTTTGCATAAGAAGTAAGTTTCCAATTGTTTCATCGCTAAGATGAAAGGACCCTATTTATTCACTATTTGGATGAGCTTTTTGGATAATAAAATGTATTTATAATGTCTAAATATGTCCACATAACAATAGACTATTATTGATCAACGACTACTCCAGCGTCTGATCACCTGCTAGGGTCCTATCGGTCCCAAAATGAAGTTGTGGCTCCTCTGTGCTTGATTGCATGCTCAAAAAGGTCCGGGATCCATTGATGGGGTCCTGGAAGGCTTGTGAAGTTGGAACTCCTAGAGGACCTTTAGATGAACAAAATTTAACCCATACTGGGTCTTCAAGCTCCAGGACCTACACATTTATCTCACACACAAAGAGACGAAGGTCTCGGGCATATTTGGGAGAAAACTATGGTAGAAGTAATGGCGAAGCAGCTCCGACAAGTGGCAAAGGAGGAATGCTAATCTCATATATATTTGTAAGATCTAGGGTGGAAATGAGTTGGAATGATGCGAAATGAGATTATGAAGGTGTGGATGTGGTCAGGAAGGTCGGAGAATAGTCGTATCCCAGTGGACAAAGGTCGGAGCTCAGAGCTCCGGTGAACTATGATTTTTGTATTTTAAGAAATAAATAATGAAATCAACGAGAATAAAATGCTAAACTACTCTACTGCTTCTTCTAGGAATCAAAAAACAAATAAAAGAGAAGCTCACATGCCTAAGTGGGATGGGAGCAGAGGACCGTTGGAGACTTGCCTGATGATGGGTGATTTACCTCCGATCAACTTCCTCTACATTGTGAATCGATTGGATTCACTCCCTGCACAGAAGAACACATATAGGTTCGATCCAAGGGATGAAAGTTGACACAAGAGGGACTAATTTCAAAAATGGGAGGAGGTGATTATACATACAGGCTAGCTGAGAAGCTCCCTCCACCTAGGTTTTTTGATCGCATCAAGGGTTGACTGATGCCAACTCTTTATCTACATGAGAGATCAGAGTTATGTAAAGGTTTCACAAGAACAAATTGAGGGTAGAAGGAGGTTGGATAGATCAGGCAAATGGGCGAAAAAGAGGAAAAACACGGACAAGTCGATTAGAAGGGGGAGTGGGGTGTTGATCGGGTTAACCAGGCTGCTCCTTGACTGTTCTACATCACCCACAAGAAGACAAAACATAATTTAAAATAGAAAAAACTTAAAACTAAAATAGGGAATGGTTTTATTAACTTTTTTCTAAAACATGAAAGTTGTTTCTTATTTTATGTGTTATTTTTAGGTGATTTGAATTTATTTTTATCTGCATTTTTATTTTATGTTAGCTTTTGTAAGTATAATTATAGGTGTGATTACCTATAGATCATATTTTGATTTTTATTTTGTATTTGATTTTATTATTTTATCTACATTATTTTTATATGTATAATATATTTAATTATACATTTACATATTTTATTTTATTTTTCTGAGTTTATATGTATACCTAAACAAATATGGGTATATATAATATATGTAAAGGTTACCTATATATCTTATTATATTATTTGTTTTAATGAAATTCAATAGTTTCTTTTCATGCTTATGTTTTTAGTATAATTCAACTAATGTTTAAAATTATTAAAAAATATAAAAAGAGCAAAAAATACAAAGGATGAATTAGTATATAAAAATACACAATTATAGTACACAATGGGACCCCAAAAGACATATTTTTTATCTTAAGTTCAATTTTGATGAAATCACCTTCATTAAAAAGAAATTCAATTTGAAGTACAATAAAGGTATGTTTTGTAGATTTTGAGTTCATATGGGGAAGACTTGAGTCTGTGACGTTCTATTTGCAAGTTTTTCTTCTATGTGTCCCGTTCATATTGTACCTTATTTTTATGTGAAATCATTTTTTCCTTTTTCTCAGTATTTTTATGTACAAGATTGGTATTGAAAATAATTCTATTTGAAGTATGCATGAGTGTGTATAAATTAGTGTAAGTTTGAGATATATACAATGTACATGTCACCTAGGGTTTCTATGTGTGTTGAAGAGGATTTTTCACGGATCTAAACATGTCTCAAAAAAGGCGGAGACACGGTCGTTATTACGACCCCCGAGAAACTTTGCTTCAAACAATAATTAACCCACAATCAATGACAATCAATGAAAAGAAAATGTGGAGTTAAAATTTATTTATAACTCTGCAAAATGTGTGTATAGTGTGCAAGTATGTAGACTGTCGAACATAAGGAGCAAAAAATCATAGCTTGTGCAATAAAGTGCAAAAGATGATTGTGAAGACTTTGTCTATATTTCTTTTTGTCGGTTTTTATTTTTAGTTTTTTATTTTTTCTATATATATATTTTTTATTTTTCTATTTTTATATTTTTCTTTTTGGATTCCTATATTTTTATATTTTCCTTTTCTTTTATAAAAATAGTATAGCTATATATTGAATATATATACAATATAGACTAATATGGATATAAATACTAATAAAATGGTCCAAATAAATAAATTACAATTTTTTGGGTTTTAACATATTTTTTATGATTTTTGTGATTTTTTGAATAATTTTGCTAATTTTTATATATTTTTAAAGTAAAAAATACCCTAAAATAGAGATTACTTAAAAATGCAAAATTTAAATGGAGAAGAAAAAAAGAAAATGAAGTCCACAATTCTCCAAATCAATTTTAATTTACAAGTAGTAGTACAAATAAAATTATAAAATAGGAAATAATATTTTAGAATTTTTTGGAATTTTAGAGATTTTTATAAATGTTTTGGGGGATTCTAAATTTTTAGGCATTTTCTTTTGTAATTTTTTAGTTTTTAAATTTCTAAAGTTAAAAAATAAATTAATAAACACAACAATATATTTTTGGAATTTTTCAAAAATGTTTTGTACTTTTTATGTATTTTATATTGTAGACAGGAAATATTGAAGCTATTTTTTATTTTTAATAAATATTAAAAACTCCTAAAAAGCTAAAGTAAATATATCGCATGAAGATACAAGCATCCAGGACCTTATGATATTTTTTAGGAATTTTTTGAGTATATTTCTATTTGAAATAAATAAAGACAACAAAGAGAAACTACATTACTTGCAAGGGTATTTCGTAAATAAAACATGGCATAGGGGCCAACAAGCAATTTTCTAAAAATATACGTCAACAATAAATATTTTATGGATCAAAATGAAATACATAAAGATACGAGGGCCCACCCGCAAAATGTCACCTCACGTAAGCGGCCACGTGAGGTGAGCCGGTGATGACTGATATGCAAATAACTAAAGTCCGAGGGCCTCAATGTAAAATTTACAGAATTTTTAAAGCATTACAAATAAATTACAGTACTATAATTAAAATGACAAAAACGTAGGTGTACGATGAAATTTACCCCCAGTAGCAGATGCATTGAACGGTTGTGAATCTCTCACTTGATGCGTGGTTGCTACACACGTAACGATGACTCTTCATGGATCTACACCCAGGATTAGAACATTGATCAGATCTTACGGTCAGTGAGCGTGTGAATCCAGTTGATGATTGATATGGGCGTCACTCGCAATCCAACGACAAGGGGACCTTCAGGATGAACTGGTGAAGAACTCCTCCTGGTAGGACTTCAAATGGCTATATCTCCTCGATCTGCAGATGTAGGTAGCTTCTGAGGTGGATCCAAGGTTCCTAGAAGGACTCCTGAGGTGTAGGTGGTCACTAGAGAATCTGAGGCTCACTAGTGGAGCCCTAGAAGTCTGAGAAACAAATTGGTTGCCTGGAGCTTTTTGCAGGCTCAGTTAATCCCCACAAGGGGTTCTTTGGTGCTCATTCCTGCAACAAAAAGAAGGGGGAACCAGGACCAGGTGTTTTCCCTGCTTATTGGGCGAGGTCAACGATTGGCAAGGCGGAATGGTGGTGCTCCAACAGTAAGCGGAAGAAGAAGCACTGGTGGACTGGATCTGGGTCGATCTAGGTGGATGGGTGTTCGGGAAGGGCGGAGAAATGTCAAGGCAAGAATATTGAGTGGATTGATTGTCAGAATGGTGTGGATATGGTGAACAGAGGTCATCGGAGATTGGGAGCTTCAGCGAGGATTAAGCTAAATATCGTATGGATATAGAAAGTAAATCAAGATACAAAAGCGTGTTGCGATCTATGTCTCTAAAGCAAGAGACCTCCTATCTCAAGTCTGATCTGACCGAAGGAGACGCTTGTGAGCATGCAGATGAGAATGTGCTTCTCGCAATCCAAGCCAAAGATCTGAAAAATGAATCGTATGATTTCATATCACAAAATCCTACGTCTTCTTCACAATCAAGGGGCGCCGAAGGTCCACAAGCAGTCAATCTGGCAACAAAACGACATTGCAACGACGATGATGTTCTCTAGGTCAAGAGGTGGACGACCACTCTTGAGAGAGCGAGAGGGGTTGTGTGATGATAATGAAGGAGAGAGATTGCATTTGTAATTATGTTGTATAATAAAAGTTTAGGATTACCCTCCCTTTTATAATATTTTGGATGTCCATGGATTACAATCCATGTGCTTACAAAATCAATGGTTTAGATTATTTTGTGCCTTTAATCAATGGAAATTATTTTGTTGCATAAATTTGCAACAACATTTTTTTTATTAATTTAACTAAATCAAATATATTCAATAATCTTCAATATAATTTAATTCAATCAAATCAATAATCATAGAAAGATTTGGAAGGAGGCAAGCCTCATTTCAATTATGGAGTGGATGACCACCTTTATTTAGGACTCAAGGGTAGTCGTCCACCTTCTATAATTGGAAGGTGTCTTCCTTCTTCTAATTATATGAGCTTATATCTCATAAAATACTTTATTATTTGCAACAGATTTTATCGCAAAGTTATTCACAAAATGAATTCTAAATTATTTTGTGACAATTTCAATAATGGCATTGAAAAAATATGAATCATATTCATACATTAAAAATAAAATGTAATTTGTTTGTAAAATTAATTGTTAAATGTGAATACAATTCACATAAACATTTAATTCATAAATACCAGTTACAATTAGCTCTCTCTAACATATTAAAAATTACATTTATAATACATGATTAATATGGATAATGATATACAAATTATTCATATCTTTGATACTTAAATCATATTTAATTATCTTGAATCTTCGTTCTCATATGTCTAAATAATATGAATCATATTCATATTATTCATGATAATTAAATCACATTTAATTATCAATTTCTATTGCTAAGACATATTATCAATAATGTAATTACCCTTTAACTCTTTGAAGAATAAATCGCTTTATTTGTAGAAACTTGAATCTAACGACAAGGCAATTGTTCGTTCCGAATCGTGACTAGGATATTGAGATCATATATCAAATCCAGATCTCAAGGACCTCTCAAGAGGTTTGATTAATTCACAACAGTAAAATTAATCTTCTCATTGCATCTGAATCGTATTCAGATCAATCTCCATCATTTAGACTAAGATTAGATTACTTATCTACTAAGACGAGTCACTAAAATTAAAACATGTTTCATCACTCCCTCGTAATGGAAGCGTAAATGGTTATACAATCATTTATGACCACATCACCCTCGAGTATTCCTAATAATCGTACATCCTGCATACTAGAAGACCTAGAATAAACCTGAAGTATTAGATCACTTTTAGGCTTCCTTCTTCGGGATTTTATTATTAAGTTTCTCGTTCGGACATTGGGAGTTTGTATCGATCATATGCTTTCCAAAAGTATATATCATACCTTCAAATTCTTGCCATGCTTCCAAAGCACAACGACCATGAATGGAATTTGATTGGTCTCAATGCCTTATGAGTGAACTCATGTCTTCCAGTTCATTAATGAACATGTATGATCCCTTTGAGAGATCATATTACTCATATGCCCTTATATGCACACTAACTCTCTGGTGTAAAGAAGTTGATTAGTTGATCAACCTAACGGTCTACCAAGTTAACATACTTAGACATATACCAATACATCTTTCATCGGTTAGAGGATAAATGCCTATATTGTGACAATATACAACATAGGTCTTGCTTATCTCAATCTCGTTAAGTTAACTCTTTGACCAACTTATTTGATACCACCGAATCACTCTTCGTATGTAGATGACCATCATCAAGAGATCAGTCAGATATCAGCCTTTAGATAAGGATTGCCATCTCCTTCTCATGCTGAAGATAATCTCTTAACAATCATTTGATGGTGCTTGATGAGTACTGATTCTAACTCTTTAGATATCATCCAAGCACCAACCTATATGATTCAACCATTGAAACAACAGTTATATGGTCATTAATATGTCCATGGTACATAACCCTATTTGTACTAAGGGACATTTAATCTTAGATATGGAGTGAAATAAACCAATAACCTTTATGATTGCAGTAACATTTATTGTATAAATGGTTCACCTCGGGCTCACACGTCTAACAAGCTACTACTACTAAATAGACTGAATAGATGCAAGCAACTGAGCATTCACTGCATTTTGATCTGGCCGTGGGCCATGATTTGGCCATTTTGGTCCCTTCCCTTTTCCTTGAGGATCCATCTCCAAATCAAACTCAGAGGAAATGTAATCTATATT
This sequence comes from Ottelia alismoides, assembly GCA_037367405.1. NCBI lineage: Eukaryota > Viridiplantae > Streptophyta > Magnoliopsida > Alismatales > Hydrocharitaceae > Ottelia > Ottelia alismoides. The sequence continues at coordinate 111,194 of JAZKJV010002206.1, read as the reverse complement.
AGGGTCCAGGTTCGTCTCTTGATTTGCACAATGAAATTCATCCCGATCTGATTCGTATGGAGCACTAGATGTAAAGATGAGTCTGGAATCAGGGTCAATCCTAGATAGAGGTGAATGAAGCACTTGATATGAAGAATAATTGATCTCCATCCACAAGGGGCAAATTTCAGGACAAGAGTAATCATGATTTATTTAAGAATGATAAGATGAGGAGTCTAGAGAGTGGTTCGTAAAATCTAAATCGAGCTCTTGGGAATTTCCTTGAATTATTGGAGATGTCATATCCATGGAATCTATGTCAGTGTCAGGGGTGGGGGTGGGGTAGAGGTCCTTACTAAACCATCCATGAGTTGACATCTTGAGATGGAAGAGGAATAGATTAAGATATGGAATACAATGGTCAACGAAGAAAGAAAATGAAGTGAAAATTAGAAGAAGGCTTAAAGTGAGCAAAGTAAAAAGAAATGAAAATAGAAGTAATGAAAAATGGCGCAAGTGCACGTGACTGATCATTGACCTAAAACTTGATTCAAACAAACCTCAAAATAATGGAATCACCAACTCACGCCTATGAAGCCATAAGAGTTTGCCTATTTTTATATTTTTAGTTTTAATTGTTATTCAAACAATCTTACAACTTGTCCTTAAAGGCTAAACCTATTGGAAAGTGAGTACTGCCAAAAAAGTATTTCGTACTTCCCACTTCCTTTGTAACCTATATTTTGCACTTTTTCAAGGTCCTTGATATCGATCCTAGGTAACCTACTTAGTCAAAGAATAAGAGTAAGGAAGTTGATATTGTTAAATCAAGTATTTTGGACTGAGTCTTTAGACAGACAAGGCCTTACTCAAACACGAGATGATGAGATAGACACCCTCATGAAGGGATGGTCTAAGCTTAATTCTCCAGACTATGTCTGCAAGCAGACAAGACCCTACTCGTCCATGTACGATAGAAGTAACGGTTGGTTCACTGAGCACAAATGATAATCAAGTAGCTATAGATTGTGTTTTTGGCTCTAATCCTTAGGGTCTTGCCTCGCTCTGTCTGGAGTGTACATGAAAACAATGTGGGCTTATGAAACCAATATGATGAAGTTTGTTGTGAATTTTATTTTGGTCCAAAGTGTTATTAGTAGTAGCCTTGTTTTAAATTTTTATTTTCATTTTTTTGAGTATTTTCAAAAATAATTGCCGAATTTTTTTCGGATTTTCTTTTAATCTAAGTTAACAAAAAAATGAGGAGAAGTCAGAAAAGAAATGCAAGTATCATGTTGCTAGAAAACTCAACATCGTGATGAATGATGGACACTAGTAAAAGACTTACAGTGCTTCCCAGCTCTATCCAAGTGGGATACAAGACAGAAGTGAAAAATCACACTACATAAAATATGAAATTCGATGAAATCATCCCAAGTGGAAATTTTTATTATCATGAAGAATCAAATAAGTTTGACTAAGGTCCAAGTGTAAAGAATAGAGGCACGTGCAGATAATTAGGGATTTGGACCTAAGTATGGACTAAAGCGATCCTAAAAACTATGGGTTCATTCACACAAAACAAATAAAAATAAGGTAGAAAACATAAATCTCAGAAAATAAAGTGAAACAATGAGAAAAGTAGGGAAATGAAAGATAGAAGACCATGAAAACTATGATTAAACCATGTGGTAAAATAGGCTTGCAAATGTCCAAATTTCTAAACATGTATTATTAAAAATTATATGGAGTCTCTCACTCACAAATCAAAATAAAATCTAATCCCTGGAGTTTATTTAATATTGCTTTTTGGTCTATGCTAGGTTACCTCATATGTCATCCCGTGTAAGGTGGCCATTTTGCAAAGATCTAATTACGAGTATTTATATATCGCTTTAGTTCAAGAACTTTTAATATTAGTTGAATTATTTCAAGTAAATTGCATTCTATTTCCTACCTTTACTTTTAATTGCAAAAATACCTATGCTAGTTCAACAATTTTTGTGCATGTTTTCCATTTATTAAAAAAATCATCTGTGCTCCAAAAATTCTCAAACAATAGGGTTCAGTGCTTGCTTGCTTGTACATTCATGCTACATTTTTGGACTTCCATTTTAAGCACTTAATTACTTATGAAAATCAAAAGAAGACAGTTTTGTCAATATTTGACTTAAAATTACTAAAAATATAAAAATGTTTTGAAAAGCTCCAAAAAATATTTTATGTAGTTATTTATTTTACAACTCCAGAATCCAAAATACCTAAAAATAGAAAAAGAAAACACATAAAATTAAAAAAGTCTAAAATACTTTATAAAAAGATAAAAAAACACTAAAAAATAAAGAAATAGTGATTTATGTTTTATAATTATATTTTCTACTATATATAATTAATTAAAACTAGTTTTGGAAAATTTTGGATTTATTTACTATTTTTAATTTTCAAAAGACTACGACCCATTTATTGTACTCAATGTTTTCCTTATTCAGACAAATAAAAATAAAAGATAGTAAAAATTCTCATAAAAACACTAAATATAGAGAAAAATAAAAATAAATATCAAAATATTTATTTTGAAAGTTTTGATTATTTATAATTATTTATATCTATGTATTAGACTATATAGTATATTTATACTTGTATATATTGTTACACCTATTATCGTATTTATAAAAGAGAAAATATAAAAAATGCATAAACTAAAAAACATAAAAAATTATAAAAAAATTAAAGTCCATAAAAAAATCTAAAAAAAATCCACACAAAAATTCATAGTCAAAAGAAATACAATATTTGAATCTAATTTTCTTGATCTATCTAATTTGCTCCCTATGTTCGACACTGTACACATAATTGCACCTACACACTTTTGTAGAGTTCTAATAAATTTTAACTCCACATCTTACTTTTCATTGATGGACTAATATTGTGGGTTAATTGTTGAATTAGTTGAGTTTCGTGAGGGTTCTCTTCAGCGACAGTGTAGCTCCCGCCTTGTGTGGACTACATTAGACCCTCGCAAATCTCGACTCTTAATGAGCGACCGATGAACTAGGGTTAAGTATGCAAATACATCAATGGATGTTGCGACCCCAATTAATCGGCTAACTCAACGAGAAAAAAGTATAAACCACTTAATGAAAAATCAATCAATGGAACATAAGCGGTTTTCGCTATTTAATACCTGGTATAGCAACCAAGTCGAACATAAGGATCACGATTGAAAAAGTCAGCAGTCAAACTTCAAAAATAAAATGAGTTTTTAGTGGTTTTTTATTTTTCCCTTTTTAAAATTTTCAAATAAGGTAAAATATGCACAAGAGAAGAAATACACAAACCACATGCTTTTTGTATTTTTGAAATGGTAAAAAATGCTCAAAAAATGCGAAAAAAATGTTTTTGGGTTTTAAAGGTTTTCAAATATTTTTGATAATTTTTCAAGTTTTTCTGATGTTTTTGTCAACAACAACAAAGCATTTTCCCACAATTAAGTAGGGTCGGCTACATGGATTCTTCGCCTCCATTCAGATCTATCTTGGGCCAATACCGAGCTTATATCCACAAAACTAAGATCCCTCTGTATGGTCTCTTTCCAATACTTCTTGGGCCATCCTCGCCCTCTCTTAGCCGGCTCAATATTCCAACACTCGCATCTCCTAACTGGTGCATCAACTGATCTTCTTTGCAAATGTCCAAACCATCTTAAGCGATTTTCTCGCATCTTATTTTCGATCGGAGCTACGCCAACTTTCTTTCTGATTGCATCATTTCGAATCCGATCTTTACGAGTATGTCCACACATCTACCTTAGAAGTTTCATTTCTACTACATCCAACTATCTTTCTGATGTTTTTGTGATTTTACAAAAATCAAACAATGGCAAAAAAGGTGAATAATGGACAACCTGAAATAATTTAAAACTTAAAAATAATTGAAGTGCCTAAAACTCCTGGAAATGATTTTTATACAAAAATATACACAAATATCTACACATAGGGACTGAAATCACTATCTTTTGATTTTTCTAAAATTTTATATAATTTTTCTTACTTTTTTAGTCTTTTGATTTTTTTGGGTTTTATAAATATTTGATGCATGAAAATTGGATAAAAAATAAAAGACAGTAAAATACACCTAATCTATTTTTTGGAATTTTTCAAGCAATATTCGAATTTTTATGATTTTTTAAATTTCAGACAAAGAAAATAACATTATTTTGATTTTTTAATAATATCAAAAAAAGGAAATACGATGAAATTTATAAACAATGAAGAGACAGTGACATGAATATAACACAATTTTTACAGAATTTATAAAGTCATAAAAGGATTTATTTCAAACAAGCAAACATGCAATTTAATTATCGGGATAATAGGGACTCATTTACAAATGTTTAATATTTTGGCATCAGAAAATAATACAAATAAAGTGCGATGGTAAAATGGCAAATTACCTAAGTGACCACGTACAACACGCGTGACTTGAAGTTGGAAGGAACCTTTCGGTAATTGTCAAATGTAAATGGAGAGAAGTTGCAATTTTTCTACCAATTGTGTGTTGCACACATGACAGTTCTGGACAGGGGCTTTATCATGAATTCAGGAACTTGTAGAGGGATAATTGTAATTTCCACAAATGTTTTTTTGTTCCCCTTGGGTTATCTTATTGATCTTTAGTTCTTTCCTTTCTTCTCAAGCGAACAAGGGGAACGGGGGGAAGGGTCGCTGCCGCTACTTTCTTGCTTCCTCCCTCAAGCGCATCGGTAGCAGAATGGTCGGTGGCAGTAGAGTACGACGACAGCATGGCCGATGGATGCGGAAAAAGGCGAGGAACTTCATTGGTGGTGGACGAGCGATGGGTGACGTGACTGCCAAGTGCATGTGGAAGCATGGCTTCGCGGCAGTGCGTTGGGTTGGGGCCGCGGGTGGAAGGTGCCGCCAGAGGAACTTCGTTGGTGGGCGAAGACACGTAGAGGGGGTGCACTGCCTGACAGTGGTCGGGTGAAACCACACGCCCCACGGTGGAGGACAATGTTGCATGACGCGAGTGGAGGGAAGCGACACGCGTTCCACGGCGGAGGCGCACTGGTGGAGGAGAAGGCTGAAGGGAGAGGCACGACTGTGGTCGTGCTCCCTTTTTTATTTTTTTGTATATATATTTTTTAGGAACTGAAGGAGATGTAAATAGATAAAAAAATATTTTTTTATTTTTTTATTTTTTATTCCTTCAAAACAGTTGTTAGATGGATAAAAAACTATATGTTTTTTTTATATTATTTATTATCCATGAACAAATAGAGAAGAAATATGGAGTGTAAGTAATGGGAGGACGCGAGCACAACGGCTTGGTCCTGATTATTCTAAATGAGAAATATCAAACGGAGATGTGAATGGATGCAGATCCCTGTGATGTAGATCGAAACCGTTTCTCTGACTACCGTAAGCAGCTGGAGCTGGAAGATTGCGTGAGGTAGAATAAGAAAATGATAAGAGCGAGAAAATGGTGTGAAATATGTAGTCGGAGATGAATTGATCGGTGATGATGAATGATTGAAACTATAGATCTAGATCTAGAATGAGATTGAAAATAAACACTACTTTACGGCTACTCTAGATGAAATCTCGGGAATGAGATCTCCTTCTCCACCAAAGATTGATCAAAGGCAAAAGAGGGAGGAGGAGCCCATAAAAAGGGAAGGAAAATAAAAAAGGAAAGATATACAAATAAGGAAGGTGTTTAATGGTGAATTCAATAAATAATTAATTAATTAAAAAAATGAAATTTAGAATTAAATAAAATGAATAAAATATTTAATTTATAAAAATTAATTAGTCACCTTAAAGGTGATTATTTAAGGTATAGAATCAAATTGTTAATGTATATTTTCAAATCAAATGAATAAATAAATTAAAAAATTAAATCCAAATTTCTTAGTTATATTAATTTAATTAATTAATGTAAGATATAAAATTTTTTGGTGATTTTTATGTAAGGAAATTAGTTGTATACAAGTATTATATACATATAGTACAATATACACATGTACAAATAAGGAAATTATTTTTAAAGTTTTTTTATTGTTTTATTAATTTTTTATTTTTAATAATGAAAATAATATTTACAATTATGTATATTATGTATAAAAAATAAATATGATAAATATATATACAATTAGTAAGTGGTAAAACTGCACAAACCACCCCAGAAAATCAACTTTTCAACATTAACTCCTAATTATGAAACTACAACCATTTGAAAGATAAATTAATTTACAGTACAATGGAAGTGAGTTTGATTCAATTTTAGTTCATATGGAGTCAAAATTGGTCATTCAATTATTGCTTTTTGGCTTTTTCTGAGTGTGATTATTTGTAATCTGTACATTATTTTGCTTTGTAATTATTTTTATCATTTACGAAACATTTTTATTTACAACTTTTTTTGAGAAAAATATTTAATTTGAGGTCAGTTTAGGTACAAATAAAATAGTATAAGTTTTATACAAATCTAGAAGGAATATATGTACAAATTATTTTTGGATTTTTGGATTAAAGACTCTATCTCCTTATACTTTATTCCTTTTCGATCAGATCAAGTCTTGACCTTCTCTCAAGGTTCGGGTCAGTCTGCATTTATTTCATAAATACATCCTTTATTTTTCTTTTCTTTTTCTTTTCTTCTTTATTTGAGTATAAAAGTGGTAAAAATGCATATTTAACGAATACATGCAAAATGGTAATTTCATGGAATTAGTGGGTATTTACAAGTATTTGACTAAGTAAATAAAGCTAAAATAAAAGAAAAAAGAAGATGAATCGTGGATTCATCATTCCCCTATACTTTACCTTTGCTAGTCCCTTTGGAAACACTTATTTGGAAAACGAGTAAAAATAAAAATAAAGAAAATAAAAAGGAAAGAAATTAGAACAATGTTGACTTTTAAGATTATCTTCATAAAGTTGTAGTATGGAGCTCTGTCAGACCTTTGGATTATTAGTGTGTCGGAACCATAATGGGAAATGGATTTAAAACCTAACAGCCTCTAAGTTCCTCAAGACTCCTATTCAGGTCTCCTCAACAGTCAGGTCAGAACAAGTCTACATACACAAATTCTTATCGCTATGAATCTTTACTTCTACGGTGTAAGTGAAATATTGCTCCTCATCTCAAAAGTAGCAAGGAAATAGCCTTTGGTAACACGATAACTCTAGTCCCCCGGTCTAGCAACTCTTTCCTCGAGGAGAGGGGATATTCACTTATAAGTTCAAGTACATCCAGCTCATGAAGAGGGGATGGAGAAGAGAATGGATGGTAACCAGTGTAGCTACCTATTCTTGGATGCATGACCAATGTAGGCAAGTCATCCGCTGCAAGCGTACAAACATTTGACTTTGAAGCTCTTTTTCCTTTTTTTCACTTGTATATACATTACGGCAGGCATTTTACTTTTCAATCAGGCCTATCCACTTTTGGAGATTCTACATTTTTTTTTCGAAAATATATAAGGTGCAACATGTACATAAGGAGTTTTTCCTCTTGAGCCAGTAGACTATCCCTCTTTTGAAGCATTATTGCAACCCTACAGAATCATGTCTTTAGAACTCAACATCGCCAAACCAGGTTGAGACGCACTTCCCTCCCTAGAGGAGGACGAGCGGTTCTGCCTAGATGTACTACCCTTGTATGCTACTTACTCCAAGCCAAAAGATTCTGCTCCCTCACTACCTCCTCCAAGAAAAGCTATGTGTAGAGTGTCTGTCCAAGGTAAGCTGCGATATGAAAGAATCATGCATGTGTTGTTAAATATTCTACTTAGATTTATCAAGATGTGTGAAGATTGTATTATGGACTCAAAGAATTAAGTCACTAGGAGCTGAAAAGTCTTAATTCCAGTTCTTATAAGGTTCCTCTGAAATTAAGTAGATTAAGGTCCAACTAAGCTCCATTCTTCAATTTTATTCCAGACTTAGTTTAAATGTCAATATTATCCTAAAAATGCACATGCAAATGCAAGAAATAGGTACAATGCAAAGAAAGTAAATTCTTTTTGTGAAACAGTTTTCTAATTTTGAACTTTTTATGGATTTTTGAAAAATGATGCACGTGAAAAAAGAGTTTTTTATAAACAAATAGTTAGTAATATATAAAGTATAATTTTTTTAATAAGAGTTAAGGATGAGATACACATATTTACATAGGAGTGAGTCAATTATTTATAAGAATCAAATGAAAGGATTTACAACTTGAAATTTATACAAGTATATACATGTAGTTGGATTTTTTGTGTGATGCATATATTCCTCAAACTTATTTGAAATTAATTTTACAAATAATTTTGAAAATTATAGTCCAAAATAATTTTTCAAACAATTTTTCAAACATTTACAAACATTTGAAAACAATTTTTGCAAACATTTTTCAAATAGTATGTATAGATTTTTTTTTTCAAAATAACTTTTCAACCATTTTCAAAACATTTGCAAATAATTTTATAAAATAATTTTATTTCACACAAAGAAAAAATTTTACAAGACAAAATATTTTACAAAGGTTAAAAATATTATCAAATAGTTTTCAAATAGTTTTCAAATTTTTTTTCAAAAAGATTTTCAAAGTACTTTCAAAAATTTTTCAAAATATTTTAACTTGACTTATTAATCAGTATTTACAAAAAGAATTGTGAGAAAATTTCTACATCTTTTTATTAGTTGTTTTTTACATGTATTTATACAGTATTTTAGCCATATCAAAAATATGAAAGTACGAGTTATTGCTAAAGTATATATATAATATATACGACACCCCCTATACTTAGCTCGAATTATGTCCTCATAGTGATCAAAGAGCTACAAAGGAAGACATAACTCGTGCTAAGTATTGGGAAGTTACAAAAATACTATACTATAATGACGAATAAAAGAATAAATCCCATAGAAGTCGATGATCCCCCTATACTTAGGATCAAGTAATCCTAAGTATAGAAGACTGTTCATAAGCAAAAATCGAGGAGTAGGATTTACTGGGTCTACCTCCCCTATACTTAGGGTAAAATATCCCTAAGTATAGGTAGAAAAACAGAGGTAGTAGAATCAAATAGATGATGACAAGTCTGACACCCCCTATACTTAGGGTAAAGTACGCCCTGAGTATAACATAATCATAAGATGGAGATGGGGTGTAAGACAAAAGAATGTATGGTATGGACAAATGGATCTATACAACTGTGGACAATGTTGAGGTGCCTCTCAACAAGCACTAGAGTTTACGCCCCTAGCTGAGCGCAAAGGCTAGGAGAAGGTTGTATCAAGGTTCAGGATGGTGTCTGTGAGGTGAATACCGTATTGTCGTCGTAGTCTCGGTGGGAGAACAACAATGAGGTCAACTGTTGAAACTATGACACCCAAGTAAATAATCAGGCGGATGTCTGCTACTGGGTAAAGATATGAGAATCGGACTCTGGTAGCACAAAAGAAATCATTGGCTCATGGTTTGCATGGAGTGAATGGATGGAGCCAAAGAAATCGAACATTGAGAAGGAAGGATCTGTCAGGGAATCCTCATATTTAATCATCATCTCAAAAAGGTATGGAAGGTCATGATCAGGAGACTCACTAGAAAGGCTCATATCCGATGTATGTAATGTAGAGAAATCAATAAAATCATCAAATACCTCAAAGATCGGCTCATCCTCGCGAGGTTTGTCGAGGTGAGAAAACTCAGACTCATGATCAGAAACATCAGAAGATTCGGTCTCGTGATCCGGCAGATCGGATACAATCCCAGAAAGTGAACCAAGTACACAGGATACGTGGCATCCTCCCGCAGATAACCCTTGGGGAGTAATGCAAAATCATCAGTGGGGAAAGCAAAATCAGAATCGAATCAGGGATCTATGCTTCCAAATATCATGTCCTCAAAAAATGTATCGACCTCATCAAAAGGGAGGACACACGGCTCTAAGACAAGACTAGCTAGGTCTGTCAAATCAAAATGGTGTCTGTCATCAAGCTCTCTATGCTGAGATGGATCCAAATGTGTATCTAAATGTGAGAAATTAGGCACTTAATATGAGAGAAGCTTTTGAAGAATGGATATTGAATCATCTGGACATGGACACTAAAATGATTGAAAGGATGGTTAAGATTCCTCCATTTCTTGGGATACTAGCAGATCTAGAATCCAAGAATATTCGACATGAAAGCGTGGGTCTGGCTCAAAATCTGGCTGTAAAACCAAGAGGAACTCAACTAATGTCCGGCTCTGGGAACTCACAGTGATGGTCAACATGTCCATCATATGAAATGTAGTAGCATCCATATCTTGTGACTGATGTGTGTTGTCTAAATCGGCATGAAGTGCCACACACTCAATTGGTGTCATATTCCCCCCATGTGTTGTCCTGAATAAATTATCTGATGAATATGGAATGTCTGAAAGTGCACTCAAGATGGTCTCAAATCAATCCATGTTGGTATTGTGATGTGAACCACCACACGAAGTAATGACTAATGCAATCTGCTCTGCAGTCATCCCCATCATGGTGATCTGGACAAGGATAGTCACCGAAAATCCATGATCTGGAAAGCACCTCAAAAGATCAAGTAACCGCAGCCACGAATCTCTCAACGGCTCCTGGTGTTTATTGAGAAATCTCGAATGCAAGACCGCATCAACTATGCTCTACGACGAGGGTAAAATCTCTGCAAAAACAACATCCTAAGGTCGCCCCATCTAGCAATCTTCCTCCCCAACTCTTTGTGCCATCTTAAAGCTCTATTCTAAAGTGAGAAAGGAAAGATCATCAGCATCAGCTCCTCAGAAGTGATATCTTAGTATGCTCATGATCCACAAAAGTCTTCAACTCAGATATATGAATATATGGCTCCCCATGCACTCTCCCTGAAAACTTTGGCACTAGATTAATGAACTCTAAATCTAGAATGAAAGGATTCAATGTAGAAGCAGACTACGCTTCTTGATCAGTGTGCTCATCCATCATTCCAGGATAGAAGTCGTCTAAAACTCATAACTGCTCCATGTGATCTCCTATGGAATGCATTTTCATCTTAGCAATGAAATTGCCCAGGTATGACATCTGGTCAATCTGATCTCCAAGGGCGTCAAGCACAACATGTCCCGAATAGGAAGGTGGGTAGGGAGAAGATGAGATGTCTGTCGGAGTTTCTACCTCCCAAGAGAGTGGGCGGGAATGATGGGCATGAAATGAAGAAGCTGCAAAATGCAGTTGAAATGGAGTATGGCCCATCATGACGAGAGGAAAATGAAAGGAGGGAGGGTGGGATAGTAAAAATGGAGTGAAGGTAAGAAGGAAGAAAGGAGTTAGGGAGGAATGAAACAAAGAGAGTGAAGGAGACAGAAGATGACTGCTAATGATCTAGGTAAGATGAACGTAACCAACTCACATCAAAGACATCCAAACACAAAGCAAACCCTTAGTTCACCAACTCAACACAAATCTGATCGTGAGATTTCGATCTTTATCTTTTCTAATTTAGAGTTTAGGGATCAGACAAAAGTTGTACAAACACTTAGGAGGCTTAATGGGATTTGGACACTACTCCTTAGTGTGTACGCAAGCAATTAAAACCGCAAACAATGAGGAAATTGCTCTCCCAAAACAATGATGAATCAATTACATTTATTTTTAAGAGTCAAGTTCAATTAGCAGTCCCAATTTTTAAAAAATTTTGATTTTCTCTTTTTTTGGATTTTTTTCAATAACATGTCTAACGAGTTTTCCAATTTTGTGTTTGAATTATGTGAGTGAAATCAATGGAGGAAATCGAAAAAGCCAATGCATGATGAAATCCAATGATGCATGTAGAGATAGAAAATGCATACATGTCTCCAGCACTCTACATGCAATATGATCCGTGCATAAAATTAAATACTGAAAGAAATTAACTATATGATGCATGAGGAAATCGGTTTTAGACAAGCAACTTCTACTGATCCTGAAGAACAATAGCTATCTAATCGAATCGAGTCCGGAGTGCGATCTTGGGAGTCATTCGGTGCCCACCACAACGGATCTGCTAGCGTTGTATGTGACTCTTTACGATGCGTGGTCTCAAATCCAATTAAGCTATTTTTTTCAATTTATTTTTAGCTAGGTCCAATTACGATCTGTAGGTACAGATAAGCAATTAGGTGTTAGGCCTTAGCTAATTACGTCACAATCAATCAAAATCCTATGTCTAAGGGTCAAATCCACGAGAATCAAATAGAAAGTAAGGCAATGAAATCAAGAAAACACGAAAACATCGGTGAGGTCCCCCAAGTGCACCGGCACTTGGCGAAACAAACCCAAAAATGTCCAAGTCCAACAAGAGTCCAAGTGTCTAAATTATTACAACACAGATAATTATTCTTTACAATAAAATAAATGTCTTCTGTCCTTTCCTGCTCTTCCTCCTGTGCGGGTCCTCCAAAAAGACTCCAAGTCATCCTCCAAGTGGTTCCTCATACAAAAATTCAAGCAGATGATGGTTAGAAAATAATTATAATATATAGAGACAAGTAAAGCTGAAAAATGACTACTAAGTCGTGCTCCGCAGCAATGACGCCATTCTGATGAGTGACCGATCAACTAAGGTTAAGTATGCAAATATATCAATGGTTGTTGCGACCCCAATTAATCGACTAACTCAACGAGAAAAAAGTATAAACCACTCAATGAAAAATCAATCAATGGAATATAAGCAGTTTTCTCTATTTCATTTACCCGATATAATGGCCAGGGTCTAACACAAGGAGCACGATTGAAAAACTCAGCAGTCAAATTTCAAAAATAAAATGAGTTTTTAGTGGTTTTTTATTTTTCATTAATTTAATGTTCAAATAAAGAACAACATGCACAAGAGAAGAAATACACCCACCCCACTCTTTTTGTATTTTTTAAAATAGTCGAAAATGCTCAGAAAATTGTGAAGAAAATATTTTTAGACTTTAAAGGTATTCAAATATTTTCGGTAATTTTTTTTCAAGTTTTTCTGATATTTTTGTGATTTTATAAAAATCAAACAATGACAAAAAATTGAACAGTTGCAACTTAAAAATAATTTATGTGCCCAAAACTCTTGGAAATGATTTTTATACAAAATGGACACAAATATTAACACACAGGGACATAAATCACTATCTTTTGATTTTTTTTAGAATTTTCTATATTTTTTATATTTTTAATATTTTGAATTTTTTTGGATTTTATGAATATTTAATGCGTATAAATTATATACAAAATAAAAGACAGTAAAATACACCTAATCTAATTTTTGGAATTTTTCAAGCAATATTCGAGTTTTTATGATTTTTCAAATTTCAGGTAGAGAGAATGGCACTAATATTTTTGATTTTTTAATAATATCAAACAAAAATAAAATATGATTAAATTCATATACAATGAAGAGACAAGTGACAGGAATATAACATAATCTTTACAGAATTTATAGAGCCACAAAAAGATTTATTTCAAGCAAGAAAACATGCAATCTAATTTTCTAGACAATAGTGACTCATTTACAAATGTTTAATATTTTGGCATCAGAAAATAATACAAATAAAGTACAAGGGTGAAATGGAAAATTACCCAAGTGACCACGCACAACGCACGTGACTTGAAACTGGAAGGGACCTTTCGGTAATTATCAAATGTATACAGAGTGAAGTTGCAATTTTTCAGCAATTGCGTGCTGCACACGTGACAGTTTTGGACAGGGGCTTTATTGCGAAATCAGGAACTTGGGGGCTGACTGTAATTTACACACACATTTTTTTTATTATTTCCCTTGGGTTCATCTGTTGATTTTTCGTTCTTTCCTTTCTCAAGCCGGCAAGGGGAAAGGGAGAAGGGTCGTCGCCGCTACTTTCTTGCTTCCTCCCTCAAGCGCGCCGGCGGCAGAATGGTCGGTAGCGGTGAAGTACGGTGACGGCAGGGCCGATGGATGCGACGAAAGGTGAGGATCTTCGTCAGTGGTAGACGGGGCGACAGGCAGCGCGACTGCTAGGTGCAGGTGGTAGCATGGCTTTGCGACAGCGCGTTGGGCTGGGGCTGCAGGTGGAAGGCGCTGCCGGAGGGGCATCATCGGTGGGCGACGACAAGTAGAGGGGGCGTGCCACCTGGCGTTGGTCGGGCGGCGCCACACGCCCCACGTCGGAGGATGTTGCTACGGGACGCGAGCAGAGGGGAGCATCGGGATGACGATCAGGCGGCTGGAGGTGCAGGCGGTCGCGGGTCTGGTCGCGAAGGCGAACGGTAGAGAGGCGCGGGGCGACACACGCCCCGTAGCGGAGGCGCGCTGGTGGAGGAGAAGGCCAGAGGGGGAGACGCGGTTGCGGTCGTGCTCCCTATTTTTTATTTTTTTTATATATTTTTTTAAGAACTGTAGGAGATGTAAATTGATAAAAAATTATTTTTTTTATTTTTTATTTTATTCCTGCAAAACATATGTTAGATGCATAAAAAACTATATATTTTTTATATTTTTTATTTTATTTATTATGCATGAACATGTGAGGACGCGAGCATGACGACTCGGTCCTAATTATTCGAAATGCAAAAAATCAAACGGAGAAGTGAATGGATGCGAATCCTTACGATGTGGATCGAATCTGTGTCTCTGACCACCGTACATGTCCGTAGTTGGAAGATTGCGTGCAGGTGGTAGCATGGCTTTGCGACAGCGCGTTGGGCTGGGGCTGCAGGTGGAAGGCGCTGCCGGAGGGGCATCATCGGTGGGCGACGACAAGTAGAGGGGGCGTGCCACCTGGCGTTGGTCGGGCGGCGCCACACGCCCCACGTCGGAGGATGTTGCTACGGGACGCGAGCAGAGGGGAGCATCGGGATGACGATCAGGCGGCTGGAGGTGCAGGCGGTCGCGGGTCTGGTCGCGAAGGCGAACGGTAGAGAGGCGCGGGGCGACACACGCCCCGTAGCGGAGGCGCGCTGGTGGAGGAGAAGGCCAGAGGGGGAGACGCGGTTGCGGTCGTGCTCCCTATTTTTTATTTTTTTTATATATTTTTTTAAGAACTGTAGGAGATGTAAATTGATAAAAAATTATTTTTTTTTATTTTTTATTTTATTCCTGCAAAACATATGTTAGATGCATAAAAAACTATATATTTTTTATATTTTTTATTTTATTTATTATGCATGAACATGTGAGGACGCGAGCATGACGACTCGGTCCTAATTATTCGAAATGCAAAAAATCAAACGGAGAAGTGAATGGATGCGAATCCTTACGATGTGGATCGAATCTGTGTCTCTGACCACCGTACATGTCCGTAGTTGGAAGATTGCGTGAGGTAGAATAAGAAAATAATGAGATCGAGAAAATGGTGTAAAATCTGTAGTCGGAGATTAATTGATCGATGATAATGAATGATTAAAACTATGGATCTAGATCTAGAATGAGATTGAAAATAAACACCATGCTACGGTTACTCTAGATGAAATCTGTGAAGAAAAATAGGATCTAACCTGAAGGAGGCGGGCACCATGATGGCCTCGACGATAACCAATCCGCTATCACTGGATGGCTCAGGGGCTGGGCTCCTCTATCAACCAACGAGATCTCATGAATGAGGCTCCTTCTCCACCAAAGATTGATCAAAGACAAATGAGGGAGGAGCCTAATAAAAAGAGAAGGAAAATCAAAAAGGAAAGAGGTACAAATAAGGAATGTGTTTAGTGGTGAATTAATAAATAAAATAAATAAATAAATGAATTTAAAATGAATTTCGTAATTAATAAAAATAAAAAAATAATTAATTTACAAAAATCAATTTGCCACCATAATGGTGGTTATTTAAGGTATAGAATCAAATATTTATATACATGGTATGTTTTTCAAAATAAATAAATAAATTATATAAATAATTAAATCCAAATTTTTTAATTATCTTAATTTAATTAATTAATGTTAGATATAATTTTTTTAGTGATTTTTATGTAAGGAAATTATTTGTATAAAAGTATTATATACATATAGTATAATATACACATGTACAAATAAGGAAATTATTTTTAAAGATTTTTAATCTCTTATTTATTTATTTTATTTTTAATAATGAAGATAATATTTATATTTATGTACATTATGTATAAAAAATAAATATGAATAAATACTGAAAAATCGACTTTTCAATCGTAACTCCTAAAATTATGAAACCGCGACCATTTGAAAGATAATTTAATTTAGAGTACAAAAGAAGTGAGTTTGATTTAATTTGAGTTCGTGTGGAGTCGAAATTGGTCTTTCAATTATCGCTTTATGGCTTTTTCTGAGTGTGATTATTTGTAATATACATTATTTTGCTTTGCAATTATTTTTATTATTTACAAAATATTTTTGTTTACAACTTTTGTTGAGAAAAATATTTAATTTGAGGTCAATTCATGTACAAATAAATTAGAATAAGTTTTATTCAAATATAGAAGGAATAGATGTACAAATTATTTTTGGATTTTTATGATTGAAGACCATATCTCCCCCTACTTTATTCCTAGTCGATAGGGTCAAGTCTTTACCTTCTCTCGGGGTTCGGATCAGACAATATTTTATTTCATAAATACTTTTTTTATTTTTATTTTCTTTTTCTTTTCTTCTTTATTCTTTTATTTGAGTATAAAAAGTGGTAAAAATGTATATTTAACAAATGCATGCAAAATGATAATTTCATGAAATTAGTAGTTATTTATAGGTGGTTGACTAAATAAATAAAGCTAAAATAAAATAATAAAGATGATGACTCGTGGATTCCTCAACTCTTCAGGAGGTAACCTAGTTCCTCCCACTTCATTTTCCCATTTTAAATATTTTTTTAAAATGCTTCGATAAATTTTCATAACTATATCCATATATTATGACATTCAAGTTTCGTGTGAAATAGAGACACCTACATACGACCTCCATTCAAACGAGGTCGATTTCAATAATTCTATGACCGTTAAAAAATGATTGTCGAGATGGAGGTCGTAGGAGTCTATGTTATGCATGAAACGTGAGTGACATAATATAGAGATATCATTATTACAAATTTATTTAAAAAATAGCAAAAATGGGTGCAGGGAGTCAAGTTAGCTCCCCCAAGGAACAACTCCATTTCCTCCTTTTTAAACTTGGAAAAAAACTTTGAAGTTTAATTCCTAGGCAATTCAAAAGAGAGGATCTGCATATCCATCTTATATAAATTTTGAAATGGATATCATTTTGATATCTGCAAACATCAATCAATATACATACGGGACCTTTTCAATAGGACACGGTCCTTCCATGTGTAAGGAAGGCCAACGATCATAGCCATTAGATTCAAATTTAACGGTATCATCAGTTTGTTTGTCCAAAAGGGTATTTTAGTCATCATCTTTTTGCATTAATTTTTCATTCCATTTAAAATTTTGAAATATTAAATTTAGATACATCTATTTTTGATATTTTTCGTAATGCTTTATTTAAATAACATCCCATTTTGTGCTGGACGACATTGAGTGAAGCAGATATTTGTATTCGCACATGATTTTTTGTAGAATTTGTGGTCCCTTTTGTATCGATTATATGTGTTTTTAGAATCCATGGTTCATTCAAAATTCATCAACCATTGTAAAATTTGTATGGTTCTTTGTAAAATACAAATCATATTAGCAATATATTAGTTATTTTATATTTTAGTGGTTTATGTAAAATCTACAATCTTTTTTACATAAATATCTATTGCTTGTTTTTAAAATGTATAATAAACATTCAAATATGTATAATACACACCCAAAATATGTAATACACATCCAAAATGTGTAATGCACATCCAAAATGTGTAATACGCACCAAATGTGCATGATATATAAAAAACTACAATTGTCATTCGCATCCAATTGAGATATAAAAATACACATCCACTGTGTATAATACAGATCAAAGTTGTAAAATAAACATCAAATTTGTTTAATAAGAAATAATGGTTATATAGCCTCCTTGCAATGTCACCACCGTGTTATATGCGTCAGCGTCCCGATCTTTGTGTTGTCATCGACGCTTGCATGAAAAACTTCTCCGATAACCATGGCTTCGTGCTTGGGCTCCGAAAATGCTTCGTTGTCTTTCTTGGTGCCATCATCCTGACTCAAACGGATGCGAAATCATCCACGGATTCTTCAGGAAGTACAAGATCAGGCGTGAAAAATTGATTATGTGAAATCATGGTGTCGCCGTCACAGGAAGTACCGGATCAAGATGCTAAATCATCCATGGATTCTCACAGGAAGATGAGCATACAAAACACATGTAATTAATCATGCTTGAAAAATTGGCAGAACAAACAAAAGCTTAATTATAATACTGAAATACTGCAGCAGAAAACATACCAAAATGATGATTCATCATGCCCTGTCGTCGTGCTCGTTGTCCTCTTCCTCCTGCTTGCCGCCGTCAACACACGAGAATGATGCCTTATCGCATCAAAATATTCAGGGTTTCTAATTTTGAATAGACAATTAAGTTGACATTAATGGAGGAGATAATTGAGGTGCTTACGTAATATATTTTGATAATGTATAAAGACCAAAAATGGATTTTTTTCTTAATTTATAAATAATATTAACATGCCATTAATACTGACCACAAGATTAATTACGAAATGTAGATTGATGGCATTTCTTATGGATGGAAGGAACATGTCTCATTTGAAATATATCATATATGTATGTGTGTGTTATGTGTGTGTATGTATGTATACCCGCTTTATATATAAATATAGTTGCAGATTTAGTTTCAATCCTTTTAACATAATTTTATACCTTCTTTAACTATATTTGATATAATTTTGTGATATAAGCACATATACTATATTTATATCATATGTATTCTATCTAATACATGTATATATCTACAAATCAGTACAGTATTTCTATTATTACTCGTATACAATCAGTAATTATTTTAAATTCCAATATACAATATTTAAATGATACCATAGCATAGTTTTAATGTGCATCAATATTCATATATGAATCCATATATATTTAAGTGCAAATAAAAAATTTATATAACCTATATATATGTATCCGTATCTTTTTTGTTTGCATCCCTAAAACCGTAACAATGACAGATGATACCACATTAAGCGTTGACAAATTCGATCAAATTAGGTCACCATCCAACACAGTAAACTCTTCTAACATTAATCAATCTATCAAACAGTCAAAACGGTATTCCAGACGTAGTTATGTTAATCCAAGCACTCTATATCTTAAATTTTAAAAAACCATTTGTGCAACCTGCATACGTCGTTCAACATTGCAGTACACTCGTACCAAGAGAATGCGATTGTACGTAATTACAGCAAGAGTACATTCCCTTCCATGCAGTACAACATGGATCCAATCTCATTCTGTATATAGGATACTCCCAGTTCCTGCTGTTTATAAGATCTGGCTTCCACCTTCGCCATATTCTTCCACGTCTTCTCGGTGGCTTCTTCAACAGAAAGCTTTGCTGTAACAATGGAAAGTGTCATCGAGAAGCGAAGGAGAGGACGTGGTTGAATGTGGTTAAGACTGGGCCATCGGACCTGAAGGCAGAAGCTCCATATCTGAGGTACTAGTACTTATTTCATGCTTATTTTCTTTCATTGATCTTCTTTTTGTCTGAGATTTTCCGTTGCAGCTACTAAGATGTCTATGGCTCAAACTGATGGACCAGTTTAGTGTGTAAACAGCAACAAAATGAACTTATAATATAGGTCGATTACTGTCTACGAACTACAAGCAATACAAAAAAATCGAAAATACCCTTCGCTGGCTTGTCAGCACGAGTGTAAACTATACGGTGTATATTATGAAGCCCGTGAAGGATCGTCAGGGAAGGTTTTCTCTAGTGCAGCAGCACAATTCCTATTGGGTTATCAAATCTTTGTTGGACGCATTGTCTGGAAGTTTGATGGGCATGACATACATGTTACGAGAAACGGGCTGGAAGAGGATTCTCTGCTTACGGGGTTATTGGAGAGGTGTTGTAATTCCCTTCAAATTTTTAGTAATTTTGATTTTAAAATCCAACTTTATAAACTGAATATTATGTTAACGCTCTACAAATCATTCAAATTTTGCATAAATCCGAGATTATTTACTATTTTATATTAATGGTCAAACATTCGGATCGTTTTTAAATGGAGTTTAAAGTTGCTTAAATATTGACCGAATATTTGACCATTAATATAAAATAGCAAATAATCTTGAATTTAAGCGAAATTTGAAATATTTGTAGAGCATTAATATAATATTCAATTTATAAAGTTGGATATTTTAAAATCAAAATCACAAAAAAATTTTTTTGAAGAGGATTAGAACATCTCTAGTGCTAGCCGCCCTGCAGGAGAGAATCCTCTTCCAGCATGTTTCTCGTAACATGTATGTCATCCTATCAAACTTCCAGACAATGCGTACAACGATGTGAGAACCCGAATTGTGCTGCTGCACAAGAGAAAACCTTCCTGGTCCTCCAAATGTTAGGATAGGTCTTTCTTAATAGATTCGATGCTACCATATTCGAGTTGTGATTTCAGCGTCGGCATGGGAACTCGGCGGCAGCGAAGACTCCAATTCGAGGTGGATCTAACAGGAAGGCGTCTCCGTTCTCGCTTTGAGAAAAGCGTGATCTCTGCAGCTGGAGTTTGTTGGGAAACTTGGGTGGATTTTGCTCTTTGGGTGGTTTAATCTTTTTGTCTCTAAAGGACGTTTTCTTCTGGGCAAACTGTGTCTAAGTTTTAGAATCACTGTCATTTATGTACTAATTCTGAACACCTTAGTGCCCTCGATGCGCAATCTATGATGATTGAACTCCATTAATCAATTTTTTTTTGAAAAAAAACTTGTTTGGAAATGTATTTCTTAACTAGTTTGATTGATCCATTAGGAAACCGTACATTTGCTAATGGGGTTCCGTCGTTTAGGAAAGCACGTGTCCACCTCTTAGTAAAGACTTTCATAGTCTACATCATCTTAAACTGACATTGAATAAGCTTAATAAGTTCTTTACGAATAACAATGGAGACAAAGACAGTATATACAAACATATATCACATGCAAACACTTTTTCATTTATTTTCTCTTTTCATTTTCTTTCCTTTTCTTGAGGGAAGCCTGTAATGACAGGGGATGCGTCGGCTGCTTTTTCCTAAGAAGGGACCTATCTTCAATGAGGGTGGGGGTGCTCAGGCGGCGATCGAGGGTCCATTGGAGGGTGTGGCTATGGGGACCGGCAGCGTTGGGGTTGGCCAGAAATGGAGGAACCAGGCCTTGGGGTTTTTGAGGGTGTAGGAGATAAAGGAGAGGCGGTCGATGGCCTAGAGGTAGATTTTGCAGCTTGTTTAGGCATTGTTCCGCCGTGGTTACCAAATGAATATTCTATCCTGGAATGTACGGGGCCTGGGAAGACCGGAAAAGAGAGTTGCGATGCAAAATATGATCATGGAGCACAAGGCCGATGTCGTCTTATTGCAGGAAACAAAAACCTCGGCTGGTTTTGAGTCGGTATGGAAGGAGGTGGGAGGAAACAATTTGGAGGATTTCCGAGTTATTCAGTCGGTTGGTGCATCTCAGGTGTGTTCACTGGATGGAAGGGGGACAAATTCATCGTGGAAAGTGGGGAGTTGGTGGGCAGGCACTCTATTTCGCTTGTATTGCAGCGTCGTGCAGATGGCACAAGAATGGTGATAAGCAATGTGTATGGGTCGTGCAACGGGATGAACTTTTCAGAGTTGATTGATGAGTTGGCTCTAGCTC
The DNA here is from genome assembly GCA_037367405.1 of Ottelia alismoides. NCBI lineage: Eukaryota > Viridiplantae > Streptophyta > Magnoliopsida > Alismatales > Hydrocharitaceae > Ottelia > Ottelia alismoides. Next base: position 89,416 of record JAZKJV010002206.1, on the reverse strand, counting down.
GAGAGAGATACCAATCGATGCCCTGGATCATCGCTGGAGATTTCAATGCTACTCTTCACCAGGAAGATCATCCTGGGGGTCACGGTGGCTGTGACACAGGATCTACAGAGCTTTGGAGGCTCATTGCGGATTTTGGGATGCAGGTCATGGAGGCGACAGGTTGTAGATACACATGTAGAAATGCTAGATCAAGATCTCGACTTGATAGATTCCTGATCTCCAATGAGGCGATTTGCTTGTTTCTGTTGGTTGGGGCGATTGCATTGCCGAGATCTCATTCGGATCACAGACCATTGCTGTGGTCCTTAGGTGAGGATGTTCAGCCAAGATCCTTCTTCTGATTTGAGCAGGCCTGGCTACTTGAGAATGGGTTTAGACAATTGATATCTTCGTTTTGGGAGGGATGACGACCCCATGGCTCTGCAACGGGCAGTTTTGCGGCTAAGTTGATAGCTCTACGAAGATATTTGGTGGAATTTGTAAGGGCGAATCGGCTGAGGAGGCGATCCAGAAGGATCACGACAATTGATGAGGTTTGTAGGTTGGATAGTCAGGAGGATGAAAGGGAGCTCACAATGATGGAGGCCAAAGCGAGAAGCGGACATATGGCTGACATTCTCATGGAGGACAAGAAAGAGGAGGTGGCTTGGAGGAAAAGATCCAGACAGCGTTGGTTGAAGGAGGGAGATGCAAATACTCGGTTCTTTCATGCCATGGCTAGTGGGAGGCGGCGTAGAAATTCCATTTTTAATGTTGAGGTGGATGGGTCGATCGTGCAGGGGGACTAAGCCGTGGGGGAAGCGCTTAGATCGCACTTACAGACTACTAGCAGACGGGGTTTGCAGAGTGGTTGGGGATGGCAGGGTAGGGGGTTTCAAGCATTTCTGAGGCTCAGGCGGATTCCCTGATCCGGGAGTTCATGGAGGAGGAGATCAAGGCTGCATTATTTCAGCTTAACGTTGATGGTGCACCTGGGCCTGATGGGTTTCCGGTGCACTTCTGCAGGGAGTTTTGGGAGATGCTCAAGGGTGACGTGATGGCAATTTTTCAGGAGTTTAGCGGTGGTAATCAGGGGTTCGAGAGACTAAATAGAGTGTTGGTTTTCTTGTTGTGAAAAAGGGAGAACCCCTCAAGGGCTGAGCACTATAGATCCATTGCGCTCTCTAATGACATCTATCTCATTGTTACTAAGATGCTAGCCAATATGCTTCGTGGGTTGATGCAGGGTATCATTTCCCCTGAGCAGACGGCTTTCGTCCCGGGGAGGTGTATGGAAGATGGGTTGATTGATTTTAGCTTCGGGGGTAATTGTGGATTGGAAGAGGAACAAGACAAGAGGCTTACTCTGGAAGATCGATTTTGCGAAGGCGTATGATTGTGTGGATTGGTAGTTTCTTTGGAAGGTGATGAATACCCATTCATCACTCTTTATTCTTCTATTTTAGCTACAAAAACCTTTGCAAATACATGTAGATATGTGTAAATACAAATAAATACCAAAAGCATGCATTGTGTAAAAACCTATAATTAGCATGTTTTTGTGCACAAAATAAAAGAATAAAGAGCAAAAAGAAAAAAAGAGGGAAATATTTAGAATAAATATTGAGCAACCTAACCCAAGGGAGGGCTCAGCATGGGCCTGACCGCATAAAAGCCAAGTAGAGAGAGATAGGGGCTCACATTTATATATATTTGTAAATACATAAAACTTTATATTTTCCTCACCCAAAAATATACTTGTACATATTGTGTGTATATTCTATTAAAAACAAAATAAAAAGATAAAAATCAAAATTCAAAAAATATCACTCCTTCACCATGTGCATAAACCACATCTTGTATTTATTTAACCTTGTAAATAAATTCATTTATTTTCTAAACTTTTTGTAAATATTCTATATTACCTTTTGTAAATGAAATAAATAAAAAGAAACAAAACAAAAATCAAATAAAAATTACAAAATTGAAAATACCAAAAATACATTGTATTAATACCATGTATATAAATGTATATATTTATTTATTTCACCCTTGTATAAAAGTGATAAAAATAAAATAAAAATATTCTTTTATTCCATATTTCATGTTGTAAATAAATAAAATACAAAATGAGCATAAAAACACAAAAAAATAACAAATAAAAAATCAAAAATAAAAATCCATGCAGTGTACATATACCTATATATAGAGCTAACCTATTTTTATTTCCAAAAATTAAATAAAAATCACCAAAAAATAGAAAAAAATAAAAGAAAAATATTTCATGTTTTGAGTTTTCACTAATTCGACCTATTTATGCCCTAAAAAAATAAAACAAAAATCGCATACACGTGGCCGCTCCTGGTTGGTCCACGGGGGAATGTTGACCCCGGTCAACTCCCCCGCGACCCCTTTCCTATTCTGGACCTCGCGCGCCGCGTCACCTTCTCCGATTTATGCACGCGCATCCAGGCTGTCCCCCACTCAACCCCCGCGCCCGGACTCTTCGCCGCACATCCCTCTCCCTCGCCCGATCCTTCGCCATCGAATCTACACTTTCCATCGCCGTCCTCACTCAACCCTAATCGCCCGGTCACATTATAAAACCATCACCTCCGCCGCCTCCGCGCCGCATCTTTGGACCCTCTCTTCCTTCCCCGTGACCTCCATTGGCTCCGCCTGAGTGACAGCGAGCGTCAGCCTTTGTTGCAGTGAGGCGAGGAGGCGATTCCTCTGATCCGGCGTAACCTCGCCGTCCTTGCTCCGCCGCCGCGTCGAGCACCGAGCTTCAGGCCTTGACGCCCTTCGAAGCTACGACCCGGGGATAGCCCATCTCCAGCCCAGTCTACTTCAGCCATCAGGTACCCGATTCGACCTTCCATTTAGCATAATTTTCGATTACGCCCAAATCTACCCTCCGACGTACATCTCCGATTCCGGCCACCTCACGTATCATCTCGACCATCCGACTCGATTTTCACCTTCGCCGTACCCTCACGTACCTTCTACGCACCTTCACTCAACCCAGATCGCACAGGATCTGGGATTCGAGCTCCCTCACCGTCGCTTCGCCGGAGCTCGTTCGCCACGCCGCACAGACCACCTTCACCCCGCCTTCTTGGGTCGAGGCACTTTGCCCTCGACCCGCGAAGCTTCTGAACGCTTTTGCAGGTCAAGAGGAGGCCGTCTGAGGCTTCCCAACTTCAGCCAGAGCTTCGAGCCGATAGGCCTTGCCGGAGCCCCTCCAGGGCTCGGTTGGGTCCTTGGCCACCACCAGCAGTTGCGCAACTTCACGCCGGAGCTTCTCCGACCTTCAGGCGCAGCTGAGGAGGACCGGAGTGCACGCAGGAGGCCGGCGAAGTTCGCCGGCCATCAGTTCTTCGAGGACCCTCCAGAGCCGTCCGATGCACCCTCTGCTCCAGATCTGATCGTGACCGTCCATTCGTTGAGGAGCAGCAGCCGTCGATCCATCTGAGGATCGCATCTGGACCCTTGATAGCAGAGGAGAGAGGCCAAGAGCCCAGCACCGTTAGATCAGCCACGTGGACCTCCCTCCGCCGTCGATCGAGCCCAAGAGCCGAAGCGTTAAAGGCGCGTTTGTTCTCAGCCGTCCGATCATCCACGCGTCATCATCTGGGCCGTCGCTATTAATAAAGGGGTAAATATCATAGGCCCCCCCTCTGTTTGTTTTATTTCGTTTAAGTCCTGTAATTTTGAATTCTAGTTGTTTATTTTCTGGGTTATTTGCATCAAGGACCTCGCGCTTAATTTTAATTACATTTATACCCCCGCCAGTAGAGACCCACGTGCCTCATCACGTGTATTCTGGGTTATTTGCAATACATGCCCTGTATGTTCTGGATGTTAATGAATGCATGAAATGTTTTGTTAAATTGCAATTATACCCCTGTGAAGGCTGAATTGGCGCATGTGCTTTTATTTCTTGGACTTTTTGCAACCTTGCCCCTGGGGTTTTGATACGTGTTATCAAAAACCCCTAGGACTTGGTTTTTATTACAAATCAGTCCCTGTGTGCCCCAGACACGTGCTTGGCACGTGATTTCTTGGGTAAATTGCACCAGGACCCCAGAACTTTTGGGTATTTGCACTTAGGTCCCTGTGCACAGTGCCCTACCTTTATTTTTGAATAAAATATCAAACGACCTCCAAATCCAATGAAATTTTGACACATGGCTCCTGCCATGGTGTAGGAATTTCTATGATTTTTGGGGACATTTTTGATTTCATTTATTATTTTTAAAAATTCAAAAAGCCCTATTTTTGCTACTGTTTGACTTTAAAAATACCAAAAAAATATAAAAACTTCACCAAAAATTCCAAAAAAATTAGGTACTGTTATTTGCTTGTTGCTTGATTTTCTAGCCAATTTTGGCTATTTTTCATCACATAAAAACCTTAAAAATTGAAAAACCCCTAAAAACTCATAAAAATTGTAATAAAAAAATTAAAAATCCAAAAACAATAATTAGGGTGCCTAAATTTTCCTTATTCTTTCTAGAATATAGGAAAAATACCTTTAGGGCTTTCTGAGATCCAAGAGTATTTTATTTTTGGATCCTAAGCCTTGCTGGACAGTACCCTATTTTTGTCGCATTGTTTGATTTTTAATAATTATTTTATCCATTAGAAAAATCCCAAAAATTCACCAAAAACAGTAAAAAACATTTAAAACCTAAAAACCAATTTTCTGGAATTTTTGCTTCATTTTTGTGTGTTGTATAAATTGTGGAAGTTGCATCCTTTTCCCTTTCCTCTTATTTTCTTATCTTTTAAAAATCTAAAAAAAAATCTAAAAACAAATAAAAAAAAAAAGACTCTCTTGGACTCCGACTACATCGTAGGCTTCTTAAGCCAATCTGTGCTCCTTGAGTTCGACCCTGGGAGCTATACCAGGTTAATCCTATAGCAGGATCACTTCTCTGAATTTTATTGATTTATCTTATTTGAGTGGTTCATTTTTCTTGATTGACACGTGCTTAGTGACTGAGGTCGCAACGACCTATTTATTTACACCTTTACCTCTGTCATTTTCTCGGTCATCAGAATGGCGCCGTTGCCGGGGAGCACGGCTTTGTAGTCAGTTTTCCATTTTTGTCTCTCTCTATATTATTGTTGTTTTCTGACCATTCTCTCTCTTTGATTTTTGTGCGAGGTACTGCTTGGATCTTGGAGTACATTTTTTTGAGGACCCGCACGGGAAGAAGAGCAGGAAGAGAGAGAGAGGAGAAGAGATTTTCATTTTAGAGAGAGAGAGAGAGAACATTTCTTGTTGTAATAATTTAGGACTTGAACTTTGGACATTTTTGGACATTTGTAACTTAGCGGGTCTGTTTCGCCGAGCACCGGTGTGCTCGGGGGACCCATCTGATTTTCGCGGCTTTTATCGTGGTTTTCATAGCTAGCTGCCTTTTCCGGTGTTTACGCGGTTTTCCTCGAGCCCCTAGATTTAGGAATTTATGTTGATTGTGACGTAGATTTTTAAGGCCCAACACCTAATAGAATATCTGTTCCTATAGAACGTAATTGGACCTTAATAAAATTCATTGAAAAAGTTAGTGAAATTGGATTTGAGACCACGTGCCGTGAGGAGTCACATACAGCGCTGGCAGGACCCGTTGTGGCGGGCACCGAGTGACTCCCAAGATCGGACTCCGGACTCTATTCGATTAGCTAACTATTGTTCTTCACGATCAATAGAAATTGCTCATCTAGGATTCGGTTTTTCCCGCTGCACCATTTAGGTAGTTTATTTCTGTATTTAATTTCTGCGCGGATCACTTGCATGTAGAGCGCTGGAGACAAGGTACGCATTTCTTTCTCTGCATGCATCATTGATTTCTTCGCGCATCGGCTTTTTCGTCTTCTCTCTCTGTTTTTGGATTAATAATCATCAGGAGAATCGGAAAAACCGTTAGGCCGCTTGTATTTATTTTTGAAAAATATTTAAAAAGAAAAACAAAAAAAAATTGGGACTGGATAACATTATTGACCCTAAAAGACACTGACCAGAAAAATTTGTCTTGGGGAGAGCAACCCCCTCATTGTTTGGTTTGATTGTGCGAGAGAGTGACCCGAACACTAGGTAAAGCCCTCCGGTACTCATCTCGACTGATTACCGACTCTTCTGTGCGGGACAGTCGGTTGAGAGAGTATCGGGTATCCTAACAGGTCACGTTAATCGCTCTGATATCTTGTATGTTCACCAAATAAAATTGACAAGATAAATTGACCGATCTTTCACGGTCTTCACATTGTGTTGTGTTGGTGAACCGGGGGTTTGCTTGCGATCATATTTTCTCCAGATCCCATCCGCCCAACTCGCCAAGATCAAGATGATGGGTAGACGATCTCTTAGGCAGCCTCTGGCTGCACCGCTTTCAGGCGCGTCTACTCCATCATCTAGGTTGGCCCGTGAGAGTCGAGACCCGCTCTCCGGGCCCGAGTTCGAATCCACCCTGTTCCCCCTCGATCCCCTTTCTTCTGTTCCTGAGAGACATGAGCCCGAGGAGAGACGAATTAATTTGACCGAACCTGAGTTGGGCTCTTCTGATTTTGCAGACATCCCTATGGCTGGAGCCGGTAGTTCAGACGATCGCCAGCCCGAACACTTTGTTTTAGACCAGGGAGCGATCAACTCCACCCTGATCGCATCATTAGAGACGGTTCAGAACCAGTTACGCGATCAGGGGGCCTTCATGATAGAGATGAGGAGGGAGTTGGAGAGACTCCGAAGAGAGCGAGAAGAGCCGAGCGAGCCGGAAGACATCCCTGATGCTGATGCAGAGGCAGCAGCCGCAGCAGCAGCAGCCGCAGCAGCGGCAGCCGCCGCCGCAGCAAGACCGATGCGGGAGCTTCACAACCCTGGATCTACACTGATGCACCAGTGGGTGGTGATTCCTGCTATCGTGGGGGATTTCAAGTTCCCTCCGAACACCCTGCAGATGCTTCCTCATTTTCACGGACTCGCCACTGAGGAACCACACCTCCATCTCCAGGAGTTTCTGATGATCTGCAGCACTGTCCACGACCGTCGTGTGGACCAAGATACGATTCGAATGATGGCCTTCCCTTTTTCACTGGCAGATAGAGCAGCCGCCTGGCTGAAACATCTAGGGAAGTTTGTGTACACCTGGGATCAGCTCCGCACCGAGTACCTGAACAAGTACTATCCACTCGGGCGGACGAATGCAGCAAGGGCCCTGATCAACAACTTCTCCATGCTCCCTAACGAGCAATTTCACGAGGCATGGGAGAGGTTCAGAGAGCTTCTGGATAGATGCCCACACCATGATATCTCGAAGCCGAACCTAGTTCAGAGCTTCTTCAGTGGGCTAACACCAGAGCTTCAGGGTCTGGTGAATGCTTCTTGCGGCGGGTCCTACTTTGCCAAGGACCACAACCAAGTCTGGGCCATCTATGAGGAGATGTCCGAGAATTACATGGTGATGTCCCAGACTCGGTTGTATACACAGAGATCTCAGCAGCCGCCAGGACCCGTGCAGTATCAGCGGATAGCACGGGTTGATGCAGGTCCTTCCAGTTCGTCCACAGTTGCAGCCGCACAGGCAGAGTCGGCCGCTGCGGACATGGGGATTATTAGTGAGAAGTTGGACCGCATGGAAATCATCGAGAAGAAGCAGTGCCAGGGCATAACTCAGATGGAGGAGATGGCACAGACTCTGAGCGACATGAAGACCCAGCTCTTGTGCCTTCAGGAGGCACAGACGGCTCCTCAGCCCCGTCTTCTGTCGCGAGGCGATTCCGGTGGCAGCCGCAGCTCGTCCCAGCGCTCCAGCTCCTTGCAGCAGCCTAGACAAGTTCACCTTGTACAGGCGGAGCCATACCAGCAGCAGCAGCCCTCTTACCAGACACCACCATCTCCAGACTTACAGATGGTGGTATATCAGCCGGATCAGCCTCTGGATGTACTCCCACCCGCCCCATACGATGCAGAGCCGTTGATGGATGTCAACGGAATTTGGTATGACCGTCCTCAACCTGGAATCCGACGAGACCATCCCGGATTCAGGTGGGGGAATGGGGGTAACCAACCCCAGCAGCAGCCAGCCGGTCAGGGAGGGCAGTACGCCCAGCAGAGGGATCACCAGCAGCACGCAGCACACCAGCCATCATCATTCGTATCTCGTCCCTATCAGCAGCAGGGACAGAATTGGAGACGTGAGCAGCAGGCTCACCCGCAGCAGCATCCATTCTCTTACCCCTCTCAGCCACAGCAGCACCATGTCCAGCAGCCTCATCACCAGAGAGGCAACCCGTCGGGCTCCCATGAGAGCCCCGCCATGGATGATCTAACCTGCCTCTTCACAGAGCAGCAGGCTACATTTAGACGGGAGATGGACGAGTTCCGCCAGGAGATGCGGGACCTGATGAGAGGGAAAGCCGCCATCCCTGCACAGATAGAGCCTAATCCGAATAATTTGAAGAGGAAATCTGAGCAGGTAGTTCACACTGAGCCTACCACTTCTAGTGACTCATTTGATGTTATCTCGTCGGATTTATTTGATGCTGATTTTGTCACACTTAGGAGCGGTAGAAGACCAGCAGGAGGCGCCTCATCTGAGCGACAACACGAGGATCCATCTAGAGCGCCAGATGAGGAAGAGGAGAGCGGTACTAAAGCCGCACATCATGATGACGGTGGTACTGATGCCACCCGAGATGCTGATTCCACCGGCGGTACTGAGGCCGCCATTTCACCACATAGAGGAGGTGGTACTGACGCCACCAGGAGAGCCGAGCCAGCCAGCGGTACTGAGACCGCAAGACGTCTGCATGTAGAGCCAGCTAGAGGTGGTACTGAGGCCACCAATATTCATTTTGATAGACATGTTGTTTTTCCTCGAATAAATGTATCTCGGAACTCTGATTTGAATAAAGGAAAAGGTTTAGTTTACTCTGATCCCACTGTTGTGAATGATGTTATTGAGGATCCAGTCATTGAATCATCTAGACCTATTCCTAGTCCTTCATCTGAGAAGGACCCTGTGATCCCCTTTCCTAGAGCCCTTGAGTTGGGGAAAGGGAAGAAAAAAGAAAAAGACCCAAAAAAGAGAGAGCAGGAGGAGTTCAGCCAGAGCATGATAGATCGATTTCACATTCAGCTGACCCTCAAGGAGGCTTTGAAGCACATCCCTCTTCTTCAGCGGTCCTTGAGAGACAGGACCACAGTCAGGAGGACGAAGAGGAACAAGACCGCAGAAATTCATGTGCTAACAAAAGCCACGTGTTACGCGATCCAGAACCATCTGCCGACTAAGAGGCCAGATTTAGGGGCCCCGTATGTCAGATGTCAGATTAGTGAGCAGAGGTTCGACCACACTCTATTAGATAGCGGATCGTCGATCAACCTTCTTCCGGCAGCCCTTCTCGACCACTTAGAGTTGGGCACTCTTGTACAGAGCAGGACATACCTTCAGTTTGCTGATCGGTCTGTCAAGAGGCCAAAGGGGTTGTTGCGAGACGTTGTCGTCACGATTCAGGGTTTGCAATTCCCCGTGGACTTCGTAGTGCTGGACATGGAGACCCCTGACTCGTTGACCGATTCCCCCATCATCCTCGGTCGCCCATTCTTGGCCACAGCCAAGGCGGTGACTGATCATGATAGCGGGAAGGTGTACTTTCGCGTCCAGGGCGAGAGTATACAAATAGAGACGGTTAAGGACCACAGAGCCAGATCCAGATCCCGCTCACATGGCAGTACAGATTCAGAGCAGCTGACAGACCCAGAGCCAGACATCCACCAGGACTGTGATTTTGTGATCACAGATGATGAGGCAGCTTGGGCAGATCCTGTAGCACAGACCATCCTCTCATATTCAGATTCGGCTGATGCAGAGATGATAGTAGAGGATAGTCTGGAGAGCACAGCCCTGGTTCAGGATACTATTGAGTCTGCAGAGTCGGATCTTGATCGCGACACGATTTTCAGTGATGGTGGTACTGAGGCCACCCTGCTCTATGGTGGTGCTGATGCCACCTTGTTCTCCAGTGGTACTGATGCCACTGAGTCTGATATAGATCCCTCGGATTCAGAATCTGATTGGGCAGATTGTAGTGATCAGATGCCAGATCTGGATCCACCTGAGCCTACAGATGAGGAGGAGGTAGAGGCAGAGCAGATCAGAGACAATGTAGAGGACCCGCCTTCTCCAGATCCAGTTTGTGAGAGTTCATTATCATTTTCCCAAGCAAATTTGGCAGAATTATCAGCATACACACATCTTCTTCAGAAGCCAGATTTGCCAGCACCTAGCTGTCCAGAGCTAAAGCCGCTCCCTACTTCGCTGAAGTATCGATTCCTTGCGGGAGAGTCTGAGATGTACCCAGTCATCATCTCTGCAGATCTGACTGGAGAACAAGAATCCCGTCTGATGGAGGTTCTTGAAAAGAACCGCAAGGCAATTGGATGGAGCGTAGCAGATCTCCATGGGATTAGTCCCTCGTTGTGCTCCCACCATATCTATCTCGAGGAAGGGGCAAAGCCGTCGCGTGAGTTCCAGCGGCGACTGAACCCCAACCTAAGAGAGGTTGTTATGAAGGAAATATCAAAATGGTGGAGTGCAGATTTTATTTATCCCATTTCCGACTCCAAGTGGGTCAGCCCCTTGCATGTGGTGCCCAAGAAGACGGGCATCACGACTATGATCAGTGAGTCGGGAGAGGAGATTGCTACACGAGTACCCACCTCTTGGCGGGTCTGTGTTGACTACAGGAGACTCAACCAGGCCACCAAGAAGGACCATTTCCCCCTGCCCTTTATAGATCAGATCATTGAGAGACTGGCAGGGAAGAGCCATTATTGCTTCCTAGATGGGTACTCGGGCTACAATCAAGTGGCCATCGCTCCTGAGGATCAGGAGAAGACCACCTTTACCTGTCCCTTCGGTACTTACGCCTTTCGACGCATGCCATTCGGGCTATGTAACGCCCCTGCGACTTTTCAGAGATGCATGCTGTCAATCTTTTCGGACATGGTAGGGGAATGTTTGGAGGTCTTCATGGACGACTTCTCGGTTTACGGCGACGGTTTCGATTCCTGTCTTGACTGCCTAGACCGAGTACTCCAGCGATGCATTGCTACCCGCTTAGTTCTATCTTGGGAGAAGAGTCACTTCATGGTGACTCAAGGGACGGTGCTTGGCCACATCATCTCCAACAGAGGCATGGAGGTTGATCCGGCCAAGGTCGATGTCATTAGGAAACTCACACCACCGTCCAATCTGAAGCAGTTACGGTCATTTCTGGGGCACGTTGGTTTTTACAGGAGATTCATTCATGATTTCAGCAAGATTGCCCGACCGTTGACTGACCTATTGACGAAAGACACCGAGTTCCTTGTCGATGACAAGTGTCTTTCGTCCTTTGAGACTCTCCAACAGTGCGTAATTGAGGCTCCTGTCCTTCAGCCACCCGATTGGTCTCTCCCATTCGAGATCATGACGGACGCCTCCGATTTTGCCGTAGGGGCCGTGCTAGGACAGAGGAGGGATGGAATTCCGTTTGCCATACACTATGCTAGCCGCACATTGGATTCCGCCCAGCGGAATTATACAGTCACAGAGAAGGAGATGCTAGCAGTAGTGTTTGCCCTAGATAAATTCAGATCATATATCATTGGATCCCGAGTGACCTTGTACACAGATCACACCGCCATCAGGTACCTCATGTCAAAGAAGGATGCCAAGGCCAGACTTACTAGATGGATCCTTCTACTCCAGGAGTTCGACATTGAGATCAAGGATAAACCTGGAGTAAAGAATGTGGTGGCGGACCATTTATCCCGATTAGAGCAGCCTGAGGAGACAGAGCATATTGATCCCATTTGTGATACCTTCCCAGATGAGGCGATCCTTGCTATCGCCTCACTCCCATGGTATGCCGATATTGTGAACTTTCTCGTTGCTGGGAAAGTCCCACAAGATTGGCCCAAGCAGAAGATTGAGACCTTCCTTGCGAAGGCCAAGTCCTACCACTGGGAGGATCCCATCCTTTACCACGAAGGAGGGGATAGCATCTGGCGTCGGTGTATTCCTCAGGAGGAGCATCATAGTGTCCTCACTTACTGCCACAAGCTTGAGGCAGGAGGACATCATTCTGGGAGGAGAACGGCACAGAAAGTGCTCCAATCCGGCTTGTGGTGGCCTACACTCTTCAAGGACTCAGATGAGTTCGTGAAGAGGTGTACTGACTGTCAGAGGATGGGCACTTGTGGACAGCGTGATATGATGCCGATGCAGCCCATTCACTTCTGTGAGGTTTTTGACGCATGGGGCATCGATTTCATGGGTCCATTCCCTAAGAGTCAGGGATTTGAGTACATTCTGTTAGCCGTAGATTATGTGAGTCGTTGGGTTGAGGCTATCCCCGCCCGAACCGCAGATGCGAAGACAGTTTGCAGATTTTTAAAGAAGCACATCATCACGCGGTTCGGGGTTCCACGAGTTCTGATTTCTGACGGGGGATCTCATTTCATCAACGACCAGGTGAAGGCACTTGCTAGAGAATTCGGCATAGACCATCGTGTTGCTACACCATACCATCCACAGACAAATGGTCTAGCTGAAGTGTCGAATAGGGAGATCAAGAATATTTTGCAGAAAGTCGTCCGTCCTGACCGAAAGAATTGGTCACAGCTTTTGGACTCGGTCTTGTGGGCATATCGGACGTCTTTCAAGACTCCATTGGGTACATCTCCCTTTCGCCTTGTGTATGGCAAGCCCTGTCACCTACCAGTTGAGCTGAGGCACAAGTCACTCTGGGCAGTTACAGACATATTGATGGATCCAAATGGTATAAGAGACCAGAGGAGGGCAGAGTTAGCCGCCTTGGAAGAGCTTAGAGATACTGCTTTCTCAAACAGCCTACAATATAAGGAGAAAGTCAAGGAGTGGCATGATTCTCATATCAGCCACAAGCATTTTGAGATTGGACAGAAAGTATGGCTGTTTGATGCAAGGCTTAGATTATTTCCAGGGAAGCTACAGAGCAAATGGAAAGGACCCTATTTGGTCAGAAAGGTACACGATAACGGTAGCATTGATATATCCGAGTTATCTTCTGAGAGTACCTTTCGAGTGAACGGCCAGCGGCTCAAACCATTTCTAGATCATGAGCCACGGGACGTTATTATTGCTGCTATTCATTTTGCGTGAGATGTGGTCTTTTGACTCACATCTTTTACATCTCACGCCTGATTTTCACTGTTCCTCCGCCTGTATAGATCCAGTTGTCCATATCATTCTATTCTTTAGTCCCACATCCCATTTCTCATCTTATGATTATGCTATACTTAGGGTGTACTTTACCTTAAGTATAGGGGGGATGTCGGACCTGTAAGTATTCTTTTCATTCTTTCTGCTCTTGTTTTTGCTGCCTATACTTAGGGATATTTTACCCTAAGTATAGGGGGGGCAGATTCTGTATATTCTTCACTCGGCTTTCCCTTCATGTACAGCTTTCTATACTTAGGATTAGTTAATCCTAAGTATAGGGGGAAAACACCGAGTTCCTTTTATTCTATTCATTTATTCGTTCCTTTTCACTTCCCTTTTACTAAGCACGAGTTATGTCTTCTTCATCGCTCTTGATCACTCTGAGGACATCGTTCGAGCTAAGTATAGGGGGGGTGTGTATATATTTCATATATACTTTAGCCATAACTCGTACTTTGTGTTAATAAATAAAATGGCTAAAAATCACAAAAATTAAAAATTTTTCATAAACCTCTTTTATTCTTGCACATACATAGCTAGTGTATAAAGTATTTTTGTAAAAATGATTTCAAAAATCTTTTGTGTAAAGCTTGTGTAAATATTTTTGTATCAAAATTATGTATATAGTACAAATTTTTTTTTTTTTTTTTTTTTCAAAATGTTTTGAAAATCAAAAAGTTTGCAAAAATCTTGTGTAAATGTTTGTAAATATCTTTTTGCAAAACCTGCACCTCATGCATCATTCATTCATGATTTCAAAACATTTTTCAAAAATTTTTGCATGATTGTAAAATATTTGTAAATAGCATCTTGTGTACATATATGTATATAGTTTTTCCTGGATAAGAGTTGACATTTAAACTAAGCCTGGAATTGAATTGAGAAATGGAGCTTGAATAAGATCTTAATTCACTTAACTTCAAGAGGAACCTTGTAGGATTTAGGTTTAAGGCTTTTCAGGTCCGTAAGGACTTAATTCTTTGAGTCCACTAGGCTATGAGCATATGTCATCTTGATGAGCCTAAGTAGAGCACTTAACAACACACGCATGACTCTCAGAGACAATGGCTTCACTTGCACCTGCACTTTACACATGGCTCTCCATGGATGAGGTGATGAGGAGGCAGTTTCCTTTGGCTTGGGGTAGCATATGAGGGTAGTACTTCTAGGCGGAACCTCTCTTCTTCTTATAGTGAAGGAAGTGCACCTCAACTTGGTCTAGTGGTGTTGAAAGCTAAAGACAGAAGCTGTGGGTTGCAATAAAGCTTCAAAAGAGGGATAGTCTACTGGCTCAAGGGGAAATTTCTTATATATGCTGCACCATGTAGATATGTTGTACAGAAGTTGTTGAAAAAAAAAAAAATGCAAAAATGCAAAAAGAACTCCAAAAAAGTGGTGGGTCGGATTGAAAATTTAATAACCCCACCGGAGTGTAAAGATCTCATGAAGCTTGCAGCGGGAGACTTAGCTACACTGGCTAGGCTTCCAAAACTCTATACTTCTACCCCCTCTTCTTGAGCCGGTTGCACTTGAACTTAGAAGGGAATACCCCGCTTCTCGAGGAAAGAGTTGCTAGACCGAGGCATTAAGAGTTACCAGGTTGAGGGAGGTTGTTTCTTTGTCACTTCTGAGGTGGGGAGCCACATATCACTTACACCGCAAGGAAAGATTCATGGTCATTAGAGTTTGTGTATGTAGACTTGTTCTGATCTGGTTTATTGAGGAGTCTTGCCTATAGATTGGTGGAACTTGGAGTCTGTTGAGTTTTAGGCTTAAGTCCAAATAAGGTTCCGACACATTAATAATCCAAAGATCTGATCGAGCTCCATATTTCAAGTTTAATGAAGGCAAATTTAATAAGTCAACCTTGATCCATGTACATCCTCTTTTTCTTTTTCTTTTTTTTTTTTTCACTTCTTTTTCAAATAAGTGTTTGCTAAGGGACTAGCAAAGTTAAGCATAGGGGGGTGATGAATACCCATTCATCACTCTTTATTCTTCTATTTTAGCTACAAAAACCTTTGCAAATACATGTAGATATGTGTAAATACAAATAAATACCAAAAGCATGCATTGTGTAAAAACCTATAATTAGCATGTTTTTGTGCACAAAATAAAAGAATAAAGAGCAAAAAGAAAAAAAGAGGGAAATATTTAGAATAAATATTGAGCAACCTAACCCAAGGGAGGGCTCAGCATGGGCCTGACCGCATAAAAGCCAAGTAGAGAGAGATAGGGGCTCACATTTATATATATTTGTAAATACATAAAACTTTATATTTTCCTCACCCAAAAATATACTTGTACATATTGTGTGTATATTCTATTAAAAACAAAATAAAAAGATAAAAATCAAAATTCAAAAAATATCACTCCTTCACCATGTGCATAAACCACATCTTGTATTTATTTAACCTTGTAAATAAATTCATTTATTTTCTAAACTTTTTGTAAATATTCTATATTACCTTTTGTAAATGAAATAAATAAAAAGAAACAAAACAAAAATCAAATAAAAATTACAAAATTGAAAATACCAAAAATACATTGTATTAATACCATGTATATAAATGTATATATTTATTTATTTCACCCTTGTATAAAAGTGATAAAAATAAAATAAAAATATTCTTTTATTCCATATTTCATGTTGTAAATAAATAAAATACAAAATGAGCATAAAAACACAAAAAAATAACAAATAAAAAATCAAAAATAAAAATCCATGCAGTGTACATATACCTATATATAGAGCTAACCTATTTTTATTTCCAAAAATTAAATAAAAATCACCAAAAAATAGAAAAAAATAAAAGAAAAATATTTCATGTTTTGAGTTTTCACTAATTCGACCTATTTATGCCCTAAAAAAATAAAACAAAAATCGCATACACGTGGCCGCTCCTGGTTGGTCCACGGGGGAATGTTGACCCCGGTCAACTCCCCCGCGACCCCTTTCCTATTCTGGACCTCGCGCGCCGCGTCACCTTCTCCGATTTATGCACGCGCATCCAGGCTGTCCCCCACTCAACCCCCGCGCCCGGACTCTTCGCCGCACATCCCTCTCCCTCGCCCGATCCTTCGCCATCGAATCTACACTTTCCATCGCCGTCCTCACTCAACCCTAATCGCCCGGTCACATTATAAAACCATCACCTCCGCCGCCTCCGCGCCGCATCTTTGGACCCTCTCTTCCTTCCCCGTGACCTCCATTGGCTCCGCCTGAGTGACAGCGAGCGTCAGCCTTTGTTGCAGTGAGGCGAGGAGGCGATTCCTCTGATCCGGCGTAACCTCGCCGTCCTTGCTCCGCCGCCGCGTCGAGCACCGAGCTTCAGGCCTTGACGCCCTTCGAAGCTACGACCCGGGGATAGCCCATCTCCAGCCCAGTCTACTTCAGCCATCAGGTACCCGATTCGACCTTCCATTTAGCATAATTTTCGATTACGCCCAAATCTACCCTCCGACGTACATCTCCGATTCCGGCCACCTCACGTATCATCTCGACCATCCGACTCGATTTTCACCTTCGCCGTACCCTCACGTACCTTCTACGCACCTTCACTCAACCCAGATCGCACAGGATCTGGGATTCGAGCTCCCTCACCGTCGCTTCGCCGGAGCTCGTTCGCCACGCCGCACAGACCACCTTCACCCCGCCTTCTTGGGTCGAGGCACTTTGCCCTCGACCCGCGAAGCTTCTGAACGCTTTTGCAGGTCAAGAGGAGGCCGTCTGAGGCTTCCCAACTTCAGCCAGAGCTTCGAGCCGATAGGCCTTGCCGGAGCCCCTCCAGGGCTCGGTTGGGTCCTTGGCCACCACCAGCAGTTGCGCAACTTCACGCCGGAGCTTCTCCGACCTTCAGGCGCAGCTGAGGAGGACCGGAGTGCACGCAGGAGGCCGGCGAAGTTCGCCGGCCATCAGTTCTTCGAGGACCCTCCAGAGCCGTCCGATGCACCCTCTGCTCCAGATCTGATCGTGACCGTCCATTCGTTGAGGAGCAGCAGCCGTCGATCCATCTGAGGATCGCATCTGGACCCTTGATAGCAGAGGAGAGAGGCCAAGAGCCCAGCACCGTTAGATCAGCCACGTGGACCTCCCTCCGCCGTCGATCGAGCCCAAGAGCCGAAGCGTTAAAGGCGCGTTTGTTCTCAGCCGTCCGATCATCCACGCGTCATCATCTGGGCCGTCGCTATTAATAAAGGGGTAAATATCATAGGCCCCCCCTCTGTTTGTTTTATTTCGTTTAAGTCCTGTAATTTTGAATTCTAGTTGTTTATTTTCTGGGTTATTTGCATCAAGGACCTCGCGCTTAATTTTAATTACATTTATACCCCCGCCAGTAGAGACCCACGTGCCTCATCACGTGTATTCTGGGTTATTTGCAATACATGCCCTGTATGTTCTGGATGTTAATGAATGCATGAAATGTTTTGTTAAATTGCAATTATACCCCTGTGAAGGCTGAATTGGCGCATGTGCTTTTATTTCTTGGACTTTTTGCAACCTTGCCCCTGGGGTTTTGATACGTGTTATCAAAAACCCCTAGGACTTGGTTTTTATTACAAATCAGTCCCTGTGTGCCCCAGACACGTGCTTGGCACGTGATTTCTTGGGTAAATTGCACCAGGACCCCAGAACTTTTGGGTATTTGCACTTAGGTCCCTGTGCACAGTGCCCTACCTTTATTTTTGAATAAAATATCAAACGACCTCCAAATCCAATGAAATTTTGACACATGGCTCCTGCCATGGTGTAGGAATTTCTATGATTTTTGGGGACATTTTTGATTTCATTTATTATTTTTAAAAATTCAAAAAGCCCTATTTTTGCTACTGTTTGACTTTAAAAATACCAAAAAAATATAAAAACTTCACCAAAAATTCCAAAAAAATTAGGTACTGTTATTTGCTTGTTGCTTGATTTTCTAGCCAATTTTGGCTATTTTTCATCACATAAAAACCTTAAAAATTGAAAAACCCCTAAAAACTCATAAAAATTGTAATAAAAAAATTAAAAATCCAAAAACAATAATTAGGGTGCCTAAATTTTCCTTATTCTTTCTAGAATATAGGAAAAATACCTTTAGGGCTTTCTGAGATCCAAGAGTATTTTATTTTTGGATCCTAAGCCTTGCTGGACAGTACCCTATTTTTGTCGCATTGTTTGATTTTTAATAATTATTTTATCCATTAGAAAAATCCCAAAAATTCACCAAAAACAGTAAAAAACATTTAAAACCTAAAAACCAATTTTCTGGAATTTTTGCTTCATTTTTGTGTGTTGTATAAATTGTGGAAGTTGCATCCTTTTCCCTTTCCTCTTATTTTCTTATCTTTTAAAAATCTAAAAAAAAATCTAAAAACAAATAAAAAAAAAAAAAGACTCTCTTGGACTCCGACTACATCGTAGGCTTCTTAAGCCAATCTGTGCTCCTTGAGTTCGACCCTGGGAGCTATACCAGGTTAATCCTATAGCAGGATCACTTCTCTGAATTTTATTGATTTATCTTATTTGAGTGGTTCATTTTTCTTGATTGACACGTGCTTAGTGACTGAGGTCGCAACGACCTATTTATTTACACCTTTACCTCTGTCATTTTCTCGGTCATCAGAAGGCTTTGGAGAAGAGGGGTTTTCCTCCGTTATGGGTGGCGTGGATCAAGAGATGTGTCACGACAGTTTCCTTGACAGTGCTCTTGAATGATAGGCATGAAGGGGGTTATTTTCAGACATAGAGAAGGATCCGTCAGGGATGCCCTCTTGCCCCACTGCTTTTTGTGATTGTTGTGAATGCATTGGCAGCTATGTTATGGTTGGTGGCGGAGGGGAAGTGGTGCGGTGGATATACTAATGGGGAGGTATATGTTCCGTTGTTGCAGTATGTCGATGACACTATGTTGTTCATGGGACCAGAGTTGGATAGAATTAGGCGGATGACAAGTACAGTGGATATTTTTGGACTCATGTCGGGCCTCTGAATTAATAGAGAGAAATCAACGGTGTTGCCTTTTTGTTTGTCAGAGTAGGAGACTCTAGTGATTAGGAGCGCTCTGGGTTGCCCCGTTCACGCTTTGCCTATCAACTACCTTGGGCTTCCTCTTGTGGCGGGGAGGTTGCGGACTAGAGACCCCTGTTGGCGAGGTTGGAGGGGCGGCTGGCTGGCTGGAAGGAATCTACGTTATCAAAGGGTGGTAAGTTGGTTCTACTGAAGTATGTTCTCTCTGTCATACCTATTTTCTTTTGTTCCACGTGTTTGTTGCCCGTAGGGATCCGTATGAGGATGTAGGTTCTCATGAGGCGTTTTTTGTGGTCGGACGGGCGGCAAATTAAGATGGGAATCCACTTGGCAGATTGGGCAAAGGTCACAATAGTAAGGAAATTGGGTGGTTTGGGGGTCCTGAGGTTGGGAGACATGAACAAGGCCCTTGTGGTGGAGTGCCTTCGTACATAGGGGCCCTCCGAGGACCTGGTATGTAGGCTCATGAGGAAGATTTATAGTGCAGCTCCATCTTTGGAGACCACTCGGATTCAGGCTCCATCTGTGTTGTGGCAGGCGATTGTTAAGATTCTTCCAGATATGGTCATCAAGATGCGGCCTATGTTAGGAAATGGTGACGGCTTCAGATTCTGAATTGGTGATTGGACATGTGATGTGGTGTTAAAGGAGAGATTTTCAGGGATATTCAGCTTATCAAGTAGGAAAGAGGTTGTTGTTAGCGACATGTGGGGTCATGGCGACTGGCAATTTTATTTCTCTGCTTTACTCTTTTCCCCCCGAATGGATGACTTCATTAGATTATGAAGTGAGCTGGAGGGAGTCGGGGGTCCGATGGTGAGGCGGGACCATTGGGTTTGGGGAGATGGGAGGTTCACAGTCAAGAAGGCTTACCGGTTCTTCACGGGAGAGGATGGGCAGGGGGAAGTGACACTAGACTAGATGCCAACATCATTTGGAAGAGCAAGGTGCCCAGCAGGATAAAGGTATTCATATGGTTTCTTAGCAATGGGAGGGTTCTAACTAAGAGCTGTTGTGGACATATTTTGGGGGTGGAAGATTGCATATGTGCTAGATGCGGGCAGGAGGTGGAGGATTTGGACCATCTCTTCTTTTCTTGTCCGCTCTCAACGAGTGTGTGGAAGGATGCATATATTGCTTGGATAAGAGTGGACAATATGTCGAACTTCTAAAGTTGCGTCAGAGCCGAATGCAGGGGACGACGAGTGGATATGTCTTACTTGTTCGCCATTCTTTGGGCGATTTGATGTGGTAGGAATGATGTCATTTTTAGGGGGCAAACTTTCTATTTTAAAAGTATGATTGCGCACTGCATGGCAATATATAGCGCATGGAGTTCTATTTTGTAATGTAAGGTATGACAAGCTCTTATATATAAGTTCTCTTAACATATATATACAAATTTTACACGTGGTGGGTCCTAGTTTGGGAGTCCAGCCCTTCTTTTTTCAAAAAAAAAAAAACCAAAAACGTTTTCATCTAAAACTAAGACCATGGGCCAAGATCCAGAATACACACGAACAAAAAGATAAAGTTCAACATATCACCAAACATTGCTAAGCCAAAAATATTGGCCTAAATCCCCACAATAACATTAAAAAATAAATCATGTTTCCCTAATGACCTCCAAATGGATAGAATCTTTTTCCTCGTACGTACATCAAGTGTGAGATATATGCAACATGGGACCAAGTCTCATAAACCTTTGTTGATCGAAACCTTCGAATATTTTAGTAGCCAACTACCGCTTTATTGAGTTCATACCGAGCAATTATAGAGGATTCGTCCCACTTTCAATTAGTACCCACTTTTTGATCAATGAAGGAAGATGGCACATTTTAATTAAGCCTCGAATGTCCAAGATTAGACCCATATCGAGGCTTTCAAATCATATAACGATCCACCTGGTGCGATATAAGCATTGTTGGACATGCCAGCCCACGACGAGCCATTATGCAATAAATGTTATTGCAAATATCATTTCCTGATCTGAAATGAAGAATAAGTAATTTGTATAATAGGTCCCTTAGTACAATTAAGGTTATGTACCGTGACCATCTTAATGATCATACAACTATTGATTCAATTATTGAATTATAAAGGCTGGTGCTTGGATGAATATCTAAAGAGTTAGATTGAGAACTCATCAAGCAATGTCAAATGATTATTAAGAGAGGATCTTCAGCTTGAGAAGGAGATGTCAATCTTTTCTCTAAAGATTGATATCTGATCGACCTCTTGATGCAGGTCCTCTGCATAGTAATAGAGATTCGGAGGAGTCAGATTAGTTAAGTCAAAGAGTTGACTTAACGAGATCGAGATAACCAAAGACCTATGTCGTATGTTGTCACGATATAGACATGCATCCTCTGACCGGAGACAGATGTGTTACTCTGTGTCTGAATATGTACATTTGGCAGACCAATATGTCGATGACCTAACCAAGGTCTATACACCAGCGCGCTGGTGTGCATTCAAGGGCATGTGAGTAATACGATCTCTCAAAGGGATCATACATGTTCATTACTGAACCGGAAGACATGAGCTCACTCATGAAATATTGGGAAGAATCAAATTTCGTGCACGATCGTCTCGCTTTGGAAGCTTGACTGAATTCGTAGTTTTGATATTTACTTTTGGAAAGTATATGATCAACACCTGCGTATGATATATGTTTTTGGAATGTATATGATCGATACCGACTCCCAATGATCAAAATGAGAAAACTTAATGATAAAACCCTTAAGGAGACAGTACAAAATGGATCTAAAACTTTAGGTTTGTTCTTGCTCTTCCAGTATGCAGGATGTACAGGTTTGAGAATACCTGAGGGTGATGTGATCATAAACGATTTTATAACCAAGATGCTTCCATTTCTAGGGAGTGATGAAACATGTCTAGATTTTATTAACTCCTCTCAGTAGAGAAGTAATCTGATCTTGGTCCAAATGTTGGACATTCATCTGAATATGATTCAGATGCGATAAGAAGATTAAATTTGCGATCTTGATTTAATCAAGCATATATGAGAGGTCCACAAGATCTGGATTTGAAATTTGATCTCAATATCCAAGTCACTATACGTGGAACAATACAATCATCTTTTCCTTATCTCCAAGTATTTGCAAAGAAAGTGCATTATCCTTGAAAGAGTTCAAGATAATTTCATTGTTGATATATGTATCCGAGCATTGAGAAATTTGATAATTGGATGTGATTTAATTATCATGAATAATATGAATTTGATTCATATTATAATGAGAGTTATCCGAGATAATTAAATGTGATTTAATTATTAAAGATGCGAAAATGGGAATGTGATTCATTTTATTTTGGCACATGAGAATAGAGATACAAGATGATAAAATATGATTTAATTATCATGGATATGAATAATGAGGATGCCACTATCCATATTAATCATATATATTAAAAATATGATTTATAATATATAAGAGAGTTATTTGTGATTTATATTTGTTGGTTAAATACTCATGTGAATTGGATTCACATTGGACAATTAATTGAAAATATAATTTACATCTTGTTTTGAAATGTGAATGTGATTCACATTTTTCCAATGGCATGAACGTAAATTTCACAAGATAATTATAAATTATTTTTGTGAAATAATTTACAACAAAATTTGTTGTAAATCTTGGAGATCTCATGAGATAGTGAGATCTCATGAGATAATGAGATCTTACGAGATGATTGGTGGATGCCCCCCTTTTTAGAGGATGTGGTTAGTGTCCTCATTATTTCCAAGACCAGCTAATTGATTTGATTTGAAATTAACTTATATTGATTTATCATTATATATTAATTTAAATTAAATTAATTGTTGATGTGTTGTTACAATAATATCATAGCCATTGAAAGAAACACAAATTAATCTCACTCGTTAATTGTGTGATGTCCATGGATTGGGATCCATGAACTCCCAAAACCCTATATAAGAAGAGGCATCCCTTGCTCTTCAAGTTAAATGATTACGACATATGCTCTCTCCCTCTCTCTCTACACATCATCTCCCTTCGTATCTCTCTCTCTCTCTCATTATGGCCGTCAACCATGGAGCCATCGAGAGAGTCACCGTCGTCTCAACATCGTCGTTATGCTACCGGAGTATTTACTCGTGGATCTCTATCTCCTTCGACGCACCTCGCTCATGAAGAAGACATCGGATCTTGTGTGACGAGATCAAGAGATTCATCGCTTGGATCATCAACATGGATTGCGAGAAGGACACGCCTAATCAACGTGCAAGCATCTCCTCTATCGGATCAGACTTGAGACAAGAAATCTCTTTGTTTAGAGATTTGATCGCAACCATGCTTTAAGAGGTAACCCTAGTACCTATTTGTGATTTAGATGAAACAATCCAAGAAGTGTTCTTGGATCATGTGATTTAATCATTTAGAAAATACTAAATTCTGCTATCTGGAGTGACTAGTGCGACTAGTCGCTCCCGATCGCATACGATGCGATCCTCACGCTTTCATGATGCGCTTAAGGATCTTCTCATATCCTTAAAGCACAAGATAATTGGTGTAATCCTTAAGCAAGCAACACCTACCACCCGATCAAAGTTTATAAGATCTAACAACCATTCATCATCTCTTACGCATGTAAGTAGTTTACGTCCATGTTACCTTTTAATAAATTTAATTATGATATTGGAAGAGTAGGATATAACTTTATTTTACAAAAAATTACCTATCACTATTTTGAGGAAGTTCTATCTCCCGACGTAAGTAGTATACCCTCATATTATTGTTACCATTGATCCGTCCTCTGCTTAACAGGTTGCAGGTGGCATAAATCGTTCATTGAAACTGAAGGACCTTCGCCTCACTTTCATGCATGTTGAGACATCAGTTAAATCTTTTCTTCATTTCTTTCATTCATGTTTTTCTCGTTGATCGAAGTTTTTTTACAGCCTAACTTTGGCATGTTTCGTGTAGGTGGCATAGCAGCACACCAAAGAATTTAGAAGCTAAATCAACTAAAGTTCTTACAAAGCTCTCTCTAGGTGATTCATAGATCTTTTTGAAGGATATGGTTAGATCCTAAACTACAGCACGGAAGCGTGAGCATCGTATCGAATACGACGAAGAACGACTAGTCGGACTAGTTGTTCTATGAAGAGGAATTTAAAAAAAATTCATGCGACGAAACCACATGATCCCAGAACACTTCTCGGATCGTTTCGTCTAAACCACAAACAAGTAATAGGATTACCTCTTGAAGCGTGGTTGCGATCGAGTCTCTAAACGAAGAGACCTCCTGTCTCAAGTCCGATCAGACGGAGGAGACGCTTGCGAGCGTGGGGATGAATCGCGTGCTTCTCGCAATCCATGTTGATGATCTAAGCAGCGGATCTCCTGATCTCGACACACGATATCCGATGTCTTCTTTACGAGCGAGGCGCACCGAAGGAGACGGAGATCCATGAGCAGACGATCGGGTAGTATAACGACAACGCTGCGGTGATGGAGAACCTCTCTAGGGCATCTATGGTGAACGACCACATGAGAGGAAGAGAATGGGCGTGTAGAGAGAGAGAAAGAGAATGTGAGACTTATGTTCTCTTGTGTGTGTCAAGAAGAGCAAAGGGGTGCCTCTCCTTTTATAATATTTTGGGATCCATAGATCTCAATCCATGGACAACACAAATCCAATGGTTCTCATTGGTTGTGTTTCTTTTAATGGCTAAGATTTGTGTTGGTAAAAATCAACAACAATTACTTTAATTTAAATTATATCTATATTGATAAATCAATATAAATCAATCCCAAATTAAATCAATCAAGCATGGAGATTATGGAATGAAGATTGCCTCCTTCCATAATATTGGATTTGGTGGCAATCTCATGCAATCTCATGAGATTATATTATTCCACGAAAATCTCCAAGATTTACAACAACACTTGTTGTAAATTATTCTACAAAAAAATCATAATTATTTTGTGAATTTTGCAATCTTACCATTGGAAAATTGTGAATCACATTCACAATCCAAAATAAAATGTGAATTATATTTTCAATTTAATGTCCAATGTGAATCCAATTCACATCAATATTTAATTAACAAATGTAAATTACAAATTGTTCTCTCTTATATTATAAATCACATTTATAATATATAAGACTAATATGGATATTGCTATCTATATTATTCATATCCATGATAATTAAATCACATTTAGTCATCTTAGATCTCTATTCTAATGTGTCCAAATAATATGAATCACATTCAAATTATTTTCATCTTTGATAATCAAATCACATTTAATTATCTAAGATAGCTCTCTTTATAATATGAATTGAATTCATATTAATCATGATAATTAAATCATATTTAATTATCTGTTTTCTCAATGCTCGGATACTCATATCAACAATGAAATTATCCTGAACCCTTTCAAGGATAATGCGCTTTCTCCACGAATACTTGGAGATAAGGACAGGGTGATTGTATTGTTCCACGTATAGTGACTTGGATATTGAGATCATATCTCAAATCCAGATCGCGGGCCTCCCATAGATGCTTGATTAAATCAAGACCGTAAATCTAATCTTCTCATTGCATCTGAATCACATTCAGATCAATGTCCAACATTTTAACCAAGATTAGATTACTTCTCTATTGAGAGGATTCACTAAAATCCAGACCCGTTTCATCACTCCCTAGGAATGGAAGCGTCATGGTTATACAATCGTTTATGATCACATCACCCTCAGGTATTCCCAATACATGTACATCCTGCATACTGGAAGACACAGATAAACCCAAAGTATTGGATCAACTTTATACTGTCTACTTCATGGTTTTGTCAGTAAGTTTCTCATTCGATCATTGGGAGTCGGTATCGATCATATACTTTCCAAAAGCAAATGTCATACCTAGGTCTTGATCATATACTTTCCAAAAGTATATATCAAACATACAAATTCAGTCAAGCTTCCAAAGCGAGACAACTATGCACAGAATTTGATTCTTCCCAATATCTCATGAGTAAGCTCATGCCTTTCAGTTCAGTAACTGAAGTTGTATGATCCCTTTGAGAGATCGTATTACTCATATTCCCTTATATGCACACCAGTGCGCCGGTGTATATACCTTGGTTAGGTCATCAACCTATTGGTCTGCCAAATGTACATACTCAGACCTATAGCAACACAACTGTCTCCGATCAGAGGATGCGTGCCTGTATCATGACAGCATACAATATAGGTGTAACGAACCCGATCGTCCGCGAATATTGCGGAAGCGAGAAACTCGGCGGACATCTCGGGATCGTTACTCATAGCATCAATCATGGCATAAAAGAGCAATAAAGAACCAACCAAAAAAAACTTTTCCATAAACATAATAAGGTCACAATTCCAAGAGTTTCTTAACTAAAGAAAAGATAAATAACTAGATGAAATCGTTTCCACGATTTCCTTATTCCAGTGGGCATAAAAGACGTCCTTCCAAAGCAAACCCGCAGTAGATCCATACTGATCCTATTTCTTGAAGACTGTGTCGGCTCCCGTAAACCGCTAATGATCTAATCCTCTCGTTCTTCTGAAAAGAGTGGTAAAACATGTTATGAGCATAACGCTCAGTATGTGCCGAGTTATGGTCAAGCCGGCTAGCGTAGAATACAAGTCACAAAGGCTATTATCATATAAATCATAAATTAACTTATTGATTGCATATAACAAAATTTCTTCCATAACCATGAATAACATAACATAATTGCACATATACCCGTAAATTTTATCATATTTGCATGTATGTCCATAATGATCACATGAGTTGCACATATGCACTTTATTATAACATAATTGTACATGTATCCTTAAAATTACAATAATTAACAAATATGCACATACCATTGACATAAATTGCATATATGTCCATAACATTAACATAAGTTTCATATGTGCACTTAACTTTAACGGAATTTACACATAAGTCCATAATCATAACATAATTGCATATATGCACATATCAATAACATATATTGCACATATGCCCATAACATTTTTCGTGTTTAGAGTGGTCTTGATTGTTACTTCTTAGGCGGCTTTGATGGCTTACCGCCGGCACAAGCGGTTCATAACAATACATAACATGACAGTGTAGCTACAACTGTAGAGGACTTATCTTTTGCCTCACGCCCCCGGAAAGCGTTGGTCCTTTAGACCTTTACGACCCCTTAGTTCGAGTCGGTGCCAAAACTTAATATAAACTTCAATGATGTTATATATATAATTTTAATTAGTACTGGTAAATAAATTGATACTCATATTTGACAATTATTTCAATGATATCGTAGTTACCAATAAAAATTATTAATTCAGCTAATATGTGTTTTACTGCATTATTAACAGTAGCCTGTAACTTTGCCCGATTACATTCGTACCTTACGTAACAATACAGTAAAACAAAGAGATGAATCTCACACGGATAGAATTATTTGTAGAATCATAAAATACAGTCTGTTATGGGCTATTTGCAGTTACATGTAATATGCAGAAATATATAATAAGCTATGAAATAGGTACCAGTGCCTTTTGTCCTGTTGTGCCCTTTTTTTTAATGGATAATTCAATAAGGACACATGTAGTTGGATTAGGTAACTAGGATGCATAATAGGCTTGTTAATAATAGAATGCAATTGAGATTGCTCGTTGAAAGAATGAAGCATATGTGTATCATTTACAACGCATTAAACAGAAAGGTTCCATATCCAACGAGAGTTTTTGATAAGAAGCGTTAGAGACCCAATTATGTCGTGGACTCCATGTAATATTGTATATATTTTCATCAACCAATCTCAGCCAACAAATCGAGTTAGTCATCTTTTTTCATGTTGTCGGCGACAGATTGGAAACGTATCCGCCAATGAATTGTTATGGCGCAATTAACTAGATTCAATACACGGACCTAGTGTACAGAAATCTTAAAGGAATACTTAAAGGTTCGACACATACTTTTATAAGTCATAAATTATACTCCAAGGATCATAACAAAATACCACTTAACGATCTTATGTGTTTGACACATACCTCGTCGACGCAAGAAATTCGTCGACCACGTCCTTGTTCCTTCAATCTCATCGGATCACAACTTCGATACCGACGCCGAAGGTTGTTGTTGCCGGAATGGAATATGTCATCGACGATTGACGAACCGTGGTCAACCTAACCTTTAATGTTGTCTGATTAGCTAGTGCGTTGCAGTCGGATAGATCCGCGTCGATCAAAAATAACCGCACAACTCGATGAATCGTCGAATTAAATTAGTATGTGGTTTTATGTTTGTTTGGCCTGGGCAAGCCCCAGGGTCGACTCAAGGAGGCAAAGGAACAACTCGGGATCAAGTTAAAGTGATTAGATTGCGGTTTTCCAAGTGGAATTTTTTTTGTAATTTTTTTATGCAATAAAAATGCCAATGCTCCAATGCAGATGAATCAGGTTAATAAGAAAATATGCAACTTAGCCAAATTTAATTTTAATATCAAATTAATTCAAATTAGCCGTGATATTTTTCCTAAGAACCTAATCCAATACTGAATGCAAAATGGATTTTTTTGGAATTTTTGGGTTTAAAATGCACAAATGAAAAATGCAAACTTTTTGGGGGTTTTTAAGCAATTTTTCATGCAAATGATGTGCAAAAATTATGAAAAATTTATTGAAAGTTAAATATGATGGAATGAAGCTACACTAATATTTTTGGAATTTTCTGACACTTTTTGATTTTTTTATGAATATTTTACTGAAAATAGAGCGACTGCGGGTATTTAATTCCTAATAAATCCACGAAGTCAAATTATCCAGATTGATTTACCACAAATAGATATTTCAATATGGAACCTAAGAGAGTTGAAATTTCTCAAAAATATAATCTGTGGAATTAATTAAAAATTAATTACAGAAATCGCTCTACAATTTATTTTATAAACAAAACTCTTAATTGGACGAAACTTGGACAATAATTAAAACACAATAAAAGGCATCATTCACAATTTTTTCGCAATTTTTGGAGCAATAAATAGGACTATGCGAATTTCAGAGCGTAAATGGGTAAAGTATGACTCAATTTCAATCTCTGATTTTTAATAAAATATCAAATAGTCACAAAAATACAATTAAATAGCCAGGAGATAAAGAATGAGTTTCTCTACAACATGCTATTTTTCATTAAAATAAATAATGCTATTTTGAGGTCCAAATTAACGTTCAAAGGCAGGATAGTATTTGCAATTACTGAAATGACAGAAACAAACTAGAATGGTGCACACGGGTACTTTTGCAAATAAAAACACTTAAAAGGATGAACAATGCAATTTTTACAACTCAAATAAAATAAGAAAAATAGACATTTTCTCTTCTTGTCCTGCACGTGAGGGCACAAGGGGGAGAAGCTATGGACGGCGCACGCGTGCGGGATGGACGAGGCGGCGCCGGGGCGCACGGTGGAGACGACGGCCGCACGCGGTGGCGCGCTGGCGGGCTTCAAGGCGGAGGACGGGAGGCGGCCGGCTTCTGGCGGTGGCGTGCGTAGAGGCTGCCGCCTGTGGGGGGTGAGACCTGTGCAGGGGCGGAGCCGCGCGCTGCGGCTATGCGAGCGGCGGCATGGAGGGGCTTGTGGAAGATGGAACACCGCCGCGCGGGTGGAGCTGGCGCAGGCGGCGAGGCAGCGCCGCACCTGGGTAGGGGCGCGCGTCACCGGCGAGTAGCGCGCAAGGGCACAGCGGGCAGGGGCTTCGAGCGCGGCGGCTGAGATGAGGTCGGGCGATGGAGCAGGCCGACGGCGGCCACGCGCGCAGGGCTGGGAGGCGCGCGTTGGCCGCTGGGATGCGTGCGGAGGTGGGCGTTTGTAGCAGTGGAGCGCGCGAGAGCGCGGTCGAGGCCGAGGAGCGTCGGGGCCGCACGAGCGGTTTCGTGATGGAGGGCAGCGCCGCGCGGCGGTTGGGCGACGGGACGGCACGCACGGAGGTTGGGGTGCCGCGCACGCGGGCGGAGCGAAGGGCGGCATTGGCGGCCTGGAGCTTGGTGGACACGCCACAGCTTGCAGCTTTCTTATTTTTTTTAATTTTGTTTTGTATATTTTTTTTGTTTTTTTAATATTTTGTAAACAGGAAATACGATGCAGGAATGATGGAAATTATGAGTGTATGCAATGAAGATAGATGAAGTAAAAAAATGCTATGATAATGAGGAAGGATGTTGGTGAATGAAAATGTTTTGGTGTTTTTTTTTATGATGATTTGTATGCGATGTGTGGTAAAAAAATGTGGTGATGATGAATGATGGTGGTGCGAATGGTGAAAATGATTTGGTGGTAAAAAAAATTATGATGTTGTGATTTTTTTGTTTGTTTGATAAACATGATGAACAAACAATGTTAGATAAAAAAATTGACAAAGAAAAGATAGAGAATACTTACCTGTGATTCGCCGAAGGTGGAGCCATGGAATGCGGCTTCCGGTTGTGGCCTCGATTCGATTCGACGAAAAATCGAAGAAGCTCGGTTGTGATCTGAAGGGATGCACAACGACACGAGGAGGAGTCCTCATGGATCTCGCCTTTGAAACCGTTGTCGCTCGACCGAGAGATGCTGAAGCTGTCACCGACAACACTCGGGGGCTGATGGTCTCTCCCTCTCAGTTGAAGAAATGGCGGATGATGAACAATGGAGGAGGGGATGGGATTATAAAAGAAGAGTAGAGGGAAATTGGAGAGAATGGAGTGGTGGAGAGAGCGGAGAAAATGGAGGCTTGGAGTAGAAGGCAAGTAAGGGAAGAGGTAAAAGAGGGTTAAAATAATTTATTTAATAATATAATATTGTAGGCTACTAAAATTGATTAAAATAATGATAGTAAAATAGAAATAATAATAAATCCGAAAATAGTAAAAAATAAATCCGAAAATAAATAAAAAAATTGGGGTGACATGTGGCGGCTCCAGGAGCGGCCACATGTCGCTCCCAGAAAATTCAAAGATTAAATGTAAAGAAAATCAAAAAGAAATAACAAAAGGGATTAAATCAAAAAGTGGTCAACACAAAAGTTACTCGTCTCAACGAGATCTACAACTTTTGTGAAGGGCCGAAAATCAAATGAAATCATCTGTACAAAAATGTATTTTTGGGTGGTACCTTATAGATATAAAATACCGCATTTTATCTTTTGCAATTTTTTTGTCATTTTTAAATGAGAAAAATTAAAATAAGGTTAGATAAAATATGAAAAGAATATTTACAACTTAATCTAATTTTTTTTAGATTTTTAATAAGAAGATAAAATACAGGGGTAAAACGGTCATTATGTACAATATACAAAAGGGGCCCAAAACCCAAGTTTTGCATACGAGCTCCGATTTTAATGAAATTGGTCTTGTTTCGAAGGTCTTTGAAATTATATTACTTTAAAAGTGAGTAGACCTCAATCGGATACTGTATGAGAGAGATATGTGCATTTTAAGGTTCATGGTTTTAAACTTGGATTGGGGTTTTATTGGTCGATTTTACAAGTTAATATTTTTTTGATATTTTTTCTTTATTAATGTTAGTAATATATACACTATGGAGTTGATTTTATTAGATTTGGAGTTAGTATAAAATATATACAAATAGGGAATTTTAGCTAACATACAATTGAATATTTACAAGTGAATTTGGCTTCTTATTTTATGCAAAAATGAATGTTAAAATACAGATGTTATCAATGCATGTATGAATGCTAATTATGCAATATAAGTAGAAATATGCCTCTAATTACTCGGGAACAAAGCTCTATTTTCAACTTTTAGAGTGATGAATCGCAGATTCATCAACCCCCTATACTTAAACCTTGCTCGTCCCTGAGCAACTAAAATGAAATGCAAGAGTGAAATGAGATTGGGTTCCATACCAAGGTCATGAACAAAAGTTGAAAATGGAGCTTGACTCGACCTTTGGATTAATTGTGTGGCGGAACCTTATTGGGATATGAATTTAAGACCTAACAGACTTCAAGTTCCACAAGTCTTCTATTCAAGACGCCTTAACAGTCAGGTCAGAACAAATCCTCAAACGCAAATTTCTAATGACTATGATTCTTACTTGTACTGTATAAGTGATAAATAGCTCTCCACATCAGAAATGACTCGGAACCAGCCTCCTCTAACAAGGTAACTCAATAACCCGGTCTAGTAACTCTTTCCTCGAGGAGCGGGGTATTCCCTTCTAAGTTCAAGTGCAACCAACTCAAGAGGAGGGGTAGAGAAAAGAATAAAGGATGGACGGTAGCCAGTGTAGCTAACCTATCCCGGGATGCCTGACCAGTGTAGCCAAGTCATCCAGCTGCAGACTTCTTGCCAGTATACATACTCCAACAAGCAATTTTTTTGGCATGTCTATTTTTTTTGGAGTTCTTGCATTTTTCTTTTTTTCTTCTTTTTTCCTTTTTTTGGAACAATATACAAGGTGCAGCATGTACATCAGGAGTTTTTCCTCTTGAGCCAGTAGACTATCCCTCTTTTGAAGCATTATTGCAACCCATAGCGTCCTGTCCTTAGACTTCAACACCAACAGACTAGGTTGAGATGCACTACCCTTCCTAGAGGAGGACGGATGTTTCCACCCGTGTGCTACTCCAAGCTAAAGGATTCTATTTCCTTACCACCCCATCAATGAAGAGCTACGTGCATTGTGCTTGTCCAAGTTAGGTCACTGTCTAAAAGAATCATGCGTGTGCACGAGATATTCTACTTAGACTAATCAAGATGACATGTGAACATAGACTTGCGGACTCAAAGAATTAAGTCACTTGACCTGAGAAATCTTAACTCCAGTTCCTTTAAGGTTCCTCTGAAATTAGGTGGATTAAGGTCAAATCAAGTCCATCATCAACATCTACTCATAACTCGGTTCAGAACCCACTAGCTTTTCACCTTGCATATGCAAGATATGCAGATGAGAGGTGCAGATGACATGCTATGAATGAAATGCAAGACTCTTTTTTTTTAATTGCAAGGATGATATGCAAGAGTAAATACGAAGCCTTATTTTCAACACAATTTTTTTGGTATAAGTATACAACAATTTGTATTATTTACAACAAGTTTCTAGTTTATACATAATATACATAGTATACATTTTTTTTGGTATACATCCTATTTTACAACAAATTTTACAAAAGTATGTTTTACAAGAATTTTACATTTTTTATACAAGTATTACAGTACAACATTATACAATTTTTTTTCAATTTTTACCCACCCCATAATTATTGCATAATATATACAAAAACACGCGAAAATACGTGAAAGTACTAGCTATGGGTAAAGTATATATGTAATATATACACGCCCCCCTATACTTAGCGTGTGCTATGTCCTCAGAGCACGAAAAGTGACTAAAAAGACATAGCTCAGGCTAAGCGTAGGAGAGCTAAAATTACAAAAATCGTATAGAAGTCGCACCGCCCCCTATACTTAGGCTCTTGACAGCCTAAGTGTAGAATAAGATCAAAAAATGGGGCGGACGAGGGCAAGAGGAAAACATGGTTGAGTATATACAAGGCGGGCAACGGTCCCCCCTATACTTAGGCTCTGGTCAGCCTAAGTATATGACAGGAGTGAGTATGAGGACCGATGTGATCTGGAGGATGTACAATGAATGGATGCGGGTCACTCTCCCCCCTATACTTAGGATCTGGTTATCCTAAGTATAGTCATAAAATGACATGAGATGAGTCGGGGTGAGTGATTCGGATCACTGGGGAGGGAGGTAGAGAAAGTATATACAGGAAAGAGTGAGAATATACAAGGATTAAGAAGGTTTGTGACGAACCTTCTTGCGGACGCGAGGAGGTGGATAATATACATATGTGTCGCTGTCGGAATCGTCCTCATATGAATAATAGTGAGGTGTAGGGATCGTCCAACGAGGATCGACACACGGCTGCTTGCTTAGATAAGGCTTGAGAACAGCCGAACTAAGCTCACTCATATAAATTACCTTGTCCGGGCCAGATGAGGACTCCTCAGAAAATTCCTTCTTTGGTGTGTTGAAGGAAACTTTCTTAGTCGGTTTTCTAGAACCTGAATCATTGAGTGGGAGATGAGAGAGACGCGCCTTGAGAGGTTCGGGGGAACTCTTCGAGGAATCAATTCTCGACTTCCTCTCACTAAATAGCCGACTAGAAGAGGGAGCAACCGTGTTTTTATGTGGAGTCAATTTAGTCTTGGTTGTCTCATTTGAAGGTCCGAGACATGGTGTGGTGCTGACCATGGATTCCTCATCAGACGAGTCACCATATAGATTGTAATATTCCTGAAGGGTCAGCACACGGCTCAAGAAGGTGCTAGTTGTCTCAGTCAGCTTGGCATTATTGAGCTCTTGTGCCGGATCATCAAAATGGTCAAGGCAATCAACAAAGGTTGTGTCCGACTTAATGATAGCTTCTGGTCGTGAGTCCTCCTTAGAAGCTGTCACTGTGATGGTGCAAGCAGTTGATGAAGTGGAGGTGTGGGGAGTCTCAGAACCAATGGTCGTCCGGATATTCGGTTTCTCAGGTGTAGCAGAGAGGTGGGACTCATTTACCTCTTGATGGTCACGACTGTCAGCGGATATGCGGGTCACCTTAGAGTAAAGTGTATCAAAGAATGGGTGAGGTCGGAGCGCTCCCAATGCTGAAAAATCAATCTCCCGAGTCCCGCAATCTATAGTTGCCTTAGCTGAGGCTTGAAGGATATGGTTAGATCCTCAAGCGCATCACGGAAGCGTGATCGTCGTATCGAATATGACGAAGAACGACTAGTCGTACTAGTTGTTCTATGCAGCGGAAATTAAAAAAAATTTCTATGCGACGAAACCACATGATCCAAGAACACTTCTCGGATCGTTTCGTTCAAACCACAAACAAGTATTAGGTTTACCTCTTGAAGCGTGGTTGCGATCAAGTCTCTAAACAAAGAGACCTCCTGTCTCAAGTCCGATCCGACGGAGGAGACGCTTGCGAGCGTGGGGATGAACCGCGTGCTTCTCGCAATCCATGTTGATGATCCAAGCGGCGGATCTCCTGATCTCGACACATGAGATCCGACGTCTTCTTCACGAGCGGGGCGCACCGAAGGAGACGGAGATCCACGAGCAAACCATCGGGCAACATAACGACGATGCCGCAGCGATGGAGAACCTCTCTAGGGCATCCATGGTGGACGACCACATGAGAGAGATGGAGAGAGGATGTGTAGAGAGAATGAGAGAGAGAGAGATTTGTTGCCTCAACTTATGTGTCTAGAAGAGCAATGGGGTGCCTCTCCTTTTATAGGGTTTTGGGATCCATGGATCTCAATCCATGTGTCAATACAAATCCAATGGTCCACATTAATTTGTGTTTCTTTCAATGGTCATGATTTGTTGCTAAAAACACAACAACAATTAATTTAATTTAAATTAAATATATGTTGATAAATCAACACAATTTAATTACAAAATTAAATCATCAATACATGGAGATAATGAAAGGAGAGAAAGCCTCCTTCCATGTGGAGAGGGGGGACGGCCTCCCTTTCCTAATGGGAGTGGTGGCCGTCCACCCTCCTCCATTAGGAAGGTGTCTATTTCACCTTTTATGTAATCTCCATTATTTGCAACAACTTTTGTTGCAAATTATTTCACAAAAAATAAATCCAATTTATTTTGTGAACATTGCAATCATGCCATTGAAAATTTGTGAATCACATTCACAACCCAAAACAAAATGTAAATTACATTTTCAATTTGATGTCCAATGTGAATCCAATTCACATTAATATTTAATTAACAAATGTAAATTACAAATAGCTCTCTCTTATATATTATAAATCACATTTATAATATATATGACTAATATGGATATTGCTATCCACATTATTCATATCCATGATAATTAAATCATATTTAATCATCTTGGATCTCTATTCTCTTGTGTCCAAATAATATGAATCACATTCACATTATTTACATCTTTGATAATTAAATCTCATTTAATTATCTAAGATAACTCTCTTTATAATATGAATCAAATTCATATTACTCATGATAATTAAATCACATTCAATTATCCATTTTCTCAATGCTCGGATACATATATCAACAATAGAATTATCCATGAACTCCTTCAAGGATAATGCGCTTTCTCCGCAGATACTTGGAGATAAGGACAGGGCGATTGTATTGTTCCACGTATAGTGACATGGATATTGAGATCGTATCTCAAATCCAGTCGCGGGCCTCCCATAGATGCTTGATTAAATCAAGACCGTAAATCTAATCTTCTCATTATATCTGAATCACATTCAGATCAATGTCCAACACTTGGACTAAGATCAGATCACTTCTCTACTGAGAGGAGTCACTAAAATCCAGACCCGTTTCATCACTCCCTAGGAATGGAAGCGTCATGGTTATACAATCGTTTATGATCACATCACCCTCAGGTATTCCCAATACCTGTACATCCTGCATACTGGAAGACTCAGACTAAACCCGAAGTATTCGATCAACTTTATACTGTCTACTTCATGATTTTATCAGTAAGTTTCTCATTCGATCATTGGGAGTCGGTATCGATCATATACTTTCCAAACGCATATATCATACCTAGGTCTTGATCATATACTTTCCAAAAGTATATATCAAACCTACAAATTCAGTCAAGCTTCCAAAGCGAGACGACCGTGCGCACGGAATTTGATTCTTCCCAATATCTCATGAGTGAGCTCATGTCTTCCGGTTCAGTAACTGAACCTGTATGATCCCTTTGAGAGATCGTATTACTCATATGCCCTTATATGCACACCAGCGCGCCGGTGTATAGACCTTGATTAGGTCATCAACCTATTGGTCTGCCAAATGTACATACTTAGACATATAGCAACACATCTGTCTCCGGTCAGAGGATGCGTGCCTATATCCTGACAGCATACGATATAGGACTCTGGTTATCTCGATCTCGTTAAGTCAACTCTTTGACCTAATTAATCTGACACCTCCGAATCTCTATTCCTATGCAGAGGACCTGCATCAAGAGGTCGGTCAGATATCAGCCTTCAGAGATAAGGATTGCCATCTCCTACTCATGCTGGAGATCATCTCTTAACAATCATTTGACGGTGCTTGATGAGTCCTCAATCTAACTCTTTAGATATTCATTCAAGCACCAGCCTCTATGATTCAATAGTTGAATCAACAGCTGTATGATCATCAAGATGGTCATGGTACATAACCCTAATTGTACTAAGGGACCTATTATGCAAATTATGTATTCTTCATTTCAGATTAAGGAGTGAATTGCAATAACATTTATTACATAATGGCTCACCGTGGGCTCGCATTTCCAACAATCTCCCACTAGCCCAAAGAGCCATTAATGGGCTAATCATTTAATCCCGCACTCATGTGAAAATCATAGGCTATTTAGAAAATAGCTAGGTAAGCTGATCAGTCACTCTGTTCCCGCGAGACTATGCCAAGTCCTTTTACGGCACTTGCATATCCCCAGTAACAGTGCTCGCATCTAATGCGAATGTTGCATCTCATGCAACCAATACTAAATCTAGTTGGTTACATTGTCCCTGACATCATAACCAGTATCCCCATAATCCTTATTAGAATACCTTCATTCCCGGAGATCTCTATCTCCTAAGGTATCTAAAGTTTAGACCTTTATAGATCACTATCTACATGGTCTTAAATTTTTGAAGATAAGACTTTGAGATTACTATCTCAAAAATCTCCTCATCTATGAAGATTTTGTTATTACTGCAATCAAGTGTTTTATCTCTACAGTAGGATTAGTAACAATTTACTACTCCCACTGCATGACAGGCATCTGGTATTTGTACACTCTAGCATACACTCAGCTTCTCGTAACTAATGCACAAGTGCAAGTAGTTGTAGCATTTACTTCCTCAACTCTTTGAGGTGCTATCTCTTAAGATAGGTCAGTACCATATCTTAAGGGTTAGAAGCCTTTCTTGGAATTTCTATGAATAGAATATGTCCAAGGTATAATACAAATGTGACAGTCCAATTATCCTCTTCTCTTGGCTTCTGAACAACTTCAGAACTAAGATCTAAGAGGTATCTTTGAAATCATATTTCAAGATATGGAATAACCAGATTATAAAACACTTATTATTATCCTTATATCATTTTAAATGATCAGGATATCATCTATATTTAGCGCAATGAACACATAGGCACTCCCACTAAGCTTCGCATGGCTCATCAAGATTTCATTTGAAATCATAACATTTATAATTTCATCAAATCTTATGGTCCATCTCAAAGAAGCTTATTTGAGTCCTTAGATGGATTCCTTAACTTGCACACCTTGCTTTCCTCAACCATGAAGCCCTGGGGCTACTTCATGTGAATATCCTCAGAGAGATATTCATAGAGGAATGCAATCTGGACTTACATCTTGAAGATGCAATAGTCAAGTTGTGTAGCTAAGGTTAGCAATATTCTGATGATTTTAAGCATGTTCACCGAAAAGCAAGTCTCATTGCAAGCAATGTCTTCTCTTCCATGTGTAGCTCATTGCTACGAACTATGCTTTGAAGGTATGTACCTTCTCATCAGGTTCCCTTTCTCTTGAAGATCCATTTACACCTTTACGGGTCTTACCCATATAGGTGGATCCTCGAGGGTCCATATACAACACTTGTACATGAAGTCTACATTAGACTTTTATTGCTAACATCCATCTATCCATGCTATGATCTTCAGAAGCTTCATCACATGAAGTTCGATCATTGTCAGATTTCTCTGACACATGGAATCCATCCTCAAACTTATTTGAAGAGGTTTTAGTGTTTCATCTTCAATTATCCTTTTAGTTTCCAATTTTAGGAGCCTCATTATCTTTTCAAGATTAAATGAGTTCCTACACTTCATTTTTATCTTGATTCTCAAGAGTCTCAACCTCCAAGAATCACATTCTCAGAGATGAGATATTTCAAGAATCTCAAGGTCATAAAGTAGGTATCCAATACCATCCTTTATTTTCCTAATGAAGCAGCACTCTCAAGTGCTAGATTCCATCTTGCATGGAACCTTATTAAGGATATACATTGTAGTCTCTACTACACATATATACCTGGAAACTAAGGGATAATTATGCTAAAATTCATCATTGATAAGATCATGTCACACATGATCCAATTGTATCTGCATATAACTCTATTGAGTTAAGGTGTGTTAGGAGGATTGAGATAGAAATGATATTCATATCTCTATAAGGTATTCTTTGAATTTATCTAACATGTACTTGCTACCTAGATTAGATCAAATTCATTTTATCTTCCTTCAAACTTTTGGTTTTAAACTAAAAATAATGAAATCTTTGAACATTTCAAAGGTTTCTTAGGTGAAGAGAAGAAATCTCATATCATACATAATCATCAACAGATATCACATATCCATAATGTTTACTATGATATAGATGATCTACATACATCAATATGTATGAGATCCTGAATACCTTGACATCTTACACCTTTCTCTAAGAAGGGTGTATTGGACATTTTTCTTTGAATACAATATTCATAAGTATGTAAGTTTTGAAATTTTAGACATTCTAAAGTTTCATCTCTTACTAGTCTATTGATCAAATCAATAGACAAATGTCCAAGGCTTGATGCTAGATCATTGTCAAATGATCTTCATCCTCCTATTGATCTTAAGGTTTAATTTCAGTATTTAGAAATGTTAATGAACCATTCATTAATTTTCTAATTTAGTGGAGTCCACTAGATTTTAGATTACTATCTGAAATATCTCCATCATAACTTTTTATGATAGTTCTACCTCAGAATTCATGTTTATTTCCAACATTTAGAAACAAACAATGAGTGTATTCTTATATCTAGGTCATAGAGACATTCTCTAAGACTAAGGACTCTCCCACTGAAATTAACAAGTCTATCAATCCAACAGAGATTGTTGCAACAATTGCATCAATATCCATGTGGATAACTATAAACCTTTAAGATCAAATTTTCCAGTCTTCTAAAACATATGCAACCTATTGCAAATGTCATCAGAAGATTGAGATACAATTATTTGACTTTATCTTATCAATGATTTATGTAGATTAATCAGATGCTCCATCCGAGTCCTTCTCTAAGGATTCTAGATAGACTTGATAGTCATACTATCAACACATCAACTTATTGCAGTATTGGCATTCATCCAACTCTTCGGATGACATATGGAAGTCATAGATGTATAGTCAACTCTTTGACCATACTTCTTACTCGGGTCCAACCCATGCTTCCACTGCGCTCCCTTTATCTATAAGCAACCATTGCTTAAGACTAAGGATCTCTTATGTAAGAGCATTTCAACATTTATACATGATTCATTAAATTCATACAATATGAATATTATGAAGCTTCATGAATGATCAGAGTATATATAGTAGAATGATGACACTCATCATCTACATCCATCTAAACTCTTAAAACATAGGTTCAGGTAGGTACTCAAACAATTTGAATACATCATCTCTTATAGAGCCACCATTCTGCATGATGCAGTGAACCATCTCATTCATGTTAAATGTCAAGAGCACATATGTATGCCAGAATATCTTCATTAATTTTATAAGGATTATTTGACAATTACGATCATCATCGACAGGTCACTTCCAAAGTACATCCGATGAGAGATCAAGACTATAGAGACACACAAACCCTAGGGTTGTAGTCCTATTATCTATTTAATTGTCCTTCCTCAATATTATGAGGAAACTTGCACATTGCAACCACATACATTATGTGTCCAATTGCAAGTACAATATCTGGATCATGAGTCCAATCCATGATATTTTACTGGTTATTATTGAGTATATCATTGAGTGGGTTTTAATGAAGGATTATCTGAAATAAGAAATTTGCATAAAATATATATTTTACTTTGATTTAGGATTTTTATATCAAAGTTGTCTTGTCTTGTCAACACTGAAAGTTCATTCCCTTAATCACTTTCAATGTAAGAGATATACTTACCATTTTATCTCAACAAGATCTGGGATCTCCTTCCTTATCTTTGTTACATCCCAATAATATGAGAATCTGCAACTCGGATAAAAAGAAGTGGGAACACATTCCGCTTTGCAAGTCCAACTTGCATCTCCCAATTCGGTCTTTAACACCCGAGCCCACCACCCCTAAGGCGATGTTGACCCGTCGTTAATTGAACCAACCGTCAACAGGAATAGTACTCGCTATACGCAATCCAATATCGCCCCAATAATATGAGGATCCGATATTGGGGTCACTACGTATACGGCCTTACTCTTTCGAGAAGCAAAGAGTCCGATCCAGATGCGCTTGCATACAGGAGCTGTCACTTCGGACAAGCGTCTCCCACATACAATCCCTGGCGACGGAACCCTTCGCCTTGACGGGAGACCATGGATGTCACTTATGTGATCCTCCACCTCATATTCAAATTTTAATTAATTATCGTGAATCACATTCACATAATTAATTCTTCCAAGGGAATTATTAACTCTAATAATATTAGAGTATTTCAATCTTAATTGGATTCCAATTAATCTAATCATATTAAATTAATGATCCAATTAATATCCAACAAACATTTTAATAGTTACTTGAATAATGGTATTATCTCAAATACGTATTATTTCGAATTTTAATAGTTAGAAAAATACATCTTAATCCCTCGGACATTATCCCAGCCCTACCCGCTGTCATGGCCAGTACCGACGAGAGTAGGACGGACCACATACGTTGCAACCCGCAACCCTAATGCTCTCCGACTAGGCACCATATCCGCCTCGGGAAAGGATAATGCCAAATTGATTAATTTGTACTTGAGATGATCATCGGTTCTTCAACCGAAATTGTACCATATAGTAATAATCAAAACATTTTTGATTAACATTATAATGAGATTTGCTAAACAAATCCCAAGTCCTATTCAAGCAACATGTTTGTTGGAATGTTGATCATGTAGATCATGTAACCAATCTTGATCTAGATCACATCTAATCATTTGTTGGTTAGGGCAAAGTCATTTAAGGACATAACTACCATCAAATATTTCACAAATATTTATGCATAATTATTCCAGGAAATTAAACAATTTAATTTCACTAATTAATTAAATGACAATCACTAGGTTCTTGATTAGGAAAGTATTTTCAGCAGTGACCCTCACTTACTAAAAATATCATATCTCAATCAATTTAAATCCAAATTAAGCAAAGTAAATTTCTAAAGTTTGCTAACTTGATTTACAACAGAACCCAAGTGATTTGCACGCATTTCAAGGCGTATCAAATCCGCAATTAACATCTTAATTACGTCATGATCCGCAGTCCCCGAAACAGTGGATACATGTTCACTAAAATGAGCATATCTAGAGCAAACGGAATCGAAATCACGCAAACTCAGATCCTACGGTTTCCTTATTTAATGGGGAATAAAATCCAAATATTATTTTCGTGTTTAAACAATTTAAACAGTGCCGAAAATAATATCAAAACAGAGATGCAAAAATGAAATGCAAGAAAAACTTTCGCAAACCCTAATGAACCCAAGTCATCCTCGGTTTATGGATCGTATCCAAAAACACCGACCTAAGGCTCTGATACCACTTGAAGGATATGGTTAGATCCTCAAGCGCATCACGGAAGCGTGATCGTCGTATCGAATACGACGAAGAACAACTAGTCGTACTAGTTGTTCTATGCAGCGGAAATTAAAAAAATTTTCTATGCGACGAAACCACATGATCCAAG
This sequence comes from Ottelia alismoides, assembly GCA_037367405.1. Classification (NCBI taxonomy): domain Eukaryota; kingdom Viridiplantae; phylum Streptophyta; class Magnoliopsida; order Alismatales; family Hydrocharitaceae; genus Ottelia; species Ottelia alismoides. The sequence goes on along the minus strand of JAZKJV010002206.1, from coordinate 46,361 downwards.
AACACTTCTCGGATCGTTTCGTTCAAACCACAAACAAGTATTAGGTTTACCTCTTGAAGCGTGGTTGCGATCAAGTCTCTAAACAAAGAGACCTCCTGTCTCAAGTCCGATCCGACGGAGGAGACGCTTGCGAGCGTGGGGATGAACCGCGTGCTTCTCGCAATCCGTGTTGATGATCCAAGCGGCGGATCTCCTGATCTCGACACACGAGATCCGACGTCTTCTTCACGAGCGGGGCGCACCGAAGGAGACGGAGATCCACGAGCAAACCATCGGGCAACATAACGACGATGCCACAGCGATGGAGAACCTCTCTAGGGCATCCATGGTGGACGGCCACATGAGAGAGATGGAGAGAGGATGTGTAGAGAGAATGAGAGAGAGAGAGATTTGTTGCCTCAACTTATGTGTCTAGAAGAGCAATGGGGTGCCTCTCCTTTTATAGGGTTTTGGGATCCATGGATCTCAATCCATGTGTCAATACAAATCCAATGGTCCACATTAATTTGTGTTTCTTTCAATGGTCATGATTTGTTGCTAAAAACACAACAACAATTAATTTAATTTAAATTAAATATATGTTGATAAATCAACACAATTTAATTACAAAATTAAATCATCAATACATGGAGATAATGAAAGGAGAGAAAGCCTCCTTCCATGTGGAGAGAGGGGACGGCCTCCCTTTCCTAATGGGAGTGGTGGTCGTCCACCCTCCTCCATTAGGAAGGTGACTATTTCACCTTTTATGTAATCTCCATTATTTGCAACAACTTTTGTTGCAAATTATTTCACAAAAAATAAATCCAATTTATTTTGTGAACATTGCAATCATGCCATTGAAAATTTGTGAATCACATTCACAACCCAAAACAAAATGTAAATTACATTTTCAATTTGATGTCCAATGTGAATCCAATTCACATTAACATTTAATTAACAAATGTAAATTACAAATAGCTCTCTCTTATATATTATAAATCACATTTATAATATATATGACTAATATGGATATTGCTATCCACATTATTCATATCCATGATAATTAAATCATATTTAATCATCTTGGATCTCTATTCTCTTGTGTCCAAATAATATGAATCACATTCACATTATTTACATCTTTGATAATTAAATCTCATTTAATTATCTAAGATAACTCTCTTTATAATATGAATCAAATTCATATTACTCATGATAATTAAATCACATTCAATTATCCATTTTCTCAATGCTCGGATACATATATCAACAATAGAATTATCCATGAACTCCTTCAAGGATAATGCGCTTTTTCCGCAGATACTTGGAGATAAGGACAGGGCGATTGTATTGTTCCACGTATAGTGACATGGATATTGAGATCGTATCTCAAATCCCGATCGCGGGCCTCCCATAGATGCTTGATTAAATCAAGACCATAAATCTAATCTTCTCATTATATCTGAATCACATTCAGATCAATGTCCAACACTTGGACTAAGATCAGATCACTTCTCTACTGAGAGGAGTCACTAAAATCCAGACCCGTTTCATCACTCCCTAGGAATGGAAGCGTCATGGTTATACAATCGTTTATGATCACATCACCCTCAGGTATTCCCAATACCTGTACATCCTGCATACTGGAAGACTCAGACTAAACCCGAAGTATTCGATCAACTTTATACTGTCTACTTCATGATTTTATCAGTAAGTTTCTCATTCGATCATTGGGAGTCGGTATCGATCATATACTTTCCAAACGCATATATCATACCTAGGTCTTGATCATATACTTTCCAAAAGTATATATCAAACCTACAAATTCAGTCAAGCTTCCAAAGCGAGACGACCGTGCGCACGGAATTTGATTCTTCCCAATATCTCATGAGTGAGCTCATGTCTTCCGGTTCAGTAACTGAACATGTATGATCCCTTTGAGAGATCGTATTACTCATATGCCCTTATATGCACACCAGCGCGCCGGTGTATAGACCTTGATTAGGTCATCAACCTATTGGTCTGCCAAATGTACATACTTAGACATATAGCAACACATCTGTCTCCGGTCAGAGGATGCGTGCCTATATCCTGACAGCATACGATATAGGACTTTGGTTATCTCGATCTCGTTAAGTCAACTCTTTGACCTAACTAATCTGACACCTCCGAATCTCTATTCCTATGCAGAGGACCTGCATCAAGAGGTCGGTCAGATATCAGCCTTCAGAGATAAGGATTGTCATCTCCTACTCATGCTGGAGATCATCTCTTAACAATCATTTGACGGTGCTTGATGAGTCCTCAATCTAACTCTTTAGATATTCATTCAAGCACCAGCCTCTATGATTCAATAGTTGAATCAACAGCTGTATGATCATCAAGATGGCCATGGTACATAACCCTAATTGTACTAAGGGACCTATTATGCAAATTATGTATTCTTCATTTCAGATTAAGGAGTGAATTGCAATAACATTTATTACATAATGGCTCACCGTGGGCTCGCATTTCCAACAAGGCTAAGAACGGCTTCTCGAGAATAATCGGAGACTGGGTGAACTCTCCTCGGTGCTCGATGTCGATGATCATGAAGTCCACCTGCAGTAAAGCACATTGGAAAGTAACGATGACTGAAATATTTCCTCTAGACCGTTTGATGGATCGATCAGCTAGCTGAACGACCTCTCTCGACTTTTTGATTGGCCTGAGTTTGAGTTTGTCAAACACAGAGGTCGGGAGGATATTTATTGGAGAGTCATCGTCGATTCTTGCATGGGTAAAGATGGTGTCTTTGATTTCACATTCAACTCGGGGCAACCGCTTCACTCTGCGGCTCTTGGTCTTTCTCCCCATCACCAAGGAGGTGGCCATAGACACTATGTGTCTCTCAGTCCTTTTTCTCTTATTTCCTGACCTCTTGGGCATCAATTTACTCTTTACAAATCTCTTGAGGTCGGGGAAGTGATCTATGGCCTTTATTAAGGGAAGTTTAAAGATCAATTCCTCATCAAGTGCTTCCCTTAGGGTGGAATCCAATTTTTTTTAAATCATTTTCATTTTCAATTTTTATGTGAATTTTTGGTTTTTCAATTTTTTTGGTGTTTTGATGGATGAATGATCAGACTCTGGATTGGAGGGCAAGTGGTTGGTAGAAGAGGGAGATAGAATGGACTCCAGCTGTACAGACGGTGTGGGTTCCCTGATGTTTGCTTTGTTTTCAACCTCAAAAATACTCATGTCTTTTCTCACTTTTATACCCAGGCTGGCAGAAATTAAGTGTAATATTCCCATGACATCTCTCAACTCGTTACCAAATGATTTATTTTTCTTAATAAGTCTAGAGATGTCATCCTCTACAAAATTCTCATGACAAATGATGGGAGAGTTCTGCTCAAGTGGAGGATACTGGTGAGATATTGGGGTTTCATACTCAACATACCTAGACTCCGGCATGTAATTCTGGGTCGAGTCTGGACCATCTGAATGGCAGATATTGGTCAGAGCCTCAGATTATGGAGTCAATGAAACAGGGACTGAAAAGTCTAGGTCATGAGTCCAATCTTGTGATTGTGTAGGCTCTTCGAATGAAGGCTGGTTAATGGAGGCTTGATCACTAAAGTCAATCAAGTCTGGAAAATCAGGATGTGCAGGCCACTCCATTTGGTATGTTCGATCGACCATGTTGTGCCCCAAGGTCAAGTCGAGATGTGTATATGTAAATTGTTGTATGTTCCCTACTTGAGGTGAGACTGAATTATGTGGGGACATATAATTTTGCCAGTCATCTGTCTCAGTAGTGGCTTGCTCTTCATTTGATTCTTTGATTCCTGCAAGCTCTCGAGAGTAAGGACATTCAGCCCAAGATGGAAGTAGATCCAGAGTGTTAGAATATGGAGTAGGTGAGAAATGCGAAGAAGTGGAAAAGTCAGTCGAAGTTCTGACTTCATAATCGGATTGAGGTGGGACCGACCACGGGTAAGGGTCTCCCGCGGATGGCATAGGATACATGGAAGAAGGAGAAGGTGAAGATGATCGGTATATGATCGATGAGGAATGACCAGAGGTCTCAGGGTATGGGGACCAATATCCCGACATCTTGAAGAGAAGATGATGAATGTAAGTAGAGCGAGGTAGAAAATGCGCAATTACGCAGGATAACACACACGGACAGACATAAAGACAAATGCAAGAGCAAATCCTGAATTCACACTCAACACGGTGAAGGACCCGAAACCGAGTCCAATTAATCTTGTCAATTTTAAGTGTGATTTTTCAAGCAAGATAACAAGGAGTTACGCGGCCTATAGGGAAGTCGGCTCAGAGCCGGATGCGTCTTCCATGTTTAACCTGTCGCCTAAGATACCGCCGATCCTTCCTTTCTTTGCTCCTATCCGGAGTTGGGGACTCAAAGACGTGCCCCTATCTACCTGCAAGCAGGCGGAGGCTGACAAAGCTAGGCCTTGTCGCAAAGTACCGCTGGTTCGCCCCTATCTACCCGCGAATAGGCGGAGGCTACTTGGTACTGTCAATGAGTTAAAAGTATCCAACTCGTGATATTTGCTAGGATCAGTAGGCCCGTGATATGGAAGGCGGGGATTTGAGCTCTGCCTTAAGGTGTTCACACGCACTCAAGTACCCTCACTCAGCCTGAAAACAAGGTCGGGGTTACTCTCCCGCAAATAAGGGTTAATTTTAGTCAATTTTTTTTCAAATTTAATTAGCAGTCCTGATTTTAGAGATTAGTTATCACTGATATTAATCCACACAAGCAATCACGTCTATCGTCTAGTCCCAATTCCTTTATCCTAGGTTGGAAAACCGAGAGAGAGAGAGAGAGCGAGAGAATCGGAAAAAGCCGATGCAATCGAAAAACGATGATGAATGCTTGAGTAAGAAGACTTACAGTGCCTCTAGCTCTCTACAATGCAGGATGCAAGACTGAATTGAAATTTTACACTAAATGAATGTAGACGATGAAAAGCCGCTCCTAGACAGGCAGTTCTATTAGCGAGTGAAGAAAAGTTGATTTGGTTCTGCAGTCTAAGTGCGTCTTTTATGTGTGATGTGTGGTCCTAAAGATTTACGAGCACAAGCAAATCCTAGAGTGGCTCGAGGAGCCGCTAGTGCAAGCCTAGTCTAAAATTCAAGCCACACAACAGACGGGGACACGGTTCCACTATGTTTACACTCGTGAGAACCCAAACGGGAACCGCTGGAAATGATGCAGAAACTCTTTTTTTACAGAAATCTTTTTGACATCCAACAGCCGACTTGATCCACGAATCGTCGGCCTCCGATGCACTTCGAGATGCGTCGACTTCAAGAAAGCCGCTCCAAGTCCACCGGTCCCTCGCACAAAAAGATTGAACTTATGTCAGAGAGATATATACAGAATGATCAGAAAAACAAATAAGGAAAAAAATGGATAATTACAAGATGACTCGGGGGTCAGACTACCCAAGTGATTGGAAAATGTTAATCTAACTTTCTAAAGTGATCCTAAGCCGTTTGCCTCCCCGGCAACGGCGCCATTTGACGGACCGCGGTCAACCTAACCTTTAATGTTGTCTGATTAGCTAGAGCGTTGCAGTCAGATAGATCTGCGTCGATCAAAAATAACCGCACAACTCGATGAATCGTCGAATTAAATTAGTATGCGGTTTTATGTTTGTTTAGCCTGGGCAAGCCCAAGGGTCGACTCAAGGAGGCAAAGGAACAACTCGGGATCAAGTTAAAGTGATTAGATTGTGGTTTTCCAAGTGGAATTTTTTTGTAATTTTTTTATACAATAAAAATGCCAATGCTCCAATGAAGATGAATCAGGTTAATAAGAAAATATGCAACTTAGCCAAATTTAATTTTAATGTCAAAATAATTCAAATCAGCCAAGTGATATTTTTCCTAAGAACATAATCCAATACTGAATGCAAAATGGATTTTTTTGGAATTTTTGGGTTTAAAATGCACAAATGAAAAATGCAAACTTTTCGAGGGTTTTTAAGCAATTTTTCGTGCAAATGATGTGCAAAAATTATGAAAAATTTACGAAAGTTAAATATGATGGAATGAAGCTACACTAATATTTTTGGAATTTTCTGACACTTTTTGATTTTTTTATGAATATTTTACTGAAAATAGAGCGACTGTGGGTATTTAATTCCTTGTAAATCCACGAAGTCAAATTATCCAGAGATTGATTTATCACAAATAGATATTTCAATATGGAACCTAAGAGAGTTGAAATTTCTCAAAAATATGATTCGTGGAATTAATTAAAAATTAATTACAGAAATCGCTCTACAATTTATTTTATAAACAAGACAACTCGTAATTGGACGAAACTTGGACAGTAATTAAAACACAATAAAAGGCATCATTCACAATTTTTTCACAAATTTTGGAGCAATAAATAGGACTATGCGAATTTCAGAGCGTAAATGGGCAAAGTATGACTCAATTTCAATCTCTGATTTTTAATAAAATACCAAATAGTCACAAAAATACAATTAAATAGCCAGGAGATAAAGAATGAGTTTCTCTACAACATGTTATTTTTCATTAAAATAAATAATGCTATTTTGAGGTCCAAATTAACGTTCAAAGGCATGATTGTATTTGCAATTACTGAAATGACAGAAACAAACTAGAATGGTGCACACGGGTACTTTTGCAAATAAAAACACGTAAAAGGACGAACAATGCAATTTTTACAACTCAAATAAAATAAGAAAATAGACCTTTTCTCTTCTTGTCCTGCACGTTAGGGCACAAGGGGGAGAAGCTATGGACGGTGCACGCGTGCGGGATGGACGAGGCGGCGCCGGGGCGCACGGTGGAGACGACGGCCGCGCGCGATGGCGCGCTGGCGGGCTTCAAGGCGGAGGAGGGGAGGCGGCCGGCTTCTGGCGGTGGCGTGCGTAGAGGCTGCCGGCGGTGGGGAGTGAGACCTGTGCGGGGGCGGAGCCGCACGCTGCGGCTATGCAAGCGGCAGCGTGGAGGGGCTTGTGGATGATGGAACACCGCCGCACGGGCGGAGCTGGCGCAGGAGGCGAGGCAGCGCCGCACCTGGGTAGGGTCGCGCGTCACCGGCGAGCAGCGCGCAAGGGCACAGCGGGCAGGGGCTTCGAGCGCGGCGGCTGAGATGAGGTCGGGCGATGGAGCAGGCCGACGGCGGCCACGCGCGCAGGGCTGGGAGGCGCGCGTTGGCCGCTGGGATGCGCGCGGAGGCATGGCGCGAGGGGCGGCGCCTAGCGGAGGTGGGCGTTTGCAGCAGTGGAGCATGCGAGGGCGCGGTCGAGGCTGAGGAGCGTCGGGGCCGCACGGGCGGTTTCGCGATGGCGGGCAGCGCCGCGCGACGGTTGGGCGACGGGACGGCACGCACGACGGTTGGGGTGTCGCGCGCGCGGGCGGAGCGAGGGGCGGCGTTGGCGGCCTGGAGCTTAGTGGCCACGCCACAGCCTGTAGCTTATATTTTTTCTAATTTTGTTTTGTATATTTTTTTGTTTTTTTAATATTTTGTAAACAGGAAATACGATGCAGGAATGATGGAAATTATGAGTGTATGCAATGAAGATAGATGAAGTAAAAAATGCTATGATAATGACGAAGGATGTTGGTGAATGAAAATGTTTTGGTGGTTTTTTTATGATGATTTGTATGTGATGTGTGGTAAACAAATGTGGTGATGATGAATGATGGTAGTGCGAATGATGAAAATGATTTGGTGGTAAAAAAAATTATGATGTTGTGATTTTTTTGTTTGTTTGATAAACAAGATGAACAAACAATGTTAGATAAAAAAATTGACAAAGAAAAGATAGAGAATACTTACCTGTGATTCGCCGAAGGTGGAGCCATGGAATACGGCTTCCGGTTGTGGCCTCGATTCGATTTGATGAAAAATCGAAGAAGCTCGGATGTGATCTGAAGGGATGCACAACGACACGAGGAGGAGTCCTCGTGGATCTCGCCTTTGAAACCGTCGTCGCTCGACCGAGAGATGCTGAAGCTGTCACCGACAACACTCGGGGGCTGGTGGTCTCTCCCTCTCAGATGAAGAAATAGCGGATGATGAACAATGGAGGAGGGGATGGGATTATAAAGGAAGAGTAGAGGGAAGTTGGAGAGAATGGAGTGGTAGAGAGAGTGGAGAAAATGGAGGCTTGGAGTAGAAGGCAAGTAAGGGAAGAGGTAAAAGGGGGTTAAAATAATTTATTTAATAATATAATATAGTAGGCTACTAAAATTGATTAAAATAATGATAGTAAAATAGCAATAATGATAAATCCGAAAATAGTAAAAAATAAATCCGAAAATAATTAAAAAAATTGAGGTGACATGTGGCGGCTCCAGGAGCGGCCACATGTCGCTCCCAGAAAATTCAAAGATTAAATGTAAAGAAAATCAAAAAGAAATAACAAAAGGGATTAAATCAAAAAGTGGTCAACACAAAAGTTACTCGTCTCAACGAGATCTACAACTTTCGTGAAGGGCCGAAAATCAAATGAAATCATCTGTACAAAAATGTATATTTGGGTGGTACCTTATAGATATAAAATACCACATTTTATCTTTTACAATTTTTTTGTCATTTTTAAATGAGAAAAATTAAAATAAGGTTAGATAAAATATGAAAAGAATATTTACAACTTAATCTATTTTTTTTAGATTTTTAATAATAAGATAAAATACAGGGGTAAAACGGTCATTATGTACAATATACAAAAGGGGCCCAAAACCCAAATTTTGCATACGAGCTCCGATTTTAATGAAATTGGTCTTGTTTCGAAGGTCTTTGAAAGTATATTACTTTAAAAGTGAGTAGACCTCAATCGGATACTGTATGAGAGAGATATGTGCATTTTAAGGTTTATGGTTTCAAACTTGGATTGGGGTTTTATTGGTCGATTTTACAAGTTAATATTTTTTTGATATTTTTTCTTTATTAATGTTAGTAATATATACACTATGGAGTTGATTTTATTAGATTTGGAGTTAGTATAAAATATATACAAATAGGGTATTTTAGCTAACATACAAGTGAATATTTACAAGTGAATTTGGCTTCTTATTTTATGCAAAAATGGATGCTAAAATACAGATGTTATCAATGCATGCATGAATGCTAATTATGCAATATAAGTAGAAATATGCCTCTAATTACTCGGGAACAAAGATCTATTTTCAACTTTTAGAGTGATGAATCGCAGATTCATCAACGATCTCTCTCTCTCTCTCTCTTCCTCTTTCTTTCTCTCTCTCTATGGTGAGACTAATGGAGGGCTTCATGCCCTTTTTATAGGTACCAATAATGAGATAATTCAACAATATAAAATTTGGATTTAATTAGAGGATAATTGTGGTAACTAGATAAGGTTGTTGCTAATTTATCAACTCTCTTTTTTTTAATCTTAATCTTATAATTTGATTATCTTTAAAAGATAATGTGGGGATTTGTTGTGATCTCTTTATTTTTTATTATTAGTTTATTTTAAAAACACCCAATCTGTTACAATCTACCCTCCTTAAAGAAATTTCGTCCTCGAAATTTATACTGTAAAAAGTGACTTACCAAAAAAAGATGCGGATAATGTTGACGCATTTCGTCCTCTAACTCCCAAGTTGCTTCTTCTCTCTGATGGTGCTGCCAGAGTACTTTGACCATCGGAACTATGCGATGACGCAATTGATGCTCCTTACGGTCAACGATACGTACTGGTCTTTCTTCATATGTTAGATTCGCCTGAATGTCCGGAACTTCGTGCTCGATCACGTGCGATGGATCAGGATTATACTTCCTTAACATCGATACATGAAAAACATCATGTAACTTGGAATAATGAGGCGGAAGAGCAACCTGATATGCTACTTTTCCTACTTTCTTTATTATCTCAAAAGGTCCCACATATCTAGGACTCAATTTTCTCTTTTTGTCAAATCGCACTACTCCCTAGGTAGGAGAAATCTTTAAGAACACATGTTCACCTATCTCAAAATTCAATTCCCGCCTTCGACAATCAGCATAAGACTTTTGTCTACTCTGAGCGGCTAAAAGTCTCTTCCTAATTACCTCCACACCCTTCGTACAAACTTGGACAAGTTCACGTCCCAATATGTATTTTTCCCCAACATCGCTCCAGCACAATGGGGGTCTACAAGGTCGGCCGTATAATGCTTCAAAAGGATCCATCTTAATACTTGCATGGTAGCTATTATTATAAGTAAATTCAACCAAAGGCAAATGTCTATCCCAATTTCCGGTAAAGTCAAGGGCACAAGCTCTCAACATGTCTTCTAATGTCTGGATAATTCTTTCAGATTGTTCATTAGTCTGAGGATGGAATGATGTGCTGAACTTCAAACTTGTACCCAAAGCATCCTGCACGCTCTTCCATAATCGGGAGGTATATCTCGTGTCTCTATCTGACACGATTGATACCGGAACACCATGCAATTTCACTATCTCATTCACATACAATTCAGCAAGGCTCTCTGTAGATTGATCTAATCTGATGGGTAAGAAATGTGTCGACTTCGTTAAACGATCCACAATCACCCAAATAGTATCAAAGCACCCCTTCTTCGTTTTTGGCAACCCGCAGACAAAATCCATAGTGATATGATCCCATTTCCATTCAGGGATCTCTAGTGATTGTAGAGGTCCTGCAGGCTTCTGGTGCTCAAACTTTACCTGCTGACAGATAAGACATACTGACACAAATTTAGCAATATCCTTCTTCATCTTAGGCCACCAAAAATTTTGTTGCAAGTCTTTGTACATTTTTGTAGTGCCAGGATGAATAGTATACATGGACCTGTGAACCTCTTCAAGAATTTCTTCCTTTAATTCACTATTATCAGGAACCCACAGTCTATTACGGAATCTCAATGCTCCATCTATCCCAATTGAGAAATCAGATCCTTCTTTTTTAGAAGTGTTTATCAATCTTTGAAGGTCATTATCATCCTTTTGAGCCAACATAACGTTTTCTACCAATGATGAATGGATCTTCATTCCAGCCATAAGAACTCTAGTCTTTCTTTCAATAAAAGGGTTCCATTCCTCTAAATCTTTCATTAGTTGCCATTGCAATTTCATACTTGCGAGCTTCCCTTCATATTTCCTGCTAAGCGCATCGGCGACCGCATTTGCCTTTCCTGGATGATAGTCAATGGAAAGATCATACTCTGACAAAAACTCCAACCATCGTCTTTGCCTCAAATTCAGTTCCTTCTGAGAGAAGATATATTTGAGGCTTTTATGATCCGTAAATACCTCAAATTTCTCTCCATATAAATAATGACGCCAAATTTTTAGTGCAAAAACTACCGCTGCAAGCTCTAAATCATGTGTCGGATAATTTCTTTCAGCTTCCTTCAACTGTCGGGATGCATAAGCTATAACTTTTCCATGTTGCATAAGAACACATCCCAAACCGGAGCCATATGCGTCAGTGTAGACTACAAATCCACCACTACCCGAGGGTAGCGTGAGAACAGGAACAGTCGTCAATCTTTGCTTTAACTCTTGAAAACTTTGCTCACACTTTTGAGACCATTCAAACTTCACGTCCTTTCTCAACAATCAGGTCAGAGGTAGGGAGATCCTAGAAAAGTTCTGGATGAATCTCCTGTAATACCTTGCCAGTCCTAGAAAACTGCGGATTTCAGAGATATTCTTGGGCTGACTCCAATTTAAAACAGCCTCAACCTTCGCGGGATCCACAGAAATACCATTCTTGGATACAACATGCTCAAGGACTGCAACTTCCTGAAGCCAACAGTCGCATTTGGATAATTTAGCATAAAGCTGGTGTCGCTGCAAAATCTCAAGAACTAATCGAAGATGCACTCGGTGTTGTTCGATATCTGGTGAATAAACCAAAATATCATCAACAAAGACAATCACAAACTTGTCCAGGTATTCTCGGAATACCCTATTCATTAACTCCATAAATGCAGCAGGCGCATTTGTGAGGCCAAAAGGCATCACTAAGAATTCATAGTGCCCGTATCTTGTCCTGAATGCTGTCTTTGATATGTCTTCATCCCTGATCCTGAGTTGATGGTAACCGGATCGAAGATCAATCTTGGAGAAGACCGTTGCTTGCTGCAATTGATCGAATAAATCATCGATGCGAGGTAGCGGGTACTTATTTTTTATAGTGACTTTATTCAACGCTCTGTAATCAATGCAAAGCCTAAGGGATCCATCCTTCTTTTTCACGAATAAGACAGGAGCATCCCAAGGAGAAACACTTGGTCTCAAGAACCCTTTATCTAATTGTTCTTGCAATTACTTTTTCAACTCATCCAACTCAGCAGGAGCCATTCTGTAAGGTGCCTTAGAGATGGGTGTAGTACCCGGTAATACGTCAATAGTGAAGTCAATCTCCCTTCTAGGTGGAAGACCTGGGAGGTCATCTGGAAAAACATCTGGAAAGTCTCGTACGACGTCCAAATCCTCAAGTTGCACCATAGAGGGTTTTGTACTTATTATGCTAGCCAAATAAGTCGTGCACCCGGAAGCTATCAATCGGTGAGCTCTTAGAGCTGAGATAATCATTTGACTTCTTTTTTTGTCTCCGCGAATGACCAATTCGGTCATATGTGGTTTATTAAAAACCACCTTCTTTTGTCTACAATATATGGCAGCATAGTGCTCCCAAAACCAGTCCATACCCAAAATAACATCAAAGTTATTCATATGTAATAGTATTAAATTGGCTGGTAGATTGTGTCCTTCAACAAGGACAGGTACATCGGTCATGTAGGTTCCCAAAGTAGAGTGTTCACCCATCGGTGAAGTCACACTAAGTATATATGGAAGTTCAATAACCGCCAAATTCAACTTGTTGGCAAATCGATGAGATATAAAAGAATGCGACGCACCAGAATCAAATAAAACATAGCTCAAATGATCTGCAATAGAAAGAGTACCTTCTACTGTGGCGTGTCCATCTTCCTCCTCTCCTGAGGGTAGAGCGAATACTCGTCCTTTGACGTGCTTCTTTTGATCTCCGGAGTTATGTTCCTTCTTCTTGGGACAATCTCTAATAAAGTGCCCCTTCTGTCCGCAAGCCAGGCAAGCTCCTGTAATCTTATAGCACTCTCCCGAGTGTCTTCTATCACAGTGAGGGCATAGAGGATATACTGGCCGATCTTTCGTGGCATTATCGATTCTGGGCTTCTTTCCTTTATCTTTATCATACTTACCCTTCTTATTGTTGGCATAATGGGAACGTTTTCCACCACCTTGTTGTTGGATCCTTTTATATGCTGAGTCGATCTCCACAGTCACTGAAACTGCATCCGAAAAAGTCTGAGGGCCTCTAGTGAGCACCTTCATGCCCAACCCTGAATTCAAGCCTTCGAAAAATTTCCTAGCACGTTGTCTTTCATTTTCGCATATTCCTTTTCCGTACTTTTCCAGCTCTTGGAATTTGGAAGCATATTGTTCAACGGATAAACTCCCTTGTCGAAGCTCAATAAATTCCAGTCTTTTTGCATCTCGAACATGCTGAGGAATGTAATGTTCGGTGAAATATTCCTTAAAATCCTTCCATTCGATGGCAGTTTTATCAGCAAAGTGTATACTTTTACAAGAAGTCCACCATTCTTTCGCATTGTCCCGTAGACGATAGGTGCCAAATATCACCTTCTTCTCCTCAGGACAATCGGTCGCCTCAAAGGCAAGTTCCATTTCCCTCAACCAATGCTCAGCTTTATTCGGCTCAGGTTCTCCTTTAAAGATAGGTGGATCATGTTGAATGAAAGTTTTCAGGGTCAATCCACCAGAACCATGCCCTTGGTGCTTTTGTTGCTGAGCCATCATAGTCATCAGTTCCAACATTTGACGTTGCATGTCCATAGCCATATCCTGGGTAGACGAAGAGTCATAATCTCCGTTCGCCTCATTCCCACGACGAGGGGCCATCTGAAATGATGACATGTGAAACCTACGGTCAAATGTCTATTTCTAAACTAATGGACCTAAGTTTGAATTGGTTGGATATCTTATGCCCAGAGGAACTCCTGCTCTGATACCACCTGTAACGAACCCGATCGTCCGCGAATATTGCGGAAGCGAGAAACTCGGCGGACATCTCGGGATCGTTACTCATAGCATCAATCATGGCATAAAAGAGCAGTAAAGAGCCAACCAAAAAAAACTTTTCCATAAACATAATAAGGTCACAATTCCAAGAGTTCCTTAACTAAAGAAAAGATAAATAATTAGATGAAATCGTTTCCACGATTTCCTTATTCCAGTGGGCATAAAAGACGTCCTTCCAAAGCAAACCCGCAGTAGATCCATACCGATCCTATTTCTTGAAGACTGTGTCGGCTCCCGTAAACCACTAATGATCTAATCCTCTCGTTCTTCTGAAAAGGGTGGCAAAACATGTTATGAGCATAACGCTCAGTATGTGCCGAGTTATGGTCAAGCCGGCTAGCGTAGAATACAAGTCACAAAGGCTATTATCATATAAATCATAAATTAACTTATTTATTGCATATAAAAAAATTTCTTCCATAACCATGAATAACATAACATAATTGCACATATACCCGTAAATTTTATCATATTTGCATGTATGTCCATAATGCTCACATGAATTGCACATATGCACTTTATTATAACATAATTGTACATGTATCCTTAAAATTACAATAATTAACAAATATGCACATACCATTGACATAAATTGCATATATGTCCATAACATTAACATAAGTTTCATATGTGCACTAAACTTTAACGGAACTTACACATAAGTCCATAATCATAACATAATTGCATATATGCACATATCAATAACATATATTGCACATATGCCCATAACATTTTTCGTGTTTAGAGTGGTCTTGATTGTTACTTCTTAGGCGGCTTTGATGGCTTACCGCCGACACAAGCGGTTCATAACAATACATAACATGACAGTGTAGCTACAACTGTAGAGGACTTATCTTTTGCCTCACGCCCCCAGAAAGCGTTGGTCCTTTAGACCTTTACGACCCCTTAGTTCGAGTCGGTGCCAAAACTTAATATAAACTTCAATGATGTTATATATATAATTTTAATTAGTACTGGTAAATAAATTGATACTCATATTTGACAATTATTTCAATGATATCGTAGTTACCAATAAAAAGTATTAATTCAGCTAATATGTGTTTTACTGCATTATTAACAGTAGCCTGTAACTTTGCCCGATTACATTCGTACCTTACGTAACAATACAGTAAAACAAAGAGATGAATCTCACACGGATAGAATTATTTGTAGAATCATAAAATACAGTCTGTTATGGGCTATTTGCAGTTACACGTAATATGCAGAAATATATAATAAGCTATGAAATAGGTACCAGTGCCTTTTGTCCTGTTGTGCCCTTTTTTTTAATGGATAATTCAATAAGGACACATGTAGTTGGATTAGGTAACTAGGATGCATAATAGGCTTGTTAATAATAGAATGCAATTGAGATTGCTCGTTGAAAGAATGAAGCATATGTTTATCATTTACAACGCATTAAACAGAAAGGTTCCATATCCAACGAGAGTTTTTGATAAGAAGCGTTAGAGACCCAATTATGTCGTGGACTCCATGTAATATTGTATATATTTTCATCAACCAATCTCAGCCAACAAATCGAGTTAGTCATCTTTTTTCATGTTGTCGGCGACAGATTGGAAACGTATCCGCCAATGAATTGTTATGGCGCAATTAACTAGATTCAATACACGGACCTAGTGTACAGAAATCTTAAAGGAATACTTAAAGGTTCGACACATACTTTTATAAGTCATAAATTATACTCCAAGGATCATAACAAAATACCACTTAACGATCTTATGTGTTCGACACATACCTCGTCGACGCAAGAAATTCGTCGACCACGTCCTTGTTCCTTCAATCTCGTCGGATCACAACTTCGATACCGACGACGAAGGTTGTTGTTTCCGGAATGGAATATGCCGTCGACGATCTCTCTCTCTCTCTCTCTCTCTCTTCCTCTTTCTTTCTCTCTCTCTCTCTCTCTCTATGGTGAGACTGATGGAGGGCTTCATGCCCTTTTTATAGGTACCAATAATGAGATAATTCAACAATATAAAATTTGGATTTAATTAGAGGATAATTGTGGTAACTAGATAAGGTTGTTGCTAATTTATCAACTCTCTTTTTTTAATCTTAATCTTATAATTTGATTATCTTTAAAAGATAATGTGGGGATTTGTTGTGATCTCTTTCTTTTTTTTATTATTAGTTTATTTTAAAACACCCAATCCTTTACAATAGGACTTTGGTTATCTTGATCTCGTTAAGTCAACTCTTTGACCTAACTTATCTAACACCTTCGAATCTCTATTCCTATATAGAGGACCTGCATCAAGAGGTCGGTTAGATATCAGCCTAATTGAGATAGGATTATCATCTCCTACTCAAGCTAGAGATCATCTCTTAACAATCATTTGACGGTGCTTGATGAGTCCTCTATCTAACTCTTTATATATTCATCCAAGCACCAGCCTCTATGATTCAATAGTTGAATCAACAACTGTATGATCATTGAGAAGGACATGGTACATAACCCTAATTGTACTAAGGGACCTATCATGCAAATTAGTTATTCTTCATTTCAGATCAGGGAATGATATTTGCAATAACATTATTGCATAATGGCTCGTCGTGGGCTCGCATGTCCAACACTTCTAGGTGCCTATTTGATGATCCCAGGTTTAATCCACCTTATAATAAGAAATTAACTATAATTAATAGTAAATTAATACACTTATGCATACATTAAATTATCACTTTATAAAGCATACATGTAATATAAGATGCACTTTTTATTACCTAAAATAGCTAATAATGTGCAAAAGTAAAAAAGAGAAACAAGCAAGAAGATAAGATGCATGAGCTCACATGAATGCAGACTTGAAAAACTGTACTGATCTAACTATAAAAAGGTCATTGTATTAAACAGGTGGATTTTAGAAAAAAATTATATTCTATTATTTAGACTCCTAAATTCAAGCGTATGGCATTAAGTACGGGAGTGTTGAACTCAGGGAGGCAAATTGTTGAAAACCTAGGTTAAATGGTAGAAAGCTAAGGTTTGCTGGGTATCCTAATTTCTATTTATTTTTAAATATTTTTCTTATTTTTAGTTAGCTTTTTTATAAACTTTATATTGTTTTTGTGATTTTCAAGTATTTTGAAATTTCATTATTTTAGAATATGTTTTGTAATTTTTATTTGGTGTTTATTTTCTTATTTTTATGTTTTAGTTTATTTTGCTGTTTTTATGAATTGTAAGAAGTTTTCGTATTTTTGTGGATTTTATATTATTTTTAAGGTGAGAATTGATGTTTTTCTTGAAAATTGTGAAATTTTTTTATTTCTAAAGTAGTAGTCAGTACGAAAATATTTATATTTTATTTTACTAAGAAGTAGGTGAAATTGTCTTTAAAATGATAGGTTGTACATTTTTATTTTATTTTTATTTATTTAGTTATGATTTTTCGAAGTTTTTTATGTATTTTGTTTTTTATTGATTTTATTATTTTATTATTATTTTTTTTGGATTTTATATAAAAACAATATGGTAAAATATACTAAGGGTTAGTTTTGTAGGATTTCTAAAGGTATTTTCATTTTTTTTATGAAAAATTAAGGTTTGATATATTTTTTTAGTGTTTTAGTGATTTACTAAAAATATTTTTTTAATTTTTCAAAATACTATTTAATACTATATATAATATAATATATGTTTTGTTTTTTATATTTTTATTTTATTTATGGTGTATTATAATATAGAAGTTATCTACAATACATGAGTAGATACGTAGTTATCTGGAAAGTTAGGGACTTGCGCGCAATATGCAAAAGTACATGGGTTGTAATGACTCAAAGACAAAAATCGGCTAGGTTATTGTGCGCAAATCGTTGCACTGCCCACGTGCTTGAGCACGTTATCTCCACCTGTTGGACCTGCTTACGGATAAGGAAAACACACATGGTGTTGATGCAAATTCTCCTCTAAATCACGTGCCATTCAAGTGCTGGCACCAGTATGGGACCTTTTCATAATAATGAAATTATGGGGGTTAATATGTAATGTTTGCCCAGATATTTTCTCTTCCCGCCTCATGTGAGGCATGTGTGACCACCACTTTACTTAAGCGGTGGGTTGGTGGAATCTCGTGGAAGCCGACACGCGATGTATCAACTGTCGTTCGATCGAACCTGGTAGAGAGCCCGGAATCGAAAGCCCCAATTTCGCAAGGAGAGACTGAAGATCATTGGCGATGAGAGGTGATTTGATTCCCCTCGTAAAGATGATCAGCAAGCGATGAGGGAGTTGTGCTCCTATGCTTCGAGATGGATTCGAGTTCAGCAATAATGCTAAAATCTTCAGGTGGTTGCAACAGGTTTCGACAAAGCTTTGATCATTGTTTGGATTCAGATAGAGGACATTAGTGTGGAGTTCCTCACATGGTTGGTTCCAGGTGAAGCCGTTTTTTTCCATTCACGGGTGATACTCTAGATCGGGTCGTGGATCAGAAAGGATTCTCGGATGCAAAATGGAAGATTGTGATGGAATGACTCCAAGCGGCGATGGCTTGATATCAACTATCCTGCTGAAAAACATGTCACCCGATCACTTCACTATCCCTAGAAAAAGAAACAGAGAGAATGTCGCGGCCGTTATATCGACCGGGTGAGTTTGTCAGAAAAGATTAAGGGTTAGTTAATCTTCTTTTTTTATTTATACTCCTAAACAAGATGTATAGTGTCAAGTATGAGAGTGTCGAACTCATGGAGGCAAATTCTTGGAAACTAGGGTTAACTATAGACAACTAAGGTAAAAGATATCCTAATTTTTATTTTATTTTTAGGGATTTTTATTTGATTTTAGAAAATATTTTGTAATTTTTATTGAATTTTTAATTTGTTAATTTTATGTTTTTATTTTTTTTTCTATTTTTATGGATTCTAAAGGGGTTTTTAAGATTTTTATGGGGTTTGATTTATTTTTAAAGAGAAAGACTATTTTTTATTGAAAACTATGATGTTTTTGTGATTTTAAAGATTAAAAATAATGCGAAAATTATTTTATTTTATTTTTAATGGATAGTATACGAAATTATCTTAAAAATGGTTTATTGTGCGTTTTTAGAGGACTTTTTATTTGTTTTGTTATGATTTTTACAAGTTTTTAAGTATTTTATATTTTTTATTGATTTACTTATTTTATTTATATTTTGTTTTTGATTTAATATAAAAAATATAGTAAAATATACCAAGTATATTTTTTATAGAATTTTTGAGAGAGTTTTTTTATATTTTTTGTATTTTTAAAGTTTGTTATATTTTTTAGTGTTCTTAATGATTTATTTAATGTCAAAATTTTTTTATTTTCAAAACATTATTTAATGTTGTATATGGTATAATACCAGTATTTAATATATATTTTTATTATATTTTTTATAAATTTTTTTATTTTATTTAATATGTATTTTATAAAGTGTATTGTATTTATATACCAGACATGGTGTTATGAGATTTTAGTTTGAAATCAACGAGATAATAGTAGGAAATAGAATAGAGGGATCGAGAGATGAAAACATGAAGATAATGCACAGATCGGAGAACAAGGATAGAGAGTTGACCTGGAAATGAAAACGCAGGAAGCGTGGTTCTCACCTGGGATTGAAGCTCGAGCAGAGCTCCACAATCGTCGCCTCCAACCGCGCCGGACGGGGAGGCTTGTCCCTCGGCGGAGGAGATCCTCGACGCAAATGATGATCTCGTCTTCCCTCTCACTCGCTCTCCTCGCTACGACAAAAGTGAACACCGCTGTCACCGGATCAACTCCGGAGCTCACTAGGTTAGAGGAATGGGAAATAACAGATCAACAGATTTGGGGGTTGATGGCCCTATTTATAGGCATAGGGAGATCGTGTCACCGGCGGGGGGTGACGAGAGCGGGGTGGTTGGGAGAAACGGCTGGCCAACGACCAGTTGTTGAGGAGGTTGGCTGTTGCGGAGGGAAGAAGATGTTGGGATCCAACGGGGAAGAAAAGAGAGAGAAGGGAAAGGAAGAGAGAGAGAAAGAAAGAGAGAGAAAATAGAGGGAAAAAAGGATAAAATAAATAAAATATATTAGATTAAATTAAATTAGAAATTAATAATTATATTAAATAAATTAATTTCGGAAATAAATAAATAATAAAATTATTAATGTATTAAATAGTAATATAAGTTACGGTTTATTGTACAATATACCAATAAAGACCCGAAAACCGCATTTTTCGCATTAACTTCGATTTCAGTGAAACTCTGTCGTTTTGTAGATAATTGAAAAATATAATTTTTGATTTTCAGAGTTTATACGGCCAAGTTATGAGGCCGGGAAGAAAAAGTAGCGGCTTTGAGGTTTCGGGTTTTATTGGTATTTTAATTTTGTTATATTTATATTTTTTATATACAATTTCATAAGATTTTAGAAAAAGAAATTAAGTTAATCGGGTTTACGGTTATTTAATAAAAAATATAGGAAGTTTCTACATATAGTACATATAAACAACGAGTCCAAAAAGCCGAAATTCATCGGTTTAATTTGAGTATTTTTCTGATATTTTTAATAAATAGTATTAAGTAAAGATGGATTTTAAATGTGAGTTTGGTCTATTTGGAGTTTTCTGTAAATAGTTATGAACCTTGTAAGTTGACTTTTGCGACATTTACGTTTCATTGCGGTTAATTATCATTTTTTATCAAAATATTTTTCTGATATTTTTATAAAATAATATATATTTTGTGAACAACTTTTGTAAAAGAAATGCTTTAATTTGAGATGGCTTTGATGATAAATAAAATAATTGAAGTATTTACATGGTGAAAATGGGTAAATTATATTTTTAGTCTTTATTTTCTGAATATTCTTATAAGTTAAGATCCTTATCTTCTCCTACTTATTTCTTTTGTCGATCCGGTTAATATTGACATATTCTCAGGGTTAGGATCAGTCTGTATATATTACATGTCTCTAACCTTCTTTTCTTTTATTTTTCTTTTTCTCTTTATTCTTTTATTTTGGGTGAAATAAATGCTAATTATAAAATATTAACAATTTTGATTAAAATGATAATTAGGTAGAATTAGTGATTATCCAAAATGAAAGAATAAAGGCGATGAATTCATCATTCCTCTATACTTTATCTTTGCTAGTCCCTTAGCAAGCACTTATTCTATAAATAAGTGCATGAAAAAAGAAAAAGAAAAAGAAAAGAACTTAGAAAATCATTGTTTCTTTAAATCGAATCTCACTTCACCCAAAATCCGGAGCTTGTATTCAGACCTTTTGATTAATAGTGTGTCGGGACTCTATTGGAATTAGAATTTAAGCCTCGAAAGCCCTCAATTTCCACAAATCCTTATCCAGGTTCATCTTAACAATCAGCTCAGATCCTCACATCCATCACGCAAACCTTTCGCCTTTGAAAGCAACTTGATTGTGTGTGAAAGGTTTTAACTCTTCCCACTTAAAGAAGCGAAGAAACCACCCACCCCAGTAACACACTCCCTTTGGGCCCTCATTCAACAACTCAGTCCTCGAGGAGGGGGGTATTTCCTTCTAAGGTCAGGTCGTGTTGTGCCCACAATTGAGTATAGAAAGAAGATAGAAGAAAGAGAAGAGAACTGGAGTGTGCTCGGTGTAATCACATCTCCTGTGAAGCATGGCCAGTTTAGCCAAGTCTATACGAAGACATGCAAGTTTTTCTGAAGCTCAGACCATTGTGGTCATTTTTGGTATTTGGTATATTTGGTTTCTTTTTGGTAGAGATGATTGTTGTACTGCATAGATCTTTTATGCCCAGACGGATATAACATCTTTTCATTTCGTCCATTTTTTGAGGTCTTAGAAAAAATTGTGCTAGCAGATCCTTCCCTCATCCGAAGCTTTATTTCAACCCCAATCTCTCCCATCTTAAGACGTCATCACCGCCTAACAAGGACAGAAACACACTACCGAAATAGATTTCCCTTCGCAGCCCCATGCTAGTCGAACTAAGTGCAGAGTGCATGAGTTCAAAATTGGTTCAAATGGAGAAGAGTTTAAGGGATGACACCAGGTGTCCTACTTAGGCACTTTCAAGTTGAATTCCGAACATGGTCTCATCAAACTCAAAGAATTAAGTCTACAAGACCTGAAGAGTCTCAATTCCCGTTCCTAGTAAAATCTCTTAAGAATTAAGTGGATTAAGGTCTAAACCAAGCTCCATTTCTCGGACTTAGATCCATTTGGTTCAAGAATCAAACTTGTTCTAAAAAATGCGAATGAATACAATATTTTTTCTATGAGGTAGATTTTTCGGCTTAAACTTTTTAAGTGATTATAGACTTTTGCAATTTTTTATTGAATTTTAAAACTTTTCAATTTTTAGGGGTCTTTTGAAAGAGTTAGTGGATTAATTCCATTTATACAAATTTTACACAGATTTTGTATATTTTACAAAGAATTTTATACAACTTTTATATACAAGATTATACGGCTTTTATACATGATTTTACAAGGATTTTATTTTCAATTTTTAAGGATTTTATCAAAGGATTTACAGTATTTTTATATACAAAATTTAAACCATTTTTATAAGATATTTTTATGGTTTTCTTGCAGCTTTTAAAAATAAAAAATATACACCCATACGTTTAGGAAGCCCTATTATTAAAAATACAACAAAGTAAGAGTTATGGCTTCTAAAGTATATATTGCATATGTATATGACACATCCCTATACTTAGCGTGAACTATGTCCTCATAGTGACCAAAGTACGACAAAAGAAGACATAACTCGAGCTAAGTATAGATCGGTGAAAAGAACTATACTACAATAACTCAAACAATAACGAGTGAATGAATAGAAGTCGATCATCTCCTCTATACTTAGGATGAAGTAATCCTAAGGATAGCAGAATCAAAATTGAAGATGATCGAGGTCAAGAGAATGTATCTACTTAGAGGCTCAGCTTGTTCCCCCTATACTTAGGGTAAAATATCCCTAAGTATAGAGACGAAAATCAAAAGGTGAGGGACTAGCGAGGGAGCAGATGATACAAAAACTGACGACAATCAAAAGGGGAAATGAGCAAAATTACCCCCCCCCATACTTAGGGTAAAGTACACCCTAAGTATAAGCAACGGCATGGGTAATCGAACAGAACGACGTGAGCAACACAGAGTCTACACCAAGCAAAAATCTAGATGAACCTAAGAGTGTAAGACAAACAGAAGGGAAAGAGTAAAATCGAAAATATATACAAGTGATCTTGAAAATCAGGTATGAGATGCAAAATGTAAGAATGAAAAGATCATTTCATACAAAATAGTTTGGGGCAACTTCAATGTTCTGCGGTTCATGATCGAGAGAGGATTTCAACCGCTGACTATTGACTCAAAAGGTGGAATCAAACGACTACTCAGATATATCGATGCTACCGTCGTCGTACACCTTTCGCACAAGATATGGCTTTTCCATTTGCTCTGTAATTTCCATGGAAACAACTTGAGTCTCGCATCGAATAGCCATCCTTTTTGATTCGGCTCAAACTTCTTATGGCTGATGTGAGAATCATGCCACTCTTTCATCCGCTCATTATAATACATGCTACTCGTAAAGGCTTCATCACGTAGCTCTTCCAAGTCTTCCAGTTCAGTCTGCCTTTGATCTCCCAAATCAACCAGACCAAAGATCACTTCTGTCACTGCCCAAATAGATTTGTGCTTGATCTCGACAGGTAAGTGTCATGGCTTGCATAAACGAGTCGAAAGGGAGATGTACCCAATGGAGTCTTGAAGGTTGTTCGATAAGCCCAAAGAACCAAGTCAAAAAGCTGCGACCAATCCTTTCAGTCTGGGTGAACAATCTTCTGCAAGATCGTCTTAATCTCTGATGAATCTTGTATTCATCATGCTAAAATTGGTCATTTAGGCTCTGTCCCCCATCATCTACCTGTAATTAATCATTAATAGAGCATTATTAGCATTCATACATGTGTAAATAATATCTGCATTTCATCATGCATTAAAAATCCCTTATGTAAATTAGCCCAAAAAGCCGCTAACTTCTCACATTTTTAGTTAATTCATTCTAACTCCGATTGACCTGAAACCATCTCCATTGTGTAGATATTACTAACTTTATTAAATAAAAATACAAAAAAATTACTAACCCCAATAAGTGTCAAATAATCCCAAAGTCAAATTTCACATCTGACAGACTAAAATGAGCATATCTCCTACATACAGTGTCCGATTTTAGTCTACTCACTTTTAAAGTACTCCATTTTCAAATAGCTTCAAAACAAGACCAATTTCGTAAAATTCGGAACTCATATGTGAAAGTTGGGTTTTGTGCCTCTTTTGCACATTTTAACTTTTTGCTATTTTCGACCTAAGTTTTTATGTACATAATTAACTCTTTTAAATTTATTTCTTCTCCATTATTATTCTTTGATGAAAGTTTTATTAAGAGACACAAAAATCTAAATCCAGAACAAAACTAAAATCAAAGAAACTGACCGAGTCCAAGTGTCCGTTGTGAGTCTGTACAAAAGTTGTGTGTTTCTGACTTCTATTGTATTTACCTATTTTATTATTTATTAAAAATCCAAAAAAAATATATTAGTATGTAATAACTTTCTTGTATTTTATCTTAATTTTTCTACATTTTTATCCTCTCTAAAAACACCAAAAAAATTACAAAACCCCCAAAACTCTGTACACATGGAGAACCGCCAAAAAATACCACTTCACACAGGTGACCTCTTTTGCTCATGGGTCCTTCATAAAAGTTGTATATCTCGACGAGACGAACAACTTTCGTGAAGAAAATTTGTCGATCCGAGGTCATCTTCTACCTCTTTTTCCCTCTTTAAAATCTGAAAATTTTTTTGGTGCCACGTGGCAGTCCCTGGGTGTGCCACGTGGCACCCCACCTTCTCTCTCCATACCCTACCCCGGGTCACGTGCTGCGCACGTGACCCTCTTCTTCCTCCAGCTATTCACGCCCGCACAACCCCCCCCCCCCCCGGCCGTTCCACCTCCTTCTTCGTAACTGTCGCAACCTCCTTCCTCGTAACGGCAGGTTGCCGCCTTCATTCTCCGGTCGTTACGAGGCTGGTCCTCACCCGCGTAACTGCCCTCTCCCGCTCCTATAAAAACCCGACACCACCAAGCTCCTCGGCATCCGCCTGTGTGAAGGAAATAGCCCCAGCTTCGGGTACGCTCACTGGTGACAGCGGTGTCGGCAATGCCCTTGACGGCGACGAAGAGCTAATATTCCAGGCGAGATCCGAGGGAGGTATCCTTCCTCGCTACAACAGCTTCTTCCTGTTGCTGCTGAGCTTCTCCAGTGATTTCGCCCATTGGATCGAGGTAAAGACACGCCGGAGCATCCAAGCTCCAGCAAACTCCCCAGGCGAGCAGGTAAACCTCTGCAACTCTACACTTCCCCTTTCGTTTCCCCTTCTTCTCTAGATAATTTGTTCTACTTCTCTGCAACTTTTCTTTCCTCAATCCTTCCCATTTATTCTGTAAACCTAACTCCACCTATAAGACAAATCACCTCGCTCCATTGGACCGCTTCTCCATTACCCGTCATCTCTGTTCAGCTTAGATACTTCACGGATCTAAGTCTCGTTCCCTATCCTCCGCCTCCACCTGGGAACCCAGTCATCCATCTTCAGTTCTATATTTTTGATCTGATCTCCACCCACTTGTGTTATCCACGCATACAACAACAACACGATCGCTCTCCCACTCCTCTTCTTGCTGTTGTGGGTTTCGTCTTCATCACGTCGCTCCTCACCATCACTCACCACGCCCCCAACCAACAGCAACTTCGGTTGTTGTTCTTCAAGTCCGTGCACAACAACTTTTGGTGCAGAGGAGATGATTCATGCATAATGTCCAGATTTGAAGCACGTTATCCCTAAAAAAATTAATGAATGCAATTGTGTCTTAAAATTAATGGATGATACGTCTACTGTCTACTGGAAATTTGTTTGAACGAGAGTCAAATGTCATCTTTTCACTTCTAATAATATGGAAGATCGTTGTTTAGATTTCATTGATATCGTTTGTTCTGTGTGATAAAGATGAAATACAACATCCTTGAAGCTTTATGACACCATTTCTTTTCGCTTTTGCATAACCACCTGGCCGAGCTCTGCTCGAGTTGTGAACTACTTGTAGGTACATCTGTCTAGACAACAAAGAAGGTATCGCAAGTTCGGCAACACCATCACAGAAGCAAAACACCCTTCCATGTTCAACGGAAAGAAAATTTTGAGACTCGCCTACAGCTGATTGAAGAAGAAAGCACGGACCATCACTATATCCATATGCTCGAACCAGGATCTTCAGCTTTTCCTGAATTTATCGGGCATTAGCAAGGAGATCCTTCATTCTCTCAGTTGGGATTTTTGCACTATTGACCCTACCACTTCCAGAGATAACAATGAAGAACCGTTGTGGGTGAAATATCAAATGAACCCTACCGACTTTTGACATTTTCAGATAAGCCCCCCAAGGACTTCTATGAAACAAAACTTTTATTTTTATTACATTTTAGTCCTTACCATTTCATGTGAGCATATCTTCTTCACCCGAACTCTGATTTTAGCATATAATGTGTCATTTTGAAGCTTATTCCATGCTCTATCACTTGACATAATTTGTGAACAGATTCGAGGCTATTTATTGATAATTATTATTGAGGATATCTGTTGGCTTATGCAGGCTCGATTAGACATATTTGTGTCACATCTTAATTGAGAGAATTGACGATTTATTTTTGCATGGATTTGTTGGAGTTGAGCTAGTATTTGAGGACTTAATTTTTGCAGAGGTTAATTCATGGAGATGGATTAGATGTATTGACTTATTGATATTGACTGCGAATATTTCTTGAGAATAAAATTAGAAAGATTTCGGAGATAAAAATCATCGCAGGATCAATCTGATATCTATTCATTCTTGCTGGAGTCAGGAATTAATATGTTAGATCTTTCTGGGTGTTAATATTATTCGATCTGTGATAAGATTTGAGGAGTAATTGACTTTATTAATTGATGATTTAAATCGTGAAAAATCACAGATCCTGAGCATGAATTCTGTTTAATTCCCTTGCATCACATTCACATCATTGCATTGTATATTTTGCAACACACAAATGAATCGAGCATTAATTAATTATTTAATTTGATTTAAAAACCACACAACTAAAAATCACTGTTCCCTGTGTTCGACCTTGGTAAACTTGCCAAGTGAAATATCCCACAACATTCAAAGCTTGTGGTTTTTGATCGACCGATTTTCTCCTCCTATACTACAATTTACGATTATTAAAGAGGAGGATTTCGCGCTCATCAAATGGCGTCGTTGCCGGGGAACGACGAATTTTTAGGGTTTTGAATCATTTTTATAATTAATTTTTGTAAAATTAATTTTTGTGTCATTTTTTCTGCATTTTTGCATTTCTCTCTTACTTCTACTACTAACCGCAAATTTTCTCTTCGCAGACTTCTGGGAGCTGGATTTTGATATTAAATTAAGGATCTGCGATGAAGACTGAATTTTAATTTTGTGAGAGAAAGTTAGCATATATTTTCTGCAATATTCTCAGGGTCCTTCTCTTTGAACCCTTGTAATAATTTAGACTGAACACCTCTGTGGTGTGTCGGGTCTGTTTCAACCCCTTCTGTGTGGTTGGGACCCGACTTGAGTGGCGTAGGACGTAGGCACATATACGCTTGCTTGTTTATTATTGATTGTGCTCGTAATCTTTAAGGCCACACATTCACTAACTATACGCACTATAGATCGTTCAACATTAGCCAAATTTTTAATCAATTCTTCCCGCTAATAGAACTATCTGTTTAGGTCGTTTTTCATCTGTGCATATCATTTAGTGTAAATTTTAAATTCCTTGTCTTGCATCCCGCATGAAGAACGCGAGGATTCACTGTAAGTCCTTCTCTTAAGCATGCATCATTGATTTACGTTTGCATCGGCTTTTTCGATTCCCCTTTCTCAAAGTTTTACAACTTAGGATTTAAAGGAATTGGGACTGTTCGGTAGGCGTGAATTTTTGTGCTTACATAAACTACAGTGATAACCTTAATCTAAAATTGGGACCGCTAATCAAGGTGATGATGACGCGAAAATCGACGCGACCAAGGTAGAAAATAAATCACAATGTCGTTGTCCTTAATCGATCAATTCGGTCAACGAGAAAAATGATAAAACCACTCGGAAATGACAGAAATCAATGAAAAGCAAATGTAAGCGGTCTTCGCTATTCTCTTTACCTGGTATAGCGATCCAGGGTCGAACACAAGGAGCACGATTGAAAAACTAAGTAGTCAAATTTCAGAGAAGCTAATTTTTAGTGGTTTTTGATTTTTTATAAATTTTTTAGAATTTTTAATATGTGAAGGAAAATAAAGAAAGTATAAACAAGCACACTTGAGCAATTTATTTAACACACCAAAAATCAAACAAAAATTCCAGAAAAATTATTTTTATGTTTTTTTAAGTTTTTAAATGTTTTTGGTGAATTTTTGATATTTTTCTAATGGGTAAATTATTTTCTAAAAATCAAACAGTGCTAAAAATGAAAGGTACTGTCCAGCAAGGCTTAAGACCCAAAAATAAAATATTTATGGATCTCAACAAGCCCTGAGGTAATTTTCCTGTAATCTAGAAAGAATAAGGAAAATTTGGGCACCTAAATTATTGTTTTTGGATTTTTATGTTATTTATTGTGATTTTTGTGAGTTTTTAAGTGTTTTTAAATTTTTATGGTTTTTATGCAATGAAAACTAACCAAATTTGGCTAGAAAATCAAGCAACACACAAGAAACAGTACCTAATTTTTATAGAATTTTTAAAAGAGTTTTTATATTTTTTTGGGGTTTTTGAATCTAAACAGTAGCAAAAATATGGGTTTTTGAATTTTTAAAAATAGCAAATGAAATCAAAAATGTCCTCAAAAATTCATAAAAATTCTACACCATGGCAGGAGCCATGTGTCAAATTTTCATCGAATTTGGAGGTGATTTGATATTTTATTCAAAAACAAAGGAGGGGCACTGTGCACAGGGACCAAAGTGCAAATACCCAAAGTTCTTGGGGGTTTGGTGCAAAATACCCAGCAAAACACGTGCCAAGCACGTGCCTGGGGCACTCAGGGACCCAAATGTAAGAAAAAATAAGTTCCGAGGGCTTATTGGTAATAAGTACCAAAAGTTCAGGGGCTTATCTGCAAATAACCCAAAAAATATCGCACATGGGGAATTAAATCACGCACAGGGGCATAAATGCAAATAAAGAAAACTTTTTATTCAACCATAACATCCAGAACTACAGGGTTTATATTGCAAATAACCCAATAAAATTCACGTGACGAAACACGTGGTCCACGTAGACAGGGGTATAAATGCGAATAAAGTAAGTACGAGGTCCTTAATGCAAATATCCCAGAAAATAAACAACTTAATTTAAAAATTACAGGACTAAAATGAAATAAAACAAACAGAGGGGCCTAAGATGAATTTACCCCTTTTATTATGATCGACGGCTCGATAGGCGCCACGTGGAAGATCCAACGGCTCGGGACGGCGGGCGCTCTCCTTTGTTGTCTCTTGGGCTCGATCGACGGCTGAGGCGAGGCCACGTGGGTGATCTGACGGCTAGGGCTCAGGTGCCTCTCTCCTCTGCTACTAACGGTCCGGATGAGCTCCTCAGATAGATCGACGGCTGCTGCTCCTTGAGGAATGGATGGCTGAGATCAAAACTGGAGCGGAGGCGTCATCGGACGGCGGCTGAAGATCCTGGAAGAACAAGTCGCCGGCGACTTTCGCCGGGCTCGTGCGTGCGCTAGGATCCTCTGGAGAGCCTTCTGGAGGTCGGAGAAGAATCGCGGAAGGCTTCCGCGTCTGCTGGTGGTCTCCGACGAGCGCACCGAGCTCCGAGGAGCTCGGTCGAAGGCGGCGGAGCCGGGTCTCCTGGCTGGATGGCGAAGGGTCTCAGATGACTCTTGTCTTGACCTGAAAAGCAAACCAGAATACTCACGGGTCGAGGGCAAATTGCCTCGACCTGGTTAGGCGGCGTGAAGGTGCATGGTGCGTCGGAATGGAGAGCTCCGGCGAAGGTGGTCGGCGGAGGAGCTCGATTCCCAGATCCTGTGCGATCTGGGTTGGGTGAATGGGTGAAGAAGATGCGGAGAGGTCTGGCGAAGATGATGGTCGGGTCGGAATGGAAGATGGGGTATCGGAGGTGGCTGGCGACGGCGGCGGAGCTACGCGAACAGTAAACTAAAAATCGAAAGCTACACTAATCTACGGCCTAAGGAATCTACCTGGGTGGAGTGGAAGACTATGCTGGAGCTTGGCTAGCTCCCGGTCGTAGCCTCGAAGGGCGTCAAGGCCTGAGGCTCGATGCTCACGCAGGTGGCGGAGCAACGGCGGCGAAACACGCCGGATCAATGGTCGGGGCACCCTCTCCTCACTGCAACAGGGGCAAACGCGAGCTGTCACCTCGGTGATCACCCTGGAGGTCACGGGAATGAGAATGGCGAACCAAAGATGAGGCACGGAGGCGGAGGAGGTCGGGATATATATGGAGACAGGGCCGATTAGGGTTGAATGGAGGCAGCTATGGAAGGCGTGGATTTCATGGCGAAAGATCCGGCGAGGGAGATGGATGATCGGCGAAGAATCCGGGCACGGGGTTTGCGTGGGCGACAGCCTGGAGACGCGTGGAAAAATCGGCGAAGGCGGGGCGGCGCGCATCTTCCAGAAAAGGAAGGAGTCCGCGGGGGAGTTGACCGGGGTCAACAATCCCCCGTGGACCAATCAGAGGCTGCCACGTTTAAATTTTTTTTTGTTTATTTAATTTAAGGTAGAAAAAGGCCGAATTAATAAAAACTCAAAACATGAAATATTTTTCTTTTATTTTTTTCTATTTTTTGGTGATTTTTAATTAATTTTTGGAAATAAAAATAGGGTAGCTATATATATAGGTATATGTACACTATATAGATTTTAATTTTTGATTTTTTTATTTGTTATTTTTATGTATTTTTATGCCCATTTTATATTTTATTTATTTACATCATAAAATAAAGAACAAAATGGTATTTTTATTTTATTTTAATTATTTATATTCATAATTTAAATAAATAGTTATATACATTTATATACATGGTATATACACTGTATTTTTGTATTTTTAATTTTTGTTGTTTTTATTTGATTTTTGTTGTGTTTCTTTTTATTTGATTTATTTACAAAATATACCTTAGAGTATTCACAAAAAGTTTTGAAAATAAATTCATTTATTTATAGGGTTAAATAAATAAAGGATGATGGTCTATGTACATGGTGAAAGGGCATTTTTGGAATTTTGATTTTTAAATTTTTATTTTGTTTTTAATAGTTTCTAAATATATACAGAATGTATACAAGCATATTTTTGGGTGAGGAAAATATAATTTTATTTATTTACAAAAGTATGTACACATGAGCTCCTATCTCCCTCTACTTTAGCTTTTATGCGGTCAGGCCCATGCTGAGCCCTCCCTTGGGTTAGGTTGCTCAATATTTATTCTAAATATTTCCCTCTTTTTCTTTTTACTCTTTATTCTTTTATTTTTGCACAAAAACATGCTAATTATATCTTTTTACACAATGCATGCTTTTGGTAATTATTTGTATTTACACATATTTACATGTATTTGCAAAGGTTTTTGTAGCTAAAATAGGAGAATAAAGAGTGATGAATGGGTATTCATCACCCCCTATGCTTTAACTTTGCTAGTCCCTTAGCAAACACTTATTTGAAAAAAAAGTGAAAAAGAAAGAAAAAGAAAAAGAAAAAGAGGATGTACATGGATCAGGGTTGAATTATTAAACTTTCCTTCATTAACTTGAAATATGGAGCTCGATCAGATCTTTGGATTATTAATGTGTCGGAACCTTATTTAGACTTAAGCTTAAAACTCAACAGCCTCCAAGTTCCATCAATCTATGGGCAAGACTCCTCAATAAACCAGATCAGAACAAGTCTACATACACAAACTCTAATGACCATGAATCTTTCCATGCGGTGTAAGTGATATGTGGCTCCCCACCTCAGAAGTAACAAAGAAACAACCTCCCTCAACCTGGTAACTCTAATGCCTCGGTCTAGCAACTCTTTCCTCGAGAAGCAGGGTATTCCCTTCTAAGTTCAAGTGCAACCGGCTCAAGAAGAGGGGGTAGAAGTATAGAGTTTTGGAAGCTTAGCCAGTGTAGCTAAGTCTCCCGCTGCAAGCTTCATGAGATGTAACATTGATACCATAAGCTTTTGCTTCATTTGACTATGTACACTCCGGTGGGGTTATTAAATTTTCAATCCGACCCACCACTTTTTTGGAGTTCTTTTTGCATTTTTGCATTTTTTTTTCAAGAACTTCTGTACAACATATCTACATGGTGCAGCATATAAGAAATTTCCTCTTGAGCCAGTAGACTATCCCTCTTTTGAAGCTTTATTGCAACCCACAGCTTCTGTCTTTAGCCTTCATCACCACTAGACCAAGTTGAGGTGCACTTCCTTCACTATAAGAAGAAGAGAGGTTCCGCCTAGAAGTACTACCCTCATATGCTACCCCAAGCCAAAGGAAACTGCCTCCTCACAACCTCATCCATGGAGAGCCATGTGTAAGTGCAGGTGCAAGTCAAGCCATTGTCTCTTAGAGCCATGCGTGTGTTGTTAAGTGCTCTACTTAGGCTCATCAAAATGACATATGCTCATAGCCTAGTGGACTCAAAGAATTAAGTCCTTATGGACCTGAAAAGCCTTAACCCTAAGTCCTATAAGGTTCCTCTTAAAGTTAAGTGGATTAAGATCTTATTCAAGCTCCATTTCTCAATTTAATTCCAGGCTTAGTTTAAATGTCAACTCTCATCCAAGAAAAACTCTATACATATATTTACACAAGATGCTATTTACACATATTTTACAATCATGCAAAATTTTTGAAAAATGTTTTGAAATCATTAATGAATGATGCATGAGGTGCAAGTTTTGCAAAATGATATTTACAAACATTTACACAAGATATTTGCAAACTTTTGATTTTCAAAACATTTTGGAAAAATTTTGTACTATATACATAATTTTGATACAAAAATATTTACACAAGCTTTACACAAAAGATTTTTGAAATCATTTTTACAAAAATACTTTGTACACTAGCTATGT
Organism: Ottelia alismoides; assembly: GCA_037367405.1. Taxonomy (NCBI): domain Eukaryota; kingdom Viridiplantae; phylum Streptophyta; class Magnoliopsida; order Alismatales; family Hydrocharitaceae; genus Ottelia; species Ottelia alismoides. The sequence goes on along the minus strand of JAZKJV010002206.1, from coordinate 13,053 downwards.
ATGTGCAAGATAAAAGAGGTTTATGTACATGAAAATTTTTTTTAAATTTTTGTGATTTTTAGCCATTTTATTTATTAACACACTCACACAAAGTACGAGTTATGGCTAAAGTATATATGAAATATATACATAACACACTCACATAAAGTACGAGTTATGGCTAAAGTATATATGAAATATATACACACCCCCCTATACTTAGCTCGAACGATGTCCTCAGAGTGATCAAGAGCGATGAAGATGACATAACTCGTGCTTAGTAAAAGGGAAGTGAAAAGGAATGGCTAAGTACAGAAACGAATAAATGAATAGAATAAGAGGAACTCGGTGGTCTCCCCCTATACTTAGGATTAACTAATCCTAAGTATAGTAAGTTGTACATAAAGGGAGATCCGAGTGAAAAAATATACAGAGTCTGCCCCCCCTATACTTAGGGTAAAATATCCCTAAGTATAGGCAGCAAAAACAGGAGCAGAAAGAATGAAAAGAATACTCGCAGGTCCTACATCCCCCCTATACTTAGGGTAAATTACACCCTAAGTATAGCATAATCATAAGATGAGAGACGAGATGTGGGACTAAAGAATAGAATGATATGGACAACTGGATCTATACAGGCGGAAGAACAGTGAAAATCAGGCGTGAGATGCAAAAGATGTGAGTCAAAAGACCACATCTCACGCAAAATGAATAGCGGCAATAATAACGTCCCGCGGCTCATGATCTAGAAATGGCTTGAGCCGCTGGCCGTTCACTCGAAAGGTACTCTCAGAGGATAACTCAGATATATCAATGCTACCGTTATCGTGTACCTTTCTGACCAAGTAAGGTCCCTTCCATTTGCTCTGTAGCTTTCCTGGAAATAATCTGAGCCTCGCATCAAACAACCATACTTTCTGTCCAATCTCAAAATGCTTGTGGCTGATATGAGAATCATACCACTCCTTCACTTTCTCCTTATAATGTAGGCTGTTTGAGAAAGCTGTATCTCTAAGCTCTTCCAAGGCGGCTAGCTCTACCCTCCTCTGGTCTCCTATACCATCTGGATCCATAAGAATATCTGTGACTGCCCAAAGTGACTTGTGCCTCAGCTCAACAGGTAGATGGCACGGCTTGCCATAAACGAGGCGAAAGGGAGATGTACCCAATGGAGTCTTGAAAGACGTCCGATATGCCCACAAGACCGAGTCCAAAAGCTGTGACCAATTCTTTCGGTCAGGGCGGACGACTTTCTGCAAAATATTCTTGATCTCCCTATTCGACACCTCAGCTAGACCATTTGTCTGTGGATGGTATGGTGTGGCAACACGATGGTCTATGCTGAATTCGTTGGCTAGGGCCTTCACCTGGTCGTTGATGAAATGAGATCCCCCATCAGAAATCAGAACTCGTGGAACCCCGAACCGCATGATGATGTGCTTCTTCAAAAATCTGCAAACTGTCTTCGCATCAGCGGCTCGGGCGGGGATAGCCTCAACCCAACGACTAACGTAATCTACGGCCAACAGAATGTACTCGAATCCCTGACTCTTAGGGAATGGACCCATGAAATCGATGCCCCATGCGTCAAAAACCTCACAGAAGTGAATGGGCTGCATCGGCATCATATCACGTTGTCCACAAGTGCCCATCCTCTGACAGTCAGTACACCTCTTCACGAACTCATCAGAGTCCTTGAAGAGTGTAGGCCACCACAAGCCGGATTGGAGCACTTTCTGTGTCGTTCTCCTCCCAGAGTGATGTCCTCCTGCCTCAAGCTTGTGGCAGTAAGTGAGGACACTATGATGCTCCTCCTGAGGAATACACCGACGCCAGATGCTATCCCCTCCTTCGTGGTAAAGGATGGGATCCTCCCAGTGGTAGGACTTGGCCTTCGCAAGGAAGGTCTCAAGCCTCTGCCTGGGCCAATCTTGTGGGACTTTCCCAGCAACGAGAAAGTTCACAATATCGGCATACCACGGGAGTGAGGTGATAGCAAGGATCGCCTCATCTGGGAAGGTATCATGAATGGGTTCAATCTGCTCAGAATCCTCAGGCTGCTCTAATCGGGAAAGATGATCCGCCACCACATTCTTGACTCCAGGCTTATCCTTGATCTCAATGTCGAACTCCTGGAGTAGAAGGATCCATCTAGTAAGTCTGGCCTTGGCATCCTTCTTTGACATGAGGTACCTGATGGCGGTGTGGTCAGTATACAAAGTCACTCTAAATCCAATGATATACGATCTGAACTTATCTAGGGCAAACACTACTGCTAGCATCTCCTTCTCTGTGACCGTATAATTCCGCTGGGCAGAATCCAATGTGCGGCTAGCATAGTGTATGGCAAATGGAACTCCGTCCCTCCTCTGTCCTAGCACAGCCCCTACGGCAAAATCAGAGGCATCCGTCATGATCTCGAATGGGAGAGACCAATCGGGTGGTTGAAGGACAGGAGCCTCAATAACACGCTGCTGGAGAGTCTCAAAGGATGAAAGACACTTGTCATTGACAAGGAACTCGGTGTCTTTCGTCAAGAGGTCAGTCAACGGTCGGGCAATCTTGCTGAAATCATGAATGAATCTCCTATAAAAACTAACGTGCCCCAGAAATGACCGTAGCTGCTTTAAATTGGACGGCGGTGCGAGTTTTCTAATGACGTCAACCTTGGCCGGATCAACCTCCATGCCCCTGTTGGAGATGATGTGGCCAAGCACCGTCCCTTGAGTCACCATGAAGTGACTCTTCTCCCAAGACAGAACCAAGCGGGTAGCAATACATCGCTGGAGCACTCGGTCTAGGCAGTCAAGACAGGAATCGAATCCGTCGCCGTAAACCGAGAAGTCATCCATGAAGACCTCCAAACACTCCCCTACCATGTCCAAAAAGATCGACATCATGCACCTCTGAAAAGTCGCAGGGGCATTGCATAGCCCGAATGGCATGCGTCGAAAAGCGTATGTACCGAAGGGACAGGTAAAGGTGGTCTTCTCCTGATCCTCAGGAGCGATGGCTACCTGATTGTAGCCCGAGTACCCATCCAGGAAGCAATAATGGCTCTTCCCTGCCAGTCTCTCTATGATCTGATCAATAAAAGGCAGGGGGAAATGGTCCTTCTTGGTGGCCTGGTTGAGTCTCCTGTAGTCAACGCAGACCCTCCAAGAGGTGGGTACTCGTGTAGCAATCTCCTCTCCCGACTCACTGATCACAGTCGTGATGCCAGTCTTCTTGGGCACCACATGCAAGGGGCTAACCCACTTGGAGTCGGAAATGGGATAAATAAAATCTGCACTCCACCATTTCGATATTTCCTTCATGACAACTTCTCTCAGGTTGGGGTTCAGTCGCCGCTGGAACTCACGCGACGGCTTTGCCCCTTCCTCGAGATAGATATGGTGGGAGCACAACGAGGGACTAATCCCATGGAGATCTGCTACGCTCCATCCAATTGCCTTGCGGTTCTTTTCAAGAACCTCCATCAGACGGGATTCTTGTTCTCCAGTCAGATCGGCGGAGATGATGACTGGGTACATCTCAGACTCTCCCGCAAGGAATCGATACTTCAGCGAAGTAGGGAGCGGCTTTAGCTCTGGACAGCTGGGTGCTGGCAAATCTGGCTTCTGAAGAAGATGTGTGTATGCTGACAACTCTGCCAAATCTACCTGGGAAAATGATAAAGAACTCTCACAAACTGGATCTGGAGAAGGCGGGTCCTCTGCATTGTCTCTAATCTGCTCTGCCTCTACCTCCTCCTCATCTGTAGGCTCAGGTGGATCCATGTCTGGCATCTGATCATCACAATCTGCCCAATCAGACTCTGAATCCGAGGGATCTGTATCAACTGCGGTGGCATCAGTACCACCGTAGAGCAAGGTGGCCTCAGTACCACCATCACTGAAAATCGTGTCGCGATCAAGGTCCGACTCTGCTGACTCAATAGTATCCTGAACCAGGGCTGTGCTCTCCAGACCATCCTCTGCTATCATCTCTGCATCAGCTGTATCTGAATATGAGAGGATGGTCTGCGCTGCAGGATCTGCCCAAGCTGCCTCATCATCTGTGATCACAAAATCACAGTCCTGGTGGATGTCTGGCTCTGCGTCTGTCAGCTGCTCTGAATCTGTACTGACCTCTGAGCGGGATCTATCTCTGGCTCTGTGGTCCTTAACCGTCTCTATTTGTATACTCTCGCCCTGGACGCGAAAGAATACCTTCCCACTGTCATGGTCAGTCACCGCCTTAGCTGTGGCCAAGAACGGGCGACCGAGAATGATGGGGGAATCGGTCAACGAGTCAGGGGTCTCCATGTCCAGCACTACAAAGTCCACGGGGAATTGCAAACCCTGAATCGTGACGACAACGTCTCGCAACAACCCCTTTGGCCTCTTGACAGACCGATCAGCAAACTGAAGGTATGTCCTGCTCTGTCTAAGAGTGCCCAACTCTAAGTGGTCGAGAAGGGCTGCCGGAAGAAGGTTGATCGACGATCCGCTATCTAATAGAGTACGGTCGAACCTCTGCTCACTAATCTGACATCTGACATACGGGGCTCCTAAATCTGGCCTCTTGGTCGGCAGATGGTTCTGGATCGCGTAACACGTGGCTTTGGTCAACACATGAATCTCTGTGGTTTTGTTCCTCTTCTTCCTCCTGACTGTGGTCCTGTCTCTCAAGGATCGCTGAAGAAGAGGGATGTGCTGCAAAGCCTCATTGAGGGTCAGCTGGATGTGAAATCGGTCTATCATGCCCTGGCTGAACTCCTCCTGCTCTCTCTTTTTTGGATCTTTTTCTTTTTTCTTCCCCTTCCCTAACTCAAGGGCTCTAGGAAAGGGGATCACAGGGTCCTTCTCAGATGAAGGACTAGGAATAGGCCTAGACGGTTCGACAACTGGATCCTCACATACATCATACACCACAGTGGGATCAGAAGAAACTAAACCTTTTCCTTTATTCAAATTAGAGTTCTGAGAAACATTCATACGAGGAGAGACAACATCTCTATCAAAATGAATATTGGTGGCCTCAGTACCACCTCTAGCTGGCTCTACAACTAGACGTCTTGCGGCTTCAGTACCGCGGTCTGGCTCGGCTCTGCTGGTGGCGTCAGTACCACCTCCTCGATATGGTGAAGCGGCGGCCTCAGTACCGCCGGTGGAATCAGCATCTCTGGTGGCATCAGGACCACCGTTATCATCATGTGCGGCTTCAGTACCGCACTCCTCTTCCTCATCTGGCGCTCTAGATGGATCCCCGCGTTGTCGCTCAGATGAGGCGCCGCCTGCTGGTCTTCTACCGCTCCTAAGTGTGACAAAATCAGCATCAAATAGATCCGACGATATATCATCAAATGAGTCACTAGAAGTGGTAGGCTCAGTGTGAACTACCTGCTCAGACTTCCTCTTCAAGCTATTCGGATTAGGCTCGATCTGTGCAGGGATGGCGGCCTTCCCTCTCATCAGGTCCCGCATTTCCTGGCGGAACTCATCCATCTCCCGTCTAAATGTAGCCTGCTGCTCTGTGAAGAGGCGGGCTAGATCATCCATGGCGGGGCTCTCATGGGAGCCCGACGGGTTGCCTCTCTGGTACTGAGGCTGCTGGACCTGGTGCTGCTGCTGCTGAGAGGGGTAAGAGGAAGGATGCTGCTGCTGGTGAGCTTGCTGCTCACGTCTCCAATTCTGTCCCTGCTGCTGGTAGGGACGAGGTACGAAGGACGATGGCTGGTGTGGCTGATATGCTGGGGGCTGCTGGTGATCTCTCTGCTGGGAGTACTGCCCTCCCTGACCGGCTGGTTGTTGTTGGGACTGGTTACCCCCATTCCCCCACCTGAATCCGGGATGGTCTCTTCGGATTCCAGGTTGAGGGCGGTCATACCAAATCCCGTTGACATCCATCAACGGTTCCGCATCGTAAGGGGCTGGTGGGAGTACATCCAGAGGCTGATCCGGCTGATATACCACCATCTGTAAGTCTGGAGATGGTGGTGACTGGTAAGAGGGCTGCTGCTGCTGGTACGGCTCCGCCTGTACAAGGTGAACTTGTCTAGGCTGCTGCAAGGAGCTGGAGCGCTGGGACAAGCTGCGGCTGCCACCGGAATCGCTTCGCGACTGAAGACGGGGCTGAGAAGCCGTCTGTGCCTCTTGAAGACACAAGAGATGGGTCTTCACGTCGCTCAGAGTTTGTGCCATCTGCTCCATCTGAGTTATGCCCTGGCACTGCTTCTTCTCTATTATTTCCATGCGGTCCAACTTCTCGCTGATAATCCCCATGTCCGCAGCGGCCGACTCTGCCTGTGCGGCTGCAACTGCGGACGAACTGGATGGACCTGCATCAACCCGTGCTATCCGTTGGTATTGCACGGGTCCTGGCGGCTGCTGAGATCTCTGTGTGTACAACCGAGTCTGAGACATCACCATATAATTTTTGGCCATCTCCTCGTAGATGGCCCAAACTTGGTTGTGGTCCTTGGCAAAGTAGGACCCGCCGCAAGAAGCATTCACCAGACCCTGAAGCTCTGGCGTCATCCCACTAAAGAAGCTCTGAACTAGGTTCGGCTTGGAAATGTCGTGGTGTGGGCATCTATCCAGAAGCTCTCTGAACCTCTCCCATGCCTCGTGAAATTGCTCGTTAGGGAGCATGGAGAAGTTGTTGATCAGGGCCCTCGCTGCATTCGTCCGCCCGAGTGGATAGTACTTGTTCAAGTACTCGGTGCGGAGCTGCTCCCAGGTGTAAACAAACTTCCCTAGATGCTTCAGCCAGGCGGCTGCTCTATCTGCCAGTGAAAAAGGGAAGGCCATCATCCGAATCGTATCTTGGTCCACACGACGGTCGTGGACAGTGCTGCAGATCATTAAAAACTCCTGGAGATGGAGGTGGGGTTCCTCAGTGGCAAGTCCGTGAAAATGAGGAAGCATCTGCAGGGTGTTCGGAGGGAACTTGAAATCCCCCACGATAGCAGGTATCACCACCCGCTGGTGCATCAGTGTAGATCCGGGGTTGTGTAACTCCCGCATCGGTCTTGCTGCGGCGGCGGCTGCCGCTGCTGTAACTCCCGCATCGGTCTTGCTGTGGCGGCGGCTGTCGCTGCTGCGGCTGCTGCTGCTGCGGCTGCTGCTGCGGCTGCTGCCTCTGCATCAGCGTCAGGAATGTCCTCAGGCTCGCTCTGATCTCTCTCTTCTCGGAGTCGCTCCAACTCCCTCCTCATCTCAATCATGAATGCCCCCTGATCGCGTAACTGCTGCTGAACTGTCTCTAATGATGCGATCAGGGTGGAGTTGATCGCCCCCTGGTCAAATACGACATGCTGCTCTCCCTGCTGACCTCCGGGGTAATCGTCTGATCTGGCGGCCATACCGACGTCTGCAAAATCAGATGAGCCCAACTCAGGTTCTGTCAAATCAATTCGTCTTTCCTCGGGCTCATGTCTCTCAGTAGCAAAAGAAAGGGGATCGAGGGGGAACAGGGTGGAATCGTACTCGGGCCCGGAGAGCTGGTCTTGACTCTCACGGGCCAACCTAGATGGTGGAGTAGACGCGCCTGAAAGCGGTGCAGCCAGAGGCTGCCTAAGAGATCGTCTACCCATCATCTTGATCTGGCGAGTTGGGCGGATGGGATCTGGAGAAAATATGATCGCAAAGCAAACCCCCGGTTCACCAACACAACACAATATGAAGACCGTGAAAGCTCGGTCAATTTATCTTGTCAATTTTATTGGGTGAACATACAAAATATCAGAGCGCTTACGTGACCTGTTAGGATACTCGATGCTACTCCAACCGACTGGCCCGCACGGAAGAGTCGGTAGTCAGTTAGAAATAGCACCGGAGGGCTCTATCTAGGGTACGGGTCACTCTCTCGCGCATCCAAACCATACAAGGAGGGGGTTGCTCTCCCCAAGACAAATTTTTAATGTGAGTGTCTTTTAGGGTCAATAATGTTATCCAGTCCCAAATTTTTTTTTTTGTTTTTCTTTTTAATTTTTTTCAAAATAAATACAAGCGGCCTAACGATTTTTCCGATTCTCCTGATGATTAAGCCAAAAACAGAGGGAGAAGACGAAAAAGCCGATGCGCGAAGAAATCAATGATGCATGCAGAGATAGAAATGCGTACCTTGTCTCCAGCACTCTACATGCAAGTGATCCGCGCAGAATTTAAAGACAGAAATAAAACTACCTAAATGATGCAACGGGAAAAACCGAGTCCTAGATGAGCAACTTCTATCGCAGAACCGTCTAACTCAGTTACTCGCCTTCGATCCAAAGAGTCCGGTCTTGGCTTACCCCTCCTCTTCTCGACAGGTCGAGTTCAGGAGTAGCGCTTGTGGGGCAGGCTCGCGGCACGTAGGCTCTCAGGAAAGCAACGAAGTTATTTTTATTATTTATTATTAGTAGCCTAGTAGGTCCAATTAATGATCTATAGGAACAGATAGGCAGTTAAGTGTGGGGACCCTACTAATTACGGCACAAGCAAGAGAAATTCCTAAATCTAGGGGCTCGAGAAAAACCGCGTAAACACCGGAAAAGGCAGCTAGCTATTAAAACCGCAGAAAAAGCCGCAAAAATCCAAATGGGTCCCCCGAGTACACCGATACTCGGCGAAACAGACCCGCTAAGTTACAAGTGTCCACAAGTCCAGAGTCTAAGTTATTACAACAAATATTGTTCTCTCTCTCTCTGAAATAAAAATTCCTTCTTCTCTCTCTCTTCCTCCTGCACGGGTCCTCCAAACAGAAGCTCCAAGTCGTCCAAGCAGTACCTCGCACAAAAATCAAAGAGAGAAGGTCAGAAAACAATAATAATATAGAGAGAGACAAAAATAGAAAAATGACTACAAAGCCGTGCTCCCCGGCAACGACGCCATTCTGATGACGCGAAAATCGACGCGACTAAGGTAGAAAATAAATCACAATGTCGGTGTCCTTAATCGATCAATTCGGTCAACGAGAAAAATGATAAAACCACTCGGAAATGACAGAAATCAATGAAAAGCAAATGTAAGCGGTCTTCGCTATTCTCTTTACCTGGTATAGCGATCCAGGGTCGAACACAAGGAGCACGATTGAAAAACTAAGTAGTCAAATTTAAGAGAAGCTAATTTTTAGTGGTTTTTGATTTTTTATAATTTTTTTAGAATTTTTAATATGTGAAGGAAAATAAAGAAAGTATAAACAAGCACACTTGAGCAATTTATTTAACACACCAAAAATCAAACAAAAATTCCAGAAAAATTGTTTTTATGTTTTTTTAAGTTTTTAAATGTTTTTGGTGAATTTTTGATATTTTTCTAATGGGTAAATTATTTTCTAAAAATCAAACAGTGCTAAAAATGAAAGGTACTGTCCAGCAAGGCTTAAGACCCAAAAATAAAATATTTATGGATCTCAACAAGCCCTGAGGTAATTTTCCTGTAATCTAGAAAGAATAAGGAAAATTTGGGCACCTAAATTATTGTTTTTGGATTTTTATGTTATTTATTGTGATTTTTGTGAGTTTTTAAGTGTTTTTAAATTTTTATGGTTTTTATGCAATGAAAACTAACCAAATTTGGCTAAAAAATCAAGCAACACACAAGAAACAGTACCTAATGTTTATAGAATTTTTAAAAGAGTTTTTATATTTTTTTGGGGTTTTTGAATCTAAACAGTAGCAAAAATATGGGTTTTTGAATTTTTAAAAATAGCAAATGAAATCAAAAATGTCCTCAAAAATTCACAAAAATTCTACACCATGGCAGGAGCCATATGTCAAATTTTCATCGAATTTGGAGGTGATTTGATATTTTATTCAAAAACAAAGGAGGGGCACTGTGCACAGGGACCAAAGTGCAAATACCCAAAGTTCTGGGGGGTTTGGTGCAAAATACCCAGCAAAACACGTGCCAAGCACGTGCCTGGGGCACTCAGGGACCCAAATGTAAGAAAAAATAAGTTCCGAGGGCTTATTGGTAATAAGTACCAAAAGTCCAGGGGCTTATCTGCAAATAACCCAAAAAATATCGCACATGGGGAATTAAATCACGCACAGGGGCATAAATGCAAATAAAGAAAACTTTTTATTCAACCATAACATCCAGAACTACAGGGTTTATATTGCAAATAACCCAATAAAATTCACGTGACGAAACACGTGGTCCACGTAGACAGGGGTATAAATGCGAATAAAGTAAGTACGAGGTCCTTAATGCAAATATCCCAGAAAATAAACAACTTAATTTAAAAATTACAGGACTAAAATGAAATAAAACAAACAGAGGGGCCTAAGATGAATTTACCCCTTTTATTATGATCGACGGCTCGATAGGCGCCACGTGGAAGATCCAACTGCTCGGGACGGCGGGCGCTCTCCTTCGTTGTCTCTTGGGCTCGATCGACGGCTGAGGCGAGGCCACGTGGGTGATCTGACGGCTAGGGCTCAGGTGCCTCTCTCCTCTACTACTAACGGTCCGGATGAGCTCCTCAGATAGATCGACGGCTGCTGCTCCTTGAGGAATGGATGGCTGAGATCAAAACTGGAGCGGAGGCGTCATCGGACGGCGGCTGAAGATCCTGGAAGAACAAGTCGCCGGCGACTTTCGCCGGGCTCGTGCGTGCGCTAGGATCCTCTGGAGAGCCTTCTGGAGGTCGGAGAAGAATCGCGGAAGGCTCCCGCGTCTGCTGGTGGTCTCCGACGAGCGCACCGAGCTCCGAGGAGCTCGGTCGAAGGCGGCGGAGCTGGGTCTCCTGGCTGGATGGTGAAGGGTCTCAGATGACCCTTGTCTTGACCTGAAAAGCAAACCAGAAGACTCACGGGTCGAGGGCAAATTGCCTCGACCCGGTTAGGCGGCGTGAAGGTGCATGGTGCGTCGGAATGGAGAGCTCCGGCGAAGGTGGTCGGCGGAGGAGCTCGATTCCCAGATCCTGTGCGATCTGGGTTGGGTGAATGGGTGAAGAAGATGCGGAGAGGTCTGGCGGAGATGATGGTCGGGTCGGAATGGAAGATGGGGTATCGGAGGTGGCTGGCGACGGCGGCGGAGCTACGCGAACAGTAAACTAAAAATCGAAAGCTACGCTAATCTACGGCCTAAGGAATCTACCTGGGTGGAGCGGAAGACTATGCTGGAGCTTGGCTAGCTCCCGGTCGTAGCCTCGAAGGGCGTCAAGGCCTGAGGCTCGATGCTCACGCAGGTGGCGGAGCAACGGCGGCGAAACACGCCGGATCAATGGTCGGGGCACCCTCTCCTCACTGCAACAGGGGCAAACGCGAGCTGTCACCTCGGTGATCACCCTGGAGGTCACGGGAATGAGAATGGCGAACCAAAGATGAGGCGCGGAGGCGGCGGAGGTCGGGATATATATGGAGACAGGGCCGATTAGGGTTGAATGGAGGCAGCTATGGAAGGCGTGGATTTCATGGCGAAAGATCCGGCGAGGGAGATGGATGATCGGCGAAGAATCCGGGCACGGGGTTTGCGTGGGCGACAGCCTGGAGACGCGTGGAAAAATCGGCGAAGGCGGGGCGGCGCGCATCTTCCAGAAAAGGAAGGAGTCCGCGGGGGAGTTGACCGGGGTCAACAATCCCCCGTGGACCAATCAGAGGCTGCCACGTTTAATTTTTTTTGTTTATTTAATTTAAGGTAGAAAAAGGCCGAATTAATAAAAACTCAAAACATGAAATATTTTTCTTTTATTTTTTTCTATTTTTTGGTGATTTTTAATTAATTTTTGGAAATAAAAATAGGGTAGCTATATATATAGGTATATGTACACTATATAGATTTTAATTTTTGATTTTTTTATTTGTTATTTTTATGTATTTTTATGCCCATTTTATATTTTATTTATTTACATCATAAAATAAAGAACAAAATGGTATTTTTATTTTATTTTAATTATTTATATTCATAATTTAAATAAATAGTTATATACATTTATATACATGGTATATACACTGTATTTTTGTATTTTTAATTTTTGTTGTTTTTATTTGATTTTTGTTGTGTTTCTTTTTATTTGATTTATTTACAAAATATACCTTAGAGTATTCACAAAAAGTTTTGAAAATAAATTCATTTATTTATAGGGTTAAATAAATAAAGGATGATGGTCTATGTACATGGTGAAAGGGCATTTTTGGAATTTTGATTTTTAAATTTTTATTTTGTTTTTAATAGTTTCTAAATATATACAGAATGTATACAAGCATATTTTTGGGTGAGGAAAATATAATTTTATTTATTTACAAAAGTATGTACACATGAGCTCCTATCTCCCTCTACTTTGGCTTTTATGCGGTCAGGCCCATGCTGAGCCCTCCCTTGGGTTAGGTTGCTCAATATTTATTCTAAATATTTCCCTCTTTTTCTTTTTACTCTTTATTCTTTTATTTTTGCACAAAAACATGCTAATTATATCTTTTTACACAATGCATGCTTTTGGTAATTATTTGTATTTACACATATTTACATGTATTTGCAAAGGTTTTTGTAGCTAAAATAGGAGAATAAAGAGTGATGAATGGGTATTCATCAGGTGACTGCAAATAAACTGACCTAAAATTAACTCTTGTTTGGTGGAGAGAAACCCACTCATGGTTTGTTTAAGGACAAGATCGCACACCTTAGGGTAGAGCCAAAAATCGAAATACTTCATTCAGACTACTGATTTTAAAAACAATTAGCTACTTTTCAGTGAGGGTCTCGGGTAGCCGTTTACGGTCCGACTTCCCTTAGCAGAGTAGGTGGTTTAGAGGACACCGCGGAAGGCACCGTCCTCAAGTAACACGGGTAGCCGTTTACGGTCCGTACTTACACCTATACTGGCTGAGAGTAGGTGCAACTAGTTGTATGAACTTGGGACAGTCTTTGTGAAATATTTCAGCACCTAACAGCTCCGCTTAATTTTTAAGATTGTTTTATCATTAAATTAAAATTGAAAAGATAAGAGGCCGAACCCTAACGTGCCTTCACCAGAGTTGAGTGGGTGAATCAACGTGTTTGTTTTGTGTTTTATTTGTACGTCAAAGACCTTGCAATTGCAAGCAAATCGTGGTTCGCTGATCATTCCATCCCTCTTGACAAGATGTCGGCACAGTGGTCTTCT